>CM060902.1:1347221318-1348471318 GCA_030737815.1 Allium fistulosum
GGAAGATGTCGATCCTTGTGCTAGTGGGGCCAGGCATGTGTGGGTCAAAGGGGAGGAAGTTGGTGGCAGTGGCATGTCATTCAGATGATCGAAGACGATGGTAGGTGTAACGACCTGCCTTTTTGACCATCGAAAGTCGACACCGAATACTACCATTGTGTTTGTATGTTGAACATTCAATCGACAAAAGGGTAGATTGTTAGAGTAAATAAAAAGAAAAGAACGGAGAACGGAGAAAATCAGAATCTAACAGTGAAATCTTATCAGCTGGACAGTTATGAATTCCTGACCTTGCAATTGCTGGCATGGATACTATATAATATAGCGGAAAGTAAAACACTATGATAGGTGAACCTCCAACTCCTTTCCAAGGCCTCCGTAGCCCCAAAGACAACCTGGGAAAATACTGGATCTGACCCGAGCATTATAATAAAATAACTCCCGGATCAGTCTGGAAATACCAGCGTGTGAAAACACAAATAATGGGGAACATATAAAAGTTTTGTGAGACCATGCCACTAACGCGAAATGGGTTTTTACCTTACAAGAATATCATCCATACAGGAAAGAGTAAAGATAAACTACAAGAAACAAATCCAAATAAGAATGGCAATAAGTAGTATTAAAAATTAGACGTGAGAGAATGGTAAAATCCGAGCAGAATACAAACTATAGACAGAGTGGATAAATAAGATAACAGTCCAAACTTGATAGAATGGACAAAACCAGTAATTAAACACTGCGAAGAGTGGTTGACTCTTCCCGTTGCAATTAAAGCAAAGCAAATTCAAAGGTTCGAATCAAATAAGGAAAGGAATTTTTTTAATAAATGACTAGGAGGATGCATCCACCTTAAAAAGAAGTATGCCTCTAGAAATATACTTGAAACCCTCGAAAACTCCAAGCCGGACCTCTCCAATCCGCAACGAGAATCTGAGTATTTCACATCTAAATCATAACCATTTAAAGGCGACGGTACACAAAAATCTAAATGAGATGTGAAAATACCCTAATGGGACCAACCCCACATAACTTGGCCCAAAAAACATGTGCTTTGATTCAGTCATTTTTGACAAAGGGTAACAAAGTTCAAAGAGCAGCAAACTGTTTTTAAGGTGACGATACACTATGAAGAAATTTGGATCTGATAGTAAATTAATCAACTATCAAAGATAATTAAATGATCGTATATGGAAATTAAATATCATATATCTAACACTACTCCCCGATTCCAAACATGTGTTATTCCTCGATTGAAACTGAAGCCAGGCAAGTTGAGGTAGTGTTACCTCTAAGCATCGCCTTGACGACATTTTTAACCTTCAAGATAGAAATGAGTCCAAGCCTCAACGTTTAGCATTAAAAGTATGACCAAATCCTTTACGTATGAGCGATATCGATTACGGAACAACTTTTCCATAACCGAAATTGAACTTTACTTTTAAAAAACTGAACTTGTGCTTGATTTCAATATTACAGTATTGGTAAAACACTTTTAGAAATATCTTTTTGAAATGTTCATTTAAAAGACAAATTTTATAATACTAAGTGCAATAATTTGCACTTAGCTTTATTTATAAATAATTCCTTTTAAAGTATTTTCTCAATTAAAACCATCATTTTTAAATTTAAAACAAAATTTATCATCCCAAAAGAAAATAAAGCAATTTAAATACTTTATAAATTTAAAACAATATTAATTATCCTAAAAGATAATTAATCACATTTATAATCTCTTTTAAATAAACAAATTTGTTATCTTTAATAAAATAGTTAATTATTTCCAAACACTTTTATATCATCAGAAAATTAACTTTAAAATCTTTATTAAATTAGTTTATTAACTTTAAACACTTTCATCAAATTAGTTAATTCACTTTAATCACTTTTATTAAATTAACCGACTTTAGATATCATTAATTAAAAGATTTATTAAATTCAAATAATCATTAATTAAAATGAATAGTTAATCTCAAATTTCATTAATTAAAATGATAAATAAATTAAATACCATTAATTAAAAATAATTAATTAAGTTCAAATAATCATAAATTAATTGGATTAATTAAATTCAAACATCATTAGTTAAAATGATAAATTAAAACATCTGTAACAACCCTATTGTTAATAACTTAACAAATTAAGTTTAATTATGGAATATTAATGTTAGTTGTGATTTATAAAATTTAATTATGAAATAAATCAAGTTTTTGAGAATAGTTGAATTAATTTAATTAAGAAATGAGTTTCATTTCTTAAAGGGAATTTAATATTTAAAATTTGATATATGATTAAATCAACTAATGAATTTGATTTTTTTAATGCAGTGTTAATGTTCCCGGTCTGAGTACAATCCTTGAGATCAGATCGGTTCGAGTGATACTTATTTGTTTGTTTGTTTGTTTGCCATGGGTTTTGAGTACAATCATTGCGATTGTTTTGGGCGATCATTACGATCGGTTTGGATTAAGATCTCTTGGATTCTTGATATTTGAATTGTGTGACTATTATGTGTTCGTGAAATAAAGATATATATTCTTGTGTCTTGTGATGGATGTTAAGTTAATTCTGTTATTTTGCATTTAGGGACTAGCTCGTGTTTGTGATTTAAACTTATAACCATGTTCTAAGTTAATAATTGATATTTGCATGCTTAGAGATATTGTGTTTTGTTCCGTGAATTCAATGTTTAGTTACTAATATGTGTTCGTGACTTAAATATATAACCAGGTGCCTGGTGTTGAACTCTATGTCAAATTAATTCATGTGACTCGTTACTTCATGAACATCTATGTTTACTTATATGTTGTTTTCTTTGCGTTGTATTTTGTTCTCACCCTATAGGATATTTAGAGATAGTCTGACTCGGGTGTTATTTTGCTCGGGTCAGGCCGAGACTTTTCAGGTTACAGGACAAGTTGACCTTTGGATGTTTGGGCTAGCAAGGAGATAAACACTTTTGAATTTTTTGTTTATCTCATTTAGGAAATTTGTGAATATGTTTATAAGATGTACAATTGAGATTAGAGAATTGTTAAACTTGTATAACAATCGAGTTTAGTATTTCATTTTGTAAACTCAAAATTTCTATATGTGTAAGTTGAGATTTATTCCGTTGTGATCCGTGACTGTTATTTATATGATATTTTGTTCTGATTCTAAGAAATTGGT
Organism: Allium fistulosum; assembly: GCA_030737815.1. Lineage (NCBI taxonomy): Eukaryota > Viridiplantae > Streptophyta > Magnoliopsida > Asparagales > Amaryllidaceae > Allium > Allium fistulosum. Next base: position 1,347,224,490 of record CM060902.1, read on the forward strand.
GTGTCTATTACTTTGTATTAATACTGTACACGTCAAATTCATTTCGGATATTAAGTGAAAAGGTATAAATGACGTGTTAGTGTTAGTATAAAAATATATTCACATTCGATCGCCCTTAACAAGCCGTATTCTCCGGATTAGCAAACGATATTACTTGTAATGTTCTTTGCTAATCTGGGTATCGCGATGGGGTCGTTACAGCTTGGTATCAGAGTTATGTCAGAACATTATAGCATATAATATTATGGCTTCGAGACCTAAATGACTTAAAATCCTGTCCCTTGGGGTGTGTGGTAGATAGTTATATATCTAACTTAGGATAGGAATATAAAATGATTATCGGGATAATCATTTGAGGCGTAAATTAATTTAAAAAATTAAAATTGATAAATTAAAATTTGTGACATTAAAACTTTTGGAGAATAATGAATAAAATCCATTTGAGTTGAGAAAATTTTGGAATTAAATTAAAATGAATTATATTATAGTGAACTATTTTCTTTTAATAGAAAATTTGGGAAATTTGAGTGAATAAGTTTAGTATTTAAATTATTTAGGAATAATCAGAGTCGCGCAGTGGAATTTCAGACATTGAATTGTTCCGCTGTAAGTGATTAAGTATGTTTTTGTTGATTAGTTGATTAGTTGTTAGGAGTTGATTATTTGCTTGCATTTATTTAAAATTGGATGCATGGATATTAGTGATAATAAAATAAATGCATCTAAATTTGTGGTTATCTATTGTGTTGACTTATCCGGACATTGTTTAAGGATTCTGGTCGATATGTGGGGCGCCATGTAATCGATAGGGATTCCTAAACATCGAACATGACATTTTGACATAAGTAATAATTAGAATTTGGAAATTTAAGTACGAATTTCTTTCGTTATGGAATATTATGGTATCAATCTAATTAAAGTGTAATCATGAATTGTTAATATCTCCTGTATGACATGAATTTGATATTAAATTCTAATCTGAATTTTTGAGATAGGTGCAGGTATCTGAAGTTACATAGATATCATTTAAAAGATTATAAATTGTTTGCTTAAGGAATACTAGCGGATTCGCTAATATTTCAAATATAAGGTACATATCTCAGATTACATATCGAATTTTTATGTTTTTCCCTACGGGATGCCTCATCCTTGAGATGAGATATATATTATGTAATTATATTCATATTGTAAATTTTCGAAATGCTAGCTGCACGAAGGAGACACTAGCGAAATTTTCTGTAAATTTAAGGCGTTGGATTTTTTTTTGAGAATTTAGAAAAATTTTGATAAAAAAAATTTGGTTTTTAGCATTATATTTGGAGTGGTAGTAATTGAATGTTTTGTAAATGAAATTAGTTAACAAATAATTGTTTAAGAGAAAATATATAATATGGATTTCTTTCATTAAGGAAATTGCGGGGACGCAATTTCTTTAAGGGGGGAAGTTTGTAACAACCCTATTGTTAATAACTTAATAAATTAAGCTTAATTATGGATAATTAATGTTAGTTGTGATTTATAAAATTTAATTATGAAATTCAATGAAGTTTTTGAGAATGGTTGAATTAATTTAATTATGAAATTAAATCAAGTTTTTGAGAATAGTTGATTTAATTTAATTAAGAAATGAGTTTCATTTCTTAAAGAGAATTTAATATTTAAGATTCGAGATATGATTAAGTTAACTGATGAATTTTTTTAATGCAGTGTTAATGTTGTGAATTATTGTTTAAAATGAAGTTTTATAAATTATAGTTTATGTTTATAAAATTATAATGAGGATAGCTTTTGTTTTCAAAAGTATATTTAAAGTGGTATAATAACTCAATATTATTAGGGATGAGATATTTATAAAAAATAGATATTGGGTTAGTTAGAGATAATATCAATAATTGGTGAATTAGTAATATGGAATTTATGTATTTATTTGGAGGTGAGATTTCAATTTGAGCTTCGATTTAGCTTAGATAATAATTTGGTTTAGGATATTTTTTAAATATTTTGTTAAGGATAATTAGACTAAAGCAAATAATTTTATTACATTGCTTATTGAACACTAGGCCTTGGTTTCAAGTCCATTAGCCATTGCTTAACCTAATACCCTGAATCCTTTAGCTTAACCCAAATCAAAACCTCCTGAACATCAAAAAAAAATTCACGTTCTTCATAAACAAAGAAAATGGTGAAAAGAAGAAATCAACAAAAGCCCTAGTTTTATTCTTAGAAATTCAAATCAATTGCCATAAACCAAAAGGAGGATAGGTATGAGCTCCCTATCATCTATCCTACCTTATCATATAATCAATTTGGTGTTTTGATTAGCTAGTAATTTCTGAAATTTTGGATTAGGGAAGGGTTATTTGATTTAGGGAATATAGAGAAGAAAGATTAGATTAAGAGTTGTAGAAGATGATTGCTAGTATTCGATCTAATCAAATTCATATCTTTCTTCATATGAATCGAGGTAAGTTAACCATCACACAACTATCTTTAAATTTTAGGTTTGCATATAATTGTTGTGTGACAAAAGATTATGAATTTGAATGATTGATTTGGTTGTGGTTTGCTGAAAAATGTTTATGAAAAATTGCTGCAGTAAAACAGCGATATCTTAGTGTAAAATTATCCATATTAACTCAACCATTTTGCAGTTGAAAGAAATTTTTATTAGCTACAAGTTCTCTTTTAATTGCTTTATGAAATTCTGTTGGTTAGAGGGTCAAAATTTAGTTTGAAACTGATGTACACAGCTCTGCTCTGTGCAATTTTCTTAGTTGAAACCTGATAATAAAATCACCATAACTTTTGAACGGTAGTTCAAAACTGAGCGAGGATTTTTTCAGTTCAAAGGTATATTTATAAGAAACAACTTTTATGTTTATCATTTTCTGTGAATCGACATTTTGCTAACCGTAATATGTGTTTGAATGGCAGGTAACCTCTCTCTCCAGTGTTTTTAATTTTAACTTTGAAACACAAAATTGTTTTGGCCATATCTTTTTCATCATTGATAGGAATTTGATAATTTTTAATGTCCTGGAAAGCTTATACTTTTAGCATGTTTTGCTAAATTTTGAGCTTTAAATAGTCAAAATCATAATTTTTGTCGCTACCCTGAGAATAAACGACAGCAACAATGAATTTAAATCTAAAAATTATTTCGATCATAACTTTTAAACCGTAAATTCAAATTAGATGATCTTTCTTTTTTGAAAGCTAAGACTTTTTTATACAACTTTCATGGTTTAAGTTTTGTGAAATTATGAGATTTAGGTGGTCGAAACTGCATATCTTTAAATCATAAATTTGAGTTAAATGAAGAAATAGACAAGCTTCGTATACAAGTAATTTTACGAAAGAGAATTATTTTTAATTTCTAAATCTTAGAATTGTTTCTAAATTAAGTTAATAAATATTAAAAATGATTTTTAGCAAGTTATTTTATATATTAAGCATGTTTAGTAAAATATTTATGGATCTGGAAATATGACTTTGGAAATACAAATCTAATTTATTTTTACATAAAAGTGATTATGGAATTGGAATATATGTATTATAGTTTTATTACATAACTAATTTAGGATTCATGGAATTTGAAAATGTAGTTTAGAAAAGTATAAACGTAGTTTATTTCTAAATAGACTTGTTATATTTTAATAGTATTTAGAAGAGTAATTAAATATGGTTAAAATATAGTTTTGTGAATAATACAACTATATGAAAATTTGAGACAACCTTGTGTATATAAGTGAAATCTTGGAAAACTTCAGGTTTATGGAATATTTAATCAAATAAGTCAAAACTTATTTTAATCTAAATAACAAATAAACTTATGGAAATTTATAGCAAGTGTTTTTAAACAATAAAATCATAGAGAAAAAATGTTTTGAGAACCTTAATTCTATAATTTGAGGAGTACTAATAATCGACTTAGTGTCATTAATTGGTTTAAATGCTTTTGAATAACGCTTCTTCGAATATGGTATAACTCATTGAATAGAATGTTTGAGTGGAACTTACTAGCCCATTAGCGAATACCCAAATTTCACCGAATAGTATAAGATGCCTTGGTTAAATTCGTGTGATTGCTATCATGAAGTATTTTACACTTTAGAGTTATATTCTCTTCTGGTGTGCGACAAGTGGTTGCTAGATCCTTAAGAGAATGTAGTTCTGGTTTTCCAGTGGTATCCGTAATAAGTTATGTTTACTAATTTTTAGTAAATACTTGAATTTCATCATACGGTATGGGACGTATTGGTTAAATTCTAGTGATTACTGAAGATGATAGTATTTTGCACTTTAGAGTTTACTCTCTTTTAGTGTGTGGCAAGTAGCTGCTAGATCCTTAAGAAGTTTATTCCTGGATTTCTTTTCGAACATAATATATAATAATATTAAATAAATGTAGATGTTTCGAGTCATGGTTTTTACGATCACCTTGATCGGTATGGACTATTCTTGAGATCATTCTGTGATTCTGTATTCCCGATCTGAGTACGATCCTTGGTACCAGATCGGTTCGAGTGATACTAATTTGTTTGTTTGTTTGCCATGGGTTTTGAGTACGATCATTGCGATTGTTTTGGGCGATCATTACGATCGGTTTGGATTAAGATCTCTTGGATTCTGGATATTTGAATTGTATGACTATTCTATGTTCGTGAAATAAAGATATATATTCTTGTGTCTTGTGATGGATGTTAAGTTAATTCTGTTATTCTGCATTTAGGGACTAGCTCGTGTTTGTGACTTAAACTTATAACCATGTTCTGAGTTAATAATTGATATTTGCATGCTTAGAGATATTGTGTTCTGTTATGTGAATTCAATGTTTAGTTGCTAATATGTGTTCGTGACTTAAATATATAACCATGTGCTGTGATGAACTCTATGTCAAATTAATTCACGTGACTCGTTACTTCATGAACATCTATATTTACTTATATGTTGTTTTTTTGTGTTGTATTCTGTTCTCAACCTATAGGATATTTAGAGATAGTCTGACCCAGGTGTTATTTGCTCGGGCCAGGCCGAGACTTTTCAGGTTACAGGACAAGTTGACCTTTGGATGTTTGGGCTAGCAAGGAGATAAACACTTTCGACTTTTTAGTTTATCTCATTTAGGAAATTTGTGAATATGTTTATAAGATGTACAATTGGGATTAGAGAATTGTTAAACTTGTATAATACTCGAGTTCAGTATTTCATTTTGTAAACTCAAAATTTGTATATGTGTAAGTTGAGATTTATTCCGTTGTGATCTGTGACTATTATTTATATGATATATTGTTCGGATTCTAAGAAATCGGTGTGTCTATTACTTTGTATTAATACTGTACACGTTAAATTCAGTTCAGGTATTCAGTGAAAAGGTATAAATGACGTGTTAGTATCAGTATAAAGATATGTTCACATTCGATTGCCCTTAACAAGCTGTATTCTCTGGATTAGCAGACGATAATACTTGTAATGTTCTTTGCTAATCGGGGTATCGCGGTGGGGTCGTTACAACATCATTTGTTAATGATTAATTAATTATAAACTTCATTTATTTAAAATGATTAAATAAATTTCAAATATCATTAGTTAGAATAATTAATTAAATTTAAAACAATCATTAATTAGAATGACTAATTAAGTTTAAAATCATTAATTAAAATGACTTAATTAATATTCAAATCTCATTAATCAAATAGATTAATAAATTTCAAACATCATTAACTAACATAATTAATTACATTCACATATCAGAAATTAGGATGATTAATTAAAATCAAATATCATTAATTAAAATGATTAATTAAATTTAAATATCATTAATTAAAATGATTATTAATTTTCAATTATCAATTATTAAAATAATTAATTAAATTCAAATATCATTACTTAAAATGATTAGTTAGACTTCATTATCATTATTTAAAATAACTAATTAAACTAAATAATCATTAGTTAAAATGATTTATTAAGTATAAAAAATTATTTATTAAATTAGTTAATTAATTTCAAAATCATTATTTAACATGTTTAGTTAAATTTAAACATCTATAGTTAAAACAGTTAATTAATTTAAATAACATTAATTAAAATGGTTAATTAATTTAAAATATCATTAATTAATATGATTAATGAATTTTCAAAATTCTATTTAATGAAATCATAAGCTCAAGTTCAAAACATACATGATAGTGTTTTGGGGATAAAAATCAATAAACGATGGTATAGCAAAAATCGCTATAACGGCATTTAAACAATTTTAAATGGAATATCAAGATTTATTTTAGTTAAACATCAATATCACAACATAAGGATGTAAAAAAATAATTATCGGTGAGAAACCCCTCAGGGTCTCTCTACAAATTTTTCTCTGCAAAATAATGGTTATGGATAATATATATATATATATATATATATAATCATATGGGTTCATAATGATCTAATTAATATGTTACCCATTTTCCAAATGGAAATTTAGCCAAACAATCAAACAAACAATTTAACTAACATCCAAACAATTAATAATAATTTATAGCATCATAGATGTGATATTGTAAGATTGAATGTGAGTTATTGATTTCAGTTCTCGCCGAAGCGTTCCGATTTGGACTAAAACCGAATAGGTGTTCGATTTTAGCAAAAAAATCCACTAGCTCCAAGTCCAACCAAACCAGCTCTATTGCAAAGACAATGTCCATAAGAGTGCAACGTAATGAACAACGTCCGAATCCAACCTCGTACACAAAAGTTATAGATTTTACAAGACAATGATTAATTAAAACTAATAAATAACTAATTTACTATTTACTAAATTACCCCTGCAAAACAATGCTCCTTCTTCCCTCTTTACAAATGCCTATACATGAAGCTCGTGCATGCCATTAAGGTGCACGCCCAAGCATTGATACGGAGCTATGCTCCACTAAACTCGATTTCGTCTTCACCAATGCGTTTATCTTCACGCTCTCACTCCAACGGACCGATCAACACCACGACCGGACCTCCCAATCAAAACATGACCCAAGCCATCCCCCTTCATCCACCATCAAGCCGCGCGATCTATTTTTCCGCCGATCCTCCCAAAAATTTGAGTCTAGGTGCTAAACTCCTCCACAAGTTCTTTAAGCAAAGACTGGGGATCTAACTCTGGACCAGTGAGATCCAAGGTAGATAGCTAGATCTAGATCCTGAGTTGAGGTCTCAGTGAAAGCACCAAAATATTGACCCAAAAAATGGACCAACGCCTTGGTTAGAGTTTGAAAGCACCAGCCCTGTTCTGACAAAGCAATATCATAGATCACAGATATCAAGAAAGAATGGTAAAAGAAAGTAGACAGAGAATTTTTTTAGTGGTTTGGCTGTTAATGAAGCCTAGGTTCACTTTATAATTTTATTATAGACTGATTGCTATTACAATAGATGTTTGATTACAAGGCTTTGATTATTTTCTAGCTAGATTGAATCTCCAGAGTTGGAATCCACTGGAGAATCATAGTTTATTCCTTTGGAGATTGTTATGAGGGAGGTAGAGAGTGAATAATAATTCCAGCAAAGCTTCAGCAACCAGTTCAGATAAGATCCCGTTTATTTTGCAGGTTGGATGGTATTTATAAAGATCGGAGAGCTTCTGTCACGTACCGAAATTTTCGACTTTCGAAAATTCGACATCGATACTCACTTTATCGACTGCCGAGAAATCGAGTGCCGGAAACTCCAATAGTGAGGGTTTTAAAAAGAAGAAAAAGTAGAAGAAGAAGAAAGCAGAAGGAAGAGAGTAGAAAAAGAAAAGAAAAACAACACATCAGAACAGAAACAGAAAAACAATATCAGAATCTCACATATCGCAGCGGAACAATATATAATAGATAAACACTAGTCTTTTAAAACAAAGAACTATATCAGTTTATACATACATCAATCAGAGTCAATATACAACTCAATACAACACAACACATCAATGGACAGTTATATAAACTTGTCCTCATACAGAATGCACAGCGGAATAAATACTATCAGATACAAATACTACGTCTCGTCATCCAGCTTATCTCCAAGCTCCAGAATATCCAGAATATCCTGATAATATAACTCTAGGCTGCCCGTGTGGAAAATGGTGGGCACCCAGAGTTTAGAAGGGAACAATAAACTCCGAGTCAGTCATGGTGACTGGTGTGAGATCGTAAAACAGTTATTTATCTTTAAAATAAACAACAGAAAAATTTTAAAGTCAATTCGCAATGTTTTTGGAAAATGAAACTACCATAAGACCTCCCGCCACACACACAATGCAAACGCAGACTTGGAGGAGATTTCTTCTTATGATAGTCAAAGATGCTTACTACGCAAAAGTCAAATTCTTTTTGATATTATTATTAGTGCATAGTGTAGAAAACATTTCGAAAGTAGAATATAAATCTTAGCCAGCATAGGTACCATTATAGTATGCTTGCTATAGCTACCATATTAAATGGCAGGTTTTACAACTAAAACCGTACAAGGCTCGTATTGTTTTTTTGGATTTCCAACAAATGGTCAGGCCAAGGAACTTCCTATCCACGATGGGTACGTCCCTGGAATAGACGACCCGAGAACCTAACCGGATCTCTGCCAACACAAGGCCGGGTTACCTCTGCAAAAATAGGTAACTACAGACACACGTATGCCATCCCCCGATCATCACCGATCTTCCCGAGGATCCCCGATTCGCAACAAACCACATAGAAAAAATAATGCAGTAACCACAGAGGTTAAGTATCTGGGCTCCATACCATGATACCACCTTTATCCAGAAGGAATGACATACACTAAGGGGCGCTACTCCCTAGAACCTTGCTGCATCCTTCCTGTTTCGACCATTTCCGGGGTGTGAGGCTCGACGAAGTCTCGTCCACAAAGCTACGCTTTCTACAAAGCCATGCTTCGGGTCAAACAAAATGATCAACCTATGATCACAAAGATATAAGATCAAACAAATGATCATATCGCAAATGATCAAACACCGATCATTTCACAGCAACACTCAGTATGCCACGTTACCAAATTGGGATATATCGCTGATAAATTTCAACTACATAACCTCTGAGCTCGTACGTCTCAGAGAAGGGTGTTAAGCTAAGAGAATAAATTCTCCGCCACCAACAGAAATGTATTTGAAAGAAATCAGCTTTATATCTCAAATTGTAACGTCAGACACACAATCCATACAAGTCTGTTCCGGGATCGAACAGAACCGAAGGCACTTATCACGAAGCCCTTGCATTTCCGGATAAATTTCTAATCACGTCCGGACTTCCCGTCACTAAGGGTGATAAAACCTCTAAACCGGAGATCAGCCGATGTAGAGTAACTCGACGGTAATCCTTCCGTTTTCAAAAATATCCGGTCTTCAACACCGGTCTTCAAATGCAATTCATAACGACGTATCACATATTCGGAATGGGTTATACGACCCCATGGTCCTTTCCCGGTTAACCCGAATAGTGAGCGATTATTCAAAAATAAGTGTGGCACTCAAATTCATCCAATTCACAACAAATACCCATTCAAGGTAATTATTGATAGTCGGTTATTTAACTATCAATAAAGATGCGCAACATCATCAGATTCCAAATAATTTTTCAAATTATTTTATCTTCCAAAATATCTTTACTAGATATAAAATTTTCCACACTTCAAAAATAAACCAACGTTTATTTTTAAAACGAATTCCCATTTCTTTTATAAATTCCATAGTGAATTTATATCTCAAAAATATCTACTGATATACGATTTTCAAATCGATTCCAATATTCATTTTCAATTTATCTTTAAGAAGATAAAATCTCAAAACGTTTCATTTCATTTTGGAAAAGTATTTCCATACTTATTTAATAAGTAATTCACAAATCTATTTATTTTCAACATTTGAAAATATTCAATATACTTAAATCAATATTAAGTATATATTTCGTTCTTTAAGGAAATCATAAATTTTAACATCTATTTGAGTCAAAACGAATGTTGCGTAAAACATCGTTACGACGACTCGAAATCAATAGTATAGGGATTCGGAATTAAGATAGATATATAAATCCCAATACTACATAAAAACATTTCCTTTCGGGAATCATTTACTATAACAACAGTGTGTTATAGTCCGCCATTTCCTTATTTTTCGAAAACGTCTATTTCAACAATAAAAATGTTGAAATCCATGTTTTCGATTCATAATACATTTTAAAACATCTTTAAAATGTTTAACTTCATTTTTAATATCACTTCTTCAAAAATGAATCCATTTTATTCAATAATACATTCACTGTCCAAAATCGTGAATATATCTTTTTTAATAATCTTCTATATTCAATTTATCAAATTCAATTGATTTTGAATTTATAAAACAACGTTTATAAATTCTATTTCTGTTTTAATAACAACTTCAACTTATAAATCTTCTTTTTATTAACTTCTATATTTTACTTATCAAAATAAGTGATTTCGGATTTTTAAACAACTTTTATAAATTTCAATTCTATTTATAAAAACTTCAATATCAATTCAATTTCAATATTGATTTCTGAATTTATTTTCAACTTTAAATAAAAGATTCCATACTGATTTCTCAAAAGTTCTTTTCCAAATATTAAATCAATTACAGATTGATTTCTAATTTTATTTATCTCTACTAAAATAAATTCCTTATTTTCCTTCAAATCATTCAATATCCTGTTTTTAAATGGATTCTTTAAATTGAACTCATTTTACATTGATTTCCCAAATCATTTCAATTTACCAATTAAATTTCTAATTGGATTTCCAACTTATCTCCTTTTAAATAAATTCCTTTTTAAGAAAATAAATTTCAATTGTTTCTTTCAATCTATTTAAAAATCCAGATTTTAAATTAATTTCCTCAATTTAAAATCACTATTATACGAAATTCATTTATTTAACATTTTCACTTTATTCTGGAAATAAATTCGATAAGATTATAAAAATTAACTTTTTATACTTTAAAATTCCTTTCTTCGAATTTATTCAATTTCTAAAAATTTATTTACTTAAAAATTTCTATTTTGATTTCAAAAATTCAATTTCATTTATTTTTGGAATCCAATGATATCAAACATCCATTCAACTAAATTTTAGCATTCAAATAATTTCCAGATATCAATATGATTAATAACATCAATATAATCATTCACAGATTCATACCACAGTATAAATAAAATCAATCAATGTGAGGGGTCCAGTTGGATCCCTCCAACCTGTTTCCCTGCATCCAAAGACGTTAGCACAATACCAATTCCACTTCGAGGTGGAATATCGCGGTATATAGGTTTTATAAAAATCCGCTTACTAACGGCGCAATAGGGTCTCATCCGCTATACGAGGCGGGAAATCAATCAATCCAATATATACATATGCCAATATGTATATATTGCTATATATATAGATATATCCTACTATATCTAATATCACATCCAATAGCAATCAAATCATCAATCAATAACTGTAAAACAAAATTTTCCTTCGAGTGAGAAAATCTCACCTTAGCTTTAATTTGCAATCCAATCCAATTCTTCTTTTGCTTTCTCGACTTTAACCTTGTATAAGTAATTTATAAAATCTATTAATATTCGAACCAATTAAATAACCAATTTCCGTTTTTAATTGTTAAATTTTGATAGTTCGTTCTAAACCAATTTCTAAATTAATAAATTTTAATTTAACCACCATTTAAATTTCTTTAAACCCATTTCCCTTTTATAAATTTATTTAACTAAAATTTAATTTAAACAATTAAACTTCCTTTTCTTAAACATCTTTGGTAACCAGAATAACTGATTATATTAAATTTACTTTTAAACTCCACATATACATATAACTTATATTCAAAAATCCACTTATACTCCCAAATTATTTTTTTTCCAGCTTTACACATATATAAATAAAATTTTCTGTTTAAATATGTATATATTTATATATTTAAAATTGCATATAAATTTTCTTCAGTTTACACAGAATTTTAACAATATTAAATCGAATAGATTTTTATACCTTATTGCTACAACTTGTTCGAACAGGAAGACGACATCATCGCGAAACAGCTGCGGCACGCGACCCAAACCCGTCCAGTGCATCCCCACACGGCATCGCCATCCATCGAGACCACCCCAGTCGAAACCGATCCTGCCATATTCCCATTCGCGACCCCCACCTAGGTCAACGCTGCCCCTACGTCGCCTCCCAGATGCTCGCACACGCGAGGAGCCCGCGTAGTCACCGCGACATCACGAGTCCCCTGAAACTGCCATCGCGACATCCACGACACGCCGCCCACGTTCGCGGTCCCCCCTCTCTCGCGTATGCACACGCGCGCGCTTTCCCCCTTCGCGAGATCCCTCCTCCATAATTTTAGCAGTGGAAGTAAAAAGAGACAGTAGCCGGTCTTCAAATCAGTGGTAGAAAGTATCACGTAGGAGGAGGATGAGTTCGACTGTTTTGATTTGGTACAGAGGGAATTTGGGGAAAAACTGCTTGAACTATTTTAAATTTGAATGAAGGGCTCGTCTTCGAATTGTAAAGGGAAGAAACTGCTCGGCCATTATTTTCTTTCTGATGTTCGAATTTGAATGGAAAGAGGGGAACGAGATTTTTACGTTGATTTCGAACGACAGAAAATGTACGCGCCCATGCCTCTACACGATTCATTTCATGATTCAAGGCGTGATTTAAGGAGAAGCTAAAAGTAGCTGATAAACGATAATTTAAATTTGAATTAAATTGAATCCGTTTTAATTTCAACGCGTTTACGTGTCGTATTCTCACATAACAGCTCCAAATGCTACGAAAGTTGAAATCCGGTAATAATACAATATTACGGACCCAATGGAACTGGTTTCGTCGAAGACTGTGCCTCGGACGGCTATTTTTAAATATTGATTCGAACGATATAAATTCAAAACTGAACAAATTTATTCAAATTCGATTCTGAAGTCTTAATTATCTTCAGTATTACCTTTACGAATTTTGAAAGCTTTCGAAATATTTTTCTTCAACTTAAAATAGAAGATTCAAATTTTTATTCGACTATCAATAGATTAAATTTTATAATTTTAATCGCCAAATTCAAAGTTATATTCGGGATTCAAATTAAATCATCGTTCAAATATTTAAAATTAATTAAATATTTTCAATTTAATTCGTTCAAAATTCTAGGTCGTTACAGACTTCCCCCCTTAAAAGAATTTCGTCCCGAAATTACAAGTTAGGAAGAATGGTCCTTAACTCGTCTACTATTTTTCACAATTCAATAGTTTTATCAAATTTTCAAAACAAATCTTTCTACTAAAGATTCGTTATCATTCAACTAAAATTTTTCCAACTTCAATTCTAAGTTTCAAAACAACATCGTTTTACTTAACAATTCAAATTTAAATTTCAAATTCAAATTTAAACTTTCAAATTTTCTCAAAAAATTTCTAACGCCCTAAATTTTCGAAATATTTCGCCAGCGTCTCCTTTGCGCGGCTAATACGGCACGACTACAAAACGTCCCTACGGACTCTCAGATTTCAAAAAGAAAAAGAAAAAGCCAAGCGGCTAGACAAGAAAGTCATCAAATCTCATATTAAAACTCAAATACATACCTTTTTCGAGCAAATTCAAATTCATCTTTGAAATAAATTTTCCAATCCCTTTATACCTGTATATCCTACTAGCCATAATATCTAGTTACAGCATTCAAACATTTTGCAAATTTTATTACAAAATTTTCAATATAACTACTTATATCATCTTTAAGTTCATTTTTGAAGTTATATATATTCATATCCATTCAATTTCACATTTCAATTTCCATTTGAATTCTATTTACAATTTCAATCTAATTTGGATTCAATTCAACTTCTGAATATTGACTTTCATTGATTAGCTTTCATTTACAACTGCTTATTTTAGCTTAGTTTCAATTACTAATCCATTTCAAATTCTAATTCACTTACAAATTCAGATTTGCTTTCAACATTAAATTTCAATTCCAGTTTTATTCACTTTTGTTCATTCCCAAAATTTGTTTTCAATTTACCCTTCGGTTAAATCTACTGTCATTTAAACTGGATTTCCAATTTGAATTCAATTTACTTTTCTTTTATAATCATTGAATTTAATTCGTTCATCTACTGTCATTTCACTTTCATTGCACTTACCGTTGCAATTTATTCATTCATTCTGAAACTCCTTCACTGATTCTTTCATTTCCAATTGGAATCTCATTTCCAAATCAAATTTCAAATATTTTATAAGTCTTCGACTTATTTACATTTTGATTTATAAAATCATTTATACATTCTCATTTACAAATTTCATTCTACTAATGAATTTTAATTTCAATTATCTTCTTGGAATTCTATTTCAAGTTATAAATTCATTTACAATTTGAATTTCATTCCAATCAGATCTCAATATTTTATAAGTTATCAATTTCATAATATTTCATAAATATTTTTATATAGTATTCCAGAGTCTTTTCAACCTTTCAAAGCCATTTTGAAAACAGTTCAAATTATCCTTTGAATTTCCAAAACAAAACCCAAATTTTTCAAACAACTTCCATTTAAAACAATTTGGCAGCAATTCCTCTTTTGGAAACCCGAAAACGAACACCAATGATGCCGCGGTCATCATCGAAGTTATTTTCCAGCGACCGAAAAGAGTTTAGAGCTTTTATCTTTCCAAAATACTTTTCAAAACCTTTGAAATTCCTTTTCAAATCAAAAAGGATTTTAAACTTTCCAAATCTCCAAAATTTTCAAATTCTTTTCAAAACATTTCCAAAAACTTCTCTGGAATTCCGTTTTAAATTACAATTCACATTTATAATTTACATTCTCAAATTTCATTTGTATGTGAATTTTATTTCTTAAATCTTTGGTTATTACTTTATTTCTTATTCAATTTCAATATAACAATGATAATGTTTCAATATTATTATTTAATAACAACCATGCATCCATATACTGTAATAATTTACAGAAAATCATTTCTTTTCTATACAAAAATAATTTTGGGCAAAATTATCTCATTTACCCTATTTTAAAACAATACTGTGCCGAATTGTTCTATTCGAGTGTTTAGAGATCCCTATCAATGATCGTTAATTACTCGTATTGACCAGAATCCATATACCACTCAACAAATCAATCGTCACAATACAAAACAATTTTATATTCACTAACAAATACGCGCTCATATATATTATTACACTCAACTCATTCTAGAGTACTGCTGACTCTATCTCTAATGAGTAACACCCAACAGAGCAGGGTTGTCGCTTAACCATATGCTCTGATACCACGCTGTCACGTACCGAAATTTTCGACTTTCGAAAATTCGACATCGATACTCACTTTATCGACTGCCGAGAAATCGAGTGCCGGAAACTCCAATAGTGAGGGTTTTAAAAAGAAGAAAAAGTAGAAGAAGAAGAAAGCAGAAGGAAGAGAGTAGAAAAAGAAAAGAAAAACAACACATCAGAACAGAAACAGAAAAACAATATCAGAATCCCACATATCGCAGCGGAACAATATATAATAGATAAACACTAGTTTTTTAAAACAAAGAACTATATCAGTTTATACATACATCAATCAGAGTCAATATACAACTCAATACAACACAGCACATCAATGGATAGTTATATAAACTTGTCCTCATACAGAATGCACAGCGGAATAAATACTATCAGATACAAATACTACGTCTCGTCATCCAGCTTATCTCCAAGCTCCAGAATATCCAGAATATCCTGATAATATAACTCTAGGCTGCCCGTGTGGAAAATGGTGGGCACCCAGAGTTTAGAAGGGAACAATAAACTCCGAGTCAGTCATGGTGACTGGTGTGAGATCGTAAAACAGTTATTTATCTTTAAAATAAACAACAGAAAAATTTTAAAGTCAATTCGCAATGTTTTTGGAAAATGAAACTACCATAAGACCTCCCGCCACACACACAATGCAAACGAAGACTTGGAGGAGATTTCTTCTTATGATAGTCAAAGATGCTTACTACGCAAAAATCAAATTCTTTTTTATATTATTATTAGTGCATAGTGTAGAAAACATTTCGAAAGTAGAATATAAATCTTAGCCAGCATAGGTACCATTATAGTATGCTTGCTATAGCTACCATATTAAATGGCAGGTTCTACAACTAAAACCGTACAAGGCTCGTATTATTTTTTTGGATTTCCAACAAATGGTCAGGCCAAGGAACTTCCTATCCACGATGGGTACGTCCCTGGAATAGACGACCCGAGAACCTAACCGGATCTCTGCCAACACAAGGCCGGGTTACCTCTGCAAAAATAGGTAACTACTGACACGCGTATGCCATCCCCCGATCGTCACCGATCTTCCCGAGGATCCCCGATTCGCAACAAACCACATAGAAAAAAATAATGCAGTAACCACAGAGGTTAAGTATCTGGGCTCCATACCATGATACCACCTTTATCCAGAAGGAATGACATACACTAAGGGGCGCTACTCCCTAGAACCTTGCTGCATCCTTCCTGTTTCGACCATTTCCGGGGTGTGAGGCTCGACGAAGTCTCGTCCACAAAGCTACGCTTTCTACAAAGCCATGCTTCGGGTCAAACAAAATGATCAACCTATGATCACAAAGATATAAGATCAAACAAATGATCATATCGCAAATGATCAAACACCGATCATTTCACAGCAACACTCAGTATGCCACATTACCAAATTGGGATATATCGCTGATAAATTTCAACTACATAACCTCTGAGCTCGTACGTCTCAGAGAAGGGTGTTAAGCTAAGAGAATAAATTCTCCGCCACCAATAGAAATGTATTTGAAAGAAATCAGCTTTATATCTCAAATTGTAACGTCAGACACACAATCCATACAAGTCTGTTCCGGGATCGAACAGAACCGAAGGCACTTCTCACGAAGCCCTTGCATTTCCGGATAAATTTCTAATCACGTCCGGACTTCCCATCACTAAGGGTGATAAAACCTCTAAACCGGAGATCAGCCGATGTAGAGTAACTCGACGGTAATCCTTCCGTTTTCAAAAATATCCGGTCTTCAACACCGGTCTTCAAATGCAATTCATAACGACGTATCACATATTCGGAATGGGTTATACGACCCCATGGTCCTTTCCCGGTTAACCCGAATAGTGAGCGATTATTCAAAAATAAGTGTGGCACTCAAATTCATCCAATTCACAACAAATACCCATTCAAGGTAATTATTGATAGTCGGTTATTTAACTATCAATAAAGATGCGCAACATCATCAGATTCCAAATAATTTTTCAAATTATTTTATCTTCCAAAATATCTTTACTAGATATAAAATTTTCCACACTTCAAAAATAAACCAACGTTTATTTTTAAAACGAATTCCCATTTCTTTTATAAATTCCATAGTGAATTTATATCTCAAAAATATCTACTGATATACGATTTTCAAATCGATTCCAATATTCATTTTCAATTTATCTTTAAGAAGATAAAATCTCAAAACGTTTCATTTCATTTTGGAAAAGTATTTCCATACTTATTTAATAAGTAATTCACAAATCTATTTATTTTCAACATTTGAAAATATTCAATATACTTAAATCAATATTAAGTATATATTTCGTTCTTTAAGGAAATCATAAATTTTAACATCTATTTGAGTCAAAACGAATGTTGCGTAAAACATCGTTACGACGACTCGAAATCAATAGTATAGGGATTCGGAATTAAGATAGATATATAAATCCCAATACTACATAAAAACATTTCCTTTCGGGAATCATTTACTATAACAACCGTGTGTTATAGTCCGCCATTTCCTTATTTTTCGAAAATGTCTATTTCAACAATAAAAATGTTGAAATCCATGTTTTCGATTCATAATACATTTTAAAACATCTTTAAAATGTTTAACTTCATTTTTAATATCACTTCTTCAAAAATGAATCCATTTTATTCAATAATACATTCACTATCCAAAATCGTGAATATATCTTTTTTAATAATCTTCTATATTCAATTTATCAAATTCAATTGATTTTGAATTTATAAAACAACGTTTATAAATTCTATTTCTGTTTTAATAACAACTTCAACTTATAAATCTTCTTTTTATTAACTTCTATATTTTACTTATCAAAATAAGTGATTTCGGATTTTTAAACAACTTTTATAAATTTCAATTCTATTTATAAAAACTTCAATATCAATTCAATTTCAATATTGATTTCTGAATTTATTTTCAACTTTAAATAAAAGATTCCATACTGATTTCTCAAAAGTTCTTTTCCAAATATTAAATCAATTACAGATTGATTTCTAATTTTATTTATCTCTACTAAAATAAATTCCTTATTTTCCTTCAAATCATTCAATATCCTGTTTTTAAATGGATTCTTTAAATTGAACTCATTTTACATTGATTTCCCAAATCATTTCAATTTACCAATTAAATTTCTAATTGGATTTCCAACTTATCTCCTTTTAAATAAATTCCTTTTTAAGAAAATAAATTTCAATTGTTTCTTTCAATCTATTTAAAAATCCAGATTTTAAATTAATTTCCTCAATTTAAAATCACTATTATACGAAATTCATTTATTTAACATTTTCACTTTATTCTGGAAATAAATTCGATAAGATTATAAAAATTAACTTTTTATACTTTAAAATTCCTTTCTTCGAATTTATTCAATTTCTAAAAATTTATTTACTTAAAAATTTCTATTTTGATTTCAAAAATTCAATTTCATTTATTTTTGGAATCCAATGATATCAAACATCCATTCAGCTAAATTTTAGCATTCAAATAATTTCCAGATATCAATATGATTAATAACATCAATATAATCATTCACAGATTCATACCACAGTATAAATAAAATCAATCAATGTGAGGGGTCCAGTTGGATCCCTCCAACCTGTTTCCCTGCATCCAAAGACGTTAGCACAATACCAATTCCACTTCGAGGTGGAATATCGCGGTATATAGGTTTTATAAAAATCCGCTTACTAACGGCGCAATAGGGTCTCATCCGCTATACGAGGCGGGAAATCAATCAATCCAATATATACATATGCCAATATGTATATATTGCTATATATATAGATATATCCTACTATATCTAATATCACATCCAATAGCAATCAAATCATCAATCAATAACTGTAAAACAAAATTTTCCTTCGAGTGAGAAAATCTCACCTTAGCTTTAATTTGCAATCCAATCCAATTCTTCTTTTGTTTTCTCGACTTTAACCTTGTATAAGTAATTTATAAAATCTATTAATATTCGAACCAATTAAAAAACCAATTTCCGTTTTTAATTGTTAAATTTTGATAGTTCGTTCTAAACCAATTTCTAAATTAATAAATTTTAATTTAACCACCATTTAAATTTCTTTAAACCCATTTCCCTTTTATAAATTTATTTAACTAAAATTTAATTTAAACAATTAAACTTCCTTTTCTTAAACATCTTTGGTAACCAGAATAACTGATTATATTAAATTTACTTTTAAACTCCACATATACATATAACTTATATTCAAAAATCCACTTATACTCCCAAATTATTGTTTTTCCAGCTTTACACATATATAAATAAAATTTTCTGTTTAAATATGTATATATATATATATTTAAAATTGCATATAAATTTTCTTCAATTTACACAGAATTTTAACAATATTAAATCGAATAGATTTTTATACCTTATTGCTACAACTTGTTCGAACAGGAAGACGACATCATCGCGAAACAGCTGCGGCACGCGACCCAAACCCATCCAGTGCATCCCCACACGGCATCGCCATCCATCGAGACCACCCCAGTCGAAACCGATCCTGCCATATTCCCATTCGCGACCCCCACCTAGGTCAACGCTGCCCCTACGTCGCCTCCCAGATGCTCGCACACGCGAGGAGCCCGCGTAGTCACCGCGACATCACGAGTCCCCTGAAACTGCCATCGCGACATCCACGACACGCCGCCCACGTTCGCGGTCCCCCCTCTCTCGCGTACGCACACGCGCGCGCTTTCCCCCTTCGCGAGATCCCTCCTCCATAATTTTAGCAGTGGAAGTAAAAAGAGACAGTAGCCGGTCTTCAAATCAGTGGTAGAAAGTATCGCGTAGGAGGAGGATGAGTTCGACTGTTTTGATTTGGTACAGAGGGAATTTGGGGAAAAACTGCTTGAACTATTTTAAATTTGAATGAAGGGCTCGTCTTCAAATTGTAAAGGGAAGAAACTGCTCGGCCATTATTTTCTTTCTGATGTTCGAATTTGAATGGAAAGAGGGGAACGAGATTTTTACGTTGATTTCGAACGACAGAAAATGTACGCGCCCATGCCTCTACATGATTCATTTCATGATTCAAGGCGTGATTTAAGGAGAAGCTAAAAGTAGCTGATGAACGATAATTTAAATTTGAATTAAATTGAATCCGTTTTAATTTCAACGCGTTTACGTGTCGTATTCTCACATAACAGCTCCAAATGCTACGAAAGTTGAAATCCGGTAATAATACAATATTACGGACCCAATGGAACTGGTTTCGTCGAATTCCGAGACTATGCCTCGGATGGCTATTTTTAAATATTGATTCGAACGATATAAATTCAAAACTGAACAAATTTATTCAAATTCGATTCTGAAGTCTTAATTATCTTCAGTATTACCTTTACGAATTTTGAAAGCTTTCGAAATATTTTTCTTCAACTTAAAATAGAAGATTCAAATTTTTATTCGACTATCAATAGATTAAATTTTATAATTTTAATCGCCAAATTCAAAGTTATATTCGGGATTCAAATTAAATCATCGTTCAAATATTTAAAATCAATTAAATATTTTCAATTTAATTCGTTCAAAATTCTGGGTCGTTACAGCTTCTGGTCCAGGCCTTTCTTCATTAGCTCGCAGGTAGGTAATAGACGATCTAGGAAGACTCTAGCTCGTAAAATGAGCCAAAACCATAGGTCGCCTGCGACCCATGGCCTATGCGGTGCTAGCGACCCATAGACTTGGTTCGTTTTGTGGGCCAATGTATTGCCTTTTTTGGTAGTGCTCCATAGCTGGTTTGTTTGAAGGTTCGAGAAGAAGCATGGTGTAACAACCTAAAATTTTCAACTATTCGCATCCATACATGTCGGATTTGAATTGCTCAAAATATCAGATTGTTAATTAAAAATTTGGCAAAACTCAGCATATACAGTAAATAAATAATCATAGAATCAAAGACATAGAGTAATATAACAATAATGCAGTGGAAACAAAAGAATAGTAGTTCATGAAGCTACTATATATATATAACAGAGTTAAGTAAGATACAACAGAGGTCTCGAATACATAGATATCTCAATACAATAGTCAAATGCAAGATCTAAATACATCACTGGAATCAACTGAATAACTGATAGCAGAATCGATTTAGCTGGATCTCCAAGCGAAGCTCCAACTCCAAAGGTGAGTCTCAAATGTTGTATCACTCATTCTGACCCGAGCGTAAAGCAAAACACAAAACACTCGAGTCAGGATTAACATTCTTATATCAATAAATCCAACTCAAGTGAAATATCAACTGAAATACAAATAATTCAAAGGATGTTCGAGATAACCATCCTCTAAGGATCCGTTAAACTATCTACTATGTAGTAATATACGCTATTATAATAATGTCTATAGTAAAGTAAACTATTAAAGTAGCGTTAAGGCGTTACCCATATCCCCCTTAACACATTTTATATATTCCCATAGTCTATACAGTACCGTAATCTCCCCCGTAATGGGCGTCGTCAGAGGGCACTCCATAGGTATGGTACAAAACAAACTCGTAAAAGGAACGCTAGGGTAGGTGACACGGCACAACTAGGCAATGCCAGGGTAGATATACCAATTACACTTCCGGGCCGGTGGTAATGCATAGCAGCCACTACCGCCCACCTCGAGGCACACTCCCGAAATCCAAAGGTGCCCACCAAATCAATCACAAAGTAATAGAATGACATACGATGGAGTGTGCCCGATCAGAGGTGCTACCTCATTAGACCGTCAATTGCTCCTGTTTTAGCCACCTTATGCCAATTCACGGGAGTCGGGTCCACGTATATACCTCATATAGGATCGTTGCCTCCATCCTACTTCATTCTGGAATCTCCACCGCGTACATAGTTGTTAAAGTGGTTTTTGGTATCGACAAAGAGTATGCCCATATCCGATCCCAGTCTCTTTAACAACCAATCGTTATTATAACACCGTGGTCATTTCAAAGTAGTTTATACTTCAAAACCAAAAATATCATTTCCATTTCAAAAACATATCAATACGATATCATTTCCATTTCAAGAATATTCACTTCCAAAATCATAGTACTTTCAAAGATATAATACTTTCGAAACCAAAACAATTTGAAATGATAATACTTTGAATTTCAAAACTTTGGAAATCATAACACTTTGAAATCATAACAGTTGCCTTCAAACAGTTTAGATATTAATAATAGTATATATAATAAAATAGTTTATGAAATAAATAATTGATACAAAATAGTTATAAGTTAAAACAATTTATATTAAAATAATTAGTATTTTTAAAATAGTTTATATTAAAAATAGTTATATTAGAAATAGTTTATAATAAAAATAGTTTATAAAATAATATAAAATAGTTTAAATATAATTTAAAATACTTTATATAATAAAATAGTTTCCTCAAATTTCACAAATCGATTCAGCTCAACTCGGACTCCAACATTCAAATTTAATCCAATTCTCAAATCCTAAAATTTCAATTCAATTCAGTTTCTCAATAAACCATTTCAAATCATTGATTTCAAATACATATTTGAGTCATAAAATAACCCATTTCAATTTCAATATATTTAAATCTTTAAATATTCAATAACATCTAAATACCACTTCAATTTACAAATTTAAATAAACAAAATATCAATTTCAATTTATGTAAATTTGAAATATTCATTTAAGTCACTTTTAATCAAATTCAAGTTATAAAACATATCTTTGAAATTTCAAATTTAAATAAATTTCAAATCAAACTTATTTAAGTAAAATTCTTAAATAAATATAATTTCAAATCAATTTCAAATTTATCTTTTCAACCTGAATCATTTCAAACTCTATATTTGAAAATAAATTTTTGTAAATAAATACTTAAACATATTATATATCAACTTTATTAAATCAACTTTAATAAATCTTTAAAAATCAATATTTAATAAACCATATATTTCTTTCCAAAACCATAGAAATCATTTCAAAATATTTATATATAGACCAACGGTGTCTGTATATAATTTTCTATCCTATGGTCAAGTGATACGGATATTTATCATTTCAATCCGCAGTTTAAATATATATAGGGGTATATATCATTTCAACCCGCAATCCCAAATTTAATTCAAATGAAAATCAATTGGGTTTATCATTTCAACCCATAACGATTTTCTCCTATTCTACAGATCGTTCGGGTATGTATCATTTCATCCCATAGTGAATTCTATACTGACAGGGAACTTGCAGAGTGATAACAGATATGATAATAATATAACAATCAGTAACATGCATATATCATCAATATAAATAACAGATAAGGGTGTTAGATGTCACAGGTGAACAGATACAAATAACAGTATATATATAGCAATGTAAATAAACAAACAGCAGCATATTTCAATTGTCGTTTCAATTGAAATCAAATTTAATAAATATAAGAACGTTAATGGTGAGTGATTGCTCACCTTTCGAGGCTAGAGAAGACAGAACAACACATGGGGTAAATCACGAATTCGACAATCGATCGATCCAAACAACGAATCTCAAACAAAGTAAGCTGACGCAGATTTGACAGGTGAAGCTGATAGATAAGAATCGATGCGAAACTAATCAGAATCAATTTGATAGAACAACAACGATATACATATTATTATTATTATCCATCAAATCAATATTAATTTTAAACACATGAAATATATATTATATAAATAAAGACTTGATAAACCTTCTAACCTTTATAAACAGGAAAAAAATAGAATCAAAATCTCTATATCTCATATTTAAATCAATACAAAATCCATGCATACATACTACATGAAATATATATATCATAGGTACCCTACCTGAAACAATTTCTTAAAACCAATATATATAGCGTGCAAGCTTACATATACATATATATATATATACACCTTCAACTGTATATAGCCTTACATATGAACAACATATTATATGACTCATCTAACTTATATATATACCCAGCTCATATTTAATCTATAAAACTTATATTTGAAAATCTATCTTCATTTCTAAAATCAAAATATCCATACATTTCCAAATACATATAAATATGCATGTTTTAGAATATTAACAAAATACATATTCCAGAATATTGACAAACTAGTTGTATATGAATACACTTAAAACATTACAACTGTTATATATATACATGTACCTTGAAC
Source organism: Allium fistulosum (assembly GCA_030737815.1). Classification (NCBI taxonomy): domain Eukaryota; kingdom Viridiplantae; phylum Streptophyta; class Magnoliopsida; order Asparagales; family Amaryllidaceae; genus Allium; species Allium fistulosum. The sequence continues at coordinate 1,347,249,005 of CM060902.1, forward strand.
ACATAATATCTATATATATATATATTGAAACCAACGCATATGTAAATATATATGCGGTCAAATATATTCTTATATAAACTTGCACTTAAAACCTATATACATTTCAAAATCAAAACATCCATCCATATTATATATAAATAGATAAGTAACACAGGCAATTGTGTATATATATAACAAAAAAAGAAACAATATAATACTTGGATATATATTTAAATATGTTAATAGACTTATATATATATAACCACAGAATGAATATTTACTTACATAACCGATGTAAAATAACTTAATAACATACTGTACTAACCAGAACACAACAAAACACTATATACAAATAGACTTTTATTATTTAAATTTTATAATATTAATATTATACAAAGAAGATCGAAACAGGTAATATAAACATATGCGTATGAACTAACCATTATATTCAAAATAATATATATATATAAATTATATATCATATGTCATATATTATAAACAAATAAACATACGAAAATATGAAACCAAACATACATTGGCTTCAAATAAATCTAAACGCGTACTATGTGTGTATGCAGACAAATGCATAAGCAGGTCAATATATAACACAAGTTTAAATGAATATTTATTAAAAAAAAATATATAACAACTTACCTAAAGTTTATATGTATATATATGAATATATATACATGCATGAACAAGGGCAGCTGTAGGCCGAGCTAAGAAAAATAGCAATGTGGGAGGAATGAGATCGAAGCATGCTGCTAAAAGTGGAGGCCGAACATGTGTGGTGTCTGGATGGAAGGCTTGGGCAGAGACGATGGAGGCTGCGCGTGTGGTATAAGCGGCTGTGGCGGCAGTTGAAGAGAATGGCTGAGGTGAAGTGAACAGGTGGTTGCCGAAGCAAGGAAGCTGAGGTTATTGCACATGGAAGAGGGGATAATGAAAGTGGAGATGGAAGAAGGGGAACGAGCCCAAAAATGATAGCAGAAAAATGAAGAGGCAAATGAAACGAATAGAAAAAAAATATTGAACATGTTGGAAACACAATAGTCACGAATTAAATCTTTAGGAATAGCAAAAAGGTGGAAGTTGAATAGAAATAATAACAATGGTTATTAGGTTTATACGGTAGGAAATAAAAGGGTACAAGAAACCAATAGTCACAATCTGGTTACTGATACGTTACCGTTTACGCGGATTCCGCTGCGTACCAGACTTCAAAACACATGATTGAATATACCGAAGAGATCGGCATGACGAGACGATCAAAACGGCAGACAGATATTAGTAGTACGATTATCCAATCAAAAGTCGATAATCGGTACTGAGTATGCTGCAAATCTGCAAAAAATAATAAAATCGGAGCTAGGGTTCAGGCTGAGCTTTCTTTGAAGGTGTGATTGATGTTTTGGCTTCGATTTTGTGCAGTTGATAGCATAGCCCCAAAAATACAGGGGCCAAGGAGTCAACAATTATGACAGTTTTTTCTCAGAGAATGAGGACTTGCATGTCTACATCGAGGCGCCAGTATATTAATGAGGGCCTTCGAAAACTAAAAAGAGCCGACGGACTCTTCTATTCTAGGGTCCCCGGGGACCGCGGGCAAGCACCTTTAACAAGCAAGTAGCTAGCTTCCACCTTACTTAACAGCAAGGCGCGAAAGCCTTCGAAGCTGCTTTTTCAAGTGTCAGTAGCGGGACGTTCTGTCAATCGGGGAAGGTTTTTGGTGACAAGACCTGGAGATATCAGAAGTGAGAATCCCTCTCTTGTTAGTTGTCGCCTCCCGGAGCTACGCTACCTCCGGTCGAATTATACTGGACCTCTAGAGAGAAAAGGTCGCCACGGTAGCGAAGCACTTAAGATGAAGTGTCGGTAGCAAAGCTGACAACGCAACGCGTTAGCGAAGCGTCATTCTTTCAAGAGGTAGCGCATTAGCGGTGTGAGAGGAAATACCATCTTCTAGGCTGCTTGTGGGACTGCTCTATAGTTTATCTAGGGAGGTGTTATTAATTGGGAGGTGACCCCGATCAATTGGGGGAAGTGGATCGAGTTAACCTAACTGATATTCTATCAAGTGAGCTAACTTAACCCCTGTTTGCAGGATGAAGGCCGGGAAGGGACGAACGAGAACGCCTATATTACTTGGGGAAAGCAGATTGAACATTGGCAGATTTTACTTCCTTAGAGCTATGAATTGTGTGATTTTACTGTTCTCGGTTAAGTGGTTAAAAAGCTAGTGGCGTGTACCAAAGGATCTCTTGTGCGTCTGTTCACAGGAGATGAAAAAGGACGGATGTGCTTAGGTCCCTACTTTCTATATTTTAGCTGTTGACGAAACGAAATATGACGTCTCACTCAGAAGATGGTTTACAAATTTATTGTATAAAAATATTACGGTTTGGAAAACATTTTATTTTCATCAATATTAACTGATTAAATTGAAATAAAATTACACAAGAAAGTAAACTTTCATATTTTCTGATGAAAATTTACCAGTTGCTATGTTAGAATAGACGTATTCCAAATATCAAATTTTTATTTCAAAATTTTATTATTTAAAATTTCACAAAATTTCAATTAAATATATTAATGAAACAAATAAAATTATTAAAGGTTTACGGGTTGTTACACTCTCCCCCACTCAAAACTTTTCGTCCCCGAAAAGGAAGAAGGTAGGAGAATAAAACTACCAGAAAGAAAGAATAGATTTGAAATTCAAAATTAACAATAAATTTAAACCATATAAATTTCCAATTAAACTAATTAACATTTTGGTTTAATCCATTTGCGTTCACTTAAGTTAAATCAATCCATCTATTTCTAAATTCATTATCTTATTGTCTAGTCATCCTCAATTAACAATTTCTAAATCATCAATTTGTATAATCATTTATTATACTCATATTTTATTCAACAAATTTAATTCTTTTATTCCAAATTATTATTAAGTTTATTCTACTTAATATATCTTATTACATATATTTAAACCATATAAATTAATTTAAACCATATAAATTTCAATTTAAATTAATTTATATTCAATAATTGATTTTAAATTCAAGGTATTTCCATAAGTTGATCTTATTTCAATTTATTAATTCCCTCAAAACAAACTTTATTTTATTTATCTCATTTATTATTCAATTAACTTATTATTTTATTTATCTCTATTAACATTTATTATAAACACTCAAATTTTATTTATAAAAATCATTTTATATTGTATATTATCTAATTACATATTCAACTTCTGATTAATTTAGGTAAGTTATATTGACATGCAATTTGAGTATTATACAAGCAAAATTTTCTGAATTCAATTATTTAAGTTTAAATATTAATTCAAATTTTGGTTTCATTTATAATTGAAATCATACTTTAACCAAATTTTAAGAATTAAATTTCCGATTACATTTCAAACTATTTAGAGATAAATATATATATATATATATACCATATATACCAAATCAAATCTAAAATCATATATATATATATATATTGTAATTCAAATCATACTTTACGAAATTCAAATCAAATTTAACTTCCAAAACAAAGGTGTAGCAATGCTACAAGATGGTCTCTCCACTCTGAAACTCGAAAATGAATGTTGATGATGCTGCAGTCATCACCGAAATTATTTTCCAGCGACAAAAGAGAAGAGTACTGATTTAAACATTTAAAATTATTTGAAAACCATTTCTATTCGAAAATACTTTAGATAATATATATTTTAAACCTTTTAAAACCCAAAGTTTGAAATCACCGGAAATTAAATTCTCAAATTCCTAAATTAAATTCATTTCAAATTCAAAATCAATTTATAAACCGTGTTTATAAATTCATTTATAGAACAATAAATGATAATCAAATATTATCATTTCAAACAACCAATTTAATTAACTTATTAAATTCCAAATTTTTTTACTTATATATATATATATAATATAATCGTACTAATTTATGTCATTTACCAAATTTTAAAATAATATTGTGTCAGTTTGCTCTGTTCAAGTGTTTTGGAAATCCTATCGATAGCATTGATCAGATGAATCGATCGAAAATCCAAACCAACATCAACAACTCAAATAACACATTATAAAACATTTTAATATAAATTACAAATACACTCCCTCACACGATGATTCCAGAATGTACTTCAAAACAAAGATAGAGATCCAAATATAGAGGGATCCTAACCAAAGAATTCAACTAGAAGATAGGCTCGATAGGGAGATAAATAGATTTCAAGAAAGAAAAGAATGGATAGACTTATATAAATCGTGGGAATCCTTAACCGGGTCAACCGTGACTTCAAAATAAGATCGAGGTAGTATTCTAGAGTAAATCGATATTCGATCGCCAGAGATAGAATTCGGGTATAGCAAAAGATAGCAGCATCGTAAACCAAGGATACAAAAAAAGTCTCCGTTGAATCAATGGAGCTATGGGGTGCTCCTGAATCAAGAAAACACAAATAGGCAGAGACAAGGATGGATTTTGGAACCGAGGGGAACGTTCCAAAATTCAAAGGAAACCGAGTCAAAGAGAAAGAGATTCAAGCTCGAACGAAAATGATTCTGTAATTAAATCTACTCTATATGCTAAGCTTTGCCTAAAACCAAAGTTCTGATACCACATGTAACAGCCCGATATTTTCAACCACTCGCATCCATACATGTCGGATTTGAATTGCTCAAAATATCAGATTGTTAATTTAAAATTTAGCAAAACTCAGCATATACAGTAAATAAATAATCACAGAATCAAAGACACAGAGTAATATAACAATAATGCAGTGGAAACAAAAGAATAGTAGTTCATGAAGCTACTATATATATATAACAGAGTTAAGTAAGATACAACAGAGGTCTCGAATACATAGATATCTCAATACAATAGTCAAATGCAAGATCTAAATACATCACTGGAATCAACTGAATAACTGATAGCAGAATCGATTTAGCTGGATCTCCAAGCGAAGCTCCAACTCCAAAGGTGAGTCTCAAATGCTGTATCACTCATTCTGACTCGAGCATAAAGCAAAACACAAAACACTCGAGTCAGGATTAACATTCTTATATCAATAAATCCAACTCAAGTGAAATATCAACTGAAATACAAGTAATTCAAAGGATGTTCGAGATAACCATCCTCTAAGGATCTGTTAAACTATCTACTTTGTAGTAATATACGCTATTATAATAATGTCTATAGTAAAGTAAACTATTAAAATAGCGTTAAGGCGTTACCCATATCCCCCTTAACACATTTTATATATTCCCATAGTCTATACAGTACCGTAATCTCCCCCGTAATGGGCGTCGTCAGAGGGCACTCCATAGGTATGGTACAAAAAAAACTTGTAAAAGGCGCGCTAGGGTAGGTGACACGGCACAACTAGGCAATGCCAGGGTAGATAGACCAATTACACTTCCGGGCCGGTGGTAATGCATAGCAGCCACTACCGCCCACCTCGAGCCACACTCCCGAAATCCGAAGGTGCGCACCAAATCAATCACAAAGTAATAGAATGGCATACGATGGAGTGTGCCCGATCAGAGGTGCTACCTCATTAGCCCGTCAATTGATCCTGTTTTAGCCACCTTATGCCAATTCACGGGAGTTGGGTCCACGTATATACCTCATATAGGATCGTCGCCTCCATCCTACTTCATTCTGGAATCTCCACCGCGTACACAGTTGTTAAAGTGGTTTTCGGTATCGACAAAGAGTATGCCCATATCCGATCCCAGTCTCTTTAACAACCAATCGTTATTATAACACCATGGTCATTTCAAAGTAGTTTATACTTCAAAACCAAAAATATCATTTCCATTTCAAAAACATATCAATACGATATCATTTCCATTTCAAGAATATTCACTTCCAAAATCATAGTACTTTCAAAGATATAATACTTTCGAAACCAAAACAATTTGAAATGATAATACTTTGAATTTCAAAACTTTGGAAATCATAACACTTTGAAATCATAACAGTTGCCTTCAAACAGTTTAGATATTAATAATAGTATATATAATAAAATAGTTTATGAAATAAATAATTGATACAAAATAGTTATAAGTTAAAACAATTTATATTAAAATAATTAGTATTTTTAAAATAGTTTATATTAAAAATAGTTATATTAGAAATAGTTTATAATAAAAATAGTTTATAAAATAATATAAAATAGTTTAAATATAATTTAAAATACTTTATATAATAAAATAGTTTCCTCAAATTTCACAATCGATTCAACTCAACTCGGACTCCAAAATTCAAATTTAATCCAATTCTCAATCCTAAAATTTCAATTCAATTCAGTTTCTCAATAAACCATTTCAAATCATTGATTTCAAATACATATTTGAGTCATAAAATAACCCATTTCAATTTCAATATATTTAAATCTTTAAATATTCAATAACATCTAAATACCACTTCAATTTACAAATTTAAATAAACAAAATATCAATTTCAATTTATGTAAATTTGAAATATTCATTTAAGTCACTTTTAATCAAATTCAAGTTATAAAACATATCTTTGAAATTTCAAATTTAAATAAATTTCAAATCAAGCTTATTTAAGTAAAATTCTTAAATAAATATAATTTCAAATCAATTTCAAATTTATCTTTTCAACCTGAATCATTTCAAACTCTATATTTGAAAATAAATTTTTGTAAATAAATACTTAAACATATTATATATCAACTTTATTAAATCAACTTTAATAAATCTTTAAAAATCAATATTTAATAAACCATATATTTCTTTCCAAAACCATAGAAATCATTTCAAAATATTTTTATATAGACCAACGGTGTCTGTATATAATTTTCTATCCTATGGTCAAGTGATACGGATATTTATCATTTCAATCCACAGTTTAAATATATATAGGGGTATATATCATTTCAACCCGCAATCCCAAATTCAATTCAAATGAAAATCACTTGGGTTATCATTTCAACCCATAACGATTTTCTCCTATTCTACAGATCGTTCGGGTATGTATCATTTCATCCCATAGTGAATTCTATACTGACAGGGAACTTGCAGAGTGATAACAGATATGATAATAATATAACAATCAGTAACAGGCATATATCATCAATATAAATAACAGATAAGGGTGTTAGATGTCACAGGTGAATAGATACAAATAACAGTATATATATATAGCAATGTAAATAAACAAACAGCAGCATATTTCAATTGTTGTTTCAATTGAAATCAAATTTAATAAATATAAGAACATTAATCGTGAGTGATTGCTCACCTTTTGAGGCTAGAGAAGACAGAACAAAACATGGGGTAAATCACGAATTCGACAATCGATCGATCCAAACAACGAATCTCAAACGAAGTAAGCTGACGCAGATTTGACAGGTGAAGCTGATAAATAAGAATCGATGCGAAACTAATCAGAATCAATTTGATAGAATAGCAACGATATACATATTATTATTATTATTATCCATCAAATCAATATTAATTTTAAACACATAAAATATATATTATATAAATAAAGACTTGATAAACCTTCTAACCTTTATAAACAGGAAAAAAATAGAATCAAAATCTCTATATCTCATATTTAAATCAATACAAAATCATGCATACATACTACATGAAATATATATATCATAGGTACCCTACCTGAAACAATTTCTTAAAACCAATATATATAGCGTGCAAGCTTACATATACATATATATATACACCTTCAACTGTATATAGCCTTACATATGAACAACATATTATATGACTCATCTAACTTATATATATACCCAGCTCATATTTAATCTATAAAACTTATATTTGAAAATCTATCTTCATTTCTAAAATCAAAATATCCATACAGTTCCAAATACATATAAATATGCATGTTTTAGAATATTAACAAAATACATATTCCAGAATATTGACAAACTAGTTGTATATGAATACACTTAAAACATTACAACTGTTATATATATACATGTACCTAGAACACATAATATCTATATATATATATATTGAAACCAACGCATATGTAAATATATATGCGGTCAAATATATTCTTATATAAACTTGCACTTAAAACCTATATACATTTCAAAATCAAAACATCCATCCATATTATATATAAACAGATAAGTAACACAGGCAATTGTGTATATATATAACAAAAAAAGAAACAATATAATACTTGGATATATATTTAAATATGTTAATAGACTTATATATATATAACCACAGAATGAATATTTACTTACATAACCGATGTAAAATAACTTAATAACATACTGTACTAACCAGAACACAACAAAACACTATATACAAATAGACTTTTATTATTTAAATTTTATAATATTAATATTATACAAAGAAGATCGAAACAGGTAATATAAACATATGCCTATGAACTAACCATTATATTCAAAATAATATATATATATAACTTATATATCATATGTCATATATTATAAACAAATAAACATACGAAAATATGAAACCAGACATACATTGGCTTCAGATAAATCTAAACGCATACTATGTGTGTATGCAGACAAATGCATAAGCAGGTCAATATATAACACAAGTTTAAATGAATATTTATAAAACAAATATATATAACAACTTACCTAAAGTTTATATGTATATATATGAATATATATACATGCATGAACAAGGGCAGCTGTAGGCCGAGCTAAGAAAAATAGCAATGTGGGAGGAATGAGATCGAAGCATGCTGCTAAAAGTGGAGGCTGAACATGTGTGGTGTCTGGATGAAAGGCTTGGGCGGAGACGATGGAGGCTGCGCGTGTGGTATAAGCGGCTGTGGCGGCGGTTGAAGAGAATGGCCGAGGTGAAGTGAACAGGTGGTTGCTGAAGCAAGGAAGGTGAGGTTATTGCACATGGAAGAGGGGATAATGAAAGCGGAGATGGAAGAAGGGGAACGAGCCCAAAAATGATAACAGAAAATGAAGAGGCAAATGAAACGAATAGAAAAAATATATTGAACATGTTGGAAACACAATAGTCACGAATTAAATCTTTAGGAATAGCAAAAAGGTGGAAGTTGAATAGAAATAATAACAACAGTTATTAGGTTTATACGGTAGTAAATAAAAGGGTACAAGAAACCAATAGTCATAATCTGGTTACTGATACGTTACCGTTTACGCGGATTCCGCTGCGTACCAGACTTCAAAACACATGATTGAATATACCGAAGAGATCGGCATGACGAGACGATCAAAACGGCAGACTGATATTAGTGGTACGATTATCCAATCAAAAGTCGATAATCGGTACTGAATATGCTGCAAATCTGCAAAAAATAAGAAAATCGGAGCTAGGGTTCGGGCTGAGCTTTCTTTGAAGGTGTGATTGATGTTTTGGCTTCGATTTTGTGCAGTTGATAGCATAGCCCCAAAATTACAGGGGCCAAGGAGTCAACAGTTATGACAGTTTTTTCTCAGAGAATGAGGACTTGCATGTCTACATCGAGGTGCCAGTATATTAATGAGGGCCTTTGAAAACTAAAAAGAGTCGACGAACTCTTCTATTCTAGTCTCCCCGGGGACCGCGGGCAAGCACCTTTAACAAGCAAGTAGCTAGCTTCCACCTTACTTAACAGCAAGGCGCGAAAGCCTTCGAAGCACTTTTTCAAGTGTCAGTAGCAGGACGTTCTGTCAATCGGGGAAGGTTTTTGGTGACAAGACCTGGAGATATCAGAAGTGAGAATCCCTCCCTTGTTAGTTGTTGCCTCCCGGAGCTACGCTACCTCCGGTCGAAGTATACTGGACCTCTAGAAAGAAGAGGTCGCCACGGTAGCGAAGCACTTAAGATGAAGCGTCGGTAGCAAAGCTGACAACGCAACGCGTTAGCGAAGCGTCATTCTTTCAAGAGGTAGCGCTTTAGCGGTGTGGGAGGAAATACCATCTTCTAGGCTGCTTGTGGGACTGCTCTATAGTTTATCTAGGGAGGTGTTATTAATTGGGAGGTGACCCCGATCAATTGGGGGAAGTGGATCGAGTTAACCTAACTGATATTCTATCAAGTGAGCTAACTTAACCCCTGTTTGCAGGATGAAGACCGGGAAGGGACGAACGAGAACGCCTATATTACTTGGGGAAACCAGATTGAACATTGGCAGATTTTACTTCCTTAGAGCTATGAATTGTGTGATTTTACTGTTCTCGGTTAAGTGGTTAAAAAGCTAGTGGCGTGTACCAAAGGAACTCTTGGGCGTCTGTTCACAGGAGATGAAAAAGGACGGATGTGCTTAGGTCCCTACTTTCAATTTTTTAGCTGTTGACGAAACGAAATATGACGTCTCACTCAGAAGATGGTTTACAAATTTATTGTATAAAAATATTACGGTTTGGAAAACATTTTATTTTCATCAATATTAACTGATTAAATTGAAATAAAATTACACAAGAAAGTAAACTTTCATATTTTCTGATGAAAATTTACCAGTTGTTATGTTAGAATAGACGTATTCCAAATATCAAATTTTTATTTCAAAATTTTATTGTTTAAAATTTCACAAAATTTCAATTAAATATATTAATGAAACAAATAAAATTATTAAAGATTTACGGGTTGTTACACTCTCCCCCACTCAAAACTTTTCATCCCCGAAAAGGAAGAAGGTAGGAGAATAAAACTACCAGAAAGAAAGAATAGATTTGAAATTCAAAATTAACAATAAATTTAAACCATATAAATTTCAAATTAAACTAATTAACATTTTGGTTTAATCCATTTGCGTTCACTTAAGTTAAATCAATCCATCTATTTCTAAATTCATTATCTTATTGTCTAGTCATCCTCAATTAACAATTTCTAAATCATCAATTTGTATAATCATTTATTATACTCATATTTTATTCAACAAATTTAATTCTTTTATTCCAAATTATTATTAAGTTTATTCTACTTAATATATCTTATTACATATATTTAAACCATATAAATTAATTTAAACTATATAAATTTCAATTTAAATTAATTTATATTCAATAATTGATTTTAAATTCAAGGTATTTCCATAAGTTGATCTTATTTCAATTTATTAATTCCCTTAAAACAAACTTTATTTTATTTATCTCATTTATTATTCAATTAACTTATTATTTTATTTATCTCTATTAACATTTATTATAAACACTCAAATTTTATTTATAAAAATCATTTTATATTGTATATTATCTAATTACATATTCAACTTCTGAATAATTTAGGTAAGTTATATTGACATGCAATTTGAGTATTATACAAGCAAAATTTTCCGAATTCAATTATTTAAGTTTAAATATTAATTCAAATTTTGGTTTCATTTATAATTGAAATCATACTTTAACCAAATTTTAAGAATTAAATTTCCGATTACATTTCAAATTATTTAGAGATAAATATATATATATATATATATATACCATATATACCAAATAGAATCTAAAATCATATATATATATATTGTAATTCAAATCATACTTTACGAAATTCAAATCAAATTTAACTTCCAAAACAAAGGTGTAGCAATGCTACAGGATGGTCTCTCCACTCTGAAACTCGAAAATGAATGTTGATGATGCTGCAGTCATCACCGAAATTATTTTCCAGCGACAAAAGAGAAGAGTACTAATTTAAACATTTAAAATTATTTGAAAACCATTTCTATTCGAAAATACTTTAGATAATATATATTTTAAACCTTTTAAAACCCAAAGTTTGAAATCACCGGAAATTAAATTCTCAAATTCCTAAATTAAATTCATTTCAAATTCCAAATCAATTTATAAACCGTGTTTATAAATTCATTTATAGAACAATAAATGATAATCAAATATTATCATTTCAAACAACCAATTTAATTAACTTATTAAATTCCAAATTTTTTTACTTATATATATATAATATAATCGTACTAATTTATGTCATTTACCAAATTTTAAAATAATATTGTGTCAGTTTGCTCTGTTCAAGTGTTTTGGAAATCCTATCGATAGCGTTGATCAGATGAATCGATCGAAAATCCAAACCAACATCAACAACTCATATAACACATTATAAAACATTTTAATATAAATTACAAATACACTCCCTCACACAATGATTCCAGAATGTACTTCAAAACAAAGAAAGAGATCCAAATATGGAGGGATCCTAACCAAAGAATTCAACTAGAAGATAGGCTCGATAAGGAGATAAATAGATTTCAAGAGAGAAAAGAATGGATAGACTTATATAAATCGCGGGAATCCTTAACCGGGTCAACCGTGACTTCAAAATAAGATCGAGGTAGTATTCTAGAGTAAATCGATATTCGATCGCTAGAGATAGAATTCGGGTATAGCAAAAGATAGCAGCATCGTAAACCAAGGATACAAAAAAAGTCTCCGGTGAATCAATGGAGCTATGGGGTGCTCCTGAATCAAGAAAACACAAATAGGCAGAGACAAGGATGGATTTTGGAACCGAGGGGAACGTTCCAAAATTCAAAGGAAACCGAGTCAAAGAGAAAGAGATTCAAGCTCGAACGAAAATGATTCTGTAATTAAATCTACTCTATATGCTAAGCTTTGCCTAAAACCAAAGCTCTGATACCACATGTAACAGCCCGATATTTTCAACCACTCGCATCCATACATGTCGGATTTGAATTGCTCAAAATATCAGATTGTTAATTTAAAATTTGGCAAAACTCAGCATATACAGTAAATAAATAATCACAGAATCAAAGACACAGAGTAATATAACAATAATGCAGCGGAAACAAAAGAATATTAGTTCATGAAGCTACTATATATATAACAGGGTTATGTAAGATACAACAAAGGTCTCGAATACATAGATATCTCAATACAATAGTCAAATGCAAGATCTAAATACATCACTGGAATCAATAGAATAACTGATAGCAGAATCGATTTAGTTGGATCTCCAAGCGAAGCTCCAACTCCAAAGGTGTGTCTCAAATGTTGTATCACTCAGTCTAACCCGAGCGTAAAGCAAAACACAAAACACTCGAGTCAGGATTAACATTCTTATATCAATAAATCCAACTCAAGTGAAATATCAACTGAAATACAAGTAACTCAAAGGATGTTTGAGATAACCATCCTCTAAGGATCAGTTAAACTATCAACTGAATTGTACTTGTAAATCTATGTTTTGTTTTATATATTGTGTTGTTTGAGTTGTTGATGTTGATTTTGGCTTCCGATCGATTCGTCTGATCAACGCTATCGATAGCATTTCTAAAACACTTTGACAGAACAAACTGACACAATATTATTTTAAAATTTGGTTAATGAAATAAATTTTGATATAAGTAAATATTATGGAACTTAATAAATTGATTTAAAGTGATTATTTGAAATGATAATACTTGATTTATCATTCTATTAATGAATTTATAAATAGTTGTTTATAAATTTGATTTAGGAACTGAAATGAATTTAAATCAAGAATTTGAGGATTTAATTTTCGATGGTTTCAAACCTTGTGTTTAAAGTTTTAAAAGGATATATTATTTAAAGTATTTTTGAATATAAATTTGTTTCCAAAGAATTTTAAATTTTTAAAATTTTAAGTGCTCTTCTCTTTGTCGCTGGAAAATAATTTCGGTGATGACCGCGGCATCATCGACGTTCATTTTCGAGTTTCAAAGTAAAGAGACCATTTTGTAGTCTTGCTACAACTTTGTTTTGGGAAATTTAATTGATTTGAATTTCTAAAATATGATTTGATTTATAATATATATAGATATATGATTTAAATTTGATTTGACAAATTATGTACATACATTTATTTATCTCTAAATGGTTTGAAAGGAATCAGAAATTTTATTCTTAAATTCTATCTTAAATAATAACTTCAAGTATAAAAAGAAATCAAAATTTTGAATAAATATTCAAGCTTGAAATGATTGAATTAGAATGTTTATATTGTATATTAATTTTAGAAAGTTTTATTTGTATAATTCTCAATTGCATTCCGATATAACTTACCTTAATTTTAGAAGTTAACAATGTAATTGGATAATATACAATATAAAAAGATTTTTATAAATAAAATTTGATTGGTTATAATAAATATTATACACTTAAATTTTAGTTATAAAAAGATTATCAGAGGTAAATAGACTAAAAGGTTAATTGAATAATTTACAATATAAATGATGTTAAAGGAATTAAGAATAAACTAAAAACAGTTATAATAAGGGTAAGTATATTTAACATAGGTGATAAAATATTGAGAGGAATAAATTTAATTTTAATTAGGAATAAAGAAGAATTAAATTTATTGAATGTTATACACTTAATTTTAATCAAATCCATGATTTTTGAAATTGTTGGTTTAAGAAACTTGGATGATAAGGTAATGAAATTAGAAATAGTTAAGATCTATTTAACTTGTGTAAAATTAATTATCTATTTAAGTTGAAATTTCCATGGTTTCAAACTTATTATCTTATTTTGTTTTCAAACTGTTTGTTAGTTGTCCTTATTTTTCCTTAACTTGCTACAGACGGGTATAGGTGTTTTTCTAGGACCTTTCTGTTTAGAAATCTTTCAATAATCTTTGATGATCTTTGGTACTCAATTGAATTTGAGCACTGCTTGCGATCCACAGACCGTCGGTCAAGCAGAAAGGGTGAATTAGATTCTGGAAGATTTTTTTCGTGCTTGTGTTCCTGATTCTGGAGAATCTTGGGAAGATCATCTCCACCTTGTTAAACTTGCATATAACAGCAGTTAGCAGGTATAATTCTAATCTTCTTGTCATCTTGCCTTAATCTTATTTCACTCTATCTTTTTCTGTGCTTTCCCGTACCTCATTCCTTTTCGGGGACGAAAAGTTTTGAGTGGGGGAGAGTGTAACAACCCTAGATTTTTGCATATATTTTAAATTTGAATTTATTTTATTTTGAAATTATTTTTAAACTTGTTTTATCTCAAATATTTCATTTTAAATATAAATTTTGATTATTATATGAATTATAATTTCAAACCGGTATAAATTGAATATTTTCCTAAAAAGTGGATTTCTGGTCAAACTTTGACTTTTAAATTTTTAATTTCAATATTTAAATTCTTAAATTTTATCTTTTATTATGAAAATAGATTTAATATCATGAATACTGCTTTTCATTTCGTTGAAAACGGATTTAAATTGTGAAAGTTATGTATATTTCAATATTGAGTGCAATTTGATTTATTTAGCAATTGTGTTTATTTTAAATT
Source organism: Allium fistulosum (assembly GCA_030737815.1). Taxonomy (NCBI): domain Eukaryota; kingdom Viridiplantae; phylum Streptophyta; class Magnoliopsida; order Asparagales; family Amaryllidaceae; genus Allium; species Allium fistulosum. The sequence continues at coordinate 1,347,264,240 of CM060902.1, forward strand.
ATATAAATTATATTTTCTTTGTCATATTTTATTCTAATATGTGTTAATATGTTATTTTATGTATATTTCTATCTTTTAATATTTTTAAAGTAAAAATAGAATTTTTCCAAAATTCATTGCATTTATTTTCTATTTTTAAAGGCTAGTTTCCATTTTTCTACTAGTTTCCATTTTTCTGCTAGTTTCTTCATTAAATTATATTTGATTAAAATTTATTTATTTATTTTTGTGAATTAATTTTTAGTTTGTGTTCTTATCTTTATTTATAAATATTTTTCAAGTACATAAAAATTTTCCAAAGTTCATTGCATTTATTTTTCATATTTTCAAGACTAGTTTGCAATTTTTGCTGTTTTATTAATTAAATTATATATAATTAATATTTATTTATTTATTTTTGTTTATTTACTAAATTTTCGTGTTTTATCTGAATTTATATGCATTTTTCAGTTATTTAAAACTTGCAAAAAGAAATGGAGAAATTTGAAGAGTTTTGTGACTCTTTAGTTGCTTAAGGCTTTTGGTTTTCCCACCTCTTCGTTTTCCAACCTCTTGCATTCAATTATTTTTGGCCGACCTTAACTTTTCTTCAGCTGATATCTTTCTCATTTTTTTTTCACGTAAGAAAGTTTCTCTCCTCCAAAAAATTCGGCCTCCACACCTGAACCAAAGTTTGGGTAATCTTCTTCTTATTTCTACTCATTGTTCTTATTTTCTTAATTGTTTTGCACTTGTTTCTCATCAACTATTGGATCGGCCACTCCACCACCAGCACATACGCCGACCCCACCACCTCATCCTCTGACAATCACCCACTCCAGATCACCACCACCCCAGGCCGAGCACCCCATGGCAAGCGATCCACCACCAAATGTCCCAAACCATCACCTTATGCTCAAATCTAGCCTAGTTTTGTTCCAAACACCTCCACCTTCCTTTTGCCACCACTTCCACCACCACCACCACCACCAGCTCTAACCTGACCTCCACCCTCTGACACATCATCCACCAACACCTGATCATTTGGACCTGACCATATAGCTTCTGGTCGAGCCCTATAGGAGCCTTGAGATGGTGATATTTGCCTTGTACTTGTTGTCTTTTGCACCCATATGTCTATTCACTTTTAACCCAAGTAGGCCGACCCTGTTTGAACCTAAATCCAGCCCTTAGTTCCTGCCTTAGCTGAGCTTATTCCATCACTAACTGATCCATGTGAAGTTGAGAACAAGTGCAAACCATTTAATGTTGTTTTGGGCTTTGATGTCTAGTGTTGTTTGGTAATAAATTGTTTGAAACTTATATATTGTTCTATTGTTTTTGTTCAAATGTATCCAAGGAGATTCACCTTTGGCTCTCTCACTCAAATCATATTCGAGTTTTCGTGCCTTCGTAGATTCTGTGTTGTGGGTTTGGTCCTCATCTCCAGCTTAAACAAGTGAGTAATTCTCACCAGATGATGTGTACTTATATAACTAGTAAACTGACACCATTTGAATCTGTAAAATTACATCATCCTGTTATAACTGTTATATTATGATCATATAATGCTCACCCCTATTATTACACATGTTATATCATCAGTTACTTTTATATAATGCTATTCTGTTTATTCATATCTGTTTATCACACTGTAAGTTCCCTGTTAGTATAGAAATCACTATGGGTTGAAATGATACATACCCGTACGGACTTTAGAATAGGAAAAAATCGTTATGGACTGAAATGATAGGCTTGAACGGTTTTTATTTATTTTATTTAACTTGGGATTGCGAGTTTGAAATGATAGAACCCGGTTTTTCTTTGTAAATTACGGATTGAAATGATATATATCTGTATCACTTAACCTAGGCTAGAAAATTATATACAGACCCGTGGTTTATATATTTTTCTGAAAATTTTAAAATATTTGAAAACTGTAAATATTATGATATTTTGATTTAAATTTTATTAAAATGATTTCTATTAATATTTTGTGATTTTCTACAAATTAAATAAGTGAATTAAGTAAATGGTGAAGTAGAATTTGAAATATAAGTTAATTTTGGAATTTATGATTTTGTTTATAAATGGAATTTATGTAAAGTAAGAAAATATGACAAATTTGATTTAAAAGATGAACTTAATGATTTTTATTAAGTAATAATAATTTCTTTTTAAAAGTGTTAATGATTTTGTATAAATTAAAATATGGAATAAATGAATGTTTAAGTTGAATTTTTTTGAAATATAACTTAAATTGGGAAATTGTGAATTTTGTTAAAAGTGAAATTTTAATTAAGTAAAATAAATGGAAAGAAGTTATATTTTGGAAATTTAAACTTAGTTGTTAAGTTAAGAATTTAATTAAAGAAATGAAAATTTAATTGTTATTTAATTTGATTTTTGTATAGAAATTGGACTTTATAAAATCATAGAAATAAAGGTATTTAAATGATTGTTTTTAAATGTGAAAATATATGATTTTATAAGTTAAAATGATTTATATTAAAAGCTAATTATGTGTGAAATTGTAAATAAATCTCTGAATTTGATTTGACAGCATTTTTGAAATGTAATGTAAAGATATTACAGCATTGGAAAATGCTGTAGTTGTTTTAAATGAACCTAATAGCAAATTTGAACTAAGGGTTATTATAACACTTTGTTAGTGCTATAGTTGTTAAATTTAACTAAAATTTTAATTGAAACTAAATTAAGATATTACAGCATTTTAAATGCCGTCTTTTGTTAATGAACTGTTTTAAACATAACATTTCATAGCATTTTCTAAGTGCTACGAAAGTTGAATTTTCTTTGTTTAATAAATTCAAATGAATAAATGATCTTTGAAAAGGATTAAATTTTGGGAATTAAATATTTAATTATTAAATATAATGAATTGACTTTAAATGATTTAAATGGAATAGTTGATTTGGGAAATACAACTATTTTGAAATGTGATTAAATGGTATTTAAATTTAAATTAAATAAATGATGTTTTGAAATGATATTTTGATATTTTAAAATTGAATTTGAGATGATATTAAATCTTGGAATGAATAATTGAAGTTTATATTAGTATGAAAATTATTTGGTTTACTTGTAATTTGAATCTATTTAAATGATATTGGACTTATGAAATATAGGATAATAAAGCTTTGGGATTTATTTTATAATTTGAATAGATATTTTGTGGATTAAATCTATATTTGAAATTTATAAGATTTGAAATGGTCTATGGAAATTTAATTGAAATAAATGATTGATTTGAATTGAAATTTTGGAAATTTTAATACTTGATTTGAAAGTATAATAATTACACTTTTAAATGGTTTAAATGAATTATTTTGTTTGAAATATAAACTATTTAAAAGGGTGACTTGAAATGATAATAAATGAATGATATCTTTGAATTTAAAAAGGTATTTAAAGTTGAATATTTGGATTTGAACTCAAATGATGATTTGAAATGAAGTTCTGAAAGGATATGATATTTTGATATATTAAAACGATTTGAAATGAAGTTTTGAAAGGATATGATATTTTGATATATTGAAATGATTTGAAATGAAGTTTTGAAAGGATATGACATTTTTATATATTCAAATGATTTGAAATGAAATTTTGGAAAGATATGATATTTTGATATATTGAAATGATTTGAAATGAAGTTCTGAAATGATATGTTATTTTACATATATTGAAATGGTTTGGAATTGATTTAATCTTCATTTTGATAAAGATTTGGATTTGGAATGATATTCTATTTTGAAGTATAAAATATTATTTTAAAATTATAACCACGGGTTATTATAACGATTGGTTGTTAAAGAGACCGGGATCAGATATGGACATACTCTCTGTCGATACTGAAAACCACTTTGACAACTGTGTACGCGGTAGAGTTTCCAGAATGAAGTAGGATGGTGGCGATGATCCTAAGGTATATACGTGGACCTAACTCCCGTGAGTTGGCATAAGGTGGCTAAAACAGGAGCGATTGACGGACCAAGGAGGTAGCACCTCTGATCGGACACACTTCTTTGATACCATTCTATTACTTGTGATTGATTTGGTGCGCACCCTTGATTTGGGAGTGTTGTTCGAGGTGGATGGTAGTGGCTGCTATGCGTCACCACCAGTCCGAATGCGTAATTGGTATATCTACCCTGGCATTGCCTAGTTCTGCCGTGTCACCTACCATATCGAGCTTTACTACGAGTTTCTATTTGTGTCGTACCTATGGAGTATCTTCTCATAGCCTCTCGGGGTTTGCAGGTACTATTTAGACTATTGGCATTTTACGTGTTAAGGGGAATATTGGGTCACTCCTTAATGCTATTTAAAAGTATGTTTATTTTATATTAGACATTATTATAATAGTGAATATTACTACATAGTAGATAGTTTAACGGATCCTTAAAGAATGGGCGATCCCAAGCATTCTTTAAGTTTCTTGTACCTTTATTACAGTTCACTTGAGTTGGTTTACATTGTATAAGTATGTATGTCCTGGCTCGAGTGTTTGTATTTTTTATTTACGCTCGGGTCAGCCTGGGTATTCACAGATTTGGATTCCACTTTCTGGAGATTGGAATCGTTGGAGATTATCTGCTATCTAGTTTTATCTATCTCAGTTCTGTTATTCTATTCAGCTTGTACTTGGTTATCATATTGAGACTTTTGTTGTACTTTATTTCCTCTACTGTATCTTATTTAACTCTGATATTTTTACATAGTAGCTTCATGAACTACTATTTCTTTTACTTCCGCTGCACTTCTTACACTGTGTCTGTAATTTGTGATTATATATATTTACTGTATATTCTGAGATTTGCCAAATTTTATTTACAACGCCGTATTTTGAGTAATTCAAGTCCGACGTGTGCGGATGCGAATGGTTGAAAATATCGGGTCATTACAGTTGGTATCAGAGCTTTGGCTTTGAGGCAAAACTTAGAATGTATGGTAAATTTAGTTACAGAATCACTTTCATTCGAGCTTGAATCTCTTCATTTTTATTTGATTTCCTTTGAATTTTGGAACGTTCCCTGCAGTTCCAAAATCCATTCTTGTCCCTAACTGTTAACGCTGAAAAGTGAATGCTAACACCCGGTGTGTGTAGTAATAATGTGAAAGCACCACCCGTGATACGGGAACAGAATATAAGCTTAAAATAACAGAAAAGTAAAGAGACAACAAGTTTATAGTGGTTCGGCTCGTAATTAAGCCTACGTCCACTTTATATTCTTTTATTGTTGATTTGGTTACAGGTTGATACAATGCACTTCAAAATACAATACACTTCGATTCCAAAACACTTCAGACTAGTAGCTCAAACTTCGATGTGATAATACTCTTTGAATCCATGTCGGATGTGCAAGATCTCTTTTGAAGCTTGTTGTAGTGTCTTCAATGTTTGGAATGCTTGATGTGTTGGAAGAGTTAAGAATTCATCAGAGTAACAGCGCTTCAGAAGATCAGCCCCCCAAAAGTCCTTCTCTAGTGGGAGTTAGGGATGTATTTATATGGGAGATTCTGGGCAGAATCCAGTCTCCAAGTCTTAGGTCGTGAACGACCTAAGTTAGGTCGTAGGTCGGCAACGACCTAGGGGATGGGATCTGACTTATCTCGTTTGCGCTTAGTTTCTTCTGAGCGAGTTATTAGGTCGTGAGCGACCTATAGCATGTCATGTAACTTTTCTCTATTTTAGCTCGCTAGGTCGTGAAGTTACAGAAGCCTTTAGGTCGCTGATCCTCTTAAGTCGTTAGGTCGTGGCACTCCATAGGTCGCTGAGGAATGAAGTCACTAGGTCGCTAAGCCGCTTTAGGTCGCTGAAGACTCGTGGGAAGTAGACAAAGACTTAGTTTATACAAACTCCTGAATAGGAAAACGAGGGCCTTTTCTGTCCTCGAGAATGGAAGCTAGAGAACCTAAGTCTGAAGAAGAGTCTTGGTTCGAAGTAGAGAGAGAGGCGATCTTCTTCTGAAGACTTTAGGTCGCTGAGTGCGTTGTGACGTTAGGTCGCTAAGACCATTATGCCGTTAGGTCGTTAGGTACCCTTAGGTCACTGTGCTACTGGAGAAGTTAGGTCGCTAGGACCATTAGGTCGCTAAGTCAATAAGATTATTAGGTCGTTGGGTCGCGGAGTTTTAGGTCACTACAAAAATAGGAGTTAACATTTGCCCCTCGAAGTACAGGCCTATGTCATAGGTCGTGTGCTTCGACTTAACTTTGCTAGGTCGTGAGCGACCTAAAACATATACTAACTCGCGCGCCTACTCGACTTCTTCTTTTTGCCCTATATAAACTGTTAGGTCGCTTCTTCCTTCCTACCTTACTGCTTTGATTTCCCACTGCCATTGATGAATCTTCGAACTTTCACGGGCGAATTCAACACATTTAGTCGTCGATTCATCTTTTCCAACATACTACATAAGTGAATTCAATCCCTATCCCACCATAATCGCCGCCCAATCGTGAATCCATGTTTTCCGACTCAAGTCCAATTCATGTGTCGTGCTTCATTTTGAATGATTATTATGATCGACTTTTGATCGCTGTTTGATATGTTGTTGTTGTGATTCATGAAGGCACAGTAATATCTATAATGGATTAGAGGTATTTGGAATTGATTTTTTAGATGATTTGGTGGTATGTGGAGATGATGAAATTCACGAAGAGGATGATGGATTTCTTTGTATTGGCGATAATGGGTTATCGGGTCTAGTGAGTGATTGCGTGGATAGGAAGTCAGCGACTTAGTGAATCTGAGCGTCCTAAGATAACTCGCGACCTAAGGGAAGCTGGACGACCTTCAAATTCGCGACTTAACTTTTAGGTCGCGTTGGGATTCGAATGACCTAGGACTCAACAGATTTGCACATGAACTTTAAGCAGAATGACTTAACAATTTAACGACCTAACTTTCTTGAATGACTGCATAGCGACTTAACATATCAACGACCTAACTTTTGTGGCATAGGCTCTAGGTCGCGGCCGAGTTAGGACTTGACAAATTTGCATTGCCTTGAACTTTTTGTCTTGCACAGTGCGATCTAAGAGAGTCCCCGACCTATGCTAGGTCGCTGGACGACCTAGGACTTGTAAAATTCTGGGAGAATTTGACTGAACTTGAACTTGAACTGTGTTGCACTTCTTTGCGGATTGTTTTAACTTTAATGCTAATAACCTGTTAAACACAATATCTGTAGAAAACTGGAACGAATATACTGCCATTGAGTGCCCGCATCGAATGACAGATTAGTCTATAAAGAATGAACTGTGCGAACGAAATGCTGTAAACCAACCAATTCAAGTGAAGTATTCAAGCAAAACTAACGTAGTTAACTGAAGCTGATTTGTTTGCATTAACACTGCACTTGAGTTTTAAATTAACAAGTCCTGAAATCTTGTAATTGACCAATTGTCAACTAGTTTAATTCCAGTTATGTTTGCTTGTTATTTTTATTAGTTCTGCACAACACTTCACACTTTTTAGGAAACGTGCACCTTCACATTTGAACATCCAGTTGCTTATGTAGAATGACTTCTCAACAAGAAGAGATAATAGTTCAAGCTGGAGAGGCCATTCCTATTCCTGCCCTGTTAACTAATCCTCCAGAAAGAATCTCGACCACTTTAACATATAAAGTTTTCCACCAACTGTGCACTCAGTTCGACATTGTTGAAGCAGATGCCATACTGCCTGAGAAAAGCGACACTGCTGACATACCACCTCATGGTTTCGTCACCGTTAATCGCCAAATGTGCATGAGCGGAGCCATTCCTCCTTTTAACGATTTCCTTCAGCAGCTTCTTCTTCGACTGTCTATCTCTCCCTTTCAGTTACATCCCAATGGCTATGCCATCCTGATGGGACTATGTGTGCTATTTAGGAGGACGCTGGATCGTCTTCCGAGTTTTGACGAAGTTTGTTATCTGTGCACATTTTCCAAAAATAAAGACCATCCTTCCATCACGCTTGTGAGAAGTGCTAGGAACCGCAAACTGATCATTGGTCTTCCCGACAGTGTTCACGGATTTCTGAGTCAGTTTTTCTACGTTCGCTGTCCTCCGGGATTTTACGCTATCTGGAGAGTAGGAAGTAAGATCATTTATCTTCGTTCCTTATGTTTTCTGAACTTTTTCGAAGCCTGAGTTGTCAAGCGTTAACTTCGCTCTTTTCTTTTCAGCGCTTCCTCCTCCTTCTAGGGATCCTGGTCACAAATCAACTTTTGAGAGGCTCATGGCCGTGCCAGTTGAGGAGAGGAGCATCCAATTTCTGTTGAAAGACAAGTTCTTACAGTAATTCGGACTTCTACATTCTTCCCGTTCTACTCAGCCTCATGAAGTCCCTGATTCTCCAGCAAAGACATCAAATGCCCCAGCTCTTGCTGAAGAACTTACACCGAAAGAACCTACCACTGAGGCTTCACTGGTGAAGTGTTCTAATTCTATTGATATTGCGGGGTCGTCAAGCAAGCTAACACTTTCCCCAATCATCGAAGAAGAGGAGCCTTCTCAGCATTCCGGAAAGGCGGCTGATGTGGGAATTGAAAGGGAAGGTTCCGCCGGGCACAATGGCGATGATATCTTTGAGGGGTTGAGTGATTTGATGATAATCTCACAGGAGCTATTCAAAGATGACGCTTCAAAAGCTATCTCTTCTGCTGTTGAGGCGACTTCCTCTTTGCAACAAATTACAACGCCTGCTATGAAAGTGTACGTAAAGTACTAAGGATCGTGTAATATGGTATATAAGTGCGGAAACTGATAATAGCAGTAAAATAAAAATTAAAGTAAGCACACCAGGAATTTTTATACTGGTTCGAACTTCCCGTTCTACGTCCAGTCCCAGAATACCCTCTGGATTTAAACTAAACCCCTTACTTAACCCGGAGGAATAGGTATACGACACCTGAGCAGCCGAACATGAATTTTTCCGCCTCAACAGCCGAAGAGGGCTTCAAATTAATACAAATAGTTTGTTGACGAACGTGTTCTAAATAACACTGATTGTCTTTTGATAGTACAACTTTCCTATAATCAAATCCTCAAGAGTATATATGTATGTGAATATTTAGAAGGAAGATAATCACGTAGAATCGAAGTATATGAATTAATTCAAGGATTCTAGTGATATTGAATAAGAATGAATGCTTTTATTTGCAGAAATAAATAGAGAATAGAATTCAGAATTTATAAACAAGAATCGGTGTTTGTAGAAGTGAATTGAACATGTTTATATAGTTATAGAATAGTTGCAATCTTTCATGAAGAGTTTCAATCAAAAGTTATGTCCGAATCTCTTGAAATAAAAGACATTCCTCTTCATGAACAATTGCACCTCTTTAGAAAACTAGCCGTTATGTTCTGGTCGGTTGACCGAGAAACCTGGGTCGGTCAGCTGAGTTTACAAATATAAATAAAACGGTGCATATCGGTGCTCTGGATACAGAGTCGGTCGACCGAAATTTCTGGTCGGTCGGCCGACCTGTTGTTATTCGCACAGTGCACACTAATTTTATATATAACTTAAATTGTGTGTGTGTGACTACTTGAGGAATGATTTTAACAATATTCTAAGACTCAATAAAATAAAATATTCATACTAAAATCTGGATTTTAGTCTTGTCTCCTTTGTAGTGTGTGATATATATGGTTTATTCTCTTTTTGTTGCTTTTGAATTCTCGTCGTATGATCTCTTAAGCTTGTGTCATGAATCAAAACTTCATGAATCAACATTCTCCCCCTTTTTGATTGATGACAATACTTATATGACGAAGTAATATTCACATATATATTATAATTCTCCCCCTGAATATATGGCGACTTTTCTGCAAAAAATCGTTAGCTTTCATACATTTCTCCCCTTTTGTCATCAACAAAAAGGAATACTTACTAGAAGTAATATGTTAAAGTAATGCGAATCATTGAAATTTAAATATTAAATATTCAAAGCAAAATAGGAACAATTAAGGATGTTTGCTTAGTACACAACAACAATGAAGAAAAATATATTGTTCTCATAAAGAAATTCTTGAAATTAAATTGTAAAACACTACAATTACTCCTCATCATCATCGGAATCCCAAAATTCTGGACGAGTAGTTTCATCTAGAGGAGCCGGTTCCTTACCCCGTCTTTGAGTGGGAGGTGCGTGAGTTGCTGATGTGCTGGAACTTGTGTTTTCTGAAGTAGACCAAGAAAAATTTGGCGCTGGTCTTTTTCCGAGAGCAACAAAAGAAGCACCGGCTTCGGAAGTACATGATAAGGCATCCCATAAATTTACGAAGAAGCCTTTGATTTTCTTGAACCGCCCATCAATTTTTCGAAGTCGGGCATCCAAAGCTAGTTGATTTCGAGCCAAAATATCAATGGCAGCCTCCGTACTAGTACCGGGAGTTGGTCGTTGAATTGAGGTTTGACGAGTTATACGTTCCGTAGCATGAGTAGATGGTTGAGGTGTAGAATAGCTGCGACGTAGTTGTTCTCGAGGAGTAGTACGCCATTGGTGAAAAGTTGTAATTTTGGACGGTGCATCGGGTAACTTCATTAGTTTTATGGTTCGTGAGTCAAAAGTACGAACTTTGGATGTTTCGGATTCCGGAGCATGGGTGACAAAGCTATTAATCAACCTTATTATGTATTCTCCATAATAAATATGGAGCATCTTTCCTTGGTTGAAAGAGAGAAATTCATCCATAAGAAGTTGTGCCCAATTTACTCGAATATTTCCGCACATGGCATACAATGCTTTGAAGTTTTCGGGATATACTAAGTGGTATGATCCCCCTCTTGGAACAATAGGCTTCATCATGAATCGATGAAAGAGTCGGGCTTTAGGTCGAAGGGATGAAGTTTGCCTTAAATCAGTAGCTTCATCATCAAAAAATAGATGACTTAGACGGTCACGAGTCGATGTATTACAATCTACATCGTGTAACGAAATTCCACCCGGTCGAGCATTTAAAATGTGGTTAATTCGATCTATTGAGAGAAAAAATGAAGTACCACAAACCGATGTCCAAACACAATTTTCAGTGTTTCTTGGTGGATCAACAAGATTAAGGTTTGCTAGAAATAACTTGACCATAATATGATTGATTTTCAAGTTATTTTTTCTATGGTCAAGGAATGTATTAAGACCACTCTCAATAGTGGCATTTTCAATACCGTAGGAAGCAAAGTCAGGATAACTTACAAATGACTATTCAAAGATTTTGGCATCTTGAAGTTTTATCCATCTTTGAAGAGCTATATCATTAACTAGCCATGAAGCAATTTGTGTATCCACCGGAGTAGATGAAGATGAGCCACCGGTTGTCTTTGATTTCTTCTTGGGAGCCATTTGTTTTTGGAAGAGAAAAAAAATTTGAGAGATTTTTTAATGGGGGCTAGGTTAAAATCTGAATTTGGGGAAGTAAAAGTGAAGAGATAAAGTAAAAAAGGTGAAAGGATGGGTATAAAACTGAAGTAGAAAACAGAAAATGATACGTTCGGTCGACCGGAAGCACTGGGTCGGCTGACTGAACTGGCAATCTGAAAGATGGTGAAATTCTCGGGAAGGGTTCGGCTGACCGAGTCAGGGTATTCGGTCGAACGACCTGGCAGAAAATATGTTTTTAAACTTCTCGGGATAGCTTCGGCTGACCGACTCAGGGTCACCGGTCGACCGAGGCATGTGAACAAACAAATTTCTGCTGTTTTTTAAAAAAAATTATAGAAATATAAATTTTATTATTACATCATTTATATTTATACATCTTATTGAAAATAACAACATATATATATATATATTAATTTATAGCCATGGTTCATCAACATCTACGTTCCCATGAGTTTGGAGACGGAACATTTTCTATTGGTGACCATCTTGGAGCTATTGGAGTTTGAACAGGGTTTGAAGGTGATGGAGATCTGTAAGAAGGTTCAGCAACATCATCCTTCTTAGATGAACAAATTTTCATGGCAATCTTTTCAAGAAAACTTAAACGTCTTTCCGTGACTTTTTGTTCGTAGTAGAGTTCCCGTTGCATATTCATTTGCTGTCGTTGGTAGTGATGTATTTCATCAATTTTTTGTTTGGTTGATGGAGATACTACCATTGTATTCTTCCCTTTCTTCTTTTCAGGTGTATAGCCTGTATGGGAGTCTTCCCATGGTTTCCACCCGTGTCGGGGGTCTTTATCTGGAGAGGAGAAGTCTAGAACACGTTTAGGCATTGGAAAAGTAGGATAGGGGCCATTTTCGGGGATGCGATCAGAACAATCATCGTCCGGAGATGTGTATGATAGATGAGAATTTTCAGAGTTATAGTAATCATTGTTTGAAGACATTTTTTCAAGTTTTGTTTTGTAAAAATTTTGTAGTATATGTTCTAAACAATAAGCATAGTACATATATATAACCATCTATTTTCTGAAAAATTAGTGGTTTAAAACAAATTTTAACTATAATCACAGAAGTTATAGCAAAACTGTTCGTAATTGTATGATATATAAGCTTTAGAGCTAAAAATAGTTTGTTCTGAAATTAAAGTTAATGGTGCAGATTGTAAATAAAACTGAAACAAGAAACACCCATAGCTCAAGTAGCTATAATATAACATCTAACAAACAAGTCAGAGGTCATGAGTTCGAGTTCCGCTTTGGTCAGAAATAAAACAATTTTTGATTTTTCGATATTTTTGCATATTTTTATTCATAAATCTTTAAACGACATTATACCTAAATCACGTCTAAGTTTTATAAAAATATTTTCATTTAGCGGTTTAGTTAAAATGTCAGCAATTTGATTTTCAGTGTTGATAAATTCTAAATTTATTAATCCTTTTTCCAAACAATCACGAAGAAAGTGATGACGAATATCAATGTGTTTTGTTCGTGAGTGATTGACCGAATTTTTAGAAAGATTTATTGCACTAGTATTATCACAATAAATTATTGATTTTTCAAGATGACAATTAAAATCTTGTAGTGTTTGTTGCATATATATGACTTGTGCACATGCCAAAGCAGCAGATATATATTCTGCTTCATACGTTGATAAAGAAACATAGTTTTGTTTCTTACTAAACCAAGAGACTAAGGAACGTCCAATGAAATGACATGTTCCGCTCGTACTTTTTCGATCCATCTGACTTCCTCCAAAATCATCATCGCTATAGGAAACTAATTCAAAAGGACATTCTTTCGGATAAAATAGTCCGAAATCTTTGGTTTTAGTTAGATAACGAATAATGCGTTTAACAGCTCTCATATGTGACCCTTTGGGATTTGCTTGAAATCGAGCACATAAACAAACACTCATCATAATATCGGGTCGACTCGCTGTTAAATATAGTAAAGAACCTATCATACTACGATATAGTTTCTGATCAACACTTTTGCCATCTTCATCTCTATCGAGAAGAATCGTTGTGCTCATAGGAGTTGGTTTGGTAGCAGTGTTTTCCAGATCGAATCGTTTAATTAAATTATAACAATATTTTTCTTGATTAATAAAAATTCCATTTTCAATTTGTTTAATTTGTAATCCTAAAAAATATGACAATTCTCCCATATGAGACATTTCAAATTCATTTGTCATTATTGTTGAAAATTCCTAACATAGTTTTTCATTTGACGAGCCAAAAATAATATCGTCAACATATATTTGAATTATTAAAATATCTTTCTTAGTTTTCTTAATAAAAAGCGTTTGATCTACCTTACCAATTTTAAAACCAGATTCTAATAAATAGCTTTTAAGACGATCATACCAAGCACGTGGTGCTTGTTTTAAACCGTATAATGCCTTTTTGAGTTTATAAACATAATCTGGATATTTTTCATGATTGAAAAGTGGTGGTTGTTCAACGAAAACATTTTCTTTTATATAACCATTTAAAAAAGCACTTTTAACATCCATTTGATAAAGTTTAAAATTATGAAAACATGCAAAAGCCAATAAGATTCGTATTGCTTCAAGTCGAGCGACTGGAGCAAACGTTTCTTCGTAATCTATTCCCTCTTCTTGATTATATCCTTGTGCAACTAATCTAGCTTTATTTCTAGTTATATTTCCTAGTTCATCTGCTTTGTTTTTGAAAACCCATTTAATACCGATGACTGATTGATCACTTGGTCTAGGAACGAGTTCCCAAATTTCATTTCGTTCGAATTGATTTAATTCTTCTTGCATGGCAAGAATCCAGTAGTCATCAGTTGAGGCTTCTTTTATATTCTTAGGTTCTATGTTAGAGAGAAAAGCTACATGACCAACTTGATTTAATTGATGTCTAGTTTTAACGTTCGTATTTACTTCTCCAATTATATTTTGTACAGTATGATCCCGTAAAATTCTAGGTGGAGATTTTATTATATTAGGAGTAATGCTTGTATTTTCAATTATTTCATGAATATCAAAATTTTTATTTAAATTACTATTTTCAGTCTGAGTAGTTTCATCATCAGAATCGATAGTAATATTTGGACTTGTATTTTTAAAATTTTCATCAAATGAAACATGTAAACTTTCTTCAATAATTTGAGTTCTTTTATTATAAATTCGATAAGCTTTGCTTCGTTCCGAATATCCAACGAATATTCCTTCATCGGATTTTGGATCAAATTTGCCTAATTGATCTTTAGTATTTAATATAAAACATTTAGACCCAAAAACTTTAAGATATGAAATGTTTGGTTTTCTTCCATTTAGAAGTTCATATGAAGTATTCTTAGTTAGCGGTCGAATAGAGACACGATTCAATACATAACAAGCAGTAGCTACAGCTTCTGCCCAAAAATGTTTCGATAAAGTGGTTCCATTCAATAAAGTTCTTGCACATTCTTGTAACGTTCTATTTTTCCTTTCTACAACTCCATTTTGTTGTGGTGTTCTAGGAAACAAAAATTATGATTAATACCTTTCTTGTTACAGAATTGTTCAAAAGCTTCATTTTCAATTTCTCCTCCATGATCACTTCTTATATTTTTAATTTTTAAATTTTTAATATTTTGGATTCTTTTAACAAAAATTTTAAAATTATCAAAAGTATCGCTTTTATTTTTCAAGAAGAAAATCCAAGTATATCTAGAAAAGTCATCTACAATAACGAATACATATCTATTATGATTAATAAACTGCACTTGAGTTGGACCAAAATGATCCATGTGTAAAAGTTCAAGTGGTTGTTCTGTAGATATTACCTTTTTAGATTTAAAAGAGGATTTTGTTAATTTTCCTAATTTACATGCATCACAAAATATATCAGTATTGAATTTTATATTGGGTAATCCTTTAACTAATTGATTTTTAGCTAGTTTGTTGATAGTATTAAAATTAATGTGACAAAATCTTTTGTGCCAAAGACAAGAATCATTTTCTTTAGCTACTAAACACAAGTTTGAATCATTATTAACATTCATATTTAAGATATAAATGTTTTTATCTCTTTTTCCTTCGAAAATAGTGTTATGATTTTTATCGAAAATATTACATTTATTTTCAGAAAAAGTTATATTAAAACCTTTATCGCATAGCTGACTAATACTCAATAAATTGTGTTTTAAATTTTTAACTAATAAAACATCAGTAATGAGAGGTGAATTAGAGGTACCGTTGCTGCTGACATCGCCTTTGCCGATGATATATCCTTTTGAGTTATCTCCAAAGGTGACTGCTCCTCCATTTGAGTATATGATGTTTGACAACATTTCTTTGTTTCCAGTCATGTGTTTTGAGCAACCGCTATCTAAAATCCATTTTCATCTCTTCTTATGTGGTACCTGCAAAAAGTTTATAAAAAGTTGGTACCCAATCTTTTTAGGGTCCTAAGAGTTAGATCTTAGGAAGCCAAATCCATACGGGTTCAGAATTCCCTTTATAAACATAATTCTTGTTATTATGAACAGTTTCCATAAACATTTTGATATGCTTATTCCTTATCAAAACATTATTTGTTTTTGGAATCCATATTTTGATGGTTTTAGTATTTGGATAAACTGTTTTCTTAATATCTTTCTTAATATTATTACTAATCCTACTTTTAGCAAAATTATTTTGTTTCTTAAATCCTAGTCCAGATTTATTGTTAGAGGATTGAGAGTTTTCTAGTAAACTAGAAAGATTTTCTCTTCCTTTATTGAAATTAGATACATTTTTAGAAATATCATCAAATTTTATTTTAAGACTAGATTTTTCTAACTCTAAATCCATAATCTTAGAGTTTAAACTATTATTTTCGAAAAGTAAAACATCATTTTTATTTTTCTGAATTTCTAGTTCTTCAGATATTGACGTAATTTGAGAAGATAAGTTAGAATTCGATTGTTGAGAAATTTCAAGTTCTTCTTCTAATATTTTCTTCTCATCTTTCAGCATATCTACTTCTAAAACTGTCCTATCTAATTTCTTTTGTAACTCCTTATTTTTCTTTTTAAATTGTTTTGCTAAATTTACTAATTCAGAATTAATATCAATTAAATCTTCAAAAGTAAGATCACTTACATCGTCTGACGAAGCCATGAAGCACACATTTGCTTGTTCATTATCACTTTCACTCTCTGATGAGGATGATGAATCAATGTCGTCCTAAGTGATTGAAAAAGCTTTCCGTTTAATTTTGTCCTTCTTGAAATTATTCTTTTTACGCTCTGGACAATCCTTCTTCATGTGTCCTTTCTTATGACATTCATAACATTCCATTGCCGAAGATGATGGTTTGTTGCTATTGGAATTGTTGTTAAAATTATTTTTGTTTCCCTTAAATTTGTTTCTGTTGAATTTCAAAAACTTTTTGAAATTTTTAGCGATCATTGCCATATCTTCATTATCTGAGTCGGAATCATCTTTTTCTGCTTGGAATGCTACATTTTTCTTTTCTTGTGCTCCATTTCTTTTTGCCTACAAATTTACTTCGTAGGACATTAAATTACCTATCAATTCTTCTGGTTTTAATGTTGATAAATCAGTTGCTTCTTCAATAGCTAGGACTTTTCGTTCCCATTCATCCGTTAAAGAATTCAAGATTTTTGTAACAACATCAAAATCAGTAAATTTTTGTTCTAATGATAATAAAGCATGATAAATATCCTGAAATCTAGAGTACATGTCATTTATAGATTCATTTTGCCTCATTTTAAAGTTTTCAAATTGATTTTTCAACATAGAAATTTTGCTTAATTTAACTTTATTTGTTCCTTCATGTGACACTTTAAGAGTTCTCCAAATTTCATAACCGAAAGTACACATGCTAACTCTATTGAATTCATTTCTATCTAATGCACAAAATAAAATATTCATAGCTTTTACATTAGAAGTAGCATCTAGTTTTTGTGTGTTACTCCAAGTTGAGTATTCTCCAGTAGGAGTTCTATACTCTCTTTGTATAATATTCCAGATATCAAATCCACTAGATTGCATATAGATTCTCATTCTAGTTGACCAATAATTATAATTTATACCATTAAAAAGTGGAGGTCGTGAAGTAGATTGACCTTCTGTGAAACTAGAATTAGTGTGAGTGCTAACATCGTTAGTTTGTGTGGTTGCCATATTACTTAAGAAAAAATATCAAATAACTTTGTGACGGTTATAGGATAACCTCGCTCTAATACCAAATGAAAGTGTACGTAAAGTACTAAGGATCGTGTAATATGGTATATAAGTGCGAAAACTGATAATAGCAGTAAAATAAAAATTAAAGTAAGCACATCAGGAATTTTTATACTGGTTCGAACTTCCCGTTCTACGTCCAGTCCCAGAATACCCTCTGGATTTAAACTAAACCCCTCACTTAACCCGGAGGAATAGGTATACGACACCTGAGCAGCCGAACAGGAACTTTTCCGCCTCAACAGCCGAAGAGGACTTCAACTTAATACAAATAGTTTGTTGACGAACGTGTTCTAAATAACACTGATTGTCTTTTGATAGTACAACTTTCCTATAATCAAATCCTCAAGAGTATATATGTGTGTGAAGATTTAGAAGGAAGATAATCACGTAGAATCAAAGTATATGAATTAATTCAAGGATTCTAGTGATATTGAATAAGAATGAATGCTTTTATTTGCAGAAATAAATAGAGAATAGAATTCAGAATTTATAAACAAGAATCGGTGTTTGTAGAAGTGAATTGAACATGTTTATATAGTTATAGAATAGTTGCAATCTTTCATGAAGAGTTTCAATCAAAAGTTGTGTCTGAAACTCTTGAAATAAAAGACATTCCTCTTCATGAACAATTGCACCTCTTCAGAAAACTAGCTGTTATGTTCTAGTCGGTTGACCGAGAAACCTGGGTCGGTCAGCTGAGTTTACAAATATAAATAAAACGGTGCATATCAGTGCTCTGGATACAGAGTCGGTCGACCGAAATTTCTGGTCGGTCGGCCGACCTGCTGTTATTTGCAAGGTGCACACTAATTTTATATATAACTTAAATTGTGTGTGTGTGACTACTTGAGGAATGATTTTAACAATATTCTAAGACTCAATAGAATAAAATATTCATACTAAAATCTGGATTGTAGTCTTGTCTCCTTTGTAGTGTGTGATATATATGGTTTATTCTCTTTTTGTCGCTTTTGAATTCTCGTCGTATAATCTCTTAAACTTGTGTCATGAATCAAAACTTCATGAATCAACATGCTATACAAGTCATCATCATTCCCATACCAAAGAGTGGTTTGTAGTCTGACGCGCGTAGTTTGCACGCCACACACACTTAGGATGCTTAGCACTTATACGCACTTAGGTTCCTCTTTCTGAAAATTTCTAAATTCTATTTCTTTTTCATTTCCAGATTCTTCAATGGTGCGAAGTGGTTCATACTATGACAATTTCTAGCGCCATGGAAGCCGCAACACTTATGATTATAGGCGTTATCTCACTGCCCCGAGAAAAACAGATGAAGAAAGAGCTGCCAGAAAGGCTCGTGAAAGGCGAAATTACGAGGAGTGGCAAAGAAGAAGGGATGAACGATACGACTCTTCTCATAGGAGCGATGATTCTCATAAAAGGAAATCCCACGATGATAAGGGAAAAGGTCACGTTGCTGAAGATTCGAGCGAACGGACCAAGCTTAGCGAAAAGGACGCGTCTGCAATTTCTGAAAATCCTGATGCTCCTACCTCTACAAAAATTCCATTTGGTTCTCCTGCTCTCAAGAAGTCTGACATTCAGACAATTATCAACAGGCCTCAGTATCAAGTCGGGGATGGTCCTCCTACACTTCAAAGCCGATTCCCAAATTGGTGCTTAAGGGGAGTACGCTTCGACTTAGACTTGATACCGATTGATAAGCAAGCTATGTTAAGGAACCTTGATGCAGTCAAACTTGATATCGAGAGGATGTCTGGCTGGCAAAAGCTTGTTGACGAGCATCAAAGAATGAACCATATGAATCTTGAAGCCATGTTGACAATGGAGAGTGACAAGTCAGAGTGGGATAAAATTTGTAAGCAGCATGATGTAGAGATGACAAGCATTGCGGACGATAACGCGAGACTTGAATCTGAAGTCGAGAGACTAAAGAATGAGCTCACCACTTCTTCTACTTCCTTCACACAAAAGGAAGAGATGCTCCAGAAGCAAGTTCGAGATGCTCATGCTGCTCAGCGAGATGCTGAAGCTAAACTTGAAGCGGAGCAGCATGTTACTGAAAAGTACCGCAGTGACGCCGTCCAGCTTCGGGAGAAAATCAGCTCCCAAGATTTGGAAATTACAAGGCTGCAATCTCAATTGTTAAAGGCTGAAAGAGAGCGCGACGAAGCTATTGCTGGCAAAGTTGCAGCCGAAGAATCTCATGAGGCTACTAAAGCCAATATCAGCTCTACTTTGTTTGACTTTTACTTGCACAGCGTTCTGGGTCGTGGTAGCCTCTCGTTTCTGGGCCCTACATATGAAATTACTTTGGCCGAAGTGTGGGAGGCCATGCTTGATATGCTTGGAGGTGCTGGCTATGCAGAAGCAGATCTTGAGGCGACCTACCTGGATAATGAAGCGCGTACCGCTCTTGCCAGGGGAAAAGAGCAGCTTGCTAGGGAACGAGCCGAAGCAGCAGGAGGAGAGCATTTAGAGAAAGCGTCTTTAACTGACCCCGCTCATCCTCCGGCTCCGGTCGACCCTGATAACACTGGCTCTAGTTCTTATTCTCCACCTCCTGCAAAAGCCGAGGTTACAATCGCAACTACTGAGCCTCCCACTGTTCAAGTCGAGGAGGAGACCCAGGATGATGTGGAAGCTGAAAAGTTTGAAATCATCGTGATTAAACCGACTTCTCTAGGTAACTCCAAGCCTGATCTAGCTCAAGTAGACTACTCGTTTGCTTCAACCGAGTTTGATGAATTTCTCGATTGTTACTTAAGTCTCGATGAACCAATATCTTCTCTTTTTTCAGAGAATACTGATTTTAACTTCTTTTCTTCTGTAGCGGAAACACTGAATACTACACAAACTTCCACTCCTCCAGCTGCTGTTCCTCCATCTTCTCAAGTTACTCCTCCTTCTGCTTCTCAACCAGGGTCACAGGCAGAAAAAATAGAAGCTCTTCAAGGCCTGGATGATCCGGCTGCTTCGCAAGAGTAGAAGGCGGAAGATCTTGAGGACAGCGAGAAGACCCCGGAGCAGTCTCTCGACGATGACACAAAGCTTTCTACGTTGCTTACTCCGGGAAGTGAGTCTTCTTCAAAGAGGAAAGGGAAGCGCGCAATAAAGAAGAAGAAGAAAAGCACTTCAGTTGGAGAAGGGAAAGTTGAAGAAGATCCAGCTGCGCCTTCTTCTCATTCTTCCCCGACCCGTCCACGCCGGATTCCGAAGCTAGTCATCAAGCCGGGCAAAGGCTCTAAAGGTGGTGGGAAGAAGGAGTGATGAGTTGAACTTTATGCTTCTTATTTTGATTTTTTCTTTTTGCATGTATTGACCGGAAATTGTGCGGATACCGACCTCCGCTTATTGAAACTTGCATATGCACAAAAATTTCATAGTATGGAATAAAATGGTTCTTTTTTCTTATACAATTTCTTGTTAGTATATGTGTGAACGCATTTATTCCTTGTTTTTGCACAAGTTTCTTTATTTACTTTATATAATATTGCAGTGAGCTCGTGGTATGATGTTTGAGCGTTATTTTTATTAATATAGCTATATGCCCCCATACCACGGCTCATTGCCATATTCTGAAAAGACTCGTACTCTTATTTTAGAAAATAATTTTTCCGTTTTTGAGGAAATATTATTTTGCTTTCAATAGAGTACGCCTTGTATCGGAGAAGTTTTCTCTTCTCTTCTTTTTTTTAGAACACTTCAACTTTCGAGGATGATCATTTTTATTTGTTGAAAAGTGGATTCTCCTACGTAGTGAAGCGAGCTTCTGAAGAATGTTTTGACATTTAAACTCTGGTGAAGTGGTTTTCGCACTTCAACTTTGGTGAAATGTGCCTCTGAAGAGGTCTTTTTGACATTTCTGAGGGGTAGCATTTGGACTCTGTGGAGTATCATGGACTCCAAAGAGTAGCATTTGGACTCTGTGGAGTAGCATGGACTCCGAAGAGTAGCATTGTGCTCTGTGGGGGTAGCGTGGACTCCGAAGATTAGCATTTGGACTCTGTGGAGTAGCATGGACTCCGAAGAGTAGCATTATACTCTGTGGAGTAGCGTGGACTCCGAAGATTAGCATTTGGACTCTGTGGAGTAGCATGGACTCCGAAGAGTAGCATTATACTTTGTGGAGTAGCGTGGACTCCGAAGAGTAGCATTATACTTTGTGGAGTAGCGTGGACTCCGAAGATTAGCATTTGGACTCTGTGGAGTAGCATGGACTCCGAAGAGTAGCATTATACTTTGTGGAGTAGCGTGGACTCTGAAGATTAGCATTTGGACTCTGTGGAGTAGCATAGACTCCGAAGAGTAGCATTATGCTCTGTGGAGTAGCGTGGACTCCGAAGATTAGCATTCAGACTCTGTGGAGTAGCATGGACTCCGAAGAGTAGCATTATACTCTGTGGAGTAGCGTGGACTCCGAAGATTAGCATTTGGACTCTGTGGAGTAGCATGGACTCCGAAGAGTAGCATTATGCTCTGTGGAGTAGCGTGGACTCCGAAGATTAACATTCGGACTCTGTGGAGTAGCATGGACTCCGAAGAGTAGCATTATACTTTGCGGAGTAGCGTGGACTCCGAAGATTAGCATTTGGACTCTGTGGAGTAGCATGGACTCCGAAGAGTAGCATTATGCTCTATGGAGTAGCGTGGACTCCGAAGATTAGCATTCGGACTCTGTGGAGTAGCATGGACTTCGAAGAGTAGCATTGTGCCTCCGGAGAAGTCTTGTGCTTCCGGAGAAGTCTTGTGCTTCCGAAGAAGTCTTGTGCCCCCGGAGAGGTCTTGTGCCTCCAAAGAGGGTTTTTGTTGACTGGCTTGCCCATGTCTCTCCGTCGTTTGCTCATTAGCCGTCCCCTGTTATCGTCTCTGAGCCCGTGTTCCTTTTTGTAAGTAGTTTTCTCCATCCAAAGAAGCAAACTTCACTGTTAAGTGGTTCCACGGGGCAGGCGCGAGCTATCTAATCAGATGTCTGTTTGTACAGACGATCGTAATTAGTTAACAAGTGTCTGGTTCCTTTTCTTTGGAGAAGTGCCCCTTCAACGGAATCCTCAACTTTTTTGCATGAAGTTCATCTTATATTGGATTTAAATCTGGAACTTTTTGTGGCTTGAAATTCGTTTATCGAGTGTTTTACAGGGCTCACTTGGCCTTGTGATGGGTAAGCTTTGCTTTGATTGCCTGCAATATTGAATTGACATTTTAGCAATATCTTAAAGATACTTGCATATCGAAATGAGACAGGCATTTTATAGCATTAGAGAACACAAGATTTATAGTTCTTTATTATTGATTCACACTGATTTGTCAGTGGTTTACAATACAAAAGTTACACATCCACCATCATTTTACAAAATTAAGCAATGCTGTTAAGTAAAAAATGGATGCAAGTGATTGTTGTTCCAGAGTCTCCAGATTGAATTTCCATTTCAACTGGATTCGTAGTTTTGGATTCATATGCCAGAGAGATCGGAAGATGCCCCAGCTGCAGTTTAGTGGGTAGTTAACAGTCGTCCCAACTCCTGCCTGTAGTGTGAGGACCTCCTGTGACAACATTAATAACAAGCTTTTCAGATTCTTGCACTGTAGTGTTGTTGCCAGAGCCAGATTGATGGGCAGGATGTTGTTGCACCTGTGTGGATGAGGTTGGGTCGACTCTGTTTTTCTTCACATATTGTTGCAGTTTACCATGTTTCAGCAACTCTTCAATCACATTCTTCAACTGGCGACATTGGTCAGTGTCATGGCTAGGTTGATTGTGGAATCGGCAGAATTTGCCATTATGCACTGCACCTCTCCCCATCTCAGGTGGTTTAGGATACTTGACAACATCTTTTGTTGCGAAGAAGATATTTTCCGGTGTATCAGTTAAAGAAGTAAAATCTGAAAGATTAAAGCGGCGAGGTTTCTTATCATTCTCCTGCTTCTTTCCTCCGTCACTTTCCCTTTTCTGGTTTCCGGATTCTCTTTTGTTAGAAGTAACATCGTTATTCTTGACTTCGGCAACAACCACTCTTGCTGGCGCAGAGAGGTTTTCTAGACGCATAAATTCGTCGGCCTTTTTATAGAATTTTTCAAGTGAGTTTGGCTCCTTCATTTTTAACCATCTTCCGAATTCACTTGATTTGTTGATGGCTCGCATCAGGTAAGTCAGGATCATACGGGGTTCTGCATTATCCACTTCGGCTAAGGCTGTATTGAAACGGTTCAAGAAAGATCTGATAGATTCTCCGGGCACTTGTTCAAGGCTGGACAGTGACATTATATCCTTAGCTTTTGAAGCATACAACCTGAACTGATCCTTGAATTTTCGAGTTAAATCAGAGAATTGATCTACGGACCGAACTGGTAGCTTTGTGAACCAAAGTAGAGCCACTCCTTCCAAGTACACTGGAAAGTATCGGCATTTAATCTCATCTGATGCCCTTGCACCGGTCATATGCCGATCGTACTTGTATAGGAAATGATTAGGGTCACTCGTCCCTCTATAAGCCGGGATAGTAGGAGGTACAAATTTTCTTGGAAACTCTTCTTTCAGGATTCTTTCAGTAAACGGAGTACTACTTGGCGCAAATTCCCAATCACTCTCATTTTCTTTCCTCTACATGCTCTCTTTCATGATTCGGCGAACCATCCCTGATAGGTATTCCTCATTGTTCAGAGGCATCGCTGGGCAGACATCAGCCATTCTTTCAGAAGTTTGCCTGCGCAAATGCTCGTGAAAAGTTGGCTGCGGTCTTGGACCTTCAGCTTGGAAAGGTGGCACTTCGGCGGTGCCAGCTGCTCTTTGAGGAATATCTTTCTCTTGGGAATTATGAGCATCTTCAGCGAAGACTGTTTCATTGTTTTCTAGTTTTCGATTTGCCCCAAGTAGAACGCTTAATCTGTCCATCATCAAAGCATTTTGGGTTTCAATTTGTTGGTATAATCCTGACACTACGTCGTCTAATTCAGCCCTTGTGACTCCAACGGTGGGAGTTGCCTGGTCTGCTGTTGGGGAAGCGGAGGTCCCCTCATGAGCATTTCCGGATCTGGTAGATCTACCCTTTCTTCCAGGAGCCATGATCTCAGATAAGCTTCTGGTTTTTAGAGAGATTCTTTCAACAAACCTTTGCGGAGCAATGGTGAGAATATTCCTGAGTTGGGTTCTCAGTGAAAGCACCAAAATGTTAACGCTGAAAAGTGAACGCTAACACCCGGTGTGTGTAGTAATAATGTGAAAGCACCACCCGTGATACGGGAATAGAATATAAGCTGAAAATAGCAGAAAAGTAAAGAGACAACAGATTTATAGTAGTTCAGCTCGTAATTAAGCCTACGTCCACTTTATATTCTTTTATTGCTGATTTGGTTACAAGTTGATACAATGCACTTCAAAATACAATACACTTCGATTCCGAAACACTTCAGACTAGTAGCTCAAACTTCGATGTGATAAGACTCTTTGAATCCATGTCGGATGTGCAAGATCTCTTTTGAAGCTTGTTGTAGTGTCCTCAATGTTTGGAATGCTTGATGTGTTGCAAGAGTTAAGAATTCATCAGAGTAACAGCGCTTTAGAAGATCAGCCCCCCAAAAGTCCTTCTCTAGTGGGAGTTAGGGCTGTATTTATAGGGGAGATTCTGGGCAGAATCCAGTCTCCAAGTCTTAGGTCGTGAACGACCTAAGTTAGGTCGTAGGTCGGCAACGACCTAGGGGATGGGAACTGACTTATCTCGTTTGCGCTTAGTTTCTTCTGAGCGAGTTATTAGGTCGTGAGCGACCTATAGCAGGTCGTGTAACTTTTCTCTGTTTTAGCTCGCTAGGTCGTGAAGTTACAGAAGCCTTTAGGTCGCTGATCCTCTTAAGTCGTTAGGTCGCGGCACTCCATAGGTCGCTGAGGAATAAAGTCACTAGGTCGCTGAGTGCGTTGTGACGTTAGGTCGCTAAGACCATTATGCCGTTAGGTCGTTGAGACTATTAGGTCGTTAGGTACCCTTAGGTCGCTGTGCTACTGGAGAAGTTAGGTCGCTAGGACCATTAGGTCACTAAGTCGCTAAGATTATTAGGTCGTTGGGTCGCGGAGTTATAGGTCGCGGAGTTTTAGGTCGCTACAAAAATAAGAGTTAACACTCACTATTCATCTTCTTGTGATTCTGGAGTATCCCATAACTCCGCTTCGAATGAGCTTTATAGTGAATTGGCAGTCTCGCCAATACTCTAATGACTTGTAAAAGGGGGAAAAATCCTTTACAATTAGCATCGATTCACCAGAGATTTATATCTATCCTTGGTTTAGATGCTAATATCTTTTGTTATTCCAAACTCTATCTCTTGAGATCGGATGTAGATTTACCCCAGAAAAAAATACACATTTGATCTTATTCATTAAGTCACGGTTGACCCGGTTAAGGTTGCCCGCGATTTATCTAAGCTTATCCATATTCATATTTTGTTAATTAATCATCTTGTTTTGTTTCCAAAATATCTCCAAACATTTTGAATTATACTTGTAAATCTATGTTTTGTTTTATATATTGTGTTGTTTGAGTTGTTGATGTTGATTTGGGCTTCCGATCGATTCGTCTGATCAACGCTATCGATAGGATTTCTAAAACACTTTGACAGAACAAACTGACACAATATTATTTTAAAACTTGGTTAATGAAATAAATTTTGATATAAGTAAATATTATGGAACTTAATAAATTGATTTAAAGTGATTATTTGAAATGATAATACTTGATTTATCATTCTATAAATGAATTTATAAATAGTTGTTTATATATTTGATTTGGGAACTGAAATGAATTTAAATCAAGAATTTGAGGATTTAATTTCCGATGGTTTCAAACCTTGTGTTTAAAGTTTTAAAAGGATATATTATTTAAAGTATTTTTGAATAGAAATTTGTTTCCAAAGAATTTTAAATTTTTAAAATTTTAAGTGCTCTTCTCTTTGTCGCTGGAAAATAATTTCGGTGATGACCGCGGCATCATCGACGTTCATTTTTGAGTTTCGAAGTAAAGAGACCATTATGTAGTCTTGCTACAACTTTGTTTTGGGAAATTTAATTGATTTGAATTTCTAAAATATGATTTGATTTATAATATATATAGATATATGATTTAAATTTGATTTGACAAATTATGTACATACATTTGTTTATCTCTAAACGGTTTGAAAGGAATCGGAAATTTTATTCTTAAATTCTATCTTAAATCATAACTTCAAGTATAAAAAGAAAATCAAAATTTTGAATAAATATTCAAGCTTGAAATGATTGAATTAGAATGTTTATATTGTATATTAATTTTAGAAAGTTTTATTTGTATAATTCTCAATTGCATTCCAATATAACTTACCTTAATTTTAGAAGTTAACAATGTAATTGGATAATATACAATATAAAAAGATTTTTATAAATAAAATTTGAGTGGTTATAATAAATATTATACACTTAAATTTTAGTTATAAAAAGATTATCAGAGGTAAATAGAGTAAAGGTTAATTGAATAATTTACAATATAAATGATGTTAAAGGAATTAAGAATAAACTAAAAACAGTTATAATAAGGGTAAGTATATTTAACATAGGTGATAAAATATTGAGAGGAATAAATTTAATTTTAATTAGGAATAAAGAAGAATTAAATTGAATGTTATACACTTAATTTTAATCAAATCCATGATTTTAGAAATTGTTGGTTTAAGAAAATTGGATGATAAGGTAATGAAATTAGAAATAGTTAAGATCTATTTAACTTGTGCAAAATTAATTATCTATTTAAGTTGAAATTTCCATGGTTTCAAACTTATTATCTTATTTTGTTTTCAAACTGTCTATTAGTTGTCCTTATTTTTCCTTATCTTGCTACAGACTGGTATAGGTGTTTTTCTAGGACCTTTCTGTTTAGAAATCTATCTATAATCTTTGATGATATTTGGTACTCAATTGAATCTGAGCACTGCTTGCCATCCACAGACCATCAGTCAAGCAGAAAGGGTGAATCAGATTCTGGAGAATTTTTTCGTGCTTGTGTTCCTGATTCTGGAGAATCTTGGGAAGATCATCTCCACCTTGTTAAACTTGCATATAACAACAGTTAGCAGGTATAATTCTAATCTTCTTGTCATCTTGTCTTAGTCTTATTTCACTCTATCTTTTTCTGTGCTTTCCCGTACCTCATTCCTTTTCGGGGACGAAAAGTTTTGAGTGGGGTAGAGTGTAACAACCCTAGATTTTTGCATATATTTTAAATTTGACTTTATTTTATTTTGAAATTATTTTTAAACTTTTTTTATCTCAAATATTTCATTTTAAATATAAATTTTTATTATTATATGAATTATAATTTCAAACTGGTATAAATTGAATATTTTCTTGAAAAGTGGATTTCTGGTCAAACTTTGACTTTTAAAATTTAAATTTAAAATATTTAAATTCTTAAATTTTATCTTTTATTATTAAAATAGATTTAATATCATGAATACTGCTTTTTGTTTCGTTGAAAACGGATTTAAATTGTGAAAGTTATGTATATTTCAATATTGAGTGCAATTTGATTTATTTAGCAATTTTGTTTATTTTAAATTATATAAATTATATTTACTTTGTTATATTTTATTTTAATATGTGTTAATATTTTATTTTGTGTATATTTCTATCTTTTAATATTTTTAAAGTAATAATAGAATTTTTCCAAAATTCATTGCATTTATTTTCTATTTTTAAAGGCTAGTTTCCATTTTTCTGCTATTTTCTTCATTAAATTATATTTGATTAAAATTTATTTATTTATTTTTGTGAATTAATTTTTAGTTTGTGTTCTTATCTTTATTTATAAATATTTTTCAAGTACATAAAATTTTTCCAAAGTTCATTGCATTTATTTTTCATATTTTTAAGACTAGTTTGCAATTTTTGCTGTTTTATTAATTAAATTATATATAATTAATATTTATTTATTTATTTTTGTTTATTTACTAAATTTTCGTGTTTTATCTGAATTTATATGCATTTTTCAGTTATATAAAACTTGCAAAAAGAAATGGAGAAATTTGAAGAGTTTTGTGACTCTTTAGTTGCTTAAGGCTTTTGGTTTTCCCACCTCTTCGTTTTCCGACCTCTTGCATTCAATTATTTTTGGCCGACCTTAACTTTTCTTCAGCTGATATCTTTCTCAGTTTTTTTTCACGTAAGAAAGTTTCTCTCCTCCAAAAAATTCGGCCTCCACACCTGAACCAAAGTTTGGGTAATCCTCTTCTCTTTCTACTCATTTTTCTTATTTTCTTAATTGTTTTGCACTTGTTTCTCATCAACTATTGGATCGGCCACTCCACCACCAGCACCTAGGCCGACCCCACCACCTCATCCTCTGACCATCACCCACTCCAGATCACCACCACCCCAGGCCGAGCACCCCATGGCAAGAGATCCACCACCAAATGTCTCAAACCATCACCTTATGCTCAAATCTAGCCTAGTTTTGTTCCAAACACCTCCACCTTCCTTTTGCCACCACTTCCACCACCACCACCAGCTCTGACCTGACCTCCACCCTCTGCCACATCATCCACCAACACCTGATCATCTGGACCTGACCATATAGCTTCTGGTCGAGCCCTATAGGAGCCTTGAGATGGTGATATTTGCCTTGTACTTGTTGTCTTTTGCACCCATATGTCTATTCACTTTTAACCCAAGTAGGCCGACCCTGTTTGAACCTAAATACAGCCCTTAGTTCCTGCCTTAGCTGAGCTTATTCCATCACTAACTAATCTATGTGAAATTGAGAACAAGTGCAAACCATTTAATGTTGTTTTGGGCTTTGATGTCTAGTGTTGTTTGGTAATAAATTGTTTGAAACTTATATATTGTTTTATTGTTTTTGTTCAAATGTAGCCAAGGAGATTCACCTTTGGCTCTCTCACTCAAATCATATTCGATTTGTCGTGCCTTCGTAGATTCTGTGTTGTGTGTTTGGTCGTCATCTCCAGCTTAAACAAGTGAGTAATTCTCACCATATGATGTGTACTTATATAACTAGTAAACTAACACCATTTGAATCTGTAAAATTACATCATCCTGTTATAACTATTATATTATGATCATATAATGCTCACCCCTATTATTACACCTGTTATATCATCAGTTACTTTTATATGATGCTATTCTGTTCATTCATATTTGTTTATCACACTGCAAGTTCCCTGTTAGTATAGAAATCACTATGGGTTGAAATGATACATACCCGAACGGACTTTAGAATAGGAAAAAATCGTTATGGGCTGAAATGATAGGCTTGAACGGTTTTTATTTATTTTATTTAACTTGGGATTGCGAGTTTGAAATGATAGAACCCGGTTTTTCTTTGTAAATTACGGATTGAAATGATATATATCTGTATCACTTAACCTAGGCTAGAAAATTATATACAAACCCGTGGTTTATATATTTTTCTGAAAATTTTAAAAAATTTGAAAAATGTAAACATTTTGATATTTTGATTTAAATTTTATTAAAATGATTTCTATTAAATATTTGTGATTTTCTACAAATTAAATAAGTGAATTAAGTAAAAGGTGAAGTAGAATTTGAAATATAAGTTAATTTTGGAATTTATGATTTTGTTTATAAATGGAATTTATGTAAAGTAAGAAAATATGAAAAATTTGATTTAAAAGATGAACTTAATGATTTTTATTAAGTAATAATAATTTTTTTTTAAAAAGTGTTAATGATTTTGTATAAATTAAAATATGGAATAAATGAATGTTTAAGTTGAATTTTTTTGAAATATGACTTAAATTGGGAAATTGTGAATTTTGTTAAAAGTGAAATTTTAATTAAGTAAAATAAATGGAAAGAAGTTATATTTTGGAAATTTAAACTTAGTTGTTAAGTTAAGAATTTAATTAAAGAAATGAAAATTTAATTGTTATTTAATTTGATTTTTGTATAGAAATTGGACTTTATAAAATCATAGAAATAAAGGTATTTAAATGATTGTTTTTAAATGTGAAAATATATGATTTTATAAGTTAAAATGATTTATATTAAAAGCTAATTATGTGTGAAATTGTAAATAAATCTCTGAATTTGATTTGACAGCATTTTTGAAATGTAATGTAAAGATATTACAGCATTGGAAAATGCTGTAGTTGTTTTAAATGAACCTAATAGCAAATTTGAACTAAGGGTTATTATAACACTTTTTTAGTGCTATAGTTGTTAAATTTAACTAAAATTTTAATTGAAACTAAATTAAGATATTACAGCATTTTAAATGCCGTCTTTTGTTAATGAACTGTTTTAAACATAACATTTCATAGCATTTTCTAAGTGCTACGAAAGTTGAATTTTCTTTGTTTAATAAATTCAAATGAATAAATGATCTTTGAAAAGGATTAAATTTTGGGAATTAAATATTTAATTATTAAATATAATGAATTGACTTTAAATGATTTAAATGGAATAGTTGATTTGGGAAATACAACTATTTTGAAATGTGATTAAATGGTATTTAAATTTAAATTAAATAAATGATGTTTTGAAATGATATTTTGATATTTTAAAATTGAATTTGAGATGATATTAAATCTTGGAATGAATAATTGAAGTTTATATTAGTATGAAAATTATTTGGTTTACTTGTAATTTGAATCTATTTAAATGATATTGGACTTATGAAATATAGGATAATAAAGCTTTGGGATTTATTTTATAATTTGAATAGATATTTTGTGGATTAAATCTATATTTGAAATTTATAAGATTTGAAATGGTCTATGGAAATTTAATTGAAATAAATGATTGATTTGAATTGAAATTTTGGAAATTTTAATACTTGATTTGAAAGTATAATAATTACACTTTTAAATGGTTTAAATGAATTATTTTGTTTGAAATATAAACTATTTAAAAGGGTGACTTGAAATGATAATAAATGAATGATATCTTTGAATTTAAAAAGGTATTTAAAGTTGAATATTTGGATTTGAACTCAAATGATGATTTGAAATGAAGTTCTGAAAGGATATGATATTTTGATATATTAAAACGATTTGAAATGAAGTTTTGAAAGGATATGATATTTTGATATATTGAAATGATTTGAAATGAAGTTTTGAAAGGATATGATATTTTGATATATTGAAATGATTTGAAATGAAGTTTTGAAAGGATATGACATTTTGATATATTAAAATGATTTGAAATGAAGTTTTGGGAAGATATGATATTTTGATATATTGAAATGATTTGAAATGAAGTTTTGAAATGATATGTTATTTTACATATATTGAAATGGTTTAGAATTGATTTAATCTTCATTTTGATAAAGATTTGGATTTGAAATGATATTCTATTTTGAAGTTTAAAATACTATTTAAAATTATAACCACGGGTTATAATAACGATTGGTTGTTAAAAAGACCGGGATCGGATATGGACATACTCTCTGTCGATACTGAAAACCACTTTGACAACTGTGTACGCGGTGGAGTTTCCAGAATGAAGTAGGATGGTGGCGACGATCCTAAGTTATATACGTGGACCTAACTCCCGTGAGTTGGCATAAGGTGGCTAAAACAAGATCGATTGACGGACCAAGGAGGTAGCACCTCTGATCGGACACACTTCTTCGATACCATTATATTACTTGTGATTGATTTGGTGCGCACCCTTGATTTGGGAGTGTTGTTCGAGGTGGACGGTAGTGGCTGCTATGCGTCACCACCGATCCGGATGCGTAATTGGTATATCTACCCTGGCATTGCCTAGTTCTGCTGTGTCACCTACCATATCGAGCTTTACTACGAGTTTCTATTTGTGTCGTACCTATGGAGTATCTTCTCATAGCCTCTCGGGGTATGCAGGTACTGTGTAGACTATTTGCATTTTACGTGTTAAGGGGAATATTGGGTCACACCTTAATGCTATTTAAAAGTATGTTTATTTTATATTAGACATTATTATAATAGCGAATATTACTACATAGTAGATAGTTTAACGGATCCTTAAAGAATGGGCGATCCCAAGCATTCTTTTAGTTACTTGTACCTTTATTACAGTTCACTTGAGTTGGTTTACATTTTATAAGTATGTATGTCCTGACTCGAGTGTTTGTATTTTTTATTTACGCTCGGGTCAGCCTGAGTATTCACAGATTTGGATTCCACTTTCTGGAGATTGGAATCGTTGGAGATTATCTGCTTATCTAGTTTTATCTATCTCAGTTCTGTTGTTCTATTCAGCTTGTACTTGGTTATCATATTGAGACTTCTGTTGTACTTTATTTCTTCTATTGTATCTTATTTAACTCTGATATTTTTACATAGTAGCTTCATGAACTACTATTTCTTTTACTTCCGCTGCACTTCTTACCCTGTGTCTGTGATTTGTGATTATATATATTTACTGTATGTTCTGAGATTTGCCAAATTTTATTTACAACGCGGTATTTTGAGCAATTAAAGTCCGACATGTGCGGATGCGAATGGTTGAAAATATCGGGTCGTTATAGTTGGTATCAAAGCTTTGGCTTTGAGGCAAAATTTAGAATGTATGGTAAATTTAGTTACAGAATCACTTTCATTCGAGCTTGAATCTCTTCATATTTATTTGATTTCCTTTGAATTTTGGAACGTTCCCTGCAGTTCCAAAATCCATTCTTGTCCCTCACTATTCATCTTCTTGTGATTCTGGAGTATCCCATAACTCCGCTTCGAATGAGCTTTATAGTGAATTGGCGGTCTCGCCAATACTCTAATGACTTGTAATAGGGGGAAAAATCCTTTACAATTATTATCGATTCACCAGAGATTTATATCTATCCTTGGTTTAGATGCTAATATCTTTTGTTATTCCAAACTCTATCTCTTGAGATCAGATGTAGATTTACCCCAGAAAAAAATACACATTTGATCTTATTCATTAAGTCACGGTTGACCCGGTTAAGGTTGCCCATGATTTATTTAAGCTTATCCATATTCATATTTTGTTAATTAATCATCTTGTTTTGTTTCCAAAATATCTCCAAACATTTTGAATTGTACTTGTAATTCTATGTTTTGTTTTATATATTGTGTTGTTTGAGTTGTTGATGTTGATGTTGATTTGGGCTTCCGATCGATTCGTCTGATCAACGCTATCGATAGGATTTCTAAAACACTTTGACAGAACAAACTGACAGAATATTATTTTAAAATTTGGTTAATGAAATAAATTTTGATATAAGTAAATATTATGGAACTTAATAAATTGATTTAAAGTGATTATTTGAAATGATAAACTTGATTTATCATTCTATAAATGAATTTATAAATAGTTGTTTATAAATTTGATTTGGGAACTGAAATGAATTTAAATCAAGAATTTGAGGATTTAATTTCCGATGGTTTCAAACCTTGTGTTTAAAGTTTTAAAAGGATATATTATTTAAAGTATTTTTGAATAGAAATTTGTTTCCAAAGAATTTCAAATTTTTAAAATTTTAAGTGCTCTTCTCTTTGTCGCTGGAAAATAATTTCGGTGATGACCACGGCATCATCGACGTTCATTTTCGAGTTTCGGAGTAAAGAGACCATTCTGTAGTCTTGCTACAACTTTGTTTTGGGAAATTTAATTGATTTGAATTTCTAAAATATGATTTGATTTATAATATATATAGATATATGATTTAAATTTGATTTGACAAATTATGTACATACATTTATTTATCTCTAAACGGTTTGAAAGGAATAGGAAATTTTATTCTTAAATTCTATCTTAAATAATAACTTCAAGTATAAAAAGAAAATCAAAATTTTGAATAAATATTCAAGCTTGAAATGATTGAATTAGAATGTTTATATTGTATATTAATTTTAGAAAGTTTTATTTGTATTATTCTCAATTGCATTCCAATATAACTTACCTTAATTTTAGAAGTTAACAATGTAATTAAATAATATACAATATAAAAAGATTTTTATAAATAAAATTTGAGTGGTTATAATAAATATTATACACTTAAATTTTAGTTATAAAAAGATTATCAGAGGTAAATAGACTAAAAGGTTAATTGAATAATTTACAATATAAATGATGTTAAAGGAATTAAGAATAAACTAAAAACAGTTATAATAAGGGTAAGTATATTTAACATAGGTGATAAAATATTGAGAGGAATAAATTTAATTTTAATTAGGAATAAAGAAGAATTAAATTTATTGAATGTTATACACTTAATTTTAATCAAATCCATGATTTTAGAAATTGTTGGTTTAGGAAAATTGGATGATAAGGTATTGAAATTAGAAATAGTTAAGATCTATTTAACTTGTGTAAAATTAATTATCTATTTAAGTTGAAATTTCCATGGTTTCAAACTTATTATCTTATTTTGTTTTCAAACTGCCTATTAGTTGTCCTTATTTTTCCTTATCTTGCTACAGACTGGTATAGGTGTTTTTCTAGGACCTTTCTGTTTAGAAATCTTTCTATAATCTTTGATGATCTTTGGTACTCAATTGAATCTGAGCACTGCTTGCCATCCACAGACCGTCGGTCAAGCAGAAAGGGTGAATCAGATTTTGGAGGATTTTTTCGTGCTTGTGTTTCTGATTTTGGAGAATTTTGGGAAGATCATCTCCACCTTGTTAAGCTTGCATATAACAACAGTTAGCAGGTATAATTCTAATCTTTTTGTCATCTTGTCTTAGTCTTATTTCACTCTATCTTTTTCTGTGCTTTCCCGTACCTCATTCCTTTTCGGGGACGAAAAGTTTTGAGTGGGGGAGAGTGTAACAACGCTAGATTTTTGCATATATTTAAAATTGACTTTATTTTATTTTGAAATTATTTTTAAACTTTTTTTATCTCAAATATTTCATTTTAAATATAAATTTTGATTATTATATGAATTATAATTTCAAACTGGTATAAATTGAATATTTTCCTGAAAAGTGGATTTCTGGTCAAACTTTGACTTTTAAAATTTAATTTAAAATATTTAAATTCTTAAATTTTATCTTTTATTATGAAAATAGATTTAATATCATGAATACTGCTTTTTGTTTCGTTGAAAACGAATTTAAATTGTGAAAGTTATGTATATTTCAATATTGAGTGCAATTTGATTTATTTAGCAATTTTGTTTATTTTAAATTATATAAATTATATTTTCTTTGTTATATTTTATTTTAATATGTGTTAATATGTTATTTTATGTATATTTATGTCTTTTAATATTTTTAAAGTAATAATAGAATTTTTCCAAAATTCATTGCATTTATTTTCTATTTTTAAAGGCTAGTTTCCATTTTTCTGCTATTTTCTTCATTAAATTATATTTGATTAAAATTTATTTATTTATTTTTGTGAATTAATTTTTAGTTTGTGTTCTTATCTTTATTTATAAATATTTTTCAAGTACATAAAAATTTTCCAAAGTTCATTGCATTTATTTTTCATATTTTCAAGACTAGTTTGCAATTTTTGCTGTTTTATTAATTAAATTATATATAATTAATATTTATTTATTTATTTTTGTTTATTTACTAAATTTTCGTGTTTTATCTGAATTTATATGCATTTTTCAGTTATTTAAAACTTGCAAAAAGAAATGGAGAAATTTGAAGAGTTTTGTGACTCTTTAGTTGCTTAAGGCTTTTGGTTTTCCCACCTCTTCGTTTTCCAACCTCTTGCATTCAATTATTTTTGGCCGACCTTAACTTTTCTTCAGCTGATATCTTTCTCATTTTTTTTTCATGTAAGAAAGTTTCTCTCCTCCAAAAAATTCGGCCTCCACACCTGAACCAAAGTTTGGGTAATCTTCTTCTTATTTCTACTCATTGTTCTTATTTTCTTAATTGTTTTGCACTTGTTTCTCATCAACTATTGGATCGGCCACTCCACCACCAGCACCTACGCCGACCCCACCACCTCATCCTCTGACCATCACCCACTCCAGATCACCACCACCCCAGACCGAGCACCCCATGGCAAGCGATCCACCACCAAATGTCCCAAACCATCACCTTATGCTCAAATATAGCCTAGTTTTGTTCCAAACACCTCCACCTTCCTTTTGCCACCACTTCTGTAACGACCCTGAAATTTAAATTTATTTAAATTAGTAACTAAATGAATTTTTGAATTAAATTGACAATTAAATAAATTTTTGAATAAAAATTGTGAAATTAAATTGATTAAATGGAGCGAGTTTCCCCGAATTGGAATAAATTCTGTATAAATGTTTTAAAATTAAAATATTGAATATATGTGTATATATGATATATGAGTAAATTTGAAATTTTATATATAAGTATATATTGATTTGAATTTGAATTTCAAATAAATGGATTTTTTAAAATAAATATAAATTGAATACAAAGTTACACATTAGCTAAACCTTAACAATAAAATAAAAATAGGAGTTCACTCATATCCATAAGTACTAAAACAAACAACATAATTAAAATAGGAATTTCTTTACAATACATCAGTTAAGTTAGATAATAACTAAAACAACTTTTATAATATGTTTATAAAACAAAATGAAGTACAAGCAAATATAATATAAAGTAAACACATTTATTTAAAGACCTAAAAACAAATGAAAGCTGCCAGGCCAATCTAAAGAAAAGATAAAAAAAAATGAAACAAAGCATCTCTAAAGTACATACAATACCTTCTCAGCCTATAAACAAAATACAAAAGATAAAATATAAATATGCTCAAATGTGAAACCAACAAACAACAAATGCAAGTCGTATCACCTGTAAACAAAAGAAAGCATAAGTAAAAGAAAAGAAAAATACAAATGTCTATGTACACTTGTAAAATAAGACAGCAAATGATATTTAAGTTAAACAAGTGTATATAGGTAAGTATAGGCTTGAGATAGAAGACATAAAGGACTGGAGTATCTTATCAGCCATGCCTATAACAAAAAAAAAATACTATCACTTGTACCAGCAAAGAAATGCAAGCATCTTCAGCATGCTTATGGTACAAATAATATACTGCATACTTCTTTTCTTTTATATACATCAAACTTTCTTCATTTCATTCGTCCACCAAGCCAAGTAAAACTGAAGTAAACAAATGATTTAAAACTCAAGACAACATTCAACTCAAAGGGGAACAAAATAGAATTCAAGAAAAAAATCAACTGCAGTCTTCAAACAACAGAAGTCCTCTGTTCTTCATCTTCTCAAAACAGTGAGCAAACCTCTTAACCCTGATTTTTATCTTGATGTTTGGATTCGTATTGGAAGCTATGATGTGAATATGTGTGAATGTTGTGCCTGCGTGTATGTATATAAATGTGTGATTGGGTTTATAACTGATGACAGGGATGAATATACTCCTCTGTCTATTTACAGGCTACAGATAAAAAGAAATTTCATATCTACTTACCTGATCATCTTTAGAATGTGATGTTTAAATAAATCATGTAACAATTGACAAGATCTAAATGCTAAAAACATATTTAAGCTTTAAAGGTAGAAGGGATATCTGGAAAATGCTAAACACAGGGAAAAGGTCGAATCTTGTTCAAATTTAAATTGAGTGAGATTTGAGATTTGGTTTCAAAATCTTGTTTGCCTTCCTGAATCATGAATTTAGGAGAAAGAATCGAGATTTTTAGTTTATCCTTTATCGTGGAATTCGAAGTTGAACGGAAAACAGAAATTTGCAAAATTCCGATGATCTAGGTAATTGCAGGCCTCGAATTCGTGGCGACAGCAAGATTTGAAGTTCGTGATTACTAGAAAAATACCAATGTGATTTATTAAACCCAAAAATTCGAACACGAGATCAAAATAGGGTTTAAGAACCCAGGTTAATTCATGTTAAAAAAATGGGTCGCTGACAATTCTAGGGTGCATCGAGTTAGACGAGGGTCTGGGGATAGCTTCGTGGATGTCTGGGGGTGATGTGGTCGCGGTGGTGCGAGGCCAGGTGGTCGGCGTCGCGTGGTCGGGGTGATTTTAGGCGAGCAGTTGGTTTCCAGTTCGAGGCTGGTAGCTCGATTTTGATCAGCTATTGATTTCTTCAAGCTGGGTGGTCGGAGGTTTCAGCAAGGTCGTGGGCGACTTGATCGGAGTGGCTCCGATATGGTGTGTACGTGCACAGTGGCGCGTGTGTATGTCAGCAGTTCGATCGTGGGTTTGTACTCGAGTGCATACTCGGGTTATTTCGAGTGAGACTCGAAGTAAGGGTGGGTTGGACTCGAAGCAGATGAATATTACCTCGGGATAATCTTAGTTTGTAACGATTTTTGAAAACCTGTCTGTAAATAAATTTTAAAGCAATTTGAAATGAAATTTGGATTTTTAATTAAAATTTTAAATAGAGTTTTGTAAATCTAAATATTAAATAAGTAAAGCATAATTTAAATATGTGAAATTAAAAAAGGATTTGATCTAACTCTTTTTAATTCCCTTAAAACAAAAGTATCATTTAACATGTGATTTTAAAGGCTTCAAAATGAATTATATTAAAGTTATTAAGTTTAAAGTGGTTTAATATATATAAACGTTATTTAGAAATAAACTTTGAAGTTGATTAGGGTTGATTTATTAATTTATGTGATTAATTAATGAATGTGATTAGTAAATAAATGTGATTAATTAATTTAAGGTAATTAATTTGAGAATAATTTATTAAAGGTTAGTCAGTTAATTAACGTAGTCAAAAGGACAATTAATATAAGTAATTTAAGGTAATTAATTACTTAAAGATAATTTCTTAATTAAAAGAAATTAAATAAATGATTAAATTGATTAAGTAAATTGATTAATTAAATAATTAAAGGATTTATTAATGTAATTAATTAAGGACAATTAATAAAATGGTAATTAATTAATTAAAGGTTAATTTATTAATTAAGGATAATTAATTAAATAGTGAATTAAATAATTAAAAGGTTATTATTTAATAATTTAAGGTTGATGAATTATAAATAAAGGTTAATTAATTATTAATGGTTAATTAATAAATGATTAAAGAAAAATAAATCAAAATGATTTGTAATTTATCGATGTTAATTAACCAGGATTAGTGATTCATAAGAAATTTATTTAATTTGAATTAGTTAGATAATTAACTGATCTCCCTTATGAGTATTTGGATTTGTTTGGATGATGGAATTTTTGATATTTCCTGATATATGATGCTTTGTGATATATTCTGATGTGTGTGTGATCTGTACTGTAATTTCTTTATCTGTGATATTTATACATCTGTGATCTGTATGTGAAAGATAAGCGTTATAGTTTATATCGCTTATCAACTATATCTCTGTATTTTCATCTGTGATGATCGAATAATGTTGCACTATTGTGTTAAAACCCTGGACCACACTGTTATACACACAAATATGGATTTCACGAGGAAATTGGTTAAGTCACAGATAATTTAAATTTGATGTTTTTGAAATTAAAATTTTAATTTCAATTGATTTTGAAATTGGAAATTTGGGTTTAAAGTGAAAAGTTTTTGAAATGGAATTTCAAAGATAAAAGTTATTTTGAATAACTTAACCGAGTTTTTGAAAATTTAAATAATTAGATTTAAATTTGAATTGAAGTTTGAAATTAAATCTATGATTTGGAAACTAGGGATAAAAGATGATATAACTGTGTTTGTATGAATTAAACCATTTAAAAGTAAAATTTTGGAAATTTGAATTTAACCCAAGGATTTCAACTCGTATGAATGAATCGGATTTCCAAATTGAAAACTGTTGTTTTAAAATGATAAAAGCTTTCAGATAAGAAATGAAATTCCAGTTTAATTAAAGGAATTTCAAGAATGAATTGAAAAATGGATTTTTCAAGTTATGAATGAATTGTTTTGAAAACTATGAATTAAATCTGTTTATTTTTAACAGATTTAAAATGATGTTTTGTTTAACCCATTTGAAATGGAATTGTTTTGAAAGCTATTAGTTAAATCTTTGATTTAAAGATTTAATGAATTAATTAAACTGAAATGGAAATCGATTTGGAAAATCTGTGAATGAATCTTTGTGAAATTAAGTGAACTTTGTGAATTGAATCTTTTTGTTTAAAAAGATTAAAATGGTAATTTGTTTAACCATTTAAAATGAAAGTTTGGGTTTAAGTTGTGACTTAATTGAAATCCCAATATCCATTTGTTTTGAATATTGCGCTCACTATTCGGGTTAGCCGGGAAAAGACCTTTGGGTCATATAATCCATTCCGAATAGTGATACGTCGTATATGGATGGCATTTGAAGACCGGTGGTGAAGACCGGATATTTTTCGAAAATGAAAGGACAACCTGTCGAATGTCTCTGCACTGAGTTGCTCCGGTATAGAGATTTATATCACTCTTTTGTGACGGGAAGTCCGGACGTGATTGGAAATTATCCGGAATTGCAAGGGCTTCGTAAGAAGTGCCTTCGGTTCTGTTCGATCCCGGAACAGACTTGTATGGTTACATGTCTGACATTACACTTTGAGATATAAAGCCGATTTCTTTCAAATACATATCTGTTGGTGGCGGAGAATTTATTCTCTTAGCTTAACACCCTTCTTTGAGACGTACGAGCTCAGAGGTTATGTAGTTGAAATTTATCAGCGATATATCCCAATTTGGTAATGTGGCATGCTGAGTGTTGCTGTGTGATGATCAGTGTTTGATCATTTGCGATATGATCATTTGTTTGATCTTATATCTTTGTGATCATAGGTTGATCATTTGTTTGACCCGAAGCATGGCTTTGTGACAAAGCGTAGCTTTGTGGACGAGACTTCGTCGAGCCTCACACCCCGGAAATGGTCGAAACAGGAAGGATGCGGCAAGGTTCTAGGGAGTAGCGCCCCTTAGTGTATGTCATTCCTTCTGGATAAAGGTGGTATCATGGTATGGAGCCCAGATACTTAACCTCTGTGGTTACTGCATTATTATTATTATGTGGTTGTTGGAAATCGAGGATCCTCGGGAAGATCGGTGACGATCGGGGGATGGCATACGCGTGTCAGTAGTTACCTATTTTTGCAGAGGTAACCCGGCCTTGTGTTGGCAGAGATCCGGTTAGGTTCTCGGGTCGTCTATTCCAGGGACGTACCCATCGTGGAAAAGGAAGTTCCTTAGCCTGACCATTTGTTGGAAATCCAAAGAAACAATACGAGCCTTTACGATTTCAATTGTATAACCTGTCTCCTCAGGAGGCAGCTATAGCAGGCATAATATAATGGTACCTATGCTGGCTAAGATTTATATTCTACTTTCGAAATGTTTTTCCACTATGCACTAATAATAATATCAAAAATAATTTGATTTTGCGTAGTAAGCATCTTTGACTAACATAAGAAGAAATCTCCTCCAAGTCTGCGTTTGCATTGTG
This sequence comes from Allium fistulosum, assembly GCA_030737815.1. NCBI lineage: Eukaryota > Viridiplantae > Streptophyta > Magnoliopsida > Asparagales > Amaryllidaceae > Allium > Allium fistulosum. The sequence goes on from CM060902.1 coordinate 1,347,306,159, forward strand.
TGTGTGGTGGGAGGTCTTATGGTAGTTTCATTTTCCAAAAGCATTGCGAATTGACTTTAAAATTCTCTGCTGTTTCTTTTTAAAGATAAACTGTTTTTGTTGCTCACACCAGTCCCATGACTGATCCGGAGTTTATTGTTCCCTTCCTAAACTCTGGGTGCCCACCATTTTCCACACGGGCAGTCTAGAGTTGGGTTTTTCAGATATTCAGGTTTAGTAGATTATCTGGAGCTAGTTCAGTTCTTGGAGTTCATGGACTGACGTTGCTTATCTTGGAGCATTCTATTGGAGACATTTTATTCCGCTGCTGATGTTATTGTTTTCTTTTCCGCTGCTATTTGTTGTATCATATCTCTGATGTATATTGATATTCATTGTATCACTCTGTTGTATCAGATATTGTATATCAATGTATTATTTATTTATTCCGCTGTGTTATTTACTTAACTGTGTTATAAGCTCCCGAGAACCAGATTCGGCATTTGAATCTATGGCATTTTGAGTACAAGTGAAGTACGGGTGCCGATTTTCGAAGGTCGACTTTTGGGTCTTGACAAGTGGTATCAGAGCTAAGGTTGAACTTTAGCTCAGGAGTATAACACGTTAAGTAACTCATTAGAGATAGAGTGAAGTAAACTCTAGAATGAGTAATCCTTAAGATATCCGTCTAAACGTCTCAGTAAATTCTCTTGCTATCCACTGATAGTAAGTATGAGTGCAAGAAGAGGACGAGATAGGGGACTGGGAATACGACTATAAATGGTCAATACCCTGCAACAGTGGAAGCAATCTTTCTCTATCAATTTTCTTTGATTCGTTTCCAAATTCTTTTGATTACTTCGTATCTTCATCAGTTTCTTATCAGCTTTTTGATTTGAACCTTAATGAATTTGAAATTGGAAGTTTTAAATTGAATTAAATTGATTAATAGAATATAATGCTAAATTGAATTATATCGATAAAACGATTTCGTTTAAAATTGGATTTGAAATTCTGTTGTAATTTCTGTGAATACCAAAGTCCGAAGAGGGACAAATTGGTATGTATTCTGTGATATTCCGACTTGAATTCGAAATCCATATCGTAAGTTCGAGGAATTATAGGAGATCGAATCTGTCTATCTCTATCCTTGTTTTCGTGCCTGCGAATTTCGAGGACGAAATTCTTTTAAGGGGGGAAGTTTGTAACGACCCTGAAATTTAAATTTATTTAAATTAGTAATTAAATGAATTTTTGAATTAAATTGACAATTAAATAATTTTTTGAATAAAAATTGTGAAATTAAATTGATTAAATGGAGCGAGTTTCCCCGAATTGGAATAAATTCTGTATAAATGTTTTAAAATTAAAATATTGAATATATGTGTATATATGATATATGAGTAAATTTGAAATTTTATATATAAGTATATATTGATTTGAATTTGAATTTCAAATAAATGGATTTTTTAAAATAAATATAAATTGAATACAAAGTAACACATTAGCTAAACCTTAACAATAAAATAAAAATAGGAGTTCACTCATATCCATAAGTACTAAAACAAACAACATAATTAAAATAGGAATTTCTTTACAATACATCAGTTAAGTTAGATAATAACTAAAACAACTTTTATAATATGTTTATAAAACAAAATGAAGTACAAGCAAATATAATATAAAGTAAACACATTTATTTAAAGACCTAAAAACAAATGAAAGCTGCCAGGCCAATCTAAAGAAAAGATTAAAAAAAAATGAAACAAAGCATCTCTAAAGTACATACAATACCTTCTCAGCCTATAAACAAAATACAAAAGATAAAATATAAATATGCTCAAATGTGAAACCAACAAACAACAAATGCAAGTCGTATCACCTGTAAACAAAAGAAAGCATAAGTAAAAGAAAAAAAAAATACAAATGTCTATGTACACTTGTAAAATAAGACAGCAAATGATATTTAAGTTAAACAAGTGTATATAGGTAAGTATAGGCTTGAGATAGAAGACATAAAGGACTGGAGTATCTTATCAGCCATGCCTATAACAAAAAAAAATACTATCACTTGTACCAGCAAAGAAATGCAAGCATCTTCAGCATGCTTATGGTACAAATAATATACTGCATACTTCTTTTCTTTTATATACATCAAACTTTCTTCATTTCATTCGTCCACCAAGCCAAGTAAAACTGAAGTAAACAAATGATTTAAAACTCAAGACAACATTCAACTCAAAGGGGAACAAAATAGAATTCAAGAAAAAAATCAACTGCAGTCTTCAAACAACAGAAGTCCTCTGTTCTTCATCTTCTCAAAACAGTGAGCAAACCTCTTAACCCTGATTTTTATCTTGATGTTTGGATTCGTATTGGAAGCTATGATGTGAATATGTGTGAATGTTGTGCCTGCGTGTATGTATATAAATGTGTGATTGGGTTTATAACTGATGACAGGGATGAATATACTCCTCTGTCTATTTACAGGCTACAGATAAAAAGAAATTTCATATCTACTTACCTGATCATCTTTAGAATGTGATGTTTAAATAAATCATGTAACAATTGACAAGATCTAAATGCTAAAAACATATTTAAGCTTTAAAGGTAGAAGGGATATCTGGAAAATGCTAAACACAGGGAAAAGGTCAAATCTTGTTCAAATTTAAATTGAGTGAGATTTGAGATTTGGTTTCAAAATCTTGTTTGCCTTCCTGAATCATGAATTTAGGAGAAAGAATCGAGATTTTTAGTTTATCCTTTATCGTGGAATTCGAAGTTGAACGGAAAACAGAAATTTGCAAAATTCCGATGATCTAGGTAATTGCAGGCCTCGAATTCGTGGCGACAGCAAGATTTGAAGTTCGTGATTACTAGAAAAATACCAATGTGATTTATTAAACCCAAAAATTCGAACACGAGATCAAAATAGGGTTTAAGAACCCAGGTTAGTTCATGTTAAAAAAATGGGTCGCTGACAATTCTAGGGTGCATCGAGTTAGACGAGGGTCTGGGGATAGCTTCGTGGATGTCTGGGGGTGATGTGGTCGCGGTGGTGCGAGGCCAGGTGGTCGGCGTCGCGTGGTCGGGGTGATTTTAGGCGAGCAGTTGGTTTCCAGTTCGAGGCTGGTAGCTCGATTTTGATCAGCTATTGATTTCTTCAAGTTGGGTGGTCGGAGGTTTCAGCAAGGTCGTGGGCGACTTGATCGTGATCGGCGACTTGATCGGAGTGGCTCCGATATGGTGTGTACGTGCACAGTGGCGCGTGTGTATGTCAGCAGTTCGATCGTGGGTTTGTACTCGAGTGCGTACTCGGGTTATTTCGAGTGAGACTCGAAGTAAGGGTGGGTTGGACTAGAAGCAGATGAATATTGCCTCGGGTTAATCTTAGTTTGTAACGATTTTTGAAAACCTGTCTGTAATTAAATTTTAAAGCAATTTGAAATGGAATTTGGATTCTTAATTAAAATTTTAAATAGAGTTTTGTAAATCTAAATATTAAATAAGTAAAGCATAATTTAAATATGTGAAATTAAAAAAGGATTTGATCTAACTCTTTTTAATTCCCTTAAAACAAAAGTATCATTTAACATGTGATTTTAAAGGCTTCAAAATGAATTATATTAAAGTTATTAAGTTTAAAGTGGTTTAATATATATATAAACGTTATTTAGAAATAAACTTTGAAGTTGATTAAGGTTGATTTATTAATTTATGTGATTAATGAATGAATGTGATTAGTAAATAAATGTGATTAATTAATTTAAGGTAATTAATTTGAGAATAATTTATTAAAGGTTAGTCAGTTAATTAACGTAGTCAAAAGGACAATTAATATAAGTAATTTAAGGTAATTAATTACTTAAAGATAATTTCTTAATTAAAAGAAATTAAATAAATGATTAAATTGATTAAGTAAATTGATTAATTAAATAATTAAAGGATTTATTAATGTAATTAATTAAGGACAATTAATAAAATGGTAATTAATTAATTAAAGGTTAATTTATTAATTAAGGATAATTAATTAAATAGTGAATTAAATAATTAAAAGGTTATTATTTAATAATTTAAGGTTGATGAATTATAAATAAAGGTTAATTAATTATTAATGGTTAATTAATAAATGATTAAAGAAAAATAAATCAAAATGATTTGTAATTTATCGATGTTAATTAACCAGGATTAGTGATTCATAAGAAATTTATTTAATTTGAATTAATTAGATAATTAACTGATCTCCCTTATGAGTATTTGGATTTGTTTGGATGATGGAATTTTTGATATTTCCTGATATATGATGCTTTGTGATATATTCTGATGTGTGCGTGATCTGTACTGTAATTTCTTTATCTGTGATATTTATACATCTGTGATCTGTATGTGAAAGATAAGCGTTATAGTTTATATCGCTTATCAACTATATCTCTGTATTTTCATCTGTGATGATCGAATAATGTTGCACTATTGTGTTAAAACCCTGGACCACACTGTTATACACACAAATATGGATTTCACGAGGAAATTGGTTAAGTCACAGATAATTTAAATTTGATGTTTTTGAAATTAAAATTTTAATTTCAATTGATTTTGAAATTGGAAATTTGGGTTTAAAGTGAAAAGTTTTTGAAATGGAATTTCAAAGATAAAAGTTATTTTGAATAACTTAACCGAGTTTTTGAAAATTTAAATAATTAGATTTAAATTTGAATTGAAGTTTGAAATTAAATCTATGATTTGGAAACTAGGGATAAAAGATGATATAAATGTGTTTGTATGAATTAAACCATTTAAAAGTAAAATTTTGGAAATTTGAATTTAACCCAAGGATTTCAACTCGTATGAATGAATCGGATTTCCAAATTGAAAACTGTTGTTTTAAAATGATAAAAGCTTTCAGATAAGAAATGAAATTCCAGTTTAATTAAAGGAATTTCAAGAATGAATTGAAAAATGGATTTTTCAAGTTATGAATGAATTGTTTTGAAAACTATGAATTAAATCTGTTTATTTTTAACAGATTTAAAATGATGTTTTGTTTAACCCATTTGAAATGGAATTGTTTTGAAAGCTATTAGTTAAATCTTTGATTTAAAGATTTAATGAATTAATTAAACTGAAATGGAAATCGATTTGGAAAATCTGTGAATGAATCTTTGTGAAATTAAGTGAACTTTGTGAATTGAATCTTTTTGTTTAAAAAGATTAAAATGGTAATTTGTTTAACCATTTAAAATGAAAGTTTGGGTTTAAGTTGTGACTTAATTGAAATCCCAATATCCATTTGTTTTGAATATTGCGCTCACTATTCGGGTTAGCCGGGAAAAGACCTTTGGGTCATATAATCCATTCCGAATAGTGATACGTCGTATATGGATGGCATTTGAAGACCGGTGGTGAAGACCGGATATTTTTCGAAAATGAAAGGACAACCTGTCGAATGTCTCTGCACTGAGTTGCTCCGGTATAGAGATTTATATCACTCTTTTGTGACGGGAAGTCCGGACGTGATTGGAAATTACCCGGAATTGCAAGGGCTTCGTAAGAAGTGCCTTCGGTTCTGTTCGATCCCGGAACAGACTTGTATGGTTACATGTCTGACATTACACTTTGAGATATAAAGCCGATTTCTTTCAAATACATATCTGTTGGTGGCGGAGAATTTATTCTCTTAGCTTAACACCCTTCTTTGAGACGTACGAGCTCAGAGGTTATGTAGTTGAAATTTATCAGCGATATATCCCAATTTGGTAATGTGGCATGCTGAGTGTTGCTGTGTGATGATCAGTGTTTGATCATTTGCGATATGATCATTTGTTTGATCTTATATCTTTGTGATCATAGGTTGATCATTTGTTTGACCCGAAGCATGGCTTTGTGACAAAGCGTAGCTTTGTGGACGAGACTTCGTCGAGCCTCACACCCCGGAAATGGTCGAAACAGGAAGGATGCGGCAAGGTTCTAGGGAGTAGCGCCCCTTAGTGTATGTCATTCCTTCTGGATAAAGGTGGTATCATGGTATGGAGCCCAGATACTTAACCTCTGTGGTTACTGCATTATTATTATTATGTGGTTGTTGGAAATCGAGGATCCTTGGGAAGATCGGTGACGATCGGGGGATGGCATACGCGTGTCAGTAGTTACCTATTTTTGCAGAGGTAACCCGGCCTTGTGTTGGCAGAGATCCGGTTAGGTTCTCGGGTCGTCTATTCCAGGGACGTACCCATCGTGGAAAAGGAAGTTCCTTAGCCTGACCATTTGTTGGAAATCCAAAGAAACAATACGAGCCTTTACGATTTCAATTGTATAACCTGTCTCCTCAGGAGGCAGCTATAGCAGGCATAATATAATGGTACCTATGCTGGCTAAGATTTATATTCTACTTTCGAAATGTTTTTCCACTATGCACTAATAATAATATCAAAAATAATTTGATTTTGCGTAGTAAGCATCTTTGACTAACATAAGAAGAAATCTCCTCCAAGTCTGCGTTTGCATTGTGTGTGTGGTGGGAGGTCTTATGGTAGTTTCATTTTCCAAAAGCATTGCGAATTGACTTTAAAATTCTCTGCTGTTAGTTTTTAAAGATAAACTGTTTTTTTTGCTCACACCAGTCCCATGACTGATCCGGAGTTTATTGTTCCCTTCCTAAACTCTGGGTGCCCACCATTTTCCACACGGGCAGTCTAGAGTTGGGTTTTTCAGATATTCAGGTTTAGTAGATTATCTGGAGCTAGTTCAGTTCTTGGAGTTCATGGACTGACGTTGCTTATCTTGGAGCATTCTATTGGAGACATTTTATTCCGCTGCTGATGTTATCGTTTTCTTTTCCGCTGCTATTTGTTGTATCATATCTCTGATGTATATTGATATTCATTGTATCACTCTGTTGTATCAGATATTGTATATCAATGTATTATTTATTTATTCCGCTGTGTTATTTACTTAACTGTGTTATAAGCTCCCGAGAACCAGATTCGGCATTTGAATCTACGGCATTTTGAGTACAAGTGAAGTACGGGTGCCGATTTTCGAAGGTTGACTTTTGGGTCTTGACAACTTCCACCACCACCACCAGCTCTAACCTGACCTCCACCCTCTGCCACATCATCCACCAACACCTGATCATTTGGACCTGACCATATAGCTTCTGGTCGAGCCCTATAGGAGCCTTGAGATGGTGATATTTGCCTTGTACTTGTTGTCTTTTGCACCCATATGTCTATTCACTTTTAACCCAAGTAGGCCGACCCTGTTTGAACCGAAATCCAGCCCTTAGTTCCTGCCTTAGCTGAGCTTATTCCATCACTAACTGATCCATGTGAAGTTGAGAACAAGTGCAAACCATTTAATGTTGTTTTGGGCTTTGATGTCTAGTGTTGTTTGGTAATAAATTGTTTGAAACTTATATATTGTTCTATTGTTTTTGTTCAAATGTATCCAAGGAGAGTCACCTTTGGCTCTCTCACTCAAATCATATTCGAGTTTTCGTGCCTTCGTAGATTCTGTGTTGTGGGTTTGGTCCTCATCTCCAGCTTAAACAAGTGAGTAATTCTCACCAGATGATGCGTACTTATATAACTAGTAAACTGACACCATTTGAATCTGTAAAATTACATCATCCTGTTATAACTGTTATATTATGATCATATAATGCTCACCCCTATTATTACACATGTTATATCATTAGTTACTTTTATATAATGCTATTCTGTTCATTCATATCTGTTTATCACACTGTAAGTTCCCTGTTAGTATAGAAATCACTATGGGTTGAAATGATACATACCCGTACGGACTTTAGAATAGGAAAAAATCGTTATGGACTGAAATGATAGGATTGAACGGTTTTTATTTATTTTATTTAACTTGGGATTGCGAGTTTGAAATGATAGAACCCGGTTTTTCTTTGTAAATTACGGATTGAAATGATATATATCTGTATCACTTAACCTAGGCTAGAAAATTATATACAGACCCGTGGTTTATATATTTTTCTGAAAATTTTAAAATATTTGAAAACTGTAAATATTATGATATTTTGATTTAAATTTTATTAAAATAATTTCTATTTAAATTTTGTGATTTTCTACAAATTAAATAAGTGAATTAAGTAAATGGTGAAGTAGAATTTGAAATATAAGTTAATTTTGGAATTTATGATTTTGTTTATAAATGGAATTTATGTAAAGTAAGAAAATATGACAAATTTGATTTAAAAGATGAACTTAATGATTTTTATTAAGTAATAATAATTTTTTTTAAAAGTGTTAATGATTTTGTATAAATTAAAATATGGAATAAATGAATGTTTAAGTTGAATTTTTTTGAAATATAACTTAAATTGGGAAATTGTGAATTTTGTTAAAAGTGAAATTTTAATTAAGTAAAATAAATGGAAAGAAGTTATATTTTGGAAATTTAAACTTAATTGTTAAGTTAATAATTTAATTAAAGAAATGAAAATTTAATTGTTATTTAATTTGATTTTTGTATGGAAATTGGACTTTATAAAATCATAGAAATAAAGGTATTTAAATGATTGTTTTTAAATGTGAAAATATATGATTTTATAAGTTAAAATGATTTATATTAAAAGTTAATTATGTGTGAAATTGTAAATAAATCTCTGAATTTGATTTGACAGCATTTTTGAAATGTAATGTAAAGATATTACAGCATTGGAAAATGATGTGGTTGTTTTAAATGAACCTAATAGAAAATTTGAACTAAGGGTTATTATAACACTTTGTTAGTGCTACAGTTGTTAAATTTAATTAAATTTTTAATTGAAACTAAATTAAGATATTACAGCATTTTAAATGTCGTCTTTTGTTAATGAACTGTTTTTAAACATAACATTTCGTAGCATTTTCTAAGTGCTGCGAAAGTTGAATTTTCTTTGTTTAATAAATTCAAATGAATAAATGATCTTTGAAAAGGATTAAATTTTGGGAATTAAATATTTAATTATTAACTATAATGAATTGACTTTAAATGATTTAAATGGAATAGTTGATTTGGGAAATACAACTATTTTGAAATGTGATTAAATGGTATTTAAATTTAAATTAAATAAATGATGTTTTGAAATGATATTTTGATATTTTGAAATTGAATTTGAGATGATATTAAATCTTGGAATGAATAATTGAAGTTTATATTAGTATGAAAATTATTTGGTTTACTTGTAATTTGAATCTATTTAAAAGATATTGGACTTATGAAATATAGGATAATAAAGCTTTGGGATTTATTTTATAATTTGAATAGTTATTTTGTGGATTAAATCTATATTTGATATTTATAAGATTTGAAATGGTCTATGGAAATTTAATTGAAATAAATGATTGAATTGAATTGAAACTTTGGAAATTTTAATACTTGATTTGAAAGTATAATAATTACACTTTTAAATGGTTTAAATGAATTATTTTGTTTGAAATATAAACTATTTAAAAGGGTGACTTGAAATGATAATAAATGAATGATATCTTTGAATTTAAAAAGGTATTTAAAGTTGAATATTTGGATTTGAACTCAAATGATGATTTGAAATGAAGTTTTGAAAGGATATGATATTTTGATATATTAAAACGATTTGAAATGAAGTTTTGAAAGGATATGATATTTTGATATATTGAAATGATTTGAAATGAAGTTTTGAAAGGATATGATATTTTGATATATCAAAATGGTTTGAAATGAAGTTTTGGAAAGATATGATATTTTGATATATTGAAATGATTTGAAATGAAGTTTTGAAATGATATGTTATTTTAATTATATTGAAATGGTTTGGAATTGATTTAATCTTCATTTTGATAAAGATTTGGATTTGAAATGATATTCTATTTTGAAGTATAAAATATTATTTTAAAATCAAACCACGGGTTATAATAACGATTGGTTGTTAAAGAAACCTGGATTTGATATGGACATACTCTCTGTTGATACCGAAAACCACTTTGACAACTGTGTACGCGGTGGAGTTTCCAGAATGAAGTAGGATGGTGGCGACGATCCTAAGTTATATACGTGGACCCAACTCCCGTGAGTTGGCATAAGGTGGCTAAAACAGGAGCGATTGACGGACCAAGGAGGTAGCACCTCTGATCGGACACACTTCTTCGATACCATTCTATTACTTGTGATTGATTTGGTGCGCACCCTTGATTTGGGAGTGTTGGTCGAGGTGGGAGGTAGTGGCTGCTATGCGTCACCACCAGTCCGGATGCGTAATTGGTATATCTACCCTGGCATTGCCTAGTTGTGCCGTGTCACCTACCATATCGAGCTTTACTACGAATTTCTATTTGTGTCGTACCTATGGAGTATCTTCTCATAGCCTCTCGGGGTATGTAGGTACTGTGTAGACTATTGGCATTTTACGTGTTAAGGGGAATATTGGGTCACTCCTTAATGCTATTTAAAAGTATGTTAGTTTTATATTAGACATTATTATAATAGCGAATATTACTACATAGTAGATAGTTTAACGGATCCTTAAAGAATGGGCGATCCCAAGCATTCTTTAAGTTACTTGTACCTTTATTACAGTTCACTTGAGTTGGTTTACATTGTATAAGTATGTATGTCCTGACTCGAGTGTTTGTATTTTTTATTTACGCTTGGGTCAGCCTGACTATTCACAGATTTGGATTCCACTTTCTAGAGATTAGAATCGCTGGAGATTATCTGTGACGCCCCACCTCTATGCCCACGCTAACCAAGAACACTACGATGTAGTGCTGTCGACTAGCACGGAGAATAAGGCTGTTGAGGAGCGACCATCCATGTAACTTCTTTGAGCGAGCACCGATATGTCAGATAGTATAGAATGCATATCGTTTAAGGAGGAAATCCGGCATACCGATTCAAACTCAAAGCTATCACATAGTGGCTATATATAATCTTCGGAAACAAACATAGAAGTAATCATAATATAAATCAGTCACAGACATCCATATCACAAAGGCGGAAGAAGATATGAATAAATATATAACTCATGAACGTGTACATCAGAGTAGTGGTCAGAAAGATCCTCGATAATACAAAATAATAACATCACGTGCTATACAAAAGAATAAGTACACTACATAGAGTCTATATCTCAAATGTGTACATCCAAAAACTACTAGTCTATGTAGTTAGCCAAAAGTCAGAGTAATAGATCCCTGGTGCGAAGTCAAGCAGAAGCACCTGTAACATCTCGGTCTGACCCGAGTATTATTTATAAGAAAATAATAAACGGGTCAGTCTAGCTATAAATATCAGATGATATGGTATAAAGTAAAAGACATGGCATAAACATGTAATAACTATAATGGCATACTACTATAAGTATGTAAATGATAATCAACAAGAGATTAATCAAAATCACAAGAATCTTCTCAAAGATAAAATAGGGTATCATACCCTAAACTTGTATTCATAACAAGTCAATGACACACGAATTCACCAATGCACAAAAATTGATAAAACTTATCAATAGAAATTACAGAAATTGGTGAAGCACAAAATTCCAGAAATCATCACAAGAAATCCAGAAATCAATAAGGGGGGAGGCCTATCACAAGAACGGGAGCATGAAAACTCACCAACACGTGTAACACAAGAACGAGAAGCTATCTCATGGAAGCTATCCATTAAATTTTGACACACGAACGGCTCGAAGACCATGGGTCGCTACCCCATTTCTATGTGATGGTGAAACATCACACAAGCGGGGTTTAGTCTCCCTCGCAGACAAAGAGACATCGCACAGTTGCTAGTCTAAATCACAAAAATGATCGTCATGATCATGAAGAAAGTGTCAATTACACTAAGCCAGTAAATATATGAGTTTAGCTTCATGTCCCATAACCACTAGCTTAACTTAAATATTTACGAACAAACTGTAGATCTTCACTAGGAAATTGTCACAAAAAGGTTCAATCGAACAAGTCCAAGAGCTAACCGACGAAGTGAACGCAAGCGTTTCATACCACTCGTTTTACTAAGTCGTTTAATTCGATTTCTCATCCGACTGAAGTAAAGGCTTGTATATACTAGTAGATTAGAAAACAGTTTGATAAACAAGTTTGGTATTAAAAATAGAGTTGAAAACATTTTGATGAAAGGGTTTTGATATTTACTACTAGTATTAAAACCTTCATATCTTTAGAGTGACAAGTCACAAAACGATTGTTGAAACAAATCGAATCACATAAATTCACATTCGAAGACGTGAGAAAAATTCAAAGAAATCAATTCCCAAAACCATCAAAGTAGGAAGTTCTGTTGAATGTTTTTCAGATAAGATCCCCTACGGAGGGGGGTCCAGGGGGTGGCAACCCCCTAGGTGGGGGTGCGGGGGCAACGCCCCTGCTTACGGCGTACGACCTAAGGCAAAACAGGTCAAACGACCTAAGGGCGGAACAGGTCAAACAGAGCAGGTCACATACCCCAGACGTCTGAGGTAAATACTCAGACATCTGCAGGAAGTTTCGGGAACTTCCTGAAACAGACCCCAGACGTCTGAGCTTACCTGCAGACGTCTGGTGACGAGCTGCACCTATTTTTCAGCCAAGTGGGAGAGCAATCTCCCACTCCTTTCACCCGGTCAAGCAATGAAATTTGGGGCTTTTGTCAATCGATGATTCGGCCCTATTGGCTCTCCGATTCACAACCAAAAACATGTTCACAATTCAAAGCAAGGAGATGCAAAGTTTTGACTTCAAAACATCAAAAATTGAAATGTTCGCCAAATCAATTCAAACCAAAAGCAATTAATCATGAAATAGTGTTAGGAATTCATACCCAACATCAAAGATGGTTATAGTCATAGATGTGAGATAAAAATCTCACCTTTAAACCCAAAAACAATGAATGAGAAGCTTGAAGACAATGGAAGATCAACCACACTTCAATCTCAACACAAGAAGCTTGAATCTAAGCTTAAAAAGGAAAAACTTCCCAAATTAGGTTTAGGAATTTTCTGAAATCAAAGAGAGAATGAATTGGAGAAGAAGATGGAGATGCATACCTTAGCTTCTCTTTGGATTTGGAGCAAGAATTTGAGATTGAAAGAGGAACTAGGGCTTGGAGTTTTAATTTCCCATCTCTCCCACCATTTTTGCTTTAGAACTGAAAAGAGGAGGAAGTGAGAGTGAATGGGGAGGGATGGTTCAGTTTGGGGTATAAGGATGACTAGTGGGCTGAACCCAAACCCAAACCCAAAGTGAAAAAGGTCAAATTTTTAGCTAGCTCCAAACATATCGAAGTTTATACTCAAAAAGGTTGCAAACGGCATTTTGAACTCAATGGAGGTGGTCTCGAGTCTTAATTTGACCGTATGCAAAAAGTAGCTTTTCGGACTAACATCCGACTAACGACAAAATATTTAAATAAAATATTTAAATATAAAATTGATAAATATACGGGTTGTTACATTATCTGCTTATCTAGTTTTATCTATCTCAGTTCTGTTGTTCTATTCAGCTTGTACTTGGTTATCATATTGAGACTTCAGTTGTACTTTATTTCTTCTATTGTATCTTATTTAACTCTGATATTTTTACATAGTAGCTTCATGAACTACTATTTCTTTTACTTCCGCTGCACTTCTTACTCTGTGTCTGTGATTTGTGATTATATATATTTACCGTATATTCTGAGATTTGCCAAATTTTATTTACAACGCGGTATTTTGAGCAATTCAAGTCCGACATGTGCGGATGCGAATGGTTGAAAATATCAGGTCGTTACAAACAACGAATCTCAAACGAAGTAAGCTGACGCAAATTTGACAGGTGAAGCTAATAGATAAGAATCGATGAGAAACGAATCAGAATCAATTTGATAGAACAACAACGATATACATATTATTATTATCCATGAAATCAATATTAATTTTAAACACATGAAATATATATTATATAAAAATAAATACTTGATAAACCTTCTAACCTTTATAAACAGGAAAAAAATAGAATCAAAATCTCTATATCTCATATTTAAATCAATACAAAATCCATACATACATACTACATGAAATATATATATCATAGGTACCCTACCTGAAACAATTTCTTAAAACCAATATATATAGCGTGCAAGCTTATATATATTATATATACACCTTCAACTGTATATAGCCTTACATATGAACAACAGATTATATGACTCATCTAACTTATATATATACCCAGCTCATATTTAATCTATAAAACTTATATTTGAAAATCTATCTTCATTTCTAAAATCAAAATATCCATACATTTCCAAATACATATAAATATGCATGTTTCAGAATATTAACAAAATACATATTCCAGAATATTGACAAACTAGTTGTATATGAATACACTTAAAACATTACAACTGTTATATATATACATGTACCTAGAACACATAATATCTATATATATATATATATTGAAACCAACACATATGTAAATATATATGCGGTCAAACATATTCTTATATAAACTTACACTTAAAACTTGTATACATTTCAAAATCAAAACATCCATCCATATTATATATAAACAGATAAGTAAACATAGACAATTGTGTGTATATATAAAAAAAAGAAACAATATAATACTTGGATATATATTTAAATATGTTAATAGACTTATATATATATATATATATAACCACAGAATGAATATATACTTACATAACCGATGTAAAATAACTTAATAACATACTATACTAAACAGAACACAACAGAACACTATATACAAATAGAATTTTATTATATAAATTTTATAATATCAATATTATACAAAGAAGATCGAAACAGGTAATATAAACATATGTGAACAAACTAACCTCTATATTCAAAATAATATATATATATATATATAACTTATATATCATATGTCAGATATTATAAACAAATAAACATACGAAAATATGAAACAAGACATACATTGGCTTTAAATAAATCTAAATGCATGCTATGTGTGTATGCAGGAAAATGCATAAGCAGGTCAATATATAACACAAGTTTAAATGAATATTTATAAAACAAATATATATAACAACTTACCTAGATTTTATGCGTATATATATGTATGAATATATATACACACATGAACAAGGGCAGCTGCAGGCCGAGCTAAGAAAAACAGCAGGGCGGGAGGAATGAGATCGAAGCAGGCTGCTAAAAGTGGAGGCCGAACATGTGTGGTGTCTGGATGGAAGGCTTGGGCGGAGACGATGGAGGTTGCGTGTGTGGTATAAGCAGTTGTGGCGGCGGTTGAAGAGAATGGTCGAGGTGAAGTGAACAGGTGGTTGCTGAAGCAAGGAAGGTGAGGTTATTGCACATGGAAGAGGGGATAATGAAAGCAGAGATGGAAGAAGGGGAACGAGCCCAAAAATGATAACAGAAAAATGAAGAGGCAACTGAAACGAATAGAAAAATATATTGAACATGTTGGAAACACAATAGTCACGAATTAAATCTTTAGGAATAGCAAAAAGGTGGAAGTTGAACAGAAATAATAACAACGGTTATTGGGTTTATACGGTAAGAAATAAAAGGGTACAAGAAACCAATAGTCATAAATTGGTTACTGATACGTTACCGTTTACGCAGATTCCGCTGCGTACCAGACTTCAAAACACATGATTGAATATACCGAAGAGATCGGCACGACGAGACGATCAAAACGGTAGACAGATATTAGTGGTACGATTATCCGATCAAAAGTCGATAATCGGTACCGAATATGTTGTAAATCTGCAGAAAATAAGAAAATCGGAGCTATAGAAGTCCAATTTTGATGAAATGAAATATGACGTCGCACTCAGAAGATGGTTTACAAATTTATTGTATAAAAATATTCAGGTTTGGAAAACATTTTATTTTCATCAATATTAACTGATTAAATTGAAATAAAATTACACAAGAAAGTAAACTTTCATATTTTCTGAAGAAAATTTACCAGTTGTTATGTTAGAATAGACGTATTCCATATATCAAATTTTTATTTCAAAATTTTATTGTTTAAAATTTCACAAAATTTCAATTAAATATATTAATAAAACAAATAAAATTATTAAAGATTTACGGGTCGTTACACATGGGTCACTGATGATCTGACCACTTAGGATTTTTCTGGAGTCTGGAAGAGAAGATGTTTCCGTAGCCTTTTATCGCTGCTATTACGTTTTGATGGCAAGTCACTAGCTGCTTACGTTTAGCGGCTGATTGGACTAAAGGAATGCTGATCTCTCAGCTTTATTGATCCCGGTCGTTGTCTTAGTCGTATAGCTTGGCCCTTATCGATCCCTTGCCTTAGCTTTACGGGTTAAGTTCTAAACCATCATGTCTATACCAGACTATTTTTTTTGCTATTGGTTTCTACTGGGTTAAAAACCCGGATAACGATTCCTTTTAAAAGATTTTCTCATTTAAAACCATCATTTTTAAATTTAAAACAATATATATTATCCCAAAAGAAAATAAAGCAATTTAAATAACTTTATAAATTTAAATCCATATTAATTATCCCGAAAGATAATTAATCACATTTATAATCTCTTTTAAATAAACAAATCTGTTATCTTTAATAAAATAGTTAATTATTTCCAAACATTTTT
Source organism: Allium fistulosum (assembly GCA_030737815.1). Taxonomy (NCBI): domain Eukaryota; kingdom Viridiplantae; phylum Streptophyta; class Magnoliopsida; order Asparagales; family Amaryllidaceae; genus Allium; species Allium fistulosum. The sequence goes on from CM060902.1 coordinate 1,347,322,737, forward strand.
ATATCATCGGAAAATTAACTTCAAGATCTTTTTTGAATTAGTTTATTAACTTTTAAATAGTTTCACCAAATTAGTTAATTCACTTTAATCACTTTTATTAAATTAATCTACTTTAAATATCGGTAATTAAAAGATTTATTAAATTCAAATAATCATTAATTAAAATGAATAATTAATCTCAAACGTCATTAATTAAAATGATAAATAAATTAAATACCATTAATTAAAAACAGTTAATTAAGTTCAAATAATCATAAATTAATTGGATAAATTAAATTCAAACATCATTAGTTAAAATGATAAATTAAAACATCATTTACTAAAATGATTAATTAACTATAAAACATCATTAATTTAAAGTAAATAAATAAATTTCAAATATCATTTGTTAAGATAATTAATTACATTTAAAACATTCATTAATTAGAATGATTAATTAAAGTTTAAAATCATTAATTAAAATGACTTAATTAATATTCAAATCTCATTAATCAAATAGATTAATAAATTTCAAACATCATTAATTAAAATGATTAATTACATTCAAATATCAGAAATTAGGATGATTAATTAAAATCAAATATCATTAATTAAAATGATTAATTACTTTTAAAGATCATTAATTAAAATGATTATTAATTTTCAAATATCATTAATTAAAATAATTAATTAAATTCAAATATCATTACTTAAAATGATGAATTAGACTGCATTATCATTAATTAAAATAATTAATTAAACCCAAATAATCAATCATTAAAATGATTAATTAAGTATAAAACATCATTTATTAAATTTGTTAATTAATTTCAAAATCATTAGCTAACATGATTAGTTATTTAAACTTCATTAGTTAAAACAGTTAATAAATTTAAAAAACCATTAATTAAAATGGTTAATTAAATTAAAATACCATTAATTAATATGATTAATGAATTTTTAAAATTCTATTTAATGAAATCACAAGTTCAAGTTTAAAACATACACGCAGGGTTTTGGGAAAAAAATAACCAAACGATGTTATAGCTGATATCGCTATTAGGGCATTTAAACAATTTTAAATGAAATATCAAGATTTATTTCAATTAAACATCAATATCACAGCATAAGGATGTAACTAAATAATTATTGGCGAGGAACCCCTTAGGGTCTCTCTACAAATTTTCCTTGTAAAACAATGGTTATGGATTTTATATTATATTATATATATATATATATATATATATATATATATATATTGTAACGACCCGTGAATTTCGTTAATTAAATTTGTCATATAAATAAGATTTTTGAATTAAATCTACAAAGAAATATAATTGTTATAATCTGTAATGAAGTAAATGTTAAGAATTAACCTATGAAATATTTTATTTATTAAAATAGACCTAATTCAAAAAGGTTGAATTGAATAAATCCTATTTATTGGAACCTAAATTTTTTTGGTATGCAAATTTATAATAAATAAGTTATTGCAAGAAATTGAAATTTGAATGAATGAAAGTAGTGAAAGGATTTTTCCCGGATGTAATTGTATATGCGAAGTAAAAGGAAAGTATTAAATTGTTTAATGTAATGAAACCTTGGAAACGGTAATTGATTGTAAATTAAGGAACGTGTTAATGTAAGTTATTATTTAACGAACTTGAATGAACGTTACAATTTAATTGAAATTCAAATATTATGACTTAGCTAAAAACGATATATAATAGAAACAAATACAATCAATGTTAGAAACTAATTGTAGCAGTGTAATTAAAATTAACAATTTAAAATGAAATTGCAATTAATGGAAATAGCGTAAATTTACATACTTGGTTTTAGTTTAATATAAGAAACAAATGAGAATGTTGAATTTGTGATTTACTAGTAAAAATATTAACTAGAAGGGAATTCAAATTTATATGATAATGGAAAGTGTAAATTTGTCGCATTTGGGTATAAATTTAAAAGATAAGTAAATAAAAGTAGGCATTTAACTTACCGATGGAATAATACGTTGATTAATTGTAACTGAATGTAAAAATAAGGTAGGAATGTTAATGGCAGTTGATAAGTGACCTATTTAGTGCAATACCAATTAAATTGCAACTATTATAAAATTTTAATAGATGGGATTTAGTACATTTGGGAAATAAATTCAAATGTATATAAATTGATAGAATAATATGTAGTAAAGTGGATTTAGTTAGAATTACATGAAAAGATGGTTAAGATTTCTAAGTTATAATTGAATGTAAACATGAATATTTGGTAATTGATTAAAATAAGAAGAATGAATGTAAATGTTATAACTTGGTTGCAAAATTTATATACGGAAGTGGATGAAAATATGAATTTATTTAATGTACGCATTACGTATAATGAGATAAAACATAAATTAATGTAATTAAGATGATGTAGGTTGATAAGTATTCATAAAGGTTGTGTTGATGAAAACGTACTTTAATGATTGTGATATAAAATAACGTAAGTGTGAATGGAAATTTATAGAAACGTAAACATATTTTAAGGTAATAAACGAAATGATTGTGGGTTAAAAATAAAATGTGAATAGGAAAATTATTGTTTATAGTAATTGAATGGAATTCCAATTTGTTGGAATAAAGTAAATGTATACTGGGTAATAAATTTGATAGAGGAAAACGAACTTAAATGTTGAATTAATTAATTAATATATATATAATAAATGATGATTATAGGAGTGGAAATAATAAGCTTATAAAAGGTGATTAAGGGTGTGACCACAAATTTTTATGAGTATACATATATATTTAATTCATTCAATTGAATTGGAAATCATTGCTATAAATCCAAAAGAAAGGTTACGTTAATATAAATTTGGGAATTGGAGAATCAATTCAAAAGTTTAACTAGGGAAGTAATACGTAACAATTTGAATATTACCTAATAAATTGGTCAATAAATTCATTACAAGTTACCCATTTATTTTGGTTAATAATTAATAGGGGAATCAATTGGGATTAATTGTACTTTAATGCATATTAATGAAATTAATTACTACATTTTCTGAAATAAAAATAATATGAGAAAAATTAATGAAATAGCTTTAAATCCATTCTATTTCACTTTCTCTATAAATATCCTGCTATAAACCCTAGCCTCCCTAATTCTCATTTGTCTGTACATAAATTCATTCTATTCCTCCTCTTCCTCAATGGCAGACAAAATTCTATATTTCCAGATTCAATCCCAAAAAAATCCAAAGCTGAAAATTCAAACTACTCAAAAAAATCCAAAGCTGAAAATTCAAACTACTCAAAAAAATTCAGAAATTTTTTATATCGAAGCTCTTGGTGTACGCATCTCAGATCTGCAGTTCGTTCTTGGATCTGAGTTTCTATAGCCGAAATTTGTTCGTTGTTTTTTTGTTTTTTTTTAATTTTGATTTCAAATCATTCAAACACGCATATCTTCCTCATACGAACTCCAATTCACACGCGGTTTTTTTGTTAGGATCGTAGTGAAATTTCTAACACTTTGACGCTAGTTTGGACGAATTTGGAGACTGTCAAAATTTTGAATTTAAATTAGATTTAAATTCAATTTAAATTCAAAAGGTGAGTGTTTTAACCCACTCACAACTTCTAAGATTTCTTATGTTTGTTAAATTAAATTTTTATGTGATTTAAAATTTATCTATGATTGTTTGGGCATATATTTAATCATCATCTCAGTTAGATAGCATTTATTCAAATTAAATTGTTATTTAATTTTATTATTGCATATAATTTGACAGTTAAATTTATTTATTTATTATTGCATATAAACTGCCAGTTAAATAGTTATTAATTTTTTTTATTGAATATAAACTATTCGTTGATGCCTGTTATATTTTATATGCTTTATATTCATGTTTTGTTTAAATTGGATGATGATTGTAATAAATGGTTGTTTATTGATATTTGGATGAATGGATGCTATATTTTATATTGTATAAACTGCAAGTTATTATGCATTTTCATTCGGGATTGCGGTGTGAAATGATATATCACCGTAAACTTTTATTTTTAAAATTACGGATTGAAATGATAAATATCCGTATCACTTGACCATAGGATAGAAAATTTTATATACAGGCACCGTGGTCTATATATAAAATATTTTAAAGTGATTTTCTATGGTTTGGAAAGAATTATACGGTTCAATAAATATTAAATTTTGATATTATATAAATATTATTTTATATATAGTTAAATTCTAAAATTTAAGCTATGTGTAACTTGATGATGTTTTAAGTTTGATTTACGAATATTTCAAGTTTGAGTTTTATTTAAGTGATATTGAATTTATTAAATAAATATTTCTAAACTAAATAATAGTAAATTGAATTAAGGTATATATAAGATTATCAGATTTGGTTGGGAATTTTGGAATATTTTAAGACTTGAAATATATCAAAATTGAAATGTTTTATTGAAATTAAGGTATTATTGTTTTCAAAGTATTGGTTTTCGAAATTGTTATAACTTTGAAAGTAATATGGTTTGAAAATGAATTTATTTGAAATAGAATTTATTTAAGAATTATCTTTGAATATATTGATTTGAAACCGATTGAAATTTTGAGATTTAGAATATGACTGCATTATGTGATTTGGGTTTAAGATGGTTTTAAAGAATATTTCGAGTTTTATAAATAAAAGTAAGAATAGTGATTGAAAATTTGGATTTTATTTAAATGATATATTATTGAATTTGGTTTTAAAGTATATACTATTTTGAAGTAAAGGATATGTTTTGAAATGGCAAAAATATTTTGGTTTTAAAGTATATACTATTTTGAAGTAAAGGATATGGTTTTGAAATGATAATATTTTTTTTGTTTTTGAAGTATATACTATTTTGAAATAAAGAATATGTTTTGAAAGGGCAATGATTGTGTTTTTAAAAGTATATATATTTTTAAATGACCATGGTGTTATAACAACGATTGGTTGTTAAAGAGATCGGGATCGGATATGGACATACTCTCTGTCGATACCGAAAACCACTTTGACAACTGTGTACGCGGTGTAGTTTCCAGAATGAAGTAGGATGGTGGCGACGATCCTAAGGTATATACGTGAACCCAACTCCCGTGAGTTGGCATAAGGTGGCTAAAACAGGAGCGATCGACGGGCCAAGGAGGTAGCACCTCTGATCAGACACAATTCTTCGATACTATTATATTACTTATGATTTTATTTGGTGCACACCCTTGATTTGGGAGTGTTGTTCGAGGTGGGTGGTAGTGGCTGCTATGCGTGTGACGACCGCCCATGACTCCTGCACTAAACAAAGAAATAGTGTGCTGAAAACTGTGCCAGGCAGCCATGGATGATCGTCAAAAGTAAGTTAAAACAGCAGAATCTATCGTATTACTCACAGCGCATGGATAAAATACAATAGAGAAAAATATACATAGTGAAGCTACACACAGAACAGAATCGCATCAAATAAACCTCATAGTAGTTTGATACAAAAATCTGAATAGTCAATACATCCAGCCTCACTACATATCACTCAGAGAATATACAAGCAGCGGAACATCCAGTACATATAATAAGAAAATAATATGCAAGCCTCCAGCTCGTCTTCGTCATCATCATCGTTGGAAACTAAGAACAGCACCTGTCACCTGCTACCTAGTCTGCCCATCCCAAAATGGATGTACAGCCCAAGGTAATAAGAGTTGAACATAAAACCTTGAGTCAGACAACAGTCTTAGTGAGCGGTAAATTAACTAACAACATACCAAAAGAGCATAAAGGTAAAAGGAATAGGAACCCAACCCTCCCACTCCACCTCTTTCTACAGTGATAACCCTCAGACACACTAAGCAGAAGTAAACATAGTAAAGCAAACATTTAAAGTAAAGCAATTATCACTCGAGTCAAGGTCGATGTTTTCCAAGTACAAACCCCCAAGGCCTAAACCAAGATCAGATAAGCACCCAGAAAATATTGCTCTTGAGACCGAATAATGATATAACCAAACATCCATGACTCTGGCTATCACTGTTATCATTTCTTCGATACCACCGTTAATTGAATGACCGGCACATTCTTTCAGCCGTCCATCAAGGGCTAATGGTAACCCCGGTTTTGGACAGAACTCTGCACGTCATCGCAGCCCGTGCCTAGGACTATCGAATCTGCCCAGAGTACTCGACTATCAACTGTAGTATTTTGGGACTATCGAATCTGCCCAGCGTACTCTTGCTTTGAGTCTACTAGAACCTTCAACAACGATGAAATCTCAACATTCTAGTCATCCTCCTCGACGACTATTCTCATACTAGCTCAAACCCCTCTCGAGCCAACCATTATCAACGAACTCGAACCATCCCTCAAGTTATCAACATGCTTGGAATGATCCTGTCTGGATTATACCAAGGCTACATCACCTCATAGCAAAGTCTCATCTCATCATCATCATCATCATCAAATCTATCCATATGAGCTTCATCATCCGCCACATATGCCACGAGCAGCTTTTCCAATTTAAGAGCCTTTCCCTTTGCTTTTGAATCATCCTCGACCATCTTGTCTAAATCCAACAACTAATCAACTAATTTATAACAACCAATCAAATCAATCATTAATCCAAGTAATCAATCATGCAAACAAGATCTAAAAGCAATTATAACTAAAATGGCAATTTTGTAAATAAAGAGTCCAAATCTAACAAGCATGAAACATGAGCAATATCTCTACAACTTGATGAATGAACTTGCATAGATTAACATGTAGTAAAATGGATGTCAAATCATCATAAACAATGGATCTATACTTAAGTTTACGAAAATACATGAAATCACTATTTTTAACACATAATCAAGCCACCGATCCGATATACTCCTTTGGATCCGTGTGAGAGATAACCACCACTCACCAAATCACCTAAACACTTCAAAAGCAACACACTTCAGATCTGAACAACGAAGGATCTAACTTGATCTGTCAAAATTCCGCTTCAAATGATGAAATCTCTCTTCGAAGAATGTAGACCTTCAACTTTAGCTCTTGGATCTTCGATCTTGGATGGAAGGAAGTACTAAATTTAAGAAGAGATAAGAAGTGAAGAAGTGTAGTTCTCGAGATCTCAAAATGGCAGCACTTCGTCGCTTCAAAATCCGGATCCCAAAAAGTGAGGCAAGGACGTGTATTTATAGGCTAGAATCCTTAGGTCGTCCGCCCCTTAGGTCGTCGCCGACCTAACGACCTAACTACCCCCGACCTACGACCTAACACTCACGTGGCTTAGTGACTTAGAAGAAGTCACGACCTTACACTCACACGGCTTAGTGACTTAGCAGAAGTCACGACCTAACACACACGCGACCTAACGACAACGCAAGTGCGCGACCTAACTGAGATGCCGACCTAACGTCTTAACAGGAGTACCGACCTAACACTTACACCTTCATGCGACCTAAAAACTTAGCCTTTACGCGACCTAACTAGCTTATAGCAACCTGACATAGGTCGCTCACGACCTAACTAAATCATAGGTTGCTCATGACCCAACTATACTTAAGTCGCTCGAATGACCTACCTCCCTTAGGTCGCTAACCTGCTTATGACGCTAACTCCTATGCCGCTTATCTTGTTAAGTCGCTATCCCCCTTAAGTCGCTCACTAATGCTACCAACTTCCTTAGGTCGCTCGACCGACCTAAACTATAATACATCCTAACTATCACATGACCTAACTCCTTAGGTCGTTCCAATCCTTAGGTCGCTCCTCTTCACTAAGTCGCTCAACCGACCCAGACTTCTACACGACCTAAGCTACTACACGACCTAACTCTGGACGACTTAAGCTTTGGTCGACTTAAACTCTGGACAACTTATCAGCACTAACGACCTAAAAAATAACAGTTTTACGATCTTTCGATCCGTAAAAATACGGGTCGTTACATTCTCTCCCCCTTAGGAATTTCGCCCTCGAAATTCCAAACAAACAATGAGCAATCAAAAACTATTCTGCATGCCTACCATCCATAGCAATCAACAAACCATGCGTCCAATTACTAGCCTAACATGCAGAATTCCAAAACTAGAACAAGTTACAATGTCGTGAGATGACACGACACCTTATGGCCATACCTCGAAGAGTTCAGGATGAGTTTCCTTCATCCTCTCTTCCACCTCCCATGTACAGTCGTTAACATCATCACTCCATTGTATCTTAAGCAACCTAACTACCTTCCTCCTAAGCTGTTTTGTGTCAGTTTCCACAACACGAAGCGGCTTACGGGGTCTCTTATCAACTAGGTCAACTTCAAAATCTTCACAGCTATCAGTAGAAACCACAATATTCGAGTCGTGCACATACTTCCGTAGATGTGATATGTGAAAAAAATTGTGCACACCCACCATCTTTTCTGGTAACTCCAATTTATAGGCGAGCTTTCCAATTCGCTCGATGATCGGGAATGGTCCAACAAATCTCGGAGTCAATTTTCCTTTCTTCCCAAATCGAATAACATTCTTCAGTGGAGAAATCTTCACAAAAACCATATCACCTACGTCGAATTCCAAATCCTTACGACGCTTATCGGCATAACTTTTCTGTCGGTCTTGGGCTGCCATCATTCGTTGCCGAATGATCTCTATGCAATCCGAAGTCTATCGAATCATTTCTGGCCCAAGTATCAGCTTTTCTCCTGTTTCTAACCAACATGTCGGAGAGTTACACGGTCTTCCATACAATGCTTCATACGCTGCCATACCAATGCTTGACTGGTAACTGTTATTGTACGAAAATTCTACCAAATGAAGGTGATCTTCCCATGATCCTCCGAAATCTAAAACACAAGCTCTAAGGAGATCTTCCAAAACTCGATTGACTCTCTCGGTCTGACCATCTGTTTGGGGGTGATAAGCTGTACTCAAACACAGTTTAGTTCCCAAAACTTCCTGGAAGCTCTTCCAAAATTCACTAGTGAACAATGGGTCTCGATCACTCACTATACTTTTCGGAATACCATGGAATCGAACTATCCACTTAACATACAGCTCATCCAACTTTGATGCAGTCCTGGTCAATCGAACTGGAATGAATCTTGCACTCTTAGTCAGACGATCTACGATGACCCAAATCCCTTCATTTCCCGTTCTTGTTCTAGGTAGCCCATCAATAAAATCCATCGATATTTGCTACCACTTCCATGTAGGAACTTCTAATGGCTAAAGCAATCCACTGGGCTTCTTTTGCTCAGCTTTTACCAACTGGCAGTTCATGTACTTGGAAATAAAATTTCCAACATCCTTCTTCATACCTTCCCAGTAATAGGTTCTCTTCATATCCCGATACATCTTATTTCCACCTAGATGAATTATCAGCTTCGAGTGATGACTTTCCTTCAGAACTTCATTTCTCAATTCATCTATATCGGGAACAACTAGTCGTCCTTGCTTCCGAAGCCAACCCTCTCGATCGACCTCGAATCCTTTATCCTTTTCTGGGTCCAATCCAGATTCCAAATCACGAATAATCTTGACAAGCTTATCGTCTCGCTTTTGGCTCTCGCCAATTCTTTCCACAAGAGTCGGTCTTATCGATAAGTTTGCCAACATCTCAGGTTCCAATTCACATCTGGGCCTGAAGTCAAATCCAGCTAAATACTCGAGACTCTTCCATTCTAAAAACATGGCCCCCAATCCTGCATGTCTTCGACTTAACGCATCTGCCACTGCGTTACCCTTTTCCGGAGTATAGGCTATACCAAAATCATATGATGCCAAAAACTCTAGCCATCATTGCTGCCTAAGATTCAAATCCTTTTGGGAGAAAAGATACTTCAACGACTTATGATCTGTAAACAACTCGAATCGAACTCCCAATAGATAATGTCTCCACATCCTCAGAGCAAAAACAATCGCCGCTAACTCCAAATCATGAGTCGGATAATTCCTTTCATGCGGCTTCAGTTGTCGACTTGCATACGCAACCACTTTACCCTTCTACATCAGCACTGCTCCAAGTCCAGTACCACATGCGTCGGTGTAAACCACCATCTCATCATTTCCACTTGGAATAGTCAAAACAGGAGCACTTGTCAATCGCTCTTTCAGGATTCTGAAAGCTTGCTCACACTTAGCATCCCATCTGAATACTTGGTTCTTTTTCGTCAATCCTGTTAATGGTGCAGCTATCTTGGAAAAGTCTTTGATAAATCGGCGATAATATCCTGCTAATCCAAGAAAACTTCTCACATCAGATGTATTCTTAGGTCTAACCCAATCCTGGATTGTTGCCACCTTAGCGGGATCAACCGCTATTCCATTTCCAGAGATAATATGGCCTAAGAACCTCACTTCACTCTTCCAGAAGTGACACTTCGAGAACTTAGCCTTCGGTTGATGTTTCCGTAAGATTTCCAAAACAATACGCAAGTGCGTCATGTGCTCTTCTTCAGTTCTGGAATAAACCAAAATATCATCCACGAACACTAGCACGAACTTGTTCAACTGATCTCTGAACACTCTATTCATAAGATCCACAAAATATGCTGGTGCATTGGTCAATCCAAACGGCATTACCAGCCACTCAAAGAAACCGGATGGTGTCCTGAAAGCAGTCTTCGGCACACTATCCTTAGCCACTCTTAACTGGTGAAATCCCGTTGCCAAATCCATTTGAGAAAACACCCTAGCTTCGTAAAGTTGATCGAACAAGTCATCTATTCTTGGCAATGGATACTTGTTCTTCTTAGTCACTTTATTCAGCTCACGGTAATCCACACACAACCTCAATGATCCATCTGCTTTGGTTGCAAACACAACTGGTGCACCCCATTCGGACACACTACGCCGAATGAATCCTTTCTGTAAAAGATCATCAACCTGCACCTTCAACTCCTGCTGTTCCCTAGGCGCCATCCGCCTAAGAGGCATCACAACAGGTCTGGCTCCTTCAACTAGATCAATACGAAACTCGATCTCTCTATGCGGCGGTAACCCTTTGACCTCATCAAAGACATCCTCAAATCCATTAGCGATTGGCACCGATGACAGTCCATCCCATGGAACAACCAGCGAATACATGAAGCTCATGAAGACGCCTTCCTCATGCTTACATCGTATCACAACCTTTCGCCCTTCCACATTCTCGACTGTCACCTCCAACCTTTCACAATAAACCTTTGCCGCATACTTCCTAAGCCAGTCCATACCCAAAATAATTTCGAACCCCGCAAAGTTCAGAACAAAACAATCACAAACAAAAGAGCAATCATGACTCGATACAACCAAACCACGGCATAGCATACACAGACAGGACGAACCCCCAACTGGATTAGTCACAACCAATGGTCTATCAACGATATCTGGTTCTAAACCCAACCGGCATACAAGTTCATTACAAACAAAAGAATGTGACGCCCCAGTATCGAATAACACTCTAACTGGAACACCACATATGGAAAGAGTACCTTGAACCACCACACTCTTTCCTTTCTCTTCAGCGGTAGGAGCTTTTGAAGATGATGGAACAGCCCCCAAAGCATAAGCTTGCACAATTTGCTTGTCCTTCCGCGGTTCTGGACAATTCTTCTTAATATGCCCCGGCTTGTCACAATTGTGGCACTTCACCGGCACTTTTGGATTCTTGCAATCTCTGGAGAAATGGCCCTTCTGCTGACAATTGTAGCAGGTCACTTCGCCCTTCGGCTTCTTCTGGCCATCCTTACCCTTTTGCTACTGCTGCTTCCTCTTCTTATTTCCACCCTGCTATGGTTTAGACTCTTCCTTGGTCACAGCAACAACAGATCCTTCTTTAGGAAACAGATTTTCGTGCCTGAGAGCTTTCTCTACAAGCTTCTCAAATGGATCGTCCAGATGATCCACCAACTGTCTCCCAAGATAAATGTCCAAGCCTGTCACAAACTTCTCGTTCTTCTGATAAGGAGATTCAATATACGACCGGGCATACTTGGACAAAGCTTCAAACTCAGAAACATACTCAAGAACTGGTCTTCCATCTTGCTTGAGCTCTACAAACTTCTTAAACAGAACAGATTTCTGAGCTGTAGAAATGAACTTAGCTTCAAATCTGGCTTGGAATTGCTCCCAAGTAATTTCTTCCTCCGGAGTATCAATGGTGATAGAGTTCCACCAGTCAGAAGCTCTCCCTTGAAGCTGTCTTGATGCGAGCTTCCTTCTAGTTGCATCCTCGATTCCCAAATCACCAAAGATTCTTCTACAAGCATCTATCCATCTCTGGACTTCAATGGTTGACTCTGTTCCCAAGAAAATCTTCCCTCCAAGAGCAGTATAGTCTTTACACGGCTTAGCAAAATCCACCGGTCTTGGAGCTTGAACTTGAATTCCAACATCAACTGCTGACCCCGGAGCTGGCATCCTTCTTATGATTGAAGTCATCATAGCCTCGAACATAGCAGCATAATCAGTAGCAACCTCAGCAGCACGGTCTTCCCTAGCAGCTGGTCTCCCTCTTCGAATCATTCTTGATATCTATAAAAGAAATGATCAGCACACCTTGAGAAACAACTGCATAAAGGACTCAAATCCTTCTAAGCTATTATATTATATATAGTAATCATCCATCAAAATACAATTACATCTCTCATATGTATTTACGTCAGCGAGTGTTGGGTAAAATCGATTAACCAATGCTCTGATACCAAATGTGACGACCGCCCATGACTCCTGCACTAAACAAAGAAATAGTGCATTGAAAAGTGTGCCAGACAGCCATGGATGATCGTCAGAGGTAAGTTAAAACAGCAGAATCTATCGTATTACTCACAGCGCATGGATAAAATACAATAGAGAAAAATATACATAGTGAAGCTACACAGAACAAAATCGCATCAAATAAGCCTCATAGTAGTTTGATACAAAAATCTGAATAGTCAATACATCCAGCCTCACTCCATACCACTCAGAGAATATACAAGCAGCGGAACATCCAATACATATAATAAGAAAATAATATGCAAGCCTCCAGCTCGTCTTCGTCATTAGCATCGTTGGAAACTAAGAACAGCACCTGTCACCTGCTACCTAGTCTGCCCATCCCAAAATGGATGAACAACCCAAGGTAATAAGAGTTGAACATAAAACCTTGAGTCAGACAACAGTCTTAGTGAGCGGTAAATTAACTAACAACATACCAAAAGAGCATAAAGGTAAAAGGAATAGGAACCCAACCCTCCCACCCCACCTCTTTCTATAGTGATAGCCCCCAGACACACTAAGCAGAAGTAAACATAGTAAAGCAAACATTTAAAGTAAAGCAATTATCACTCGAGTCAAGGTCGATGTTTTCCAAGTACAAACCCCCAAGGCCTAAACCAAGATCAGATAAGCACCCAGAAAATATTGCTCTTGAGACCGAATGACGATATAACCAAACATCCATGACTCTGGCTATCACTGTTATCATTTCTTCGATACCACCGTTAATTAAATGACCGACACATTCTTTCAGCCATCCGTCAAGGGCTATTGGTAACCCCGGTTTTAGACAGAACTCCGCACGTCGTCGCAGCCCGTGCCTAGGACTATCGAATCTGCCCAGAGTACTCGACTATCAACTGTAGTCTTTTGGGACTATCGAATCTGCCCAACGTACTCTTGCTTTGAGTCTGCTAGAACCTTCAACAACGATGAAATCTCAACCTTCTAGTCATCCTCCTCGACGACTATTCTCATACTAGCTCAAACCCCTCTCGAGCCAACCATTATCAACGAACTCGAACCATCCCTCAAGTTATCAACATGCTTGGAATGATCCCGTCTGGATTATACCAAGGCTACATCACCTCATAGCAAAGCCTCATCTCATCATCATCATCAAATCTATCCATATGAGCTTCATCATCCGCCACATATGCCACGAGCAGCTTTTCCAATTCAAGAGCCTTTCCCTTTGCTTTTGAATCATCCTCGACCATCTTGTCTAAATCCAACAACTAATCAACTAATTTATAACAACCAATCAAATCAATCATTAATCCAAGTAATCAATCATGCAAACAAGATCTAAAAGCAATTATAACTATAATGGCAATTTTGTAAATAAAGAGTCCAAATCTAACAAGCATGAAACATGAGCAATATCTCTACAACTTGATGAATGAACTTGCATAGATTAACATGTAGTAAAATGGATGTCAAATCATCATAAACAATGGATCTATACTTAAGTTTACGAAAATACATGAAATCACTATTTTTAACACATAATCAAGCCACCGATCCGATATACTCCTTTGGATCCGTGTGAGAGATAACCACCACTCACCAAATCACCTAAACACTTCAAAAGCAACACACTTCAGATCTGGACAGCGAAGGATCTAACTTGATCTGTCAAAATTCCGCTTCAAACGATGAAATCTCTCTTCGAAGAATGTAGACCTTCAACTTTAGCTCTTGGATCTTCGATCTTGGATGGAAGGAAGTACTAAATTTAAGAAGAGATAAGAAGTGAAGAAGTGTAGTTCTCGAGCTCTCAAAATGGCAGCACTTCGTCGCTTCGAAATCCGGATCCCAAAAAGTGAGGCAAGGACGTGTATTTATAGGCTAGAATCCTTAGGTCGTCGCTGACCTAACGACCTAACTACCCCCGACCTACGACCTAACACTCACGCAGCTTAGTGACTTAGCAGAAGTAACGACCTAACACTCACGCGGCTTAGTGACTTAGCAGAAGTCACGACCTAACACACACGCGACCTAACGACAACGCAAGTGCGCGACCTCACTGAGATGCCGACCTAACGTCTTAACAGGAGTACCGACCTAACACTTACACCTTCACGCGACCTAACAACTTAGCCTTTACGCGACCTAACTAGCTTATAGCAACCTGACATAGGTCGCTCACGACCTAACTAAATCATAGGTTGCTCATGACCCAACTATACTTAAGTCGCTCGAACGACCTACCTCCCTTAGGTCGCTAACCTGCTTATGCCGCTAACTCCTATGCCGCTTATCTTGTTAAGTCGCTATCCCCCTTAAGTCGCTCACTAATGCTACCAACTTCCTTAGGTCGCTCGACCGACCTAAACTATAGCATGTCCTAACTATCACACGACCTAACTCCTTAGGTCGTTCCAATCCTTAGGTCGCTCCTCTTCACTAAGTCGCTCAACCGACCCAGACTTCTACACGACCTAAGCTACTACACGACCTAACTCTGGACGACTTAAGCTTTGGTCGACTTAAACTCTGGACAACTTATCAACACTAATGACCTAAAAAATAACAGTTTTACGATCTTTCGATCCGTAAAAATACGGGTCGTTACAATGCGTCACCACCAGTCCGGATGCGTAATTGGTATATCTACCCTGGAATTGCCTTGTGTGCCGTGTCACCTACCATATCGAGCTTTACTACGAGTTTCTATTTGTGTCGTACCTATGGAGTATCTTCTCATAGCCTTTCGAGGTATGCAAGTACTGTGTAGACTATTGGCATTTTACGTGTTAAGGTGGAAAATGTAAAGCCTTAACGCTATTTAAAAGTATGTTTATTTTATGATTAGACATTATTATAATAGTGAATATTACTACATAGTAAATAGTTTAACGGATCCTTAGGGGATGTGAATCCCGAGCATCTCTTAAGTTACTGCACTCATGTTAGACACTGGATAGGAGATGTCAAATCTCGTAAACATCTCTGACGCCGTTCCACTCATATTTTATCATTGATTTAACTTACATAAGATCTTTTAGTTTTGACTCGAGTGTTTGTCTTTTCAATTTGCTCGGGTCAGCCTGAGCATTTCAGGATTTGAAGGCCCTATGTCTGGAGGACGAAGACGAAGATTTTATTACTACTATTTATTATATTCCACTACACCATTGTATTCCGCTGCATTAATTATCATTCTCTGGTATGTGTAACTCTGATATGTATTGTATAAGTATAATCAAATGTTTTGTAAAACAACTTCATAAACTGTTATTTGATTATTATATTTTATCGTTCCGCTGCAAGATTCTATTTTGTTCCTTTTATTTCTCCACTTTTTCTTATTTACCCCATAACAATCCACCCTTTTGTACGGTTTAAGTTGGCACATGTGTCTGCTTAAGCATACAAAAGGGTGGGATGTTACATATATATATATATAAACGTATGGGTTCATAATGATCTAATTAATTTGTCATCCATTTTCCAAATGGAAATTCAACCAAACTATCAATCAAATAATTTAACTAACATCCAAATAATTAATAATATTTTATAGCATCATAGATGTGATATTGTAAAATTGAATGTGAGTTAAACTCACATTGATTTCAGTTTTCATCGAAGCCTTCCAGTTTGGAAACCGAGCGGGCATTCAATTTTAGGAAAAAAATCCACCAGCTCTAAATCAAACCAAACCATCTCCATTACGAAGACAATGTCCATACAGTGCAATGCAATGAACAGCTTCTGAATCCGACATCGTACACAAAAGTTATAGATTTTACAAGTTATCGATTAATTAAAATTAATAAATAACTAACTTAATTACCCTGCAAAACAATGCTCCTTCTTCCCTCTTTACAAACGCCTATATAGGAAGCTCGTGCACGCCATTACCGTGCATGCCCAAGCATTGATGTGGAGCTACGCTCCGCTAAACTTGATTTCGTCTTCACCAACATGTTTCTCTTCACGCTCTCTCTCTCTGACGGACACACCAACACCTCGACCGCACCTCCCAATCAAAACGTGACCCGAGCCTCCCCTTCGTCCACCATCAGGTCGCATGACTTATTTTGTCGCCGATCCCCTTGAAAATTTGAGCCTAGGTGCTAAACTCCTCCATGAGTTCAAAACCGGGCTTCGTTCGTAAAATCATCGACCACAAACTCCAAAATTTCCAACCCTAGCTCCACTTCCCGATTCGACCGCCCCTTATTCTAGTGATGCACTGTAACGCCCCACTCTGAGACCCACTGTAACAAAGAGTATTACGGGAGTAATACTGTCTACTAAAGCGGAGAATAGAGTATAGTGGAAGCGACCATCTATAATCCAGCTATAACTATCTACCGAATACGTCGAAAGGTGGAATCTATTTAAATTTTTCTCAATCAGGTGGTTCGACATATTCGGTAAATACTTATAACGAAATTACAAATGGCTAAAGATCTACCAGGACAAAGCATAATAATAAATGATAAAAACATCACAGAACAGAATCACATAACAGATATAAAATCCCAAAACAATACATCATCAATACAGATCCAAATATCATAAGTGGGTACAAAGCCACTGCTCATACATGTGAGTCAAAAATATGTACATATCAAAGTATGAATAATAAGAGAGTAGCGGAATAGTGGACAAATAAAAGCGCTATCTATCAGCATAGCAGATAATGTCCAAGCGGAAGCACAGAAGCTAAGTCCAGAGACCTAACCTGAAACAACTCGGTCTGACCCGAGCGAAAACACTCGGGTCAGGCTAGCTAAACAATCAGTAATAACTGAGATATATAATAATGCGGTACATAAGTAAAACAGTACTTATCCAAAGAGAAGTATATTATGAACCACATGAATATAATGACGATCCCTAATCATCAATAAACAATAAAAATCTCCAAAGAGAAATCAACACCAAAGTGTAGAATAAATAAAATCGCCTCATATCATCGGCGTAGCCAAAGCTATAAAAAATGCCCATAGGCAATAATCCTAAGAGTGACCAGAGTCTGTAATCAATGCCCAAGCAAAGATCGATGCTCCAAAGAGCAATGGGGATATACTGAAAAATCAATGAAATCAAACACTGAAAAGCAGTGTCCAGAGACACTGTGAATCCACAAGGTAATCGCACTTACATCGTATGGTTCCATAGAACCAACGCCGAATGGCGGTACTCGAATGGATATAAAAATCATCAGATAATACAAGTTTTGCACGTGCACCGACCAGAGTCGGTGTTGCCAAGTACTGTAAAGTTGTGATCGATCACTCGCACAGATGCGGAACGCGCGAAACGGCGAAATCCTTCCAAGAAGGATAAAGGCCCAGAGGCACACACCGAAAAGTAAACTGCTCCATAGAGCAGGTGTCCAGAGACGGTTGCCCAGAGGCATGGTGACCCAGAGGTCCAGTACTGGCCGCCCAGAGGCAAATGTGTCACTAACTTCTTGGAGAGGAACCCGTAAAGTGTTAACAATGAGTCCCATACCCCACGTTCGCACTAAACGGTTTCCTAACCAATAGCAAGCTCACACTCCAAACAATAAAAAGTCTACCTCATATCATCGGTAAACTAGACCCAAAGGTCAAAACGATCAATCGAATAGGTCGGGGATTAACCGGAAAGAAAATACACACGGTTTCCATAGGCCGGAGATTTCCTAACCGTTTAAGCACCTTTCCACTTCGCTCGACGTGCTAAAAGTGAGTGTGAGATTTTTATTATAGAAAATAATGGTGTAAAACGGATTTATAATTGATTTTCGAAATCACTTTTAAAACGGTCTTTTGAAAGGTCTCCTATTATGGAGTAGTTAATTTAATAATTAAAATAATATTATATAATAATTTTCAAAAGCCATTTTGGAGTGAAAAATCCTTTTAAAACCTTTTTATAAAGCCCGTGTACGAAATCCAGAGACAAATCTCAAAGAAATCGACGAAAACCAGAAAATCATCAAAACTATTCTAAGTGTTTGTAACCATTCAAAAACAGCTGTGAACTCAAGTTCGATAATTTATTTGGACCAGCAAACTGTGTCCAAATGTCATGAAAATTTGCAGGCATGTAGTCCAACATCCCTACTTTAAGATGCAAAAAGAATTTCTGGATTCCGAGTTGAGACGAAGTGGCAGCGACGTCTCAAAGTTGGACCCAGAACAAGATTTACACTGTTTACAAACAGCGACTAGAGTTCAACTTCGACACGAAATTCGAAGTACCAAACGAACTCCAATGTTGTCCAAATTTTCCTGAGATGGAGTTCGGAACTCCACCTTTCTAACGAGACCAAAAACGTCGAATTCCGACTTCCGATGCGAACGTGGCGGCATCGCGGAGTGGCGCTCAAAAGCTGGAAACAGAAGGGATATTTGATTTTCATTCTAAGTGTTTGACCATTCAAAAACTACTGCGAACCCAAGTTCGGCAATTTATTTGGACAAGCAAACTGAATCCAAATGACATGAAAACTCGTAGGCATATAGTCCAACATCCCTACTATAAGATGCAAAAAGAATTTCTGGAATCCGAGTTGAGACGAAGTAGCAGCGACGTCTCAAAGTTGGACCCAGAACAAGATTCACACTGTTTACAAACAGCGACAAGAGTTCAACTTTGACACGAAATTCGAAGTACCAAAATAATGCCGATGATGTCTAAATTTTACAGAGATGGAGTTCGAAACTCCACTTTTCCAACGAGACCAAAAACGTCGAATTCCGACTTCGGATGCGATCGTGGCGGCATCGCGAAGTGGAGATAAAAAATCTGAAACAGGGTTTAAAAAAAAATTTATTATTATTTTTTTTTCTTTTTTTTTCCTTTTTTTTTATTTTTACTTACGCGGGCCCGGCCCGCGTCAGCCTGCCCCAGCCCAGGCGGGCTGGGTGCAGTAATGCCCCAGCCCGCCTGGGCTGGGTGTTTTCTACCCAGCCCATGCGGGCTGGGAGGCACCCAGCTCACGCGGGCTGGGTGTTACACCACCCAGCCCACGCGGGCTGGGTGTTTACTACCCAGCCCACGTGGGCTGGGAGGCACCCAGCCCACGCGGGCTGGGTGTTACACCACCCAGCCCACGCGGGTTGGGTGCTGATCTGCCCCAGCCCACGCGGGCTGGGTGCAGTAATGCCCCAGCCCGCCTGGGCTGGGGTTCAATGCATGTGGCCAGCCCCTTAGGGGGCTGGCCTGCTCTGGGCTAGCCCAGCTGGGCTAGCCTCATCTGGGCAGAACCTGGGTGCAACCAGGGTCTGTTTTGGCTCTGTTTTTCAGCCTGCACATATCAGCCAGCTGATTTTGGTGATTTAGGTGATTTAGGGGTGTTTTTTTTCAGTTTTGGGCATCAAAATTATCACCAAAATTAACTAGCAATAATCATTAATAATTAGTAATTACCAAAATTACAACTAGCATTAATTACTAATCAATAGTAATTACCTTAATGAAGCAAATGATCAAATAGTTAGAGTGCAACAATCAAAGTAAGCCAAACGCTTCCAAAGCAAAAGATCAAGCCACTTCAAGGACCCAAAATCAACAAAAAAACAATAATTACAACAAGATGGAAGAGATAAAAAAAGAGGATTAAGGAGGATTAGATAATAAGAGAGAGATTGCCTTACCCTTTTTTTTTCTTTAAAATTAAGCTAATCAAATTATGAAGAGAAGGAGAAGGAGCTTCTAAATGGAGGCCATTATTTTGTTTAGATCTAGGTTTTAGGAATTTATGAAGAGGAGGAGGGTTAGGGTTATGGGTTTAAGATATTATATAGGAGGGGGTTAGGCTAATGGGTCATGATAAGGGGTTTTAAAACCCATTAGGACTTAGTTTATTTTCTAATGTTATCATGTAAACAAAAATCCTAACAAGCATCCTAGTTTTTAATTAAAACCATGTAATTGTCTCATTTGGCCAATTAAACCCATTATCACAATAAAAATTCCCTTTTTAAATATTAAATTCCAAAAATATTAATTTTCCCATTTTAAACCCAAAATACTTTAATTTGCAAACCAATTGCAAATTTAAATTCCCAAAATTTTTGTTGAGCTTCCTTTTCAACTTAAAATCATAATTTTAATTTATTATTCGGTAATTGCAATCTCAGGGTTGTTACATGCACCCTCCTCTAAGACCATAGATGAGAAGCCAATCAACATACAAGTTAAACGAATCAAGAATTTGGATTTTTAGTTGCTTATTTATTTCGATTAGGATTTTTGAAATTTTGGCTTTTGAAGAGGAAGCTCTAATTCAGTTTTCTAGGCATGTTTCGGTAGAGAGAAGGAGTATGGAAGAGTACTTGGAGGTATGGTGGCAGAAAGGATTGGGTATGGGTTGAGATAGATGGGTATGGTTGGAAAAGATTTGATTTCTATTATTTTATTTGATAACATTTGACAATACATACCCAATAATCTTGAAATCCAATTAAAGCATGCCAACTGGCGTTCTATACTAAATACCCTTGTTCTAAACTTAGTGGAACTATTTCTGAGACCTAATTCCAAAGTATAAGGAAGTTAGCTTTTTAAATAAAATTATATTTAAAATCAATCGCTATGCGTTTTGAGCTCGCACAACCTCACAGTACATCAGATCGTTATGAAACTCAATGGTGTATAATAGTTTATTATTTCGGGTCTAATGGCACTGGTCTCATCAAAATCTAAGACAGTGTCTGGGAATGTTAACTTCACAAATTTAAATATCATTTTATATTTTTGATCCAATTATCGATATTTATCTGATCTATTTATTTTTGTAAATAAATTTACAACTTGAATTCATCAATATTATTTATTAATTAAAAGGAGTTAAACAAAATTATTAAATCCATTTAATTAATATTTAATTCATAATTAAATTATTTAAATGATTACAATATTTGAATTATAAGTTATTAAATTCCAAAATCCAATTATTTAAATATTTAAAATTAATTAAACATTTAAAATCAAACGACCAAAATTTTGAGTTGTTACATTCTCCCCGCCCCCCCAAAGAATTTCGTCCTCGAAATTCCCAAGGAAGAAAATGTTTCCAAACCCTTAAGTTTAAAACTATTAATTTAAAATGAGTTATTAAACTCGTTAATTTAATCTCAAAATTTTACGGAAAATTTTGGGACCGTCTCCTTTGCATGGCTCGATCAGAACAACTACAAATTGCCTCTACGTGCTCTAAACCAACCAAAGAAAACATAATCCAAGTGGCTATCCATAATTAGGGCATAAAATCATCAACCAATTTAATTTCTTATCTATTACGTACCTTTTTGCGTTTGTTACATACTTTTAGCAAGTAATTTACTATCTTTATGCAATTGCAGTGAACAAGAATCAAAATAGCAATCTCTTGCATACCTGTACTTATGAATTCTAAAAGAAAATCGGGCTGACAAAAGCAACATAATGTAACCCAATATGCGAAAACTAGCATAATATATATCTACATGCAACTCTAGTATAAAATAAAACTACATGCAACCAACACCTTTTAAATTAACTTTCATGATTTAACCATAAGGTGTCGTTAGATAACGTAGGTTTACAAATTTAACTTTAAAGAAGAGATTTTCTATAATAAAAGAAGTTATTATATAAAGTTGATTTATATAAATTGGGTGTGGGATGTGTCTTATAAAATAAAGAGGATTTTTGAGAATCAAAATCCTAGTGTTTTTGTAAAGATTTCAATGATTTCGAGGAAAATAATAATGGAACTACTAGAAGGTTTTTATAAGTATAAACATTAATAGAAGAAGTATTTTAAGTTAACTAGTTCGAGTGGTTCGAAAACAACATAAAAATAGGGAGGAGTCGTGTTCGGATGGTAAACACTTCTCTTGTGTATTACCTTCTTGCTAAGGGAATATATGATACTGTTTGGTAGTATCAAGTTCCTGAGTATCATGTTGGGGTTACTCAAGCTATATATGTATAATTTTTTCTACGATTCAAATATATTGTATCATTTCCAAAAGTTTTTGAAAATAAAACTAGGTATTTAGTTGTTAAGTTTCCCTTAAGAAAAGAACGAGTCATATTTTTATGAAATGTTTTGATAAATAAACTTAACAGAAATTTATTGGTAATAGTGAAAACCAATAATATAAGCACGTAAGTTGTACATAGATCGTTTCTCTTTTTCACCTAGTTTTGATCCAATATTCAAGTACATGACTTTGAGATGTTTCACACCGTTCCAAATTAGGATCTATCACTCAGTTTTGACGGCGAACATATGGTGAGGGTTCTTGATATAGATTCAAAGTTTTCTGTCATATTATATGGCTATATAAGAAGAACAGAGGTTCCTAATAAAGGAGCCTGATCAGAGTCCATACTAGAGAATCGGGTGAGCGGTAATAGTTCGGAAGTGAAGTTGTGTATTCGAGTAGAGATCGAATCAGATTTAGCATATGGATGATCTATAACCATCATAAGGCTTTTGAAATAATATTGAGTGTTCAAGTGGTGAAATTTTGGGGACAAAATTCTTTTGAGGGGGGAAGAATGCAACAGTAGGGAATTCTATCATTTTAATTTGTGAATATTTAATTTAATTTAAATATTTGGCTAATGGTTTTATTAGTTAAATAACCCGCTTTTGAGTTTATAATTAATAATAGAAAATTTATTTTTAAATTTGGTTTACATGAATAAAGAGTTTGACGAAAAACTGGAAATGTAGCCGAAACGTAATTTTCGGAATTTCATCTTTTGAATAACAAGTTATTTTGAGTTGTAATATTTTGATTTGCTTTAAATTCAATACTTTAAAAATGGAACATATTTTATTCCAAATGAATATACCAATATTAAATATTTTTGAAATGTAAATCTCATTTAAATTCAAATAAAAAAATGAAGTGGCATAAAGTGAAACTTAAGGGTTAAGAAAATGGAATAAACACAAACAGAGCACTCTTTTGCCCAATGTATAAACAAAGATACCCAAGCACCCTTATTACCCAAAGTATTTTCTTATGCCTTATGCTAGGATGATTAGGAGGATTTGATGTTTGAGCTGAAAGGGATATTTTATTTTCATTTCTTTATTTTTATTTTTAAAATCCCATATACCCCATAGTCAATAAACTAAGTACAGAGAAAACCCTATTATCTATTGTGTTTTAGAGTGTTTAGTACTTTGTGTAGTTTGAATATATTTTTGAGTTGAAAAGCGTAGTATTATTTTTAATTTTATTTTGCTTTTTCTTTAAAATCCACTTATACATAATCATCTTCATTTTTCATTCCCATTTCATATTTCTCTAAAGACTTTATTTTTCATGATCTTTTTCCAAAATTTTCTCCTTTTTTAACTTAAAAATCTCATCTTTTGGTTCAAGAAGCTCCTTTTTATTCAAGAATCGGATTTTAGGAAATCTTAAAGCTTGGATTTAGCTTAGCAAGCAAAAGCAAAAAAAAAGCAAAAGCAAGAAAAATAATAATGGTGAGAACACTAAACTATAAGCTTGTTTATACTTTTGGAAAATAAAAGTGAGTTATTCAACATATGAATATGGGTGTTAAAAAAATGTATATATATTTATTAGTAATATTGTTTGTTGGAAATCATGCTTGGATAATTATGTTAAAAAACATATTTTTGTTAGATTTGGACCGAAATAGACCAAATAGCTTACAGGAAAATAAGATAAAATATTTATTGTATTCTTAGTATTTAAAAACTTAAGCTCCTTCATACTTTCAAAATCCAATATCTTGCAAACCGTTGTTAATTTGGATATACCATCAAAAAAAGTTGTGTATTTTTACCCCTAGATTATCTCAAAAGTATTTGTTGAATTTTTAAGAGAATATATTTTGATACAGTAAGGGGATTAATTTGGCAGTTTTCATCGGTCATAAATTGACGAACAAAGTGTATAATCATGTTTATCATAGAAAATCATGATTTTTAATGTTAGTATCATGGTTTTTAATGTTGTGGTTCAGTAGAATTTTTTAAATGTTCCTTTTTGGGTTAAAACCAATTGTTGAGGGTGTTTGTCGTTGGTACAATGACGAAGCATGGATGATGAGGGAGTTCTCTTATATTGGACGCGAGGGATGTAGAAGTCTAGGTTGTCGGAAATAGGGTAGACTAGGGTCATGGAGCTTGGTGGGTTACTGTTAATTTTTTGATTTATCATGGCTAGGGGAGGATGTCGAGCCTTGTGCTGGTGGGGTCAGGCATGCATGGGTCGAATGGGAGTAGTTTGGTGGCGGTGGCACGTTATTAAGATGATCGAAGACAATGGTGGGGGTGAATTTTTGGTCGTAACCTGATGAGGTTTCTTGTTATGGTTGTCTCGGTTAGAGGGTCGAAATAAGGAGGAGGAAGGTCGGAGCTTAGGTAATGGGGCGTCTAGGTTGCGAAGGAGGAGGCGGATGTAGTAGTGGTGTCACGGCATCGAGGCGGTGGCCGGTTCTCGCGTGTATGTGCATGCGCATACATGTGCACGTATGTGCACTATTTTTGTTTCCTGAAGCTTTTATTTTTGTTGAGTGCATTTCTACTTAGAGAAGGTGATAGCATAGTAGGCTGGAGTGAGTAGGTAGAGTGGATGGGTGTAACGACCCGTAAATTTCAACTGTTTTAATAACGTAATTAGTTGAAATTTTATAAAATTTAAACGATAAAATTTTGAAATATAAATTTGATATTTGGAATACGTCTAGTTAAACATGGCAACTGGTAAATTTTCGTCCGAAAATATGAAAATTTATTTCGCGCGTAATTTCACTTCAATTTAATCAGTTAAAAAAAGCATTGAAATAAAATGTTTCTGAAACCAAAATATTTTTACATAGAAAAATTCTAAATCATCTTCTGAGAAAGATTTCAGTTTGTCGTTTTCCCAAATTCGGACATCTTTGACTCCGTCGTTCTTATTTTCTGCAAAGTAGCAGTATTCTGGTACCGATATCGATTTTTATCGGATGATCGTACCACTGATTTCTATATACCGTTTTGATCATCCCGTCGTGCTGATCTCTACGGTATATTCGATTTTCAAATTTGGAGTTCCGTTGTACGTTGCACATTGCGTAACGCCTACCGTATCGGTAACCGGTTACAATCTGCTCTGAGACGTTTCGTTATCCTGCGTGTAATCCAATAGCCACTAGCATTTATGTTTCTGGATTTACGTACTAGACTTTTACTATTCACTAGTGGAAATTTATCTTTTGGTCGATTCATATTCATAGCATTCATTGTGAGAAATATATTATTACGTTTTGGTCCCTCTGCAATTGAACTACTCACCTTTCTTTTTCACCTTCTCCCTGCACTTGTTCCCATTTTATTCATCTTCTTTCATTCTGTCTTGTTTTATAAGAAAAATATATACCAGTTTATATAGTTGAAGCTATGCAAATATAGTATAGATCTGTTGCTTCCCATAAAGCTACTTCCTACTTTCTGTCCATTATGTTCGACCTCACATCATCCCTCCACCCACAACGTCGCCCCATCCACCATCAGATCCATAGGCCGCTCCACCCTATAACCTCTCACACGCTATCTCTCCACTTCCCTACCATTACAGCCTGTCGCTACCACTTCACCCATGACTGCACCATTCCCCTTGCTTTCCATCACTATCCATCTTCCCTTCGGCCTCTGCGCACCAAAACCCTTCCCTTTCCCACTGCAGCGGACCCCGCATGCCGCGAGCAACCTCCTGCCGAACGCCTGAACAAGCACCACCCGCTTTTCAAACAGCCACCACAGCCGGCCCATCTCCACATCGTCCGCTTCACCCAAGGCCACTACCTCCTTAGATCTGATCTGATCTCGTCTCTCACCTGTAGCCTCCCGATGCCACGACCGAACTGACCTGACCCGCCCACTACTGCACGCAACCGGCCACCGCACTCTACCACTTTGGCTTTCCGACCATGGCTAGCATCCTGCACGTCCACCTCACTGGCCGAGTACCCATGTCAAGAATCCAGACTCCATTTTGTTTTCTTTTGTCAAGGCCTAGCTGTTCTTCCCCTTCTCTACTATTATACATAGGTCTGTTTCTATATCAAGTTATATATTAGTATATATATATTGTTTACATCTAGTATGGATCCTTTTATTTGAACATATTATGTTAGTTGTACATATATTTTGAAACTGCCGTATATATTAGCATTTTGTTTTGTTTTGTTTTTGTTTGTTTTGTTGCATGAAATCATATATATGGGTACCGTATATAGATAATAGACTTGCAGCATATTATTCTAGAAGTATTGTATATATATATATGATATATTAGTCCGTTATGTAGTAAAGATTTATAATAGTTATTTTAAATATAGGATATCTTGATTTAAACAAAGCAATGATTTTATAAAAAGATGGATCTGTAGGATTAGTTGGTAGATATATATATGTAATAGATATAAGTCTATATACTGTTGCATATAATATAGGTTGCGTATGTCAGTATATAAATTTTCATGTTTTATATGTAAGCCTACCACTTATATTATTTTAATAGGTTAGTAGTGTTTCATTTATATGTAAAGGTAGCAGTAATATACTTATTAGCTACTAAAGTGGTTCCGGTGTTTCAAGTTTGCATGTATAGGATAATATATACACGTTACATACTGTTTATAACCAATGGTAACCTATGAGTTTGTCTCCATTGTTTGATGAAGTTTGTAGTCTATTTGAAGTATGGGAACTATAAGATCTAAGACATGAAAGGCTATATAGGTTGTTTCACGTTGTAATTGTATGTATTTTTGGTTGTCCAATATTTTTAAAGTTACTGTACTATATTTTATTATATTTTCAACAATTTACAATTTACATATATTATATTTAATGTAAGTAATATATAACTTTTCTATGATAGTTTTACGGTATAAGTTATATAGATATTTTATAATTTCAACAGTATATTCTTTCAAAGGTTTATTTCATGTCAGTTTTAAGTTTTTCACTGACCGATATACATTTGATTGTATATTAAGGGATACGTGTTATTGATTTCAAATATAGTCATATGTATAGTCACATAAGTTTTGTAGATGAAATGTCATATAGTATATATGAGGTTATATTAATGTAGTCGATCTGCACACCTATGTATGTATATTAATCGAGGTACGCATATTTTGTTGCATATTTTATAGACCGCGTCTGCATATGTTGACTAGTGTATAATGTTATGAGGTCTTCTAGTGAATAAAAATATTATATATATATATACATCTGTTAATTTTAATATATGTGTTTTGGTTAAAACAATGATTTGACATATATATATACTTAGTTAACATGTGTTTAGATTAAAGTGTAAATAAATATAATACATGTATATTTAATTTAAAATATGTTTGAATTTTGAATTTTTATTTTATCTATATATATAGTCATATATAGTTGTATATAAGCTCACTTATCCTATTTGTCTTCCTCGATCCAATCCTGATTTGAATTCGTCTATTCATGTTCTCAGCTTTGATCAATGAATTCGTGCCAATCTAGCGTTGCTCTGGAATTCGTGCTTGGATCCGTAACCCATTTCATTGTCTATTCTTCTCTAACCTCGAAAGGTGAGCACTCACTCACGATTAACGTTCTTTTATTTAGTAGATTTGATTTCAATTGAAACGACAATTGAAATATGCAACTGTTAGTTAATTACACTGTTATATATGCTATTACCTGTATCAGTTCACCTGTGACATCTGACACCAATATCTGTTATATATGCAATGATAATCCAGTTTGGTTGTTAAATGATTGATTGTTGATGTTTATATTGGACGTTAAATTGTTAATGTTAAAATGATTAATAGTATGAAATTGAACTTGATATAGGGTAATTAAGTGTTAAATTTGATTTACTGACATTTGTATAATATGTCCCCTTTAACTGTTAAAGTTATTGACACGTAGGATTTGTTTAATTACATTTTGAACCATTGAGTGTATGTTGTTATATTGATGATGTATGAAATTTTAAATGAATGACAAGTGAAAACCATATTGTAATAATCTTTAATCTACATGAAATGATATTGTAGATTCTAGAAATAATTATATTAATTCGTACGAATAACAATGCGAATTAATACGGTTATTTCGGGATTATTTGAATTGATTATTGGATTGTTATTGATTGTTGTTATTGCTTGTTTATTTACTTTGACACCATCCCAGTTATCACACTGCAAGTTCCCTTTATACTTTGATTTTGAATTGAATTGGAATCGGGTTGAAATGATAAATACCCAAATTGAACTTTGACCTTGGATATAGAGAATTAAATAAAACCCGATTGGTCAATAATTTGATTTAAAAATAAAATGAAGATTTTATTTGAATAAATAATATGGTTTGAAACGAAGTTGGAAATTGAATCTTAATGAATTTAAATGTGAATATTTAATATTCTAAAATGAAATATTAATAAAGTAATTAATGGAAGAATGTTGTTTAATTTGAGAAATTATCGAATTAAGTTTGAAATGATTTAATAATTAAGATTGAAATCATAATTAAGTTTGAAATTATTAAACTTTGAAACTATTTAATAATTAAGTTTTGAACTATTTAATAATTAAATAAGATTAAATTATTTAATGATTAAATTGAATTGAATTCTTTAATAAGTGAAATTGAACTTTTGAATAAGTGAATTTTACTTCGTAAATAATTGAAATTGAATTTCTTTATTAATTAAGTTTTGGAAAATTATTTAAGAAGTAAATAAGTGAAATTGAAATTCTTTAACAAGAAATGAAATGTGATAATTTTGGAATTAATATAAGACTTGAAATTTAAAAAAAAATAAAATTGGATTTGATGAATTTAATTTAATTAAATTTATAAGTTGAACTTAAGAAATTGATTTAATGATTTGGAAATTTAATAGAAATTGTTTTGAATGATAAATTTACTTACGAATATTGAATGAAATCGATAAATGAGTTTAAATTGATTTGAAAGTTAAGTAAAATTTATTTAAATGATTTCGAAATGAAATTTATATATGAACTTGAATCAAAATTTGAATTGTTTCAAATAGATATTGAAATTGAATTATAAGATTTTGAAATTGTGAATTTGGAAGTTTTGAAACGTAAATTATTGAAAATTGGTTTTGAGAGACAAATGAGTGTTGATTTACGAATTCTAATTGAAATTGTAATTGATTTGGTTTTTGAAATATACAAACGACCAATCGGTGAAATAATTACGGAAGTTATTAAAGAGACCGGAATTCGGTTATGGATATACTCTCTATCTAAACCGAAAACCACTTTAATAACTATACGCGGAGTGATGATCCAGAATGAAGTGGTTGGAATGATGTACGTGATGACTGAAGAAAGAGAACGATAATGGATAGCCTTGACACTTGTGTCAAATTGGAAATGACTAAAACAGGAGCTGTGCCGGGCCAATGGAGGATTGATACCTCAAGTGGACACACTTCTTCGAACTACTTATACTTATTGTCGATTGGTGCACCCTTGATTTTGGGAGTGTTGTCTCACGGTGTTGCGGGCGCTGCGGCGTTGCGTTCTCACCAGCCCGGATCAGGCGAACGGTAGTATCACTACCTTGGGTATAGCCTCATGTGCCTTGTCATACTTGTATTCCATTTATGCGCGACCACTACGAATTTGTTTTGTACCTTGAGTATATGGATTGCCCTCTGGTGACTTCCGGTTTTGGGGAAACTACGGTCTTGTATATGCTTGTGGGAATAAAAATGTGTTAAGGGTGGAATGGGCCATGACTTAACGCTATTTTGATATCTTTATATTACTGATAGACATTATCTACTTATCGTACACTACTACATAGTAGATAGTTTAACGGATCCTTAAAGGATGGTTATTCCAAACATCCTTTGAGTTACTTGTATTTCAATTGCTATTTCACTTGAGTTGGATTTATTAATATAAGAATGTTAATCCTGACTCGAGTGTTTTGTGTTTTTGCTTTACGCTCGGGTCAGACTGAGTAGTTCAGTATTCGAGACTCACCTTTGGAGTTGGAGCTTCGCTTGGAGATCCAGCTATCTATCCAGCTTTCAGATATCCGATGATTCCAGTGATGTATTCTGATTTGTATCTGTTACTCTTCCGTTGTATCTGGTTTAACTCTGATGTATCGTATTACTCTTCTGTTGTAAACTCTGATGTATTTTTATATATTCATATAGTAGCTTCATGAACTATTATCTCTTTTATTTCCGCTGCATTTATTACTCTGTGTCTGTGATCTGTGATTATATCTATTTACTGTATATGTTCAGTTTTGCCAAATTTAAATTAACAACGCGTTATTTTGAGCAATTCAACTCCGGCATGAGTGTCTACCTATACACTTATAATGGATGCGAATGGTCCAAAATGGCGGGTCGTTACAGTTGGTATCAGAGCTTTGGTAGCTCTAGGCAAAACTTAACATATAGGGTAAATGTATTTACAGAATCACTCTCATTCGAGTTTCAATCTCTTCCTTTGACTCGATTTCTTTGAATTTTGGAACGTTCCCTACGGTTCCAAATTTCATTCGTGTCCCTCACTATTCGTCTTCTTTCAATTCTGGAGCATCCCATAACTCCACTTCGAATGACCCTTATAATGAATCGGCGGTCTCGCCAAACTTCATATGATTCGTAAAGGAGCAAAACTCCTTTATAATAGGCATCGATTTACCGGAGATTTCTGTATCCTCGGTTTACAATGCTATCTATCTCCTGCTATACCTGAATTCTATTTCTTGAGATCGAATGTCGATTTACCTCGGAATTTCACATCGATCTTATTTTGAAGTCACGGTCGACCCGATTAAGGTTGCCCGCGATTTAAAAAAAAAAACTTATTCGTCTCCCCATTTTGATTATTTAATCATCTTGACTTTGTTTCAATTTTTCTTCGAATCAAATTTCTCTTTGATTTGAGTCCATCAAAATTTGAATCCCTATCCTTGCTCTGAATCCATTCTTGTATCGTCGAGCAAAGAAATGTATTTGTAAACTAATATATATAAATGTTGCAATATATGCTGTGTTGTTTGAGTTGTTGATGTTGATTTGGATTTCCGATCGATTCGGCTGATCAACGCTATCGATAGGATTTCCAAAACACTTGAGCAGAGCAAACTGACACAATATTGTTTTCAAATTTGGTAAATGGAACAGATTTGTATGAATATATTATGAATATATATAAGTAAAATTTTCTGGAATTTAATAAGTAAATTAAATTGGTTGTTTGAAATGATAATATTTGATTATCATTTATTGTTCTAAATGAATTTATAAATATGGTTTATAAATTGATTTGGAATTTGAAATAAATTTAATTTAGAAATTTGAGAATTTATTAGTTCCGGTGATTTTGAACTTTGGGTTTTAAATTTTTAAAGTATATATTATTGGAATTATTTTCGAATAGAAATCGTTTTCAAAGAACTTTTAAATGTTGAAATCAGTGCTCTTCTCTTTGTCGCTGGAAAATAATTTCGGTGATGGCGGCCGCATCATCGACGTTCATTTTCGAGTTTCGAAGTGGTGATACTATTCTGTAGCTTTGCTACGGTTTGTTTTGAAAAATATTTTGATTTGAATTTCTTCAGTATAATTTGATTTATATATATATAAGTATCTTATTTTAAAATTTAATTTGATTTGATATAAATATATTATATATATCTCAAAATTGTTTAAAGTTAATCGGAAATCTAATTCTTAAATTTTGTTAAAGGATGATTTCAATTATAAATAAGACCAAAAATTTGGAATAAATATTTAACTTGAATTATTGAATTGAGAAAATTTTAATTGTATATTGTTCAACTGCATTCTAATACAACTTACCTAAATCATTCAGAAGTTGAGTATGTAATTGATAATATATAATATAAACTGAATTTATAAATAAAATTTGAGTTGTTATAATAAATGTTATACACTTAAATTTTAATTATAAAATGTTAATAGAGATAAATAGAATAATGAGATAATTGAAAAAAATAAATTTTGTTTTGAAGGTAAATAAATAAATTGAAATTAGATCAACTTATGGAAATACCTTGAATTTAGAATCAATTAATGAATATAAATTAATTTAAAATTAAAATTTATATGGTTTAAATTAATTTATATGGTTTAAATATATGTGATTAGATATATTAAGTAGAAAAAAATTTAATAATAATTTGGAATAAAGAGGAATTTAAAATTGCTGAAAAAATATGATTATAATAAAAGACTATTCAAATTTGTGGTTTTAGAAATTGTAAATTTAAGATAATTGGATAATAAGATAATGAATTTAGAAATAGTTGAGATTAATTTTAGTAAAATCAAATGGATTAAATCAATTATTGAATATCAATTAATTTAAATTTGAATTTATATGGTTTAAATTAATTGTTATTTTGTATTTCAAATCTTTTTTTTTCTTTCTGGTTGTTTCTATTCTCCTACCTCATTCCTTTTCGGGGACGAAAAGTTTTGAGTGGGGGAGAGTGTAACGACCCGTAAATTTCAACTGTTTTAATAACGTAATTAGTTGAAATTTTGTAAAATTTAAACGATAAAATTTTGAAATATAAATTTGATATTTGGAATACGTCTAGTTAAACATGGCAACTGGTAAATTTTCGTCCGAAAATATGAAAATTTATTTCGCGCGTAATTTCACTTCAATTTAATCAGTTAAAAAAAGCGTTGAAATAAAATGTTTCTGAAACCAAAATATTTTTACATAGAAAAATTCTAAATCATCTTCTGAGCAAGATTTCAGTTTGTCGTTTTCCCAAATTCGGACATCTTTGACTCCGTCGTTCTTATTTTCTGCAAAGTAGCAGTATTCTGGTACCGATATAGATTTTTATCGGATGATCGTACCACTGATTTCTATATACCGTTTTGATCGTCCCGTCGTGCTGATCTCTACGGTATATTCGATTTTCAAATTTGGAGTTCCGTTGTACGTTGCACTTTGCGTAACGCCTACCGTATCGGTAACCGGTTACAATCTGCTCTGAGACGTTTCGTTATCCTGCGTGTAATCCAATAGCCACTAGCATTTATGTTTCTGGATTTACGTACTAGACTTTTACTATTCACTAGTGGAAATTTATCTTTTGGTCGATTCATGTTCATAGCATTCATTGTGAGAAATATATTATTACGTTTTGGTCCCTCTGCAATTGAACTACTCACCTTTCTTTTTCACCTTCTCCCTGCACTTGTTCCCATTTTATTCATCTTCTTTCGTTCTGTCTTGTTTTATAAGAAAAATATATACCAGTTTATATAGTTGAAGCTATGCAAATATAGTATAGATCTGTTGCTTCCCATAAAGCTACTTCCTACTT
Organism: Allium fistulosum; assembly: GCA_030737815.1. Taxonomy (NCBI): domain Eukaryota; kingdom Viridiplantae; phylum Streptophyta; class Magnoliopsida; order Asparagales; family Amaryllidaceae; genus Allium; species Allium fistulosum. The sequence goes on from CM060902.1 coordinate 1,347,356,800, forward strand.
TCTTTCCATTATGTTCGACCTCACATCATCCCTCCACCCACAACGTCGCCCCATCCACCATCAGATCCATAGGCCGCTCCACCCTATAACCTCTCACATGCTATCTCTCCACTTCCCTACCATTACAGCCTGTCGCTACCACTTCACCCATGACTGCACCATTCCCCTTGCTTTCCATCACCATCCATCTTCCCTTCGACCTCTGCGCACCAAAACCCTTCCCTTTCCCACTGCAGCGGACCCCGCATGCCGCGAGCAACCTCCTGCCGAACGCCTGAACAAGCACCACCCGCTTTTCAAACAGCCACCACAGCCGGCCCATCTCCACATCGTCCGCTTCACCCAAGGCCACTACCTCCTTAGATCTGATCTGATCTCGTCTCTCACCTGTAGCCTCCCGATGCCACGACCGAACTGACCTGACCCGCCCACTACTGCACGCAACCGGCCACCGCACTCTACCACTTTGGCTTTCCGACCATGGCTAGCATCCTGCACGTCCACCTCACTGGCCGAGTACCCATGTCAAGAATCCAGACTCCATTTTGTTTTCTTTTGTCAAGGCCTAGCTGTTCTTCCCCTTCTCTACTATTATACATAGGTCTGTTTCTATATCAAGTTATATATTAGTATATATATATTGTTTACATCTAGTATGGATCCTTTTGTTTGAACATATTATGTTAGTTGTACATATATTTTGAAACTGCCGTATATATTAGCATTTTTTTTTGTTTTGTTTTTGTTTGTTTTGTTGCATGAAATCATATATATGGGTACCGTATATAGATAATAGACTTGCAGCATATTATTCTAGAAGTATTGTATATATATATATGATATATTAGTCCGTTATGTAGTAAAGATTTATAATAGTTATTTTAAATATAGGATATCTTGATTTAAACAAAGCAATGATTTTATAAAAAGATGGATCTGTAGGATTAGTTGGTAGATATATATATGTAATAGATATAAGTCTATATACTGTTGCATATAATATAGGTTGCGTATGTCAGTATATAAATTTTCATGTTTTATATGTAAGCCTACCACTTATATTATTTTAATAGGTTAGTAGTGTTTCATTTATATGTAAAGGTAGCAGTAATATACTTATTAGCTACTAAAGTGGTTCCGGTGTTTCAAGTTTGCATGTATAGGATAATATATACACGTTACATACTGTTTATAACCAATGGTAACCTATGAGTTTGTCTCCATTGTTTGATGAAGTTTGTAGTCTATTTGAAGTATGGGAACTATAAGATCTAAGACATGAAAGGCTATATAGGTTGTTTCACGTTGTAATTGTATGTATTTTTGGTTGTCCAATATTTTTAAAGTTACTGTACTATATTTTATTATATTTTCAACAATTTACAATTTACATATATTATATTTAATGTAAGTAATATATAACTTTTCTATGATAGTTTTACGGTATAAGTTATATAGATATTTTATAATTTCAACAGTATATTCTTTCAAAGGTTTATTTCATGTCAGTTTTAAGTTTTTCACTGACCGATATACATTTGATTGTATATTAAGGGATACGTGTTATTGATTTCAAATATAGTCATATGTATAGTCACATAAGTTTTGTAGATGAAATGTCATATAGTATATATGAGGTTATATTAATGTAGTCGATCTGCACACCTATGTATGTATATTAATCGAGGTACGCATATTTTGTTGCATATTTTATAGACCGCGTCTGCATATGTTGACTAGTGTATAATGTTATGAGGTCTTCTAGTGAATAAAAATATTATATATATATATACATCTGTTAATTTTAATATATGTGTTTTGGTTAAAACAATGATTTGACATATATATATACTTAGTTAACATGTGTTTAGATTAAAGTGTAAATAAATATAATACATGTATATTTAATTTAAAATATGTTTGAATTTTGAATTTTTATTTTATCTATATATATAGTCATATATAGTTGTATATAAGCTCACTTATCCTATTTGTCTTCCTCGATCCAATCCTGATTTGAATTCGTCTATTCATGTTCTCAGCTTTGATCAATGAATTCGTGCCAATCTAGCGTTGCTCTGGAATTCGTGCTTGGATCCGTAACCCATTTCATTGTCTATTCTTCTCTAACCTCGAAAGGTGAGCACTCACTCACGATTAACGTTCTTTTATTTAGTAGATTTGATTTCAATTGAAACGACAATTGAAATATGCAACTGTTAGTTAATTACACTGTTATATATGCTATTACCTGTATCAGTTCACCTGTGACATCTGACACCAATATCTGTTATATATGCAATGATAATCCAGTTTGGTTGTTAAATGATTGATTGTTGATGTTTATATTGGACGTTAAATTGTTAATGTTAAAATGATTAATAGTATGAAATTGAACTTGATATAGGGTAATTAAGTGTTAAATTTGATTTACTGACATTTGTATAATATGACCCCTTTAACTGTTAAAGTTATTGACACGTAGGATTTGTTTAATTACATTTTGAACCACTGAGTGTATGTTGTTATATTGATGATGTATGAAATTTTAAATGAATGACAAGTGAAAACCATATTGTAATAATCTTTAATCTACATGAAATGATAGTGTAGATTCTAGAAATAATTATATTAATTCGTACGAATAACAATGCGAATTAATACGGTTATTTCGGGATTATTTGAATTGATTATTGGATTGTTATTGATTGTTGTTATTGCTTGTTTATTTACTTTGACACCATCCCAGTTATCACACTGCAAGTTCCCTTTATACTTTGATTTTGAATTGAATTGGAATCGGGTTGAAATGATAAATACCCAAATTGAACTTTGACCTTGGATATAGAGAATTAAATAAAACCCGATTGGTCAATAATTTGATTTAAAAATAAAATGAAGATTTTATTTGAATAAATAATATGGTTTGAAACGAAGTTGGAAATTGAATCTTAATGAATTTAAATGTGAATATTTAATATTCTAAAATGAAATATTAATAAAGTAATTAATGGAAGAATGTTGTTTAATTTGAGAAATTATCGAATTAAGTTTGAAATGATTTAATAATTAAGATTGAAATCATAATTAAGTTTGAAATTATTAAACTTTGAAACTATTTAATAATTAAGTTTTGAACTATTTAATAATTAAATAAGATTAAATTATTTAATGATTAAATTGAATTGAATTCTTTAATAAGTGAAATTGAACTTTTGAATAAGTGAATTTTACTTCGTAAATAATTGAAATTGAATTTCTTTATTAATTAAGTTTTGGAAAATTATTTAAGAAGTAAATAAGTGAAATTGAAATTCTTTAACAAGAAATGAAATGTGATAATTTTGGAATTAATATAAGACTTGAAATTTAAAAAAAAAAAATTGGATTTGATGAATTTAATTTAATTAAATTTATAAGTTGAACTTAAGCAATTGATTTAATGATTTGGAAATTTAATAGAAATTGTTTTGAATGATAAATTTACTTACGAATATTGAATGAAATCGATAAATGAGTTTAAATTGATTTGAAAGTTAAGTAAAATTTATTTAAATGATTTCGAAATGAAATTTATATATGAACTTGAATCAAAATTTGAATTGTTTCAAATAGATATTGAAATTGAATTATAAGATTTTGAAATTGTGAATTTGGAAGTTTTGAAACGTAAATTATTGAAAATTGGTTTTGAGAGACAAATGAGTGTTGATTTACGAATTCTAATTGAAATTGTAATTGATTTGGTTTTTGAAATATACAAACGACCAATCGGTGAAATAATTACGGAAGTTATTAAAGAGACCGGAATTCGGTTATGGATATACTCTCTATCTAAACCGAAAACCACTTTAATAACTATACGCGGAGTGATGATCCAGAATGAAGTGGTTGGAATGATGTACGTGATGACTGAAGAAAGAGAACGATAATGGATAGACTTGACACTTGTGTCAAATTGGAAATGACTAAAACAGGAGCTGTGCCGGGCCAATGGAGGATTGATACCTCAAGTGGACACACTTCTTCGAACTACTTATACTTATTGTCGATTGGTGCACCCTTGATTTTGGGAGTGTTGTCTCACGGTGTTGCGGGCGCTGCGGCGTTGCGTTCTCACCAGCCCGGATCAGGCGAACGGTAGTATCACTACCTTGGGTATAGCCTCATGTGCCTTGTCATACTTGTATTCCATTTATGCGCGACCACTACGAATTTGTTTTGTACCTTGAGTATATGGATTGCCCTCTGGTGACTTCCGGTTTTGGGGAAACTACGGTCTTGTATATGCTTGTGGGAATAAAAATGTGTTAAGGGTGGAATGGGCCATGACTTAACGCTATTTTGATATCTTTATATTACTGATAGACATTATCTACTTATCGTACACTACTACATAGTAGATAGTTTAACGAATCCTTAAAGGATGGTTATTCCAAACATCCTTTGAGTTACTTGTATTTCAATTGCTATTTCACTTGAGTTGGATTTATTAATATAAGAATGTTAATCCTGACTCGAGTGTTTTGTGTTTTTGCTTTACGCTCGGGTCAGACTGAGTAGTTCAGTATTCGAGACTCACCTTTGGAGTTGGAGCTTCGCTTGGAGATCCAGCTATCTATCCAGCTTTCAGATATCCGATGATTCCAGTGATGTATTCTGATTTGTATCTGTTACTCTTCCGTTGTATCTGGTTTAACTCTGATGTATCGTATTACTCTTCTGTTGTAAACTCTGATGTATTTTTATATATTCATATAGTAGCTTCATGAACTACTATCTCTTTTATTTCCGCTGCATTTATTACTCTGTGTCTGTGATCTGTGATTATATCTATTTACTGTATATGTTCAGTTTTGCCAAATTTAAATTAACAACGCGTTATTTTGAGCAATTCAACTCCGGCATGAGTGTCTACCTATACACTTATAATGGATGCGAATGGTCCAAAATGGCAGGTCGTTACAATGGGCCTGATGGCTTGGGGTTAGGGTAAGTATTAATAAATAAATTAAGGGTTGAGTTTAACTTAAGTTTAAATTTAGTTAAGCTTACCTTTGACAATTCATATCTCTTCCGTTCGAAACTTGATTGATTTGCGGGTTTCGACATTGGATTCGTATTAACTTATAGAACACACTCATAAAATCATTTGATCCATAAGTGGTATTATAAATTTATGATAGATAAATATTGGATGTGTGTAATTATGTTGTTTAGTAATTATGAGTAATCACTGACATTGTGTTAGCAAAATAAAACACTGTTTTGCTATATTTAAACTGGATAGATTATATTAGACATTTATTTTGAAGAATAAATCCATGTTCTGCTATTATGTGAGTTTGGATATTTATTTATCTGACAGTTGATTTATATTGATGTGTTGTCCATTGATTGATAGTATGGATTTTATTTACATATATGTCATTTATGCAATTACTTGTGTTTCGACTTAAATGTCGATCTGAATATAATTCTAGCTTATTTAATTACCATTGGGATTTGCTAAGCCTCTTTCAAATTGGATAAATTACAAATTGGAAATCCATTTTAGTTTAAAATTTTAAAGAATGTTATTAAATTAATTGATATTTTTAAATCATTATTTAGTTAGTTATTGAATTTAATCTAATAAAGTTAAAGTTTATTTAATTTAAGGGTTTAAGTTAATTATATATTTGTTAAATGGTTTAGTTAATTATAAATGGTTAAAAGTTAATTATTATTTTAATTGAACTGTTTAATGTAATTTATTATTTTAATTAATAATGATTTAAACTAATTATTCTTTTAGTTAATGATTTGTCTTAAGTTAATAAATCTTTTAATGAGTAATGTTTTTGAGTTAATTATGTATTTTAAATTAAAGTATTTAAGATAATTAATTGTTCATATTAACAAGATTTGAAGTTAATTAATTATTTTAAATAAGGTATTTAAAAATTAAATTAATTGTTTTTAACAAGGTTTACCTTAATTAATTACATTATTTAATGGTAAATTTAAAGTTAATAACGAGGTTTAAACTTAACTAAGCATTTATTTAAGTGGTGTTTTAAGTTGATTAATTAATTTAATGATGGAATTTTGAGTTAAATAAATAAATAATTAATTAACGGTAATTAAATTAATTTGATTAACATAAGAATTTGCTTTAAACTAATGATATGGTTTTACAAAAGAGGTTTAAAAACAAATAATTTTTTTATAAAAAGGGAGTTCCACTTTGTATAAAGAGCTAAGTAATAAAGTTATATTTGAAAAGAGAATCTTAGATTTTTGAAGGAACGATTGAGTTTATAAAGTTTTGATTGGGTCATTTATTTTAAGTAAGTTATGAACCAAATAAATGATTAGTCCTTCTTATTTTTGGTGGTAAGGAAGCAATTCCCTACTTAACATCGAGGGACTAGTTGTTTGGGATTCATAATTAACTAGCTTTCAAAGACTTATGATTTAATCCGTTTAAAATGAATTTGAAATAAGAAATCATTCTAAATTGGTTTATGAATATACTTATACTAGTGAGATAAGTAATATTTTGGGCAAATAATTAAATGAGATTTAATTAATAAGAGATTAATTAAATGAGGCTTAGTGGTTTCCACAGGAAATTAAATCTATGATTGGATTGAGTGTTCATTTGATAGTTAAATAACCGTCTATCAAATTTGGCCAAAAACATAAGTCTAGAAATATCTATGAAACACGTGAGTTATATGGCACAGTCATCTTCGATAATGATGTACTGTGCGTGTGACGACCCGAAAATCGATACCCATTGAATCGACAATAATCCACACATGTCCGATCCAAAAAGCACAGACTGACGGAAAGTCATGTGAAATAAAAGAAGAAAGAAGAAGAGAAGAGAAGAAAGAGAGAAGATAGAACCAAACAGAACAATACAGAATCTCACATCGCAGCGGAATAACATATAATATCATATCAATGATCTTTACAAAACAGAAATTGTATATACATACAACAATCAGAGTTCAACAATCAATCACTAATCATCAACCTGGACAGTTATAATAACCTATCCTTACAATTGCTGATCATATAAATAACAAAGTGCAAAGCAGATAACCAAAATAGATACGTGTATACAAAAATGAAGATCTCCAGCTCTCCTACCGAAGCTTCAAAAGCACCTAATCTGGACCTGTAAATATACTCGGTCAGACCCGAGCATTGAAAGGGAAGAACGCCCGGATCAGTCTGGTAAACCAGCATGAGAAACACACTCAACTGAATTTATTAAATCACCAAACTTTTCCTTTCCAAACTAAAGTATCTTGTAAGACACGCCCACACATAAACATGGACATGTTTTTACCTTAAGATAACTAAAACCTTTCATATCAAATCCTCTTATATTATACTAGTGTCTAGTATACAAATAATATTCAAATAGCCGAAATTGTTACCATTATTAAATTCTAGCATACTAGACTCTGCAAATAAAATGGTAGGTACGTAGTGGAGTTTGGATTTCCATACAAATGACCAAGTGAAGGGACTACCTTCCGGCAGTACATCTCTAGAGGAATGCACCGAGGAACATCATAAAGAACCTCTACCAACACAAGACCGGCCTACCTCTATAACTAGGTAGTACCGAATATATCATCCTCCGGTCGTTACCGACATTTACCGAGGGCCCTCATAGCATACAAACCACAATAATCAGATACACGACGTCATAGCGTGTAAATTTATATCTAGAAGAGGATGATCATATCCTGATGGGAGAGACCCACTTAGCCTTGCCGCATCTAACCCTGTTTCGGTCATTTCTGGTTGATGAGGCATGAGGTAACGATTACCTTTCACAAATCACATATCACATCACTTTGAATGCCATACGGCCATTTCCGTTGACTACTAATTGCCTTCCACAAAAATACAACCCTTGAGCTCGTACATCTCAAGGAAGGGTATTAAGCTAAGAGAAGTTGCCTCCTCCGCCACCAAACAGATGTACGTTTGTAAAAACCAATGTACGTAATCGTAGAAAATGCAATGTCAGACATTCATCCATACAAGTTATCCAGGAACAGGATAAACCAAAGGTACTTTCCTACCACATCCTGTCGGGAAATCCCTAGGATTAGTAGCGAATAGTCCTTGCATTAGATATTTCATAACGAAGAGACTACTGCTACTGGATGTATATTGGGATTTTAACCCCAAATGATCAACAAGCAGTCCTCCACTATGAAAATCCTAAATCACAATATCATCACAATCTGCACAATCGAACGCATATACATTGGTCCAAAGTGGTTTTCGGATAAACCGATCCCGGTCTCTTCACACCAACGACGCAAAAGCGTTTCTCAACCTCACACAGAAACCAAGTCTCATAGACTTATCACGTTTCCAACTTTCAACTTGATATCCTTCAGCCAAGAAGAAAGCTCGATAGATTGGAGTAATACTCTGCACTACAGGATCAACATTCTCAACACAAACGATAATCAAGCCTACACAGATGGCTACGTACTAAGTGTACGACTAAATAGTTCCCACATCAAGTCGAGGAACTAAAATTTGGGCAAATTTGATAGTCGGTTATTTAACTATCAAAGCAACAAACAAATATTTAGCACCATAAGCAATCACTATGCCCTTTTAATTAATCTTTTATTAATTAAATCACTTGCCAATCATTCACTTCAAATTATCTTTAAAAATATATAATTCCAAAACCATTTCAATATGGGAAAACATTTCCATATACTTATTTAAAAATAAGTAATTCACAAATCAATTTATTTTCAACACTTAGAAAATAATACCTAAATCATGATTAAGTATATATTCTATTCTTTAAGGAAAACATTCTTTTAAATATATTTATTTGGGTCAAAATGAATGTTGCGTAAAACATCGTTACGATAACCCAAAATCACTAGTATAGGGATTCGGTATTTAGATAGATATATAAATCCCATATACTATACAAAATACCTTCTTTCCAAAATCATTTACTATAACAACAGTGTTATAGTCCATCATTTCCTTACTTCTCGAAAACGTCTATTTCAACAATGAATGTTGAAATCTATGTATTCGCTACTTAACACATTTTAAAACATCTTCAAAACATTTAACTCATTTAAAATATCACTTCCTAAAACATTTATTTATTCACTGTCCAAAATCGTGGATATAATTCTCTAATCCAAATTCATTTTTATTGCACATTTAATTAAAGGATTATCCACTATCCAAAATCGTGGATGAAATTCCTTTAATAAACTTCTATATTTAACTTATCAAATTCAATTGATTTCGGATTTTTAAAACAATGTTTATAAATTAACATTTCTATTTATAAAACTTCCATTTATAAAATTCCTTTATTAACTGATCTCGTTTGTATCTCATTTACATGCCCAAATCCAAATTATAAGTTAATTTGTAACGACTCGGTATTTCTACCCATTCGCATCCGCACATGTCAGACTTGAATTGCTCAAAATATCAGATTGTTAATTTATTATTTGTTAAAACTCAACATATACAGTAAATAAATCAATCACAGAATCACAGACACAGAGTATTACAACAATAAGCAGCGGAATAGAGAAATAGTAGTCCATGAAGCTACTATATAAACAATAGAGTTTGAAATAAAATACAAACAGAATATCTCAAATACCATATAGTCTCGAATACAAACAGATGACAAGTCTGAACAAAACAACTGGATAGCTAAAGGCTGAATAGATACAGATGGATCTCCAAGTGAAGCTCCAACTCCAAAGGCGAGTCTTAAATGCTGTGACACTCAGTCTGACCCGAGCGTGAAACAAAACACAAAACACTCGAGTCTGGATTAACATTCTTATATTAATAAATTCAACTCAAGTGAAATGTCAAATGAAATACATGTAACTTAAAGGATGCTTAGGATTTCCATCCTCTAAGGATCCATGGACTATCTACTATGTAGTAATATACGCTATTATAATGTGTCTATAGTAAAGTAAACTATTAAAATAGCGTTAAGGCGTTACCCATATCCCCCTAAACACATTTTATATAATGTCGTAGTCTATACAGATACTGTAAACTCCACTCGCAAGTAGGCTATAAGGGAGCACTCCATAGGTACGACACAAAACAAACTCGTACAAGGCGCGATAGGGCATGCGACAAGACACTTGAGGCAATGCCAGGGTAGATATACCGTTTGCGTATCCGGACTGGTGGTAACGCATAGCAGCTACTACCGCCCACCTCGGACACACTCCCAAATCAAATCAAGGGTGGCCACCAAATCAATCACAAAGTAATAGATTGGTATCGAATAAATGTGCCCGATAGGAGGAATGACCTCACTTGGCCCGGCGTGGCTCCTGTTTTAGCCGCATCAAGCTGACTCACAGGAGTCTGGGCTACGTAAATACCATATAGAATCGTCACCAAACCATCCTACTTCATTCTGGAATCTCCACCACGTACACAGTTGTTAAAGTGGTTTTCGGTATTGGTAGAGAGTATGATAATATCTGATCTCGGTCTCTTTAACAACCAAACGTTATTATAACACCATGGTCGTTTCATTTCAAATAGTTCATGATTCATATCAAAATATCATATCTTTTCAAACCATATCAATTTGGTATCATTATACACTTTAAATCATATTCATTCCCAAAATCGTAACCCTTTCCAAAATTTATAACACTTTCGAAATCATAATACTTTTGAAATCATAACACTTTGGAAATCATAACACTTTGAAATCGTAATACCTTGAAATCATAACACTATGGAAATCATAACACTTTGAAATCATAATACTTTCCACTTAAACAGTTAGATATTAAAAATATTATATAAAAAAATAGTTATAAGTTAAAATAGTTTATATATTAAAATAGTTTATATAATAAAATAGTTTATATTTTAAAAAATACTTCATATAATAAAATAGTTTCCTCCAATTTCACAAATCGATTCAAATAACCTTAAATTCCAAAATTCAATTTAAATCAATTCTAGTTTAACCATCTTAATTTAAAGTTCAAAGATTCAGGTTTAAATATTCAAACATTTACAATATAAATTTATGTTTCAACATTTTAACTTTAAATTTATCCAAATTTGAAATTGTTCACTTAACCATTTTTATAACAATTTATTTAAATCCCAATTTATATATTTAATCAATATTAAATATTCAATCTCAATTTTATTCAAAATTGAGAATATTCATTTAATCACTTTTTATCAAATCAAGTTATAAATCATATTTCAACATCTAAGAATCAATGAGTTCAAAATAAAAATTTATTTAAATTCATTATTAACCAATTTAAATTCCAAGTCAACATTAATTTATCTTCCCAACCTTTATTGTTAAAGTTATAAATCTAATTTAAAATATTAATATAAATTTAAGTAAATATTTTAAAACATATTATATACTAATTAAATTAAATTTTATTAAGTTAAATCTTCTTATTAAATTTATCTATGTAAAATCTTATTTTATACATGTTTGAAAATAATAATATTTAAGTTAGATTTAATAATAAGATTTAATTTATAATTTCAAACCTAACTTATAAATTAAACTTTCCAAACATACTATTTTAAAAATCTAAAATTTTGGACATATATAAAAATAGCATTTATATATTATATTATAAAGATCAATATCTGTTAAAAACTATATATTTCCTTTCAAAACCTTGGAAATCATTTTCAAAAATATAGACCAACGGTGTCAGTATATAATTTTCTATCTTATGGTCAAGTGATACGGATATTTATCATTTCAACCCGCAATTTAATTATCTACGGGTATATATCATTTCGATCCGCGATCCCAAATTCAAAGTAAATGAAGATCGCTTGGGTTTATCATTTTAACCTATAACGATTTTCCCCTATTCTATAAGATCGTTCGGGTATGTATCATTTCAACACATAGGGAATTCTAAATTAACAGGGAACTTGCAGAGTGAGAACAAATATGATAATAATATAACATATCAATAACATGCATATATCATCAGTGATAAATTAAACAAAATATATATAGCAGGATATGGCGTCATATATCACAGGTGAACAATTACAGATAATAGCATATCATATATAGCAATTATATAAATAACAGTTAAATTTAGCAGCATATTTCAATTGTCGTTTCAAGTAAAAGCAAATTTAATAAATATAAGGATGTTAATCGTGAGTGATTGCTCACCTTTCGAGGCTAGAGATGCACGAGAATGAGATGAGTTACGATTTCCAAAGAAAAGCAAGATTGGCACGAATTCGACAACAGAGCTATAACAGGGATCGATGAAACAAATCAAATCAACTTAATAACTGAAACGAATGTATATTATATTAATTTATAAAAAATTCAATATTCAAATTAAAATACATATATTAAAACTATTACAAAATCCAATTAAATTTTAAGTAAATACTTTTAAACATATCATATACCCTTACCGTATTTTGTATATATAAAAATAGAAACAACCGTCCCCAAAACCTTATAATCCCATATATATAACACTGTAAATAAGAAAATATTAAACTAAGAACCCAAATAATAACGGCTGATGAAAATTACATATATTACATTACAAAACCTATTATTAATCTAAACATGTATACTTAAAAATTAAGATGTATTTGTATATACATATTGTAGGCCATATGTATATTTCATAACATACGGTACTCACAAATTTTTATATAAACTTTATTTTTATTCTGTATATAAATACCTCAGTCATAACTTTAAGATCTAAACCTATTACACAGTACAACTCAACTGAATAATAGTTATATAAACTAATATATAAAAGTAGATAGAATATAGATATAAACTAAGATATATATACTTATAAATTAAAGCTCAACAGATATATGTTCTGGGTATATACTTATATAACTTATATAACATATTTTATATTTTCTTCACTTATATAATCATATACAGTAAGCATATAAAAATCTTCTGATGTACAAAGACTTACCTATATAATATATTAACTTAAACACTCGGTCATAATAATTCAATTATAAACTTATAAAATATAATCTTCTTTAACTTTATATATATATTCTGTACTAGCAAATAATACATATGTATATACTAATATATAAACAGAACTTATACAAATATATATATAAAGCAATATATAGAAACGTTAGTATATTATAATACGATATATATACACTTTGTAATATATACCATCACTTCATAATAATAATAATAAAAATACCTTGAAATACATGACAGGCTCTAGCAAATCTAACTATATATATATATATACTTTGTAAACAAATATATTTATTTTTCTTTTATAAAACAAGAAGAAAGCTTTTATACATACATATACTATATGTAAACTGTTAAGATTATATATATAATACCATTTGCAAAGAAGAGGTGAAGGAGGCAGGATCGGTTGAAGTTGGGTCGGGTTTTAGGTGGTGCAAGGCTGGACGCAGGCCGGAGGGGCACGGGGGGAGGAAGATCGGTCGGCGGTTGTGGGGGTCGAAGCGGGCGAGGCTGTGGAAGTGAGAGAGAGAGGGAGACGGGTCTGGGTTGCGTGTGCTGTGAGCTTGCGAGCGAGCTGCTGTGTGGGTAGGTGGATCGAAGCTAGGCACGGTGATGGGAGGCTGGAGCACGGGGCTCGAGTAGTTGAGCTTGTGGCTGAGGCTTTGGAGATGGACGTGGAAAAGGGGGAGCACAGTGAAGGGTAGGCACTCGGGTTTGCTTTGTGGAGGAATGGAAAGAAACTGCAGAGAAGAAGAGAGAGGAAAACAAAGAAAAGAAGAAGGAAAGAAAATAAAAGGAGAAAGGAAAACGTACCGAAAAAAGTGAATGACAGTATAGCAAAGGAAAAAGGTAGAAATGAATATATACTACAAAAATAGCAATTGATATAGCAACGGCTGAAAATTTAAAGCAATTAATTTTGTTTGGGCAGCACGTTTAAATTTTGAAACCGAAGGAAAGAGTAAAGTCATAATTTACGGTACCGTTACAACGAACCGTTTTATCGCTTCCATCGTGTACTGGACCTCAAAATACAGAAATAAATATACTACGGAGACCAGCACGATGAGACGATCAGAACGGTACACAGATATTAGCGATACGATCGAATTATAAAAACTCGGATTTTCGCTACCGAAAATGCTGCAAAAATGCAGAAAATAAGATAAACGGAGCTATAGAAGTCCAAATTTTCCAAAACGAATTAAAACGTCTCACTCGAAAAATGATTTACATTTTTATTATATAAAAATATTCAGGTTTCAAAAACATTTAATTTTCATCAAATTAACTGATATTAAATTGAAATAAAATTACACAATAAAATAAACTTCAATATTACTTGATGAAAGTTTACCATTTGCTATGTTAAAATAGATATATACCAAATATTAAAAAATTTATTTCCAAATTTAACTTATTAAATTTCAAGCAAAATTTCAGTTAATTACGTTATAAAAACCGTTAAAATTTACGACTCGTTACACTCTCCCCCACTCAAAACTTTTCGTCCCCGAAAAGGAACGAGGTAGGAGAATAGAAACAACCAGAAAGAAAAATAGATTGAAATACCAAATAAAACAATTAATTTAAAACCATATAAACTACATTTATTTTAAAATTGGTTTATATTCGATTAGTTGATTCCAATTCATTTTATTTAATCAATCAAATTTATCGTGTTCGCATTTGATTGATTTCATTTCCCTATATTTTTATCCAATTGATTTGTTTCCCATTTATTAACATTTATTACAAGAATTTTCACAACAAAATTGTTTTATTTTATTCATCTATTAAATCTATTTAATCAACTATACTTAATTCCACCTCAACATTCAACTTCAACTATTCAAAACCATATAGATTTCAATTTTAGATAAATTAATATTCAACAATTTGGTTTAATCCATCTTATTCAACTAATAGATAGTCATTCAATTTAAAATTGATTTTCTTTCATTTTATCAACATTCCTTTCAAACAAATTCATTTTTAAATTAACCCATTTATTTTATCCATTTATCTTCAGCTAAGTTGATTCCACAAAATTCAAGTTCACTATCCTTAAGTTCATATTTACTTGCTTAAATAGTCTTCTCTTTTATTTATTTAATTTCACTTAGCATATTTTGTAACATATATTAGGTGTAAAACATTTTATAACCCTATATTATCCAAAAAATAAATTTCCTTTTTATTATTCAATTTATTATCCAATTTATTATCAGTAAATTTCCTTAACAAAATGTCATTTTTGATATCTTATTACTTATATCATGGTGTATATTATCCAATTACATTCTAATTACATTTAAACTTTCTAGGTAAGTTATATTGATGTTTCTCAGTGTAAACACTATACAAATTTACATTCTTTTTACAACATTTATATTAATCAAAAATTTTAGTTTGAACAATTTATTACTTACGTTTCTCTTGTATAACCTTTAATTATATATTCACCCTAACATCTTAACTTCCTAACTTTTTGAATATTCAGGTAAGTTATATATGTTTTGGAATGTAACTAAGTATTACACAAATAGATTCTTATCTTAGTTCAACTATTTCATGTTATTTTATTCCATTTTTCATTTTAGACCCTTCAATTATTCAAAATTTTCTTTCATTTCAATAATTTGAAACCCTAACTTAACATAGAATTTGAGAATTAAATTTCCGATTTCGCTTCAAACTATTTTGGAATAATTATATACATATATATTTTTATAAATCAAATTATACACAAGAAATTTTAAATCAATCCATTTTTTTTCCATAACAAAGTGTAGCAAAGCTACTAAGGAGCCTCTCCACTTCGAGACTCAAAAATGAATGCCGATGATGCTGCAGTCATCACCGAAATTATTTTCCAGTGACAATAGAGGAGAGTACTGATTTTCTTCATTTTGAAATTCTTTGAAAACAATTCATATTCGAAAATACTTTCAAATAATATATTTTTCAAAACATTAAAAACCAAATTTAGAAAAGTACCGGAAATTAAATTCTTAAATCCTTTGATTTAATTTTATTCCATTTTGAATTATAAATCAAATTTATAAACTATTTTATCAAATTTATACTTATATATATATATATATTATAATCATACAAAATCTATTTCATCTACTGTTATCCCGCCTTTTGGCAAGGCCGTGACACTAAGAACTTGACTAGAAACTAATGACGGTTCGTTTTGGAGATCGGTTGTACGCAGGTTCACCATGGATATCGATGAATTTTGTCCAAGTCCGGATCAAGCTATAATTGACAAGACACGACGAGCGAAGCCATGAAAGCCAATGTTCCGAATTTCAAGTCAATCCGAGTTCGTATGTTCAAGTTATGATCGATGCAAGTCAAGAAAACCCTTGGAGTCGCAACCCATCATTTCGCATCGGTCATTTTTGTATCCATCAGCAGATAGTGCACTTCGTATCCACCAAGTTCCGGTACTTCGTATCCATCGTGGATCCACTGTTCGAATCCATCGTTTTGCTGTTATTCGAATCGATCAGGCCATCACTGTTCGCATCCATCCGGGTCCTTCAACTTCGTATCGATCGGTTGGAGTGTCCAAATGCTAGTTCGTGTCCATCATTTGTCTAGTTCGTATCCATATCGGAAAAGCCATGTTCGAATCCATCAGTTTACTCTAGTTCGTATCCACCAGGTTACCGTAGTTCATATCCATAAAACATTCCTTATTCGTATCCATCAAGCCAAGCAGCGTCGCCATCTATTCGAATCCATTACAATATTGCTTGTTCATATCCATCAAGTCGAAGTAACTTTGATCGATGCGAATAAGAGCTGACTTGATGGTTACGAACAAAGCCGCCTCTATCGATGCGAACTACACCACTTTCATCGATGCGAACTAGACCATCCCCATTGATTCGAGCTATGCAACGGCCATCGATACGAACGAGGCAAAGTTCAAGGGATGACTCGATCAACTCGGCGTAGAAGATGGATTGATCCGAAGAGTACTCGCCACGTCACCACCTGATCGCGTGCAACAATCGATTCGAAGGGATCGATTCGAATTGATCGATTCGAACTATACAGCCTATCGAAAAGATACAACTCGTATCGATCATACCTCGTGATCCACCAGTCCAAATGCTATGAAATTTTCACCGAAGCTTACGTACATGCTAAAGAATGTTCACACCAAGTTTCGACTCCACTGGACGAAATCTTGATCGATACGAAATTCGTTCGTATCGATCACGGATCGGGCCGAAACTTCACGGGCTCGGTCGCATGGGCCCACTCACGTGCCAGAAGAAGTCTCCTGTAATATGAGCGAAATATCAGCCTCCTACGCCTATAAATAGAGCCCCAGGGCCTACAGAGAAAGAATCTTTTAACGCTCCAACGCCCAGACTCTGCCAGATTCGATTCCATACTCCATTACTGTTGTTGTACTCGAATTTCATAACTTTAATTCGCTGTAATCCGCTGTAATCAATTGTAATCATCAAGGAAACATCAATAAAGTGATCAATTTCATAGTGGACGTAGGCAACACGCCGAACCACTCTAAATTCCTGTGTTTCTATGTGTTTTTATCATTTACATATATGTTTTCTGGAGTTTTTGTTAGATAATCCTCTTTTTACATTTAATTTCATCATTTTATCTCTTCAAAAACTTCTGAAGAGTGTTGTGCCCAATTTTGGTACAAACCCTCGGAATCTGGATCAATCCCCTTAATTAGTGACATTAGGATAGATTTGTCATTGGGATTGCTTATCTCTGCACATGCAGCATGAAATCGCTCCAAGTAACATCTAAGTGTCTCTTCGGGAGCTTGAGTGATACTAAATAGGGTATTAACATCTTTAGGCCTCGCTACGTGCATACGGAATTGTTCAACAAACTTGGTGGCCATCTGGTCGAAATTAGAAATAGATCGTGGCGGTAAACGAGTAAACCACATAGTAGCAATGCCCCCTAGGGAAATGGGGAAACTATGGCATTTTACTGCATCATCAGCTCTCGCAGCATTCATTAGCCATTGATACTTCAGGATGTGTTGATTTGGATCAGAATTCCCTTCATAGACTGGCAAAGTTGGCATCCTGAAGCGCCGAGGTGGTTCAGCATATAATATGTCATCAGTGAAAGGGGTATGACTCCGGGAAATCCCCAAGTCGTCATTAGTGAGACCCTGACTTTCACGGATCATCTGGCGAATCATCGTCGGTATATCTGGCATTTGGATATTTGGAGCATGTTGTGCCAAGGTGTGGTCGGGTTCCACAGCGTGAGTCTGGACCGGACGCGGTCGACGGTCCGTGCCTCGCCTCCTTGGTTCAAAGTTTTCAGGGACATAGGATTCAAGAGTGTGTTCTCATCGGTGATGATGTGGGTCAGCTTGATTTCTAGCATCAACTCCTTGTTCGGCAGTGGTGGTGGTAACAAGGTTGCCTGTGACATGGTAAGGAGCGGCACCCCCTCGGGATGAGGGTCCGGTCTGATGACTGGTGGAGGATCCAGTCCTGGGTTGTCCAAGATTTTGGGCAGGTTGGTGTCTTGAGGCCTGGGTGTAGCTTACATCCAGCCGTGGGCGTGTGGATCGGTGATGATCATCAGACGAGGCTGAACCCTCCATGGAAGAAAAAGAAGCTTGATCCCTTCTGGATCTTCTGCGCCTTTGGCGATTCAGCTGGTTGGTCAACTCTATGTTCGCACGCAGTTGTTCAGTAAGTTGTTGCCAACTCTGGGTCAACTCTTGAAGCACCATCTGAAACTCTTGTCTGGTGACCGGGCCTGATGGATCTGAAGGTCCGGCGGCATCTTGGTTGGATGAAGGCAATTGTACGGGATTCTGTCTATCCCGTCCTTCTTGATCAGCAGCTGTAGAAGCAGTTCGTGTACTCACCATGATGAATTGACGAAGTCCTTTCCTAGATCTGATGCAAATCTGAATAGAATTGAAGGGCTTCAAGGCTTGAGATCTGGATCTTCTTCTTGGATTTATGCAATCCGGTGTCGATAGCAGATCCAAAGAGCAGGAGAAAAATTGGGTTTTTTCTTAGTGAAAGCACCAAAGTGTTTGTACCAAAATTGGACACAACACTCTTCGGAAGTTTTTGAAGAGATAAAATAAAGAAATTAAATGTAAAAAGAGGATTATCTAACAAAAACTCCGGAAAACAGACATGTAAATGATAATAACACACAGAAACATAGGAATTTAGAGTGGTTCGGCGTGTTGCCTACGTCCACTATAAAATTGATCACTTTATTGATGTTTCCTTGATGATTACAATTGATTACAGCGGATTACAGTGAATTAAAGTTATGAAATTCAAGTACAACAGCAGTAATGGAGTATGGAATCGAATCCGGCAGAGTCTGGGCGTTGGAGAGTTAAAAGATGCTTTCTCTGTAGGCCCTGAGGCTCTATTTATAGGCGTAGGAAGCTGATATTTTGCACAGATTTCGGGAGACTTCTTCTGGCACGTGAGTGGGCCCACGCGACCGAGCCCATGAAGTTTCGGCCCGATCCGTGATCGATATGAACGAATTTCGTATCGATCAAGATTTCGTCCAATGGAGTCGAAACTTGGTGTGAACATTCTTTAGCATGTACGTAAGCTTCTGTGAAAATTTCATAGCATTTGGACTGGTGGATCACGAGGTATGATCGATACGAGTTGTAGCTTTTCGATAGGCTGTATAGTTCGAATCGATTGTTGCACGCGATTAGGTGGTGACATGGTGAGCACTCTTCGGATCGATCCATCTTCTACACTGAGTTGACCGAGTCATCCCTTGAACTTCGCCTCGTTCGTCTCGATGGCCGTTGCATAGCTCGAATCAATGGTGATGGTCTAGTTCACTTCGATGAAAGTGGTGTAGTTCGCATCGATAGAGGCGGCTTTGTTCGTAACCATCAAGTCAGCTCTTATTCGCATCGATCAAAGTTGCTTCGACTTGATGAATACGAACAAGCAATATTGTAATGGATTCGAATAGATGGGGACGGTGCTTGGCTTGATGGATACGAATAAGGAATGTTTTATGGATACGAACTACGGTCACCTGGTGGATACGAACTAGAGTAAACTGATGGATTCGAACATGGCTTTTTCGATATGGATACGAACAAGACAAATGATGGACACGAACTAGCATTTGGACACTCCAGCCGATCGATACGAAGCTGAAGGACCCGGATGGATGCGAACAGTGATGGCCCGATCGATTCGAATAATGGCAACACGATGGATTCGAACAGTGGATCCACGATGGATACGAAGTACCAGAACTTGGTGGATACGAAGTGCACTATCTGCTGATGGATACGAAAACGACCGATGCGAAATGATGGGTTGCGACTCCAAGGGTTTTCTTGACTTGCATCGATCATAACTTGAACATACGAACTCGGATTGACTTGAAATTCGGAACGTTGGCTTTCATGGCTTCGCTCATCGTGTCTTGTCAATTATAGCTTGATCCGAACTCGGACAAAATTCAACGATATCCATGGTGAACCTACGTACAACCGATCTCCAAAACGAACCGTCATTAGTTTCTAGTCAAGTTCTTTGTGTCACGGCCTTGCCAAAAGGCAGGATAACATTTGCCCCCCAAAGTGTGTCTTGTGGAAACATGACGTGCTTTGAAAAGTTACAACCTTTACTTTGAACATTTATCGTCTTTTCGTTGAAAGTTGTAATCTTTGACTGATTTCCCTAGTAATGTAAGCCGTTGATTACTAACTGTTGTACCCTGCATTGTTGTAACTGATCGTTGTATGATCGTAATTAGCTGTTTGTCGTCGTAATCATTATCAAATGAGTATCCAATCCCTATAGATGTCGAAAATTGAATATTAGTCTGACATATATGCATATAAGTTAATCTGACTCTCGTTAACGTTGCACGTTCACGAGTCGTTGTCAGTTCTTTTGTATCGAACCCCGTATCGATCCTCTCCTGAACCGATGTGAAATTCGAGTTGCAACAACGCTTGATGGTTGTTTTTGAATGTTCCTTCATATCGATCCTCTCCTGAACCGATGTAAAAGGTTGAAATGTGGTTTCTGTATCGATGTGACTCACAATGATGGATATGAAATATGCATTCGTATCGATGGATACGATCTTCAGTGGTCCCCATTGCAGTGGACTTCATTTCGTATTGATGAACTTGCGCCATTGTTGATCGAGTGCCGATGGATACGAATAAGGAATTTTTCGTATCGATGAAGCTTGTGTTGTTGGATACAAATAGTCAATTCGCATCGATGGATACAGGCCTCTCTGGAAGTTGCGACTTGATGGACTCGAACAGTATAGTTCGAACCTCAATTCCGCGTCAGATGGAGTTGAGAACAATGGATACGAAAACCAGTTTCGTATCGATGGACCTTGGTGTTTCATAAAAACCTACACCATAATCTTCGTGTTGATAAAACTCGAGGCTATGGATACGAACAGCTTATAAGTATCGATTCTCTGGTGGAACCATTGATACCGGTCGAAACTACAGGGAGGCAAAACATTTTTTCCCTCTGTACTTGGGCCCATATAAATACCTTTGGAATTGGCATTTTTTCCTCACTTGCTCACTTTTTTCTCTAGCCCTTCGTATCGCTCCAGAATAGGGGAAATTAAAACTGCCTTTGCCTTCGAATCGACCTAAACCCTAATCCCCAAACCAATCACTTGAATTAGGTAATTATCCAACGAAATCATGTAGACATTGACGAGTCTCGAGATCCAACGCTAGTTCATCCAAAGTCGTGGCCTATTCCGGTGTCGTTGATGCCGGAGTTGGGTCGAAGTGAGGTTGAGGAGAGCCTGATGGCGTTTGCGCTCATCAAAAAAGAAGGAGTGAGGAAGGGGACGAAGGAAACAGCGTAAAGTCGTTCGGCTCTGACTTTGTATCGATGGATTGGGGAAGAAAGTGTTGGTTTCGACTGGAGGCTTCGTATCGATCTTCCGTTTTGGAATTTTGTATCAATCCCTTACTCTTGGATTTCGTATCGATTGAGGGATTTGATATGAGGCGGAGACGTTTGATCGATACAAAATCGATAGCTTAGGATCAATACGAAATGGAGGTTAGTCGATCGATACGAAATGATCAACACGGATCGATTCGAAATCTCTGACACTGATCGATACAAAGTTATAGCCTTCGATCGATACAAATTGAACCTTTGGGCCGATGCGAATTGAACCTTGATTAACTTGAAACCTTTTGCACATTCGAACATATAACTCCGACGAGCTTCAACCTTGCATATCTAGACTTAATTGTTGGACTACATACTTGACCATCATTCGAAGCTCGTCGATGGAACTATAACTTGGTTAAAATTTTACTGAACTTTAACTCAGATCGACCTTCAGAGTCTGGATGGCATGGTTGTGACGGTCATTCCGACTGAATTTCGAAGTCTTATCGTTTACATGCTTTCTTTAACTCTGTAGAATTTTTTCCAAGTAATATATAGCACTGCACAACACATTCACACATTTCACACTGGGGAATGCACGGGCTTATTATCGTCTAATGATGGTTTCTCATAAGCTAGTTAGTAATGGAATCTTCAAGCTCACAGCAACATGAAGCTCAGAGTTTAATTCCTCCAATAATCGAGATACCGGCCATTGAGGCCGAAGTCATAGATCCAGCTCCGGACGAGTTTCCAGGCGCCCGGTTCCTTTGCCATCCACAAGACTCTGTGCCATCCAGCATTTTCGAAGATATGCTGGGACAGATATGCTTAAGACACGGCTTGTCGCTCGATGACGTATTACTGCCAGGGCCAGATGATAGACCGCATGCTCCCCCGGAGGGGTTTACTGCTTTCAATCATCATGCTTGCACAGTAGGAACACTTCCTCAATTTAATCAGTATATAAGGGAAATGCTGTCATTCCTTATAATCGCTCCATCTCAGCTACACCCCAACGGATATGCCTTGCTGAATAGCACTTTCATTGTTTTTATGGAAATTCTCTTTCGACCACCAAAGCCGATCGAGATTAGATACCTTTTTAACTTCAAAAGTAGGGGAGATAGCCTGTCTTTCACTTTCCTGGAGTCAGTCAGGAACTGCCAAATAGTAACCGGATCCTGGGGAAGGCTGAGTTACTTTAAAACAGAATGGTTCTATGTTCGATGCCCCCTGGATTCGCTAGGCGATGGTTGGATAGATGTAAGCGTTGCAGTCTTTCTCAAGAATTATCGAGATAATAATAATCGTTCTTAAAACTAACATACTTCTCTTCTTTTACAGCCGCAATCTCACGACCTGAAGGTAGGTATTTCAAAGAGTTAGTTCGGATCCTTCAAGCAGTTCCGGGTGAAGAGAGGTACATTGACTTGGTTCTAACCGACAGAAACTTGAGAATTATCGGGCTAATTGAATGGAAGCAAAGCATAAGGCTAGAAGGGACACTTAGGGTGGTCTTGAAGAAACGGGTGAAATGCAAAGCGCCCTGCGTCGTGATAACCGAAGGGGTTGATCCGGAGAGAACACCCATTGATGATGAACTTATAGCTGGGCCTTCTGGTAGTTTTCAAGACTCCGAAGGAAGGAGGAAAGGCAAGGCAGTTGCTCATAAGCGTTCTAAATCCATGAGATTGAAATCTGTGGTTGTGTCTTTGCCTGTTCCTGGAATTAGAATTTCGAAGGCTCCTCCCTTGTAAGTAGAGAATCCTTTCAAAGGGCTTGTTGATATTCTGATTCCGGATTATGTGTCGTTTCAACACGACACCAGGATGGAGGAGCTTGACAGTGCTCTTGATCTGAGCGAGTCGCTTGCTATGAGTGCGGCCAACATTTCTGGTTGGTCGGGGAGGTGCACATACATACACTTCACTGCACTACATGATTCATAATTGTAAATCGTCCAATCCAAAAGATCACTAACTTTTCTTTCGTTTCTCATTCTCAGGTACGATGTCTGGGAGAGGATCGATGTTAGGGAGCCTTCGCTCGGCTCGAAAGTCTTCTTCTTATTATGATTCCCGCAGGAGAGATTCGGATAGAGACCTCGATCGCGGGTACTCCAATCAGGACAGATACGAACGGGATAGGAATAGAGGCTATAAACATCGATCTAGGTCCCGTTCGCCACCTCCTAGAATTCCATCTCCACCTCCTGTTCATGTTTCACACCCACCAGAGCCTCCGCGACACCGACCGTCTTCTCACACTTCTAGGCCCGAAACTCATCACCAGAGAGTTGAAACCGTGGCCCCAAGAATTGCAGAGCAGGCCATAACTGAGCCCATGGGGGAAGGGGCTATTAAAATTGCTCAGCTGAGGAAGGAGTTCCTGAACATATGCTTCGACGGCTACGTCTTCCCACCTCATTTAAAGAGAATTCCATAGGGGGTGCAGAACACGATGTATTATTACATCCATGACATCTACGCCCAATATAGAGAGTGGGCGAAGGCTATAGAAAAAGCTTCCAAGGTGGCCTTTGAGCGAGCCAAAGCGATTGAAAAGATGGAGTCCGAACTCACTCAAAAAGATCGAATCATCCAAGTGCTCAATACTGAGGCCGAGTCTTCTTGGAAATCTGAAATTAAGGCCACCAAAAAAGCTGATGAAGCGAATGCGGCGATGGAGAGGTTGAGGCAGACACACGTTGCCTTGGTGGAGGAGATGGGCCACCGAAATACTACAGTCACCGCCGAACGGGATGCGGCGGTCAAGGAACTCAACGAGCTTAAGGCCAAATTCTCTGACATGGCCAAGGAAAGAGACGATGTGAACAACGCAGCCCAGGAGGCATGCGAACAGGCTGTCTTGCTTCGGCGTGAATGGGATGCGGCTATGGCTAAGGTTCGCGAGGTGGAGAATAAGGTTGAGGAGGAGGTGAAATCAGCCGAGTCCAGGCTGGAAGCCGATATTGAAGATCTTCTTGTCGTTTACAACGCCAACGTGTTGAGGCATAGGGGTCTAGCCTGGCTCGATGATTACCCGACACATCTGTATAACCCCTGGGGCCGATTGGTTGAGGAGGAGAAAGTGGTGCATCTGGGTGAGTCTATCGATGAGTTTGAGCTCAAGAATCGTCTGCTGGATGAAGATGAAAGGAAGATTCTCCACGAGTCAATGATTTCTTATGAGAAGGACAGACTCGGCACCCAGCACTTGGATGTAGGAGAAGGTTCAGGGTGAAAGTGTACGTGTAGTACTAAGGATCGTGTAATATGGTATATAAATGCGGAAACTGATAATAGCAGTAAAATAAAAATTAAAGTAAGCACACCAGGAATTTTTATACTGGTTCGAACTTCCCGTTCTATGTCCAGTCCCAGAATACCCTCTGGATTTAAACTAAACCCCTCACTTAACCCGGAGGAATAGGTATACGACACCTGAGCAGCCAAACAGGAATTTTTTCCGCATCAACAGCCGAAGAGGACTTCAACTTAATACAAATAACTTGTTGACGAATGTGTTCTGAATAACACGGATTGTCTTTTGATAGTAGGGCTTTCATATAATCAAATCCTCAAGAGTATATATGTGTGTGAAGATTTAGAAGGAAGATAATCATGTAGAATCGAAGTATATGAATTAATTCAAGGATTCTAGTGATATTGAATAAGAATGAATGCTTTTATTTGCAGAAATAAATAGAGAATAGATTTCAGAATTAAAACAAGAATCGGTTATTGTAGAAGTGAATTGAAAATGTTTATATAGTTGTAGAATAGTTACAATCTTTCATGAAGAGTTTCAATCAAAAGTTGTGTCCGTATCTCTTGGATTGAAGGACATTCCTCTTCATGAATAATCGCAACTCTTCAGAAAACTAGCCGTTATGATCAGGTCGGTTGGCCGAGAAAACTAGCCGGTCAGCTGAGTTTACAGACGTGTATAAAACAGTGCATATTTGTGCACTTGACACAGAGTCGGTCGACCGAGGATCCTGGTCGGTCAGCCGACCTGTTGTCATTTGCACAGTGTACACTTATTTATGTATAATTCAATATAAATCAATTTGTGTGTGTGTGTGACTACTTGAGGAATGATTTTAACAATATTCTAAGACTCAATACACTAAAATATTCATACTAATCTCTGGATTGTAGTCTTGTCTCCTTTGTAGTGCACAATATACGTTTATTCTCATTTTGTCGCTTTCGTATAGTATTCTCTTTGTAATTCTTCGTATGATCTCTGAAGCTTGTGTCATGAATCAACATTCTCCCCCTTTTTGATTGATGACAATACTTATGTGACGAAATAGTATATATATATATATATTATAAATCTCCCCCTGAATATATGGCGACTTTTCTACAAAAAATTTGTTAGCTTTCATAATATTTCTCCCCCTTTGTCATCGACAAAAAGGAATACTTACTAGATGTAATTTGTAAAAGAAATATGAAACATGGAACACAAATAAGAAAACATCGAGTTTTAAATATTACATACTCAAACAAAATAGGAATATTAATGATGTTTACTTACTACACAACATCTAACGATAGACATATTGTTCATAATGAAATACTTGAAATTAAAATAAAACAATATAATCACTCCTCATCATCATCGGAATCCCAAAATTCTGGACGAATATTTTCTTCCGGAGGAACTGGTTCCTTACCACGTCTTTGAGTGTGAGAAATGTGAGTTGCCGATGTACCAGAACTTGTGTTATCTGAAGTAGACCAAGAGAAGTTTGGCGCTGGTCTTTTTTCGGGAGCAACATTAGAGGCACCGGCTTCGGAAGTACATGATAAGGAATCCCATAAATTCACGAAGAAGCCCTTGATTTTCGTGAAACGACCATCAATTTTTCGTTGATTTTGAGCCAAAATATCAATGGCCGCCTCCGTACTAATTCCAGGAGTTGGTCTTTGAATTGAATGTTGGCGAGTTAGACATTCCGTAGCATGAGTTGATGGTTGCGGTGTGGAGAAGCTACGGCGTAGTTGTTCTCGAGGAGTAGTACGCCATTGGTTAAATGTTATAAATCTAGGAGGTGCATCGGGCAACTTCATTAGTTTTATGGTCCTTGAATCAAAAGAACAAACTTTGGATGTTTCGGACTCCGGAGCATGGGTGACGAAGCTATTGATCAACCTCATTATGTATTCCCCATAATAAATATGGAGCATCTTTCCTTGGTTGAAAGAGAGAAATTCATCCATAAGAAGTTGTGCCCAATTTACTCGTACATTCCCGCAAATAGCATATAGTGCTTTGAAGTTTTCGGGATATACTAAGTGATATGAACCGCCTCTAGGAACTATAGATTTCATCATGAATCGATGAAAGAGTCGGGATTTAGGTCGAAGGGATGAAGTTTGTCTTAAATCAGTAGCGTCATCTTCAAAAAATAGATGGCTTATCCGGTCACGAGTTGATACATTACAATCTACATCGTGTAACGAAATTCCACCCGGTTGAGCATGTAAAATGTGGTTAATTCTATCAATGGAAAGAAAAATTAAGGTGCCACAAACCGATTGCCAAACACAATTGTCAGTGTTTCTTGGAGGATTGACAAGGTTAAGGTTTGCTAGAAATAACTTGACCATAATATGATTGATTTTCAAGTTATTTTTCCTATGGTCAAGGAATGTATCAAGTCCACTCTCAATAGTGGCATTTTCAATACTGTAGGGAGCGAAATCAGGATAACTTACAAATGATTCTTCAAATATTTTGGCGTCTTGGAGTTGAATCCATCTTTGAAGAGCTACATCATTGACAAGCCATGAAGCGATTTGAGTATCTACTGGAGTAGATGAAGATGAAGCATTGGTAGTCTTTGATTTCCTTTTGGGAGCTATTGTTTTTGAAGAAAAGATAAAAATTTGGGAAAATTTTAATGGGGGCTAGGGTAAAAACTGAAATTGGGAAAGTAAAAGTGAAGAGGTAAGTTGAAAAAGGTGAAAGAATGGGTTACTAAAATGAGGTTAAAAAACAGCAGATTTACATGTTCGGTCGACCGAAAATCTGGGTCGGCTGACCGACTGGGTTATCTGAGACTAGCGGAAACTTTCGAGAAGGGTTCGGCTGACCGACTCAGGTTTTCCGGTCGACCGACCCTGTTAGGAATATGCAGTTGAAACTTTCGGGATGGGTTCGGCTAACCGACTCAGGTCTTCCGGTCGACCGACCCCGTTAGAAATGCACATTTTTGCTGTTTTTCAAAAAATTATAGAAATATAAACTTTATTATCATTGCACTATATTTATACATTTTATTGAAAACAACAACATATATATATATATATATAATGTTTAGCCACCATTCGTTAAAATCAACGTTCCCATGAGTTTGGAGACGGAACATCTTCTATAGGTGACCTTCTTGAAGCTATTGGAGTTTGAACGGGGTTTGAAGAGGATGAAGGTCTATAAGTAGGTTCAGCAACATCATCCTTCTTCGATAAACAAACTTTCATAGCCATCCGTTCTAGAAAGCTCAAACATCGTGACGTAATCTTCTGCTCATAGTATAACTCTTTTTGTAGGTCCAATTGTTGCTGTTGATAGTGGTGTATCTCATCTATCTTCTGTTTAGTTGATGGAGATATGACCATTGCTTTCTTGCCTTTCTTCTTTTCCGGTGTATAACCGATATGAGTGTTCTCCCATGGTTTCCAGCCATGTCGAGGGTCTTTATCCGGAGAAGGAGAGAATTTAAGGACACGATTAGGTAAGGGAAAGATAGGATAAGGTCCGTTTTCAGGAATGTGGTCGGAACCATCATCATCCGGAGATGTATATGATAGATGAGAGTTGTCTGAATTATAGAAGTCATTGTTTGAAGACATTTTCAAGTTTTGATTTTAAAACTTTCTTAGTATATGTTTTGAAACATAAGCATAGTATATATAAGCATTTTGTTTGCTGAAAAATAAGTGGATAGGAACTAGTTTTATTTATAATCACAGAAGTTTTAATAATAAAGCCGTTTGTAAATGTAGGATTATAAATATAGAACTAAGATAGTTTTTCTGAAACCAAAACAAATAAAACAAATTTTAAAGAAAACTGAGACAAGAAACACCCATAGCTCAAGTAGCTATAACACAACATCTAACAAGCAAGTCAGAGGTCATGAGTTCGAGTTCCGCTTTGGTCAGAAATAAAACAATTTTTTGTTTTTTAATATTTTTGCATATTTTTATTTATAAATCTTTTAAAGACATTATTCCTAAGTCACGTCTAAGTTTTATAAAAATATTTTCATTTAGCGGTTTAGTAAAAATGTCAGCAATTTGATTTTCAGTATTAATAAATTCTAAATTTATTAATCCTTTTTCCAAACAATCACGAAGAAAGTGATGACGAATATCGATGTGTTTTGTTCCTGAGTGATTGACCGGATTTTTAGAAAGATTTATTGCACTAGTATTATCATAATAAATTATAGATTTTTCAAGATGACAATTAAAATCCTGTAGTGTTTGTTGCATGTATACGACTTGTGCACATGCCAAAGCGGCAGATATATATTCTGCTTCACGCGTCGATAAAGAAACACAGTTTTGTTTCTTACTAAACCAAGAGACTAAGGAACGTCCAATGAAATGACACGTTTCGCTCGTACTTTTTCGATCCGTCCGACTTCCTCCAAAATCAGCATCGCTATAGGAGACTAATTCGAAAGGACATTCTTTCGGATAAAATAGGCCGAAATCTTTGGTTTTAGTTAGATAACGAATAATACGTTTAACTGCTCGCATATGTGATTCTTTGGGATTTGCTTGAAATCGAGCACATAAACAAACACTCATCATTATATCGGGTCGACTCGCTGTTAAATATAGTAAAGATCCAATCATACTATGATATAGTTTCTGATCAACACTTTTGCCATCCTCATCTCTATCGAGATGAATCGTTGTGCTCATAGGAGTTGGTTTGGCAGAAGTGTTTTCCAGACCAAATCGTTTAATTAAATTATAACAATATTATTCTTGATTAATAAAAATTCCATTTTTAATTTGTTTAATTTGTAATCCAAGAAAATATGACAATTCTCCTATATGAGACATTTCAAATTCATTTGTCATTATAGTCGAAAATTCCTGACATAGTTTTTCATTTGTCGAGCCAAAAATGACATCATCAACATATATTTGAATTATTAAAATATCTTTACTAGTTTTCTTAATAAAAAGCGTTTGATCTACTTTACCAATTTCAAAACCAGATTCTAATAAATAGCTTTTAAGAAGATCATACCAAGCACGTGGTGCTTGTTTTAAACCGTGTAACGCTTTTTTGAGTTTATAAACATGATCCGGAAATTTTTCATGATTAAAACGAATTGGTTGTTCAACAAAAACATTTTCTTTTATGTATCCATTTAAAAATGCACTTTTAACATCCATTTGATAAAGTTTAAAATTATGAAAACATGCGAAAGCTAATAAGATTCGTATTGCTTCAAGTCGGGCGACTGGAGCAAACATTTCTTCGTAGTCTATTCCCTCTTCTTGATTATATCCTTGTGCAACTAATCTAGCTTTATTCCTGGTTATATTTCCTAGTTCATCTACTTTATTTTTGAAAACCCATTTAGTACCGATGACTGATTGATCACTAGGTCTAGGAACGAGTTCCCAAACTTCATTTCGTTCGAATTGATTTAGTTCTTCTTGCATGGAAAGAATCCAGTAGTCATCAGTTGAGGCTTCTTTTAAATTATTAGGTTCTATGTTAGAGAGAAAAGCTACATGACCAACTTGATTTAATTAATGTCTGGTTTTAACGTTCGTATTTACTTCTTCAATTATGTTTTGTACAGGATGATCCCGTAAAATTCTAGGTGGAGATTTTATTATATTAGGAGTAATGATTGTATTTTCATTAATTTCATGAATATCAAAATTTTCATTTGTATTACTATTTTCATTCTGAGTAGTTTCATCATCAGAATCGATAGTAATATTTGGATTTATATTTTTAAAATTTTCGTCAAATGAAACATGTAAACATTCTTCAATAATTTGAGTTCTTTTATTATAAATTCGATAAGCTTTGCTTCGTTCCGAATATCCAACGAATATTCCTTCATCGGATTTTGGATCGAATTTGCCTAGTTGATCTTTAGTATTTAAAATAAAACATTTAGAGCCAAAAACTTTAAGATATGAAATATTTGGTTTTCTTTCATTTAAAAGTTCATATGGAGTATTCTTTGTTAACGGTCGAATAGAAACACGATTCAATACATAACAAGCAGTAGCTACAGCTTTTGCCCAAAAATGTTTTGATAAAGTGGTTCCATTTAATAAAGTTCTTGCACATTCTTGTAACGTTCAATTTTTCCTTTCTACAACTCCATTTTGTTGTGGTGTTCTAGGAAACGAAAAATTATGGTTAATACCTTTCTTGTTACAAAATTGTTCAAAAGCTTCATTTTCAAATTCTCCTCCATGATCACTTCTTATATTTTTAATTTTCAAACTTTTATTATTTTGAATTCTTTTAACAAAAACTTTAAAATTATAAAAAGTTTCACTTTTATTTTTCAAAAAGAAAATCCAAGTGTATCTAGAAAAATCATCTACAATAACAAATACATATCTATTATAACTAATAGGCTGCACTTGAGTTGGACCAAAAGGATCCATGTGTAAAAGTTCAAGTGGTTGTTCTGTAGATATTACCTTTTTTGATTTAAAAGAAGATTTTGTTAATTTCCTAATTTACATGCATCACAAAATATATTAGTTTTGAATTTTATATTGGGTAATCCTTTAACTAATTTGTTTTTAGCTAGTTTGTTGATAGTATTAAAATTGATGTGACAAAATCTTTTGTGCCAAAGACAAGAATCGTTTTCTTTAGCTACTAAACACAAATTTGAATCATTATTAACATTCATATTTAAGATATAAATGTTTTTATCTCTTTTTCCTTCGAAAATAGTGTTATGATTTTTATCAAAAATATTACATTTATTTTCTAAAAAAGTTATATTAAAACCTTTATCGCATAGCTGACTAATACTTAATAAATTGTGTTTTAAATTTTTAACTAATAAAACATCAGTAATGAGAGGTAAATTAGAGGTACCGTTACTACTAACATCGCCTTTGCCGATGATATATCCTTTTGAGTTATCTCCAAAGGTAACTGCTCCTCCATTTGAGTATATAATGTTTGACAACATTTCTTTATTTCCAGTCATGGGTTTTGAGCAACCGCTATCTAAAATCCATTTTCCTCTCTTCTTATGTGGTACCTGCAAAAAGTTTATAAAAAGTTGGTACCCAATCTTTTTAGGGTCCTAAGAGTTAGATCTTAGGAAGCCAAACCCATACGGGTTCAGAATTCCCTTTATAAACATAATTCTTGTTATTATGAACAGTTTCCATAAACATTTTGATATGTTTATTCCTTATCAAAATATTATTTGTTTTTGGAATCCATATCTTGATGGTTTTAGTGTTTGGGTAAACTGTTTTCTTAATATCCTTCTTAATATTATTATTAATCCTACTTTTAGCAAAATTATTTTGTTTCTTAAATCCTAGTCCAGATTTATTGTTAGAGGATTGAGAATTCTCAAGTATTCTATAAAGATTATCTCTTCCTTTATTGAAATTAGATACATTTTTAGAGATATCATCAAATTTTATTTTAAAACTAGATTTTTCTAACTCTAAATCCTTAATCTTAGAGTTTAAACTATTATTTTCTAAAAGTAAAACATCATTTTTATTTTTCTGATTTCTAGTTCTTCAGATATTTACGAAATTTGAGAAGATAAGTTAGAATTTGATTGTTGAGAAATTTCAAGTTCTTCTTCTCAGCATATCTACTTCTAAGACTGTCCTATCTAACTTTCTTTGCAATTCCTTATTTTTCTTTTTAAGTTGCTTTGCTAAATCTACTAATTTAGAATTAATTTCAATTAAATCTTCAAAAGTAAAATCACTTACATCGTCTGACGAAGCCATGAAGCACACATTTTCTTGTTCATTATCACTTTCACTCTCTGATGAGGATGATGAGTCAGTGTCAACCCAAGTGACTGAAAAAGCTTTTCTTCTGGTTTTGTCTTTCTTGAAATTATTCTTTTTACGCTCTGGACAATCCTTCTTCATGTGTCCTTTCTTATGACATTCATAACTTTCCATTGTTCAAGATGATGGTTTGCTGTATTGGAATTGTTGTTGAAATTATTTTTGTTTCCCTTGAATTTGTTTCTGTTGAATTTCAAAAACTTTTTGAAATTTTTAGCGATCATTGCCATATCTTCATTATCTGAGTCGGAATCATCTTTTTCTGCTTGGAATGCTACATTTTTATTTTCTTGTGCTCCATTCTTTTTGCCTGCAAATTTACGTCGTAGGACATTAAATTACCTATCAATTCTTCTGGTTTTAATGTTGATAAATCAGTTGCTTCTTTAATAGCTAGGACTTTTCGTTCCTATTCATCCGTTAAAGAATTTAATATTTTTGTAACAACATCAAAATTAGTAAACTTTTGTTCTAATGATAGTAAAGCATGATAAATATCCTGGAATCTAGAGTACATGTCATTTATAGATTCATTTGGCCTCATTTTGAAATTTTCAAATTGATTTTTCAACATAGAGATTTTGCTTAATTTAACTTTGTTCGTTCCTTCATGCGACACATTAAGAGTTCTCCAAATTTCATAACCGGAAGTGCACATGCTAACTCTATTGAATTCATTTCTATCTAATGTACAAAATTAAATATTCATAACCTTTGCATTTGAAGTAGCATCTAGTTTTTGTGTGTTACTCCAAGTTGAGTATTCTTCAGTAGGGGTTGTGTACTCTCTTTGTATTATATTCCAGATATCGAATGCACTGGATTGCATATAGATTCTCATTCTAGTTGACTAATAATTATAATTTATACCATTAAAAAGTGGAGGTCGTGAAGTCGATTGACCTGCTGTGAAACTAGAATTAGTGTTAGTGCTAATATCGTTAGTTTGTGTGGTTGCCATATTACTTAGAAATAAATATCAAATAACTTTGTGACGGTTATAGGATTTCCTTGCTCTGATACCAAATGAAAGTATACGTGTAGTACTAAGGATCGTGTAATATGGTATATAAATGCGGAAACTGATAATAGCAGTAAAATAAAAATTAAAGTAAGCACACCAGGAATTTTTATACTGGTTTGAACTTTCCGTTCTATGTCCAGTCCCAGAATACCCTCTGGATTTAAACTAAACCCCTCACTTAACCCGGAGGAATAGGTATACGACACCTGAGCAGCCGAACAGGAATTTTTCCGCCTCAACAGCCGAAGAGGACTTCAACTTAATACAAATAACTTGTTGACGAATGTGTTCTGAATAACACGGATTGTCTTTTGATAGTACAGCTTTCCTGTAACCAAATCCTTAAGAGTATGTATGTGTGTGAAGATTTAGAAGGAAGATAATTATGTAGAATCGAAGTATATGAATTAATTCAAGGATTCTAGTGATATTGAATAAGAATGAATGCTTTTATTTGCAGAAATAAATAGAGAATAGATTTCAGAAGTAAAACAAGAATCGGTTATTGTTGAAGTGAATTGAACATGTTTATATAGTTGTAGAATAGTTACAATCTTTCATGAAGAGTTTCAATCAAAAGTTGTGTCCATATCTCTTGGATTGAAGGACATTCCTCTTCATGAATAATCGCAACTCTTTAGAAAACTAGCCGTTATGATCAGGTCGGTTGACCGAGAAAACTAGCCGGTCAGCTGAGTTTAAAGACGTGTATAAAACGGTGCATATCTGGGCACTTGACACAGAGTCGGTCGACCGAGGATCCTGGTCGGTCAGCCGACCTGTTGTCATTTGCATAGTGTACACTTATTTATGTATAATTCAATATAAATCAATTTGTGTGTGTGTGTGACTACTTGAGGAATGATTTTAACAATATTCTAAGACTCAATACACTAAAATATTCATACTAATCTATGGATTGTAGTCTTGTCTCCTTTGTAGTGCACAATATACTTTTATTCTCTTTTATTCGCTTTCGTATAGTATTCTCTTTGTAATTCGTCGTATGATCTCTGAAGCTTGTGTCATGAATCAAAACTCATGAATCAACATAGGGGTTGACCATCATGATGCAAGTCTTGAAGTTCCAGCGTCAACTCAACCTGAACCCTTATCTGCGGTGGATCCCCAAGTTGTTCCTGCCTATAATCTAGATCAGCCATAGATATCTCCGGCTATAGAGCAAGTTGTTGAAGTCGCTCAACCATCTACGAGCCAAACTGAGGAAGGTACTCTGAACATTCTTCGTACTTGTTCGAGATCGATAGCTTTATTTGATTTGTTTACTGACAGTCTTCCTTTTCCTTTGTCCAGTGATTGATGCTGCACCGATTGTGCTTCCTTCAACCCAAGAATCACAACAAACGCAGGAGGTTGTCATCACTGAAGCGACCACCATAACTACAACTGCGCCACTCGATGAAATGCAGTGAAGCACGCTTGTTTTTGATGAGCAGATGATGGAGGAACTCTTTCATCATCATAGCGATCCTTTTGCTGACCTGCCATTTGTTATGGGTGGAGGTGCTCCTCCTACAAGCTCTTCAATGCCGACCACCGATGCTCCTAGCGAGGCCCAGGCGATCAATGAAGAGGAAATATTGGCCGAAATCGACGTTGAGATGGAAGCAGCGGCTCATGGCGGCAGTTTTGGAGGTGGGATGGCGGCACCTGGTCCAGCTCTGCTCAGAATAATATCACCTGGTGGTAAAGTTTTCGATACTAGTGTGACCATTCCGCCTCCTACAATTGATCTTGTTCCTCCGACTCCGCCCGCGGGAAGCATCCCTATTCATTCGAGCTCGGAGGAAGACGTCGAGATTATGCCCCCGCTTGGAGACCGACCACCAAAACGTAAAGGCTCAAAAAGAAAAGTTAGTGGCGGCTCCAACGGGTCTACACCGAAAAGGAAGCCGAGGAAGAAAAAAGAGTAGACATGCTTCCTCGATTTATTTTGATTTTCATTTTGTTGGCCGTGTATAGATGCGGGTTTGGCCCCCGCTAGTAGGAATTTTTTGGAACAAACTTGTACATGAATTTCTCTCACAAATAGTAGAAATGAAACTCTTCTTTTTCGGCTTCTTTTCAGTTATTGTGTATTTGCTCAAGTGTTTCAATATTTGAAGTGTACTTGTGAAGTTTCAGCTTCCGGGTCAGGTTTGTTTTTATTCGCCAGGTCCGGAAACTGTGGACATGGTTTACGACCGGGAAGTGAGTTGAATTTTGACATCTCACCGCTTCAGTCAATGGTCGATGCTTAAGTCCTGCCCCCTAGTCTTGGGGATGAGTTGTAGAACATCAGCCAGCGATTGCATCTTACTTATAACACGTTGAGTCTAGTGCCACTGAACAGATGTTTGAGACAGGTGGAGATTGGGTGGTTCAACCACACTTGCTTGATTATCGATGATCATATCCGCACTCCGGGGATTTTCATTTGTTTACTAGCAGTTGGTTACGCCGATTTAGATTTTAACTATATGTCTGTGCTCTAGGGACTCGAAGTCGACATTTATACTCTGACTCGCACTCTGGGAGTTCGGAGTTGGTATTTATACTCCAATTCGCGCTCTGGGAATTTGGAGTTGATATTTATACTCCGTTTCGCACTCTGGGAATCCAGAGTTGATGTTTATACTCCGTTTCGCACTATGGGAATCCGGAGTTGGCGTTTATACTCCAATTCACACTCTGGGAATTTGGAGTTAATGTTTATACTCCGACTCACACTCTAGGAGTTCGGAGTTGGTAAATAGATGGTCAGTCACATCTGCTGCATGTTTTTGGATTTCACTCGAACTCTGGGAACGAAAGGTGTATCAGGATCGTGGATGGTCGGATCACATCCACCTTGAGTTAACAAGTGAGGTCGTTAGATGGACAGGTCCATCCTCCCCAAACTTGGTTCAGATACGGACGAGGTTGCTAGGTGGACGAATCCACCCTTCTCGCATTTGTAAATTTATACTCCAATTCGCACTCTGGGAATCTGGAGTTAAGTGAAGGATTGTCGTGTATCAATCCTTTTTTGACTTTGGTGTGATGGCTTACCCCCGAGCTCGGGTTTCACTTAGCGAGTGACCGGTTGCATCACAGTCACTCCCTATTTGAATAAATCCCACCGTATGGTGGAACTTAGCTCTCCGTGCATGGTGATGATCATATGAAGTATTTCAAGTAAATCACGCCTCTGGCTCGAAGAGATTGCATTTTATTGCTGAAATAAGAAAATATGGCAAAGTCAGTTGCCTTATTACAAATTATAATTTCGAAATGCAGAAACAAATTGCAAATGGAAAATAAACTAAATGAATAAACATATCATGTTATGTGTAGTAGCGACGAAGACTCTCGCTGTTCCAGGCTCTTGGCAGAGTAAGACCGTCGACGGTCAATAATTTGAATGTGCCATCTCCGAGTCTTCGATCAATAACATACGGTCCTTCCCATGTTGGCTTCATATGTGAAGGGACCGGATAGATTCTTTTTAGAACGAGATCGCCTAGTTCAAAGGTTCGTGGGCAGACCTTGGCGTTGTACAATCGGGCGACTCGACTTCGATACGCGGCTGCCCTCAGATCATCCTCTTCACACTTCTCATCTAATAAATCAAGAGATTCAGCAAGTAATATAGCATTTGTCTTCGGATCATAGTATGTCACACGATGAGAAGGTACTTCTAGCTCGATTGGAATAACAGTTTCTGAACCATAAGAGAGAGAGAGAATGGAGTGTGACCGGTCACGGACTTGTGGGTTGTTCAGTAAGCCCATAAAGCCATAGGAAGTTCATCGACCAACTTGCCTCCGACCTTTTCCAGTCGTTTTTTCAGAATGGACTTTATAACTTTATTGACCGCTTCGACCTGTCCGTTCGCTTGAGGGTGTGCAACTGCAGAGAATTTCTTTTGAATGTGAAACCGTTTGCAGAAATCTTTAAATTCAACACTGTCGAATTGGGTTCCGTTATCAGTAATAATGGTGTGTGGAAGACCGAATCGATAGATAATGTTGCGTACTACAAAATTGATCACTTTTTTCGTCGTTATGGTAGCAAGAGGTTCAGCTTCAGCCCACTTTGTAAAGTAATCAACTGCGACGATGGTGTACTTCGCACCACCTTTTGCCAGAGGTAGAGTACCAATGATGTCGATGCCCCATATTGCAAACGGCCATGGGCTGACCATTTGCGTTATCTCGGTAGGTGGGGCTCTAGGAATTCGAGCATGCTTCTGACATTTATCACACTTCTTTGCATAATCCGACGCATCGCGATTCACAGTCGGCCAATAATATCCGTATCGAAGTATTTTCTTGGCAAGTGCTTGCCCCCCATTGTGATCGCCACATTCTCCCTCATGTACATTGCGTAATACTCGTTTAATTTCATCGTGAGCGATACACCAGAGTAAAGGAACAGAGTACCCTCTTCTGTACATGACTCCATTCTAGATGGTGAATCGCGAGGCCTTCCCGAGGACTTTTCTTTTTTCACTCCTGCGCTCCGGTAGGATTCCATGCTCAAGCTAACTTTTGAATGGAGTCATCCATGACTCCTTATCGAGAACGGTTTCACATACCCGATCTGTTTCTGCCCGATCAATACTTAAGGAAGGTAGCGTCTCTATGGGAATGAGTCCCATTTGTTGAGCTTCACCTGTGCTGGCTAACTTCGCCAATGAATCGGCTTTCTGATTGCGTTCTCGAGGTATGCGATAAATGGCATAGTAATCAAACTGATCCGGTATTTCCTGAACTCGAGCTAAGTAGGCAGCCAGCCTTCGATCCCTCGCTTGATATTCTCTCCGAACTTGACACACAACTAATTGTGAATCATAATAATTTTCCCAGCGATGATTCTCAAATCTGTGGCAAGTTTCAATCCAGCTAAGAGGGCTTCATATTCAGCTTCATTATTGGTTGCATGAAAATCGAACTTTGAAGCATAACATATAGATCGGCCTTCGGGGGTTTCGAGTACAACTCCAGCACCCAGCACCGGTTGTTTGATGCACCATCAGTGTACAGCCTCCTGACGTATTCGGGAGATTCACTAGTTTCGGGCAAGTCCTCTGAAATGGTAATTTCGGCTATGAAATCGGCCAGGACTTGTCCTTGAATGGCTCGTCTTGGAGTATAAGTAATATCAAACCGGCTCAGTTCGATGTTCCCCTTGAGTAACCTACCAGACGTCCCAGGTTGCGAAAGGACTTGTCGTAACGGCTGGTTGGTGTAAACAATAATAGGATGTGCCTAGAAATATGGACGGAGCTTCCTTGATGCAATAACAAGGCAATAAGCCAACTTCTCTAGTTTCGGATAATTCCTTTCAGCTCCAGTCAATCGTTTGCTGATGTAGTATACTGGCTTCTGTATCCTGTCTTCTTCTCGAATTAAGGCAGCACTGATAGCATTTTCTGATATCGCCAAGTAAACGTACAACTTCTCATGATCAATAGGCTTTGACAAGATAAGTGGTGTGGATAGATGTTGAATTAGTGCTTGGAAAGCGCCCTCACACTCCGTGGTCCATTCAAAGTTTCGTTTCCCTTTTCGGATCAGATCGAAGAAGGGAATGTATTTGTCAGTGGACTTTGAAATGAACCTGCTCAGTGCTGCTAATTTCCCATTGAGACTCTAGACTTGCTTTATAGTTTTCAGAGTTTCAAGATTTCTGATTGCCCAGATCTTTTCAGGATTAGCTTTAATCCCTCGAGCATTGACGATAAACCCAAGGAATTTTCCGGATGCAACTCCAAAATGACACTTAAGTGGGTTGAGCTTCATTATGTATCCCGAAGTATGTTGAACATAGTTTCCAAGTCTTTAATATGGTCAGTGGAAAATCGTGACTTCACAAGCATGTCGTCTACGTATACTTCCATGGTTTTACCGATTTGATTAGCAAACATCTAATTGACCAATCATTGATAAGTAGCCCTGGCATTCTTGAGTCCGAATAGCATAACTTTGTAACAATAAAGTCCAGATTGGTTATGAAGCTGGTATGTTCTTGATCAAGTAAATGCATTGGTATCTGATTGTAGCCAGAATATGCATCCATGAAGGATAAGAGTTCATGTCTAGCTGTTGAGTCTACTAGCTGATCAATTCTGGGAAGCGGAAAACTGTCTTTAGGACAAGCTTTAATCAGATCGGAGTAATCGACACATGTTCTCCATTTTCCGTTCGATTTTCGAACAAGCACGAGATTCGGCACCCATTTGGGATATAGCGCATCTCGAATGAACCCGTTTGTTTTAAGCTTTTCTACCTCTTCCTTAAGGGCGGCAGATCTCTCTGGATCCATACCACGCCTTTTCTGTTTAACCGGGACATGTCGCGGGTCAATATTCAAGGTATGGCTTGCGATGTCTGGCGTGATCCCACACATGTCAGAATGAGTCCAAGCGAATGCGTCAAGATTCGCCCATAGAAATTCAACCAATTCCTCTTGAGTTTGCTGGCTTAGCTGAGAGCCAATCTTTATCATCTTTGAATCATCATCATTGTCAATTGGGACATCGATCGTCAGTTCGGCCGGGGATGCTTGACTTTCTTTAGATTCTCCTTCATCTTCGGTTTCTCTTGGGTCAAGATCCCTTTGGAATTGGTTGGGGTGCCCGGGCCTAGGCCCAGGCATTAATTGTCAATTATCAGCAAAGCGGACGCAGAGGGATTCTTCTACGCCCTTTCCTTTCTCCTTTTGCTGTGCCTCCCGCAGCTCGGCAACGTAACAGTCTCTCCCAACAGCCTGGTCCCCATGAATGATTCCTACTCCACGATCAGTGGGAAACTTCAAAGTCAAACACCACGGGGCAATGGCTGCCCTGAATTCAGCGAGGGCCGGTCGGCCCAAGAAAGCATTATAAGGGGAGTCTATGTCCAACACAACGAACTGCAATATCTGTACTCTCCGGTGTTCTCCAACTCCCAACTCCACTGGTAGTTCCACTACTCCAGTGGGTATAGTTGCGCTCCCATTGAAACCATGGATTCGAGATTAGCAAGGCTTTAAATCTTTGGCTTCCATTTTCATTTGGTCGTAAGCTCGTTTAAACAAGATATTCATAGAGCTTCCACTGTCAACTAGGATCCTCTTCATCCAAGCAGGACCTACTTGAGCTGAGATGACCAGTGGATCGATAGTGGGGGCTTCGACTTTATCAACATCTCTGTTTCTAAACACGATGTCATCTGTCATCGTCTTTTGTTTTTTGGCCGGAGCCCCTTCATCAAAACTACTATAACACTCGAAGTCCATTTCCTTCCAGCTTCGGTCGGCTGGATGGGGACCACCACTTATTGTATTAATAACCAACCTCCCACCAGTTCGAGCGGGTTCCTCCTGCCTTTCCTGGTTTGGTGCATGATTCTGATTTGATGGGCCCGCACCTCCAGACTGCGGCGCCCGCACATACTGATCCAACTTTCATTCACGTATCAGCTTTTCAATGAGATCTTGCAAATGACGACACTCATTTGTATTATGGCCATAACTTTGATGGAATCTGCAAAACTTTCCTGTTTGGATTTGTCTTTCTGTTGACGGCTTCAGGGTAGGTTTCTTGTATTGCATGGTATTACAGGTCTGTAAATGCACATTTTCCAACGACGTATTCAATGGAGTATAATTGTCGAACATGGGAGCTTTACGCCATGGACCACGATTTTGATCTCGCTTTTTTCCTTGATTTCCACTGTCCCTTTGCTGGTTCTGTTTGTTTTGTATATTCAGCTGAACTTTTCCGAAACTCTCCCCGAATTGTTTAACTGCGATGTTACTTTGAATTCCTTCCATGTTGGGCCCTGCGTCATCCTACTTCCTAGACTGTTTCGCATCCTTCCTTCTCAAGAATTGGGCTGCCTTGGAATAGAAACGGTCCAGTAACGCAGGTGGCTTCCCAGCTAACCAATTTCCGAACTCAGAATCGGGATCAATCCCCTTAGTTAGTTCCATTAGGATAGAGTTTTCATTGGGATTGCTTATCTCTGCACATGTAGCATGAAATCGCTCCAAGTAACGTCTAAGTGTCTCTTCGGGAGCTTGAGTGACACTAGACAGGGTATTAACATCTTTAGGCCTCGCTACGTGCATACGGAATTGTTCAACAAACTCGGTCGCCATATATTCGAATCCATTACA
Organism: Allium fistulosum; assembly: GCA_030737815.1. NCBI lineage: Eukaryota > Viridiplantae > Streptophyta > Magnoliopsida > Asparagales > Amaryllidaceae > Allium > Allium fistulosum. Next base: position 1,347,399,034 of record CM060902.1, read on the forward strand.
ATATTGCTTGTTCGTATCCATCAAGTCGAAGCAACTTTGATCGATGCGAATTAGAGCTGGCTTGATGGTTACGAACAAAGCCGCCTCTATCGATGCGAACTACACCACTTTCATCGATGCGAACTAGACCATCCCCATTGATTCGAGCTATGCAATGGCCATCGATACGAACGAGGCGAAGTTCAAGGGACGACTCGGTCAACTCGGCGTAGAAGATGGATCGATTCGAAGAGTGCTCGCCACATCACCACCTGATCGCGTGCAACAATCGATTCGAAGGGATCGATTCGAATTGATCGTTTCGAACTATACAGCCTATCAAAAAGCTACAACTCGTATCGATCATACCTCATGATCCACCAGTCCAAATGCTATGAAATTTTCACAGAAGCTTACGTACATGCTAAAGAATGTTCACACCAAGTTTCGACTCATTGGACGAAATCTTGATCAATACGAAATTCGTTCGTATCGATCACGGATCGAGCCGAAACTTCACGGGCTCGGTCGCGTGGGCCCACTCACGTGCCAGAAGAAGTCTCCCGAAATCTGAGCGAAATATCAGCCTCTTACGCCTATAAATAGAGCCCCGGGGCCTACAGAGAAAGCATCTTTTAACGCTCCAACGCCCAGACTCTGCCGGATTCGATTCCATACTCCATTACTACTGTTGTACTCGAATTTCATAATTTAATTCGCTGTAATCCGCTGCAATCAATTGTAATCATCAACGAAATATCAATAAAGTGATTAATTTCATAGTGGATGTAGGCAACACACCGAACCACTCTAAATTCCTGTGTTTCTGTGTGTTTTTATCATTTGCATATCTGTTTTCTGGAGTTTTTGTTAGATAATCCTCTTCTTACATTTAATTTCTTCATTTTATCTCTTCAAAATCTTTCGAAGAGTGTTGTGCCCAATTTTGGTACAAACATTTACCAAATTTGAAAACAATATCGTGTCAGTTTGCTCTGTTTAAGTGTTTTGAAATTCCAATCGATAGCGTTGATCAGACGAATCGATCGAAACCCGAAACTCAAACTTAACAACTCAAACAACACACTATAAAACATTTTTTATTAATTTACAAACACACTCCCTAGCTCGATGATTCAAGGATGGATTTCACAATAAGGATAGAGATTCAAATTTAGATGAATCCTAGTCAAAGAAAATTCTAACCACAAAGATAGACTCGAAAGGAAAATATAATGACTAAATTACATAAGAGGAAGATGGATAGATTTATATTAATCGTGGGTGACCTTAACCGGGTCAACCGAATTTCCAGGGATAAGATCGATGCGGAAATTCAATTTCCCATTTGAAGGGAAGAGAAGTGACTTCACCCAATATCAGGATAATCTCTGATTATCGAAATGGAGTCAAGATTACAAGGGAATCACCCTGATCATTTACTAAAGAAACGATTCGTGTTTTCGCAAGGAATAATAGCCTCGTAAACCGAAGAAATAAAAATCTCTGGTGAATCGACGCTTGTTGTAAAGGAGTTCGCCCCTTTACAAATCATACTAAGGTTGTTGGAACAGAAGTGGAGTTATGGGATGCTCCAGTATCAAGAAGAGCACGAATAGGAGAAGATAAGAATGAAATTTCAGAATGAAGGGGAAGGTTCCAAAGTTCAAAGGAAACCGATTCAAAGAGGAAGAAATTTATGCTCGAACGAAACGTGATTCTGTAATTGAATTTTCTCTATATGCTAAGTTTTGCCTAAACCAGAGCTCTGATACCAACTGTAACGACCCGGTATTTCGACCCATTCGCATCCGCAAATGTCAGACTTGAATTGCTCAAAATATCATATTGTTAATTTATTATTTGGTAAAACTCAGCATATACAGTAAATAAATCAATCATAGAATCACAGACACAGAGTATTACAACAATAAGCAGCGGAATAGATAAATAGTAGTTCATGAAGCTACTATATAAACAACAGAGTTTGAAATAAAATACAAACAGAATATCTCAAATACCATATAGTCTTGAATACAAACAGATGACAAGTCTGAACAAAACAACTAATAGCTGAAGGTTGAATAGATATAGATGGATCTCTAAGTGAAGCTCCAACTCCAAAGGTGAGTCTCAAATGATGTGACACTCAGTCTGACTTGAGCGTGAAGCAAAACACAAAACACTCGAGTCAGGATTAACATTCTTATATTAATAAATTCAACTCAAGTGAAATGTCAAATGAAATACAAGTAACTTAAAGGATGCTTGGGATTTCCATCCTCTAAGGATCCGTGGAACTATCTACTATGTAGTAATATACGCTATTATAATATGTCTATAGTAAAGTAAACTATTAAAATAGCGTTAAGGCGTTACCCATATCCCCCTTAACACATTTTATATAATGTCGTAGTCTATACAAATACTGTAAACTCCACTCGAAAGTGGGCTGTAACGACCCGTATATCTTAGTGGTTTTATTTACTTAATTAACTGGAAATTTGTGAAATTTTAAATAATTGAATTTTGAAATAAAAATTTGATATTTGGAATACGTCTGTTTAAACATAGGAGATGGTAAATTTTCATCTGATAATATGAAAGTTTATTTTCTTGTGTAATTTTATTTCAATTTAAATCAGTTAACATTTGATGATAATAAAATAATTTCCAAACCTGAATATTTTTATATAATAAATTTGTAAATCATCTTCTGAGTGAATATTCATATTTTGTTTCTCAAAATTTTGAATGCTATTGCTCCGTTTATCTTATTTTCGGCAAAATAGCAGCATTTTCGGCACCGAATATCGACTTTTGATATTTCGGTCGTACCACTGACATCAGTATACCATTTTGATCGCCTCGTCGTGCTGATCTCTACGGTATACTCAATTCTATGTTTTGAAGTCCGGTACGCAGTGGAATCCGTGAAAACGATAACCGTATCGGTTCCGCAACTTGCCTTTTTGTTTTGTTTGAGACCATTCATTATCTATCGGTTAAACTGTAGATCTATTTACAATTCTATTTCCCTGAATTTAACCCTGACCTTTGATTTTCTGTATTCCAATTTACTAAATGTTGGTTCATTGATTTGCTTTGAAAGAAAGGAGAAACCAATACATTGGTTCGTTCTCTGTTCCTTTTAGATCTGAAAAAAAAGGAAATATGTTATGCCTGCTCCCTCCTCTCTCTACCTTCACCTCCGTCTTTCACCGCTCCTCTCCACCATACCTAAAAGCCTATCTCCCTCTCCACATCCACCACCGTCGCCTGTAGCCGCCCTGACTAGCACCGAGTCTTCCTCCATCACCTCGCCATACCTGGCCACGAATACAACCCATCTCGAGCAGCCGCTTGGATCTACTTGGCAGCCTTTCCTTTGGATTTATAGAGTGGTATTGTTTTAAATCTTGCTTTCAAATTTTATTGATCCAAAATACTGTTTTATATATGATATATAGATATATATTGTTACATATCAAACCAGTATATATATATATTGTCTACAAATTCAAGTCTGCATATATATTGTTTACATGGTCACGTCTACATACATATATTATTATATACGTGTCGCATATTCACTAGCCTGTAGATATACATATATTTATATGGGGCATTTTATATATAGTCTTTTATTCTATATGAGTTTATAAAGTTTGATTTATACGGTAAGTTTATATATATTCGTTTTGTTTAGAGTGCTATATTTGATAAGTTGTTATATATATATATATATATATATATATATATATTAGTAATATAGGTCTGTGTTTTGCATTTTGCACATATATAGTTGATTATATATATATATATACATATATATATCACGTATATATCGTTTTAACATGCAATCCTCTTCTCTATATAAAATAATATGGATTTTTAAATTATTGTTTAAATATATATATGTAGAGTTTCTAAGTATTGCATTTCATTTGTTTTAAAGTGTGTACATTTTTAAAGCATATATATTAAATATTTAAAGCTTATCTTCCTTGTTCTGAAACATGAGTACTCTTTAGTTCTGAGAATTTCAGAGGTACAGTTATATATAAGTTTGCATACGGTAGTTTTTCTGAAGCCTACATTGCTACTTTATGTAATATAGTACGTTTTAAATATTTGCAAATTTATATTTATATTTTCTTTAACTGGATTTTTGTAACAACTAATATGTGTAAAGTTTATATTGCGATTTATATATAAATTTATTTTTACCAAATTTTTTAAATTTATTTGAAAACTTTGATTTTTAAATCATTTAAAATGTGATTTTTGGAATTTTCCAATGTATTTTGGATTTTGTAACAATTTTTTTCCAAATATAATAAAATAATGATTTTCTGGAAATATTATATTTTTTCAACTTTAGTCAAACTTTGATTTTCAGCGAAATGTTAAATTTGAATTTTATTTCTAATCTTTTTCTTTGAAACAGAATTTGTTTCTAACATTCGTTCTGCTTTTTGTTTTGTTAAATTCTGTTTTATACTCTCTTTTAAAGCTGATAAATTCAGCGTTTTAAGAGAAATTATTTTCAGTACTTTTTATTGTTTATATTTTCATTGTTATTTCTATTTTATTTTAGTTTTGGCCTTTGTTTATTTTATTTATTGTTTTGAACTTGTTGGTTTTGGGCTTGACAAGTGGGCTTGGAAATTCAAGAGACATGAGTTTCTTTTCTTTTAATGTGATGTGTGCCTCTTCCTTTTCCTTTCTCTTAGCCGTGTTTTTCATCCCGTAGCCGTACATAGCATTGCATTCCCATCTCTCCTTTTAATTTTTCATTTCTAAAAAACAAAAATTTAAGTAAGTTTTTCCATGGCTTCCCCTCCTCTTTTCTTTTTCTCTTTTCCATTTCTTTCTCTTATGCTATTTCGGTCACCATATCCCATCCTTTTAGCCGACCATCTCCACCAATTTCCGTCACCATTTGCTCGGCCTCCACCACTTCAACCTATTGCCGTGACCTTCCATGAGATGAACCACCACCATAGCATACTTGAAACCATAGCCGAACCTTATAGAACATCACCTCCCTCTTGTTTGCCTCGGCCGCCCCTTGTTCACCACTTTCCCCTTCCTTTGGCCGTGACCAAATCCATCCCATAGCCATGCTAATTGATGTGCCTTGACCCAAAGTGACCACTTGACCGAACCCAAACTCCATAGGGCCGAACCATGTGCCTTAGGCCGAACCACTTGAACCCATGACCTTTCATTTCCTTTGACCTTTTGCCTTCACTTGACTTTTAACTTGCCAATCCCTTCACATACCCTTCATTTCAGTCCATAGCCGTGCACTATTGGAACCATAGCCGAGCATACTTGCATGTAAAACATGGTAGCCAAGCCATAGGGTCATGTGGTCAAGCCTATCTCCTTTAAGGCCGAGCCCACTTATTTGTGTAAACCACTTTTTGCCCACTTTTCCTTTGTTTTGTATTGTTTAATTCTTATATTCTTTTGTGTTAAATTATATACTTATGTATATTTTGAATGTGTTGTTTACATGTAACAACCCGTGATTGCGGTTACCAAATAATAAATTAAAATTGGGATTTTAATTTAATTGGAGCTATTAATGAATTTTTAATGTGGCTAATTTGTTCAAAATTTAGTCATTTTGAATAAATTAATATTTTGGGCTTAAGTGTAAAATGGAGCATTTCAAGGAAATTAATTAGGGAAATTTGTAATTTGTATTATTGCAAAATTTTATATGTGTAAAATAGTGCAATATTTGATTTGGGAAATTAATTTGCAATTTATTTGCAAAATGGTGATTTTGGCTAATATTAACTATAAACGGTGTTTTGGAAAAATTAGGGGTTAAAATGTAAAATATTGTTGATATAGGATTTTATGAAATGGCTAAAAGTAATTGTTAACATATTTTCATAATTTTCTATGGTTTGAAATGTATTTAGTAATTTGTATGTAGAGTGTACTTAGAGAAAATTGCCTATATATGTATGCACATGAATAATACAAAGTCCTAATGGGTATTAGATCCAATAACCCTAACCATTAGCCTATAAAGTATCTTTTACTCTCCCATTTCAGCCAACACTTCATTTCATAACCACTAAAACCTAATTAGAAAGCTCCAAAACCTAGTCATGGCCTCCTAAGCAAGACTCCAATCTACACCAAATCAAAGAGAGTTAATCCAAACTACTAAAAGAGGTAATAGCAATCACAAAACCCACCTCTAATTCATTCTTTAATTTCTGAAATTATTTTGTAATCCTCTTTTTTTTGTGCATTTAGATTGTGAAACTCTTTGATCTTCTTTTCATTGCTTGGAAAGAGGTAATATATGCTAGCTGAAATTATAATTAGTTTATTACTGTTAGTAAATTAGGCATATCTCATTCATCTTAAATCGGAATTAAGATTTTCTTGAAGTTTTGGAAAGCTTATTCTGTAGCCTATAACTTTCATGTTTTGAGCTTTGCCTAATTTTGTGGTTTCAATGGTCGAAATCACGTTTGTTTGTCGCTGACCTGACAACAAACTACAGGGTTGATAAAATAAAACCCTGAAATTGATTTGGCCATAAGTTACTCGTTTTTGATCCGAATTAGATAATTTTGGATGTTCCGGAAAGCTTAAAACATATGCTACAATTTTTGTTCAGTGAGTTTTCTGTAATATTGCCATTTAGATGACCTGAAATGCGTTCAAAGACAGAAGACCAATTCTGTCTTTAACAAGTTATCTTGAGTTTCAATCTGATATTGTTTTGCATGTATCTCTCTCGTTTCTTATCCAAATCTAATAATTTTGGATGTTCTAGAAAGATTAGATTTAGAGCTAAAACTTTCATGTTTTGAGTTTCATGAAATTTCGAAGTTATTTTGGTTAAAATTGTACATTCTTACCACTGTCCCGAGAAAAAAAAGAAAACAAAATAATAAATAATTTTTTTTTAAACTCTGTTCCAGGTTTTTTTTCTCCACTTCGCGATGCCGCCACGATCGCATCCGAAGTCGGAATTTGACGTTTTTGGTCTCGTTGGAAAGGTGGAGTTTCGAACTCCATCTTTGTAAAATTTAGGCATCGTCGGCATTCTTTTGGTACTTCGAATTTCGTGTCGAAGTTGAACTCTTGTCGCTGTTTGTAAACAGTGTGAATCTTGTTCTGGGTCCAACTTTGAGACGTCGCTGCTACTTCGTCTCAACTCGGATTCCAGAAATTCTTTTTGCATCTTATATTAGGGATGTTGGACTATATTCCTACCAGTTTTCATGTCATTTGGATTCAGTTTGCTGGTCCAAATAAATTGCCGAACTTGGGTTCGCAGCAGTTTTTGAATGGTCAAACACTTAGAATGAAAATCAAATATCCCTTCTGTTTCCAGCTTTTGAGCGCCACTCCGCGATGCCTCCACGTTCGCATCGGAAGTCGGAATTCAACGTTTTTTGTCTCGTTAGAAAGGTGGAGTTCCGAACTCCATCTCAGGAAAATTTGGACAACATTGGAGTTCGTTTGGTACTTCGAATTTCGTGTCGAAGTTGAACTCTAGTCGCTGTTTGTAAACAGTGTAAATCTTGTTCTGGGTCCAACTTTGAGACGTCGCTGCCACTTCGTCTCAACTCGGAATCCAGAAATTCTTTTTGCATATTAAAGTAGGGATGTTGGACTACATGCCTGAAAATTTTCATGACATTTGGACACAGTTTGCTGGTCCAAATAAATTATCGAACTTGAGTTCACAGCTGTTTTTGAATGTTTACAAACACTTGAGAATATTTTTGATGATTTTCTGGTTTTCATTGATTTCTTTGAGATTTGTCTCTAGATTTCGTACACGGGTTTTATGAATCATTTTCAAAAGATTTTTCACTCCTAAATGGCTTTTGAAAATTATTATATAATATTATTTTAATTATTAAATTAATTACTCCATAATAGGAGACCTTTCAAAAGACCGTTTTAAAAGTGATTCCGAAAATCAATTATAAATCCGTTTTACACCATTATTTTCTATAATAAAAATCTCACACTCACTTTTAGCACGTCGAGCGAAGTGGAAAGGTGCTTAAACGGTTAGGAAATCTCCGGCCTATGGAAACCGTGTGTATTTTCTTTCCGGTTAATCCCCGACCTATTCGATTGATCGTTTTGACCTTTGGGTCTAGTTTACCGATGATATGAGGTAGACTTTTTATTGTTTGGAGTGTGAGCTTGCTATTGGTTAGGAAACCGTTTAGTGCGAACGTGGGGTATGGGACTCATTGTTAACACTTTGCGGGTTCCTCTCCAAGAAGTTAGTGACACATTAGCCTCTGGGCGGCCAGTACTGGACCTCTGGGTCACCACGCCTCTGGGCAACTGTCTCTGGACACCTGCTCTATGGAGCAGTTTATTTTTCGGCGTGTGCCTCTGTGCCTTTATCCTTCTGGGAAGGATCTCGCCGTCTCGCGCGTTTCGCATCGGTGCGAGTGATCGATCACAACTCTACAGTACTTGGCAACAACGATTCTGGTCGGTGCACGTGCAAAACTTGTATTATCTGATTATTTTTATATCCATTCGAGTACCGCCATTCGGCGTTGGTTCTATGGAACCATACGATGTAAGTGCGATTACCTTGTGGATTCACAGTGTCTCTGGACACTGCTTTTCAGTGTTTGATTTCATTGATTTTTCAGTATATCCCCATTGCTCTTTGGAGCATTGATCTTTGCTTGGGCATTGATTACAGACTCTGGTCACTCTTGGGATTATTGCCTATGGGCATCTTTTTATAGCTTTGGCTACGCCGATGATATGAGGCGATTTTATTTATTCTACACTTTGGTGTTGATTTCTCTTTGGAGATTTTTATTGTTTATTGATGATTATGGATCGTCATTATATTCATGTGGTTCATAATATACTTCTCTTTGGATAAGTACTGTTTTACTTATGTACCGCATTATTATATATCTCAGTTATTACTGATTGTTTAGCTAGCCTGACCCGAGTGTTTTCGCTCGGGTCAGACCGAGTTGTTTCAGGTTAGGTCTCTGGACTTAGCTTCTGTGCTTCCGCTTGGACATTATCTGCTATGCTGATAGATAGCGCTTTTATTTGTCCACTATTCCGCTACTCTCTTATTATTCAGACTTTGATATGTACATATTTTTGACTCACATGTGTGAGCAGTGGCTTTGTACCCACTTATGATATTTGGATCTGTATTGATGATGTATTGTTCTGGGATTTTATATCTGTTATGTGATTATGTTCTGTGATGCTATTTCATTATGTTATTATGCTTTGTCCTGATAGATCTTTAGCCATTTGTAATTTCGTTATAAGTATTTACCGAATATGTCGAACCACTTGATTGAGAAAAATTTAAATAGATTCCACCTTTCGACGTATTCGGTAGATAGTTATAGCTTGATTATAGATGGTCGCTTCCACTATACTCTATTCTCCGCTTTAACAGACAGTATTACTCCCGTAATACTCTTTGTTACAGTGGGTCTCAGAGTGGGGCGTTACAGCTTGGTATCAGAGCCTGGTTTCAGGAATAAGCATAATAAACACAGAACAGATACACTTAGTACAATACATTTTAAATTAGATCCGAATTAAATCATATCCCTTCCTCATGTTTATTGATAGATAAGTTAGGAATATGTATAGGAATCCGTTATATTCCGTAGTATTCCTTAATTAATTATCTATCATTGAATCATGTCTAACTCTAATTCCCGTTACGACATGTTTGACCATTTGAGCGGTGCGAAGGTCTTCTCTCAGTTTGACCTTGCCACCGGATTCCATCAGCTACGAGTCATGGAAGACAGCATTCCTCTTACAGCATTTCGCACTCGTCATGGTTCTTTTGAGTGGTTGGTCATGCCGTTCGGCTTGACGAACGCTCCGGCTTTCTTCGTCGATCTCATGAATCGAGTATTCCGGGAATACATCAATAGATTCGTTCTGGTTTTCATCGACGATATTCTTGAGACTCTTTCTATGTGTGATATTCGAAATCGAGCTCCGTCTTCTGTATTCCTTTTGTGGATTAGATGTTATAGACGACTTCTATATTTAAGGAATTGCGGGGACGCAATTTTCTTAAGGGGGGGAGTCTGTAACAACCCGTGATTGCGGTTACCAAATAATAAATTAAAATTGGGATTTTAATTTAATTGGAGCTATTAATGAATTTTTAATGTGGCTAATTTGTTCAAAATTTAGTCATTTTGAATAAATTAATATTTTGGGCTTAAGTGTAAAATGGAGCATTTCAAGGAAATTAATTAGGGAAATTTGTAATTTGTATTATTGCAAAATTTTATATGTGTAAAATAGTGCAATATTTGATTTGGGAAATTAATTTGCAATTTATTTGCAAAATGGTGATTTTGGCTAATATTAACTATAAACGGTGTTTTGGAAAAATTAGGGGTTAAAATGTAAAATATTGTTGATATAGGATTTTATGAAATGGCTAAAAGTAATTGTTAACATATTTTCATAATTTTCTATGGTTTGAAATGTATTTAGTAATTTGTATGTAGAGTGTACTTAGAGAAAATTGCCTATATATGTATGCACATGAATAATACAAAGTCCTAATGGGTATTAGATCCAATAACCCTAACCATTAGCCTATAAAGTATCTTTTACTCTCCCATTTCAGCCAACACTTCATTTCATAACCACTAAAACCTAATTAGAAAGCTCCAAAACCTAGTCATGGCCTCCTAAGCAAGACTCCAATCTACACCAAATCAAAGAGAGTTAATCCAAACTACTAAAAGAGGTAATAGCAATCACAAAACCCACCTCTAATTCATTCTTTAATTTCTGAAATTATTTTGTAATCCTCTTTTTTTTGTGCATTTAGATTGTGAAACTCTTTGATCTTCTTTTCATTGCTTGGAAAGAGGTAATATATGCTAGCTGAAATTATAATTAGTTTATTACTGTTAGTAAATTAGGCATATCTCATTCATCTTAAATCGGAATTAAGATTTTCTTGAAGTTTTGGAAAGCTTATTCTGTAGCCTATAACTTTCATGTTTTGAGCTTTGCCTAATTTTGTGGTTTCAATGGTCGAAATCACGTTTGTTTGTCGCTGACCTGACAACAAACTACAGGGTTGATAAAATAAAACCCTGAAATTGATTTGGCCATAAGTTACTCGTTTTTGATCCGAATTAGATAATTTTGGATGTTCCGGAAAGCTTAAAACATATGCTACAATTTTTGTTCAGTGAGTTTTCTGTAATATTGCCATTTAGATGACCTGAAATGCGTTCAAAGACAGAAGACCAATTCTGTCTTTAACAAGTTATCTTGAGTTTCAATCTGATATTGTCTTGCATGTATCTCTCTCGTTTCTTATTCAAATCTAATAATTTTGGATGTTCTAGAAATCTTAGATTTAGAGCTAAAACTTTCATGTTTTGAGTTTCATGAAATTTCGAAGTTATTTTGGTTAAAATTGTACATTCTTACCACTGTCCCGAGAAAAAAAAGAAAAAAAAATAATAAATAATTTTTTTTTAAACTCTGTTCCAGATTTTTTTTCTCCACTTCGCGATGCCGCCACGATCGCATCCGAAGTCGGAATTTGACGTTTTTGGTCTTGTTGGAAAGGTGGAGTTTCGAACTCCATCTTTGTAAAATTTAGGCATCATCGGCATTCTTTTGGTACTTCGAATTTCGTGTCGAAGTTGAACTCTTGTCGCTGTTTGTAAACAGTGTGAATCTTGTTCTGGGTCCAACTTTGAGACGTCGCTGCTACTTCGTCTCAACTCGGATTCCAGAAATTCTTTTCGCATCTTATATTAGGGATGTTGGAGTATATTCCTACCAGTTTTCATGTCATTTGGATTCAGTTTGCTGGTCCAAATAAATTGCCGAACTTGGGTTCGCAGCAGTTTTTGAATGGTCAAACACTTAGAATGAAAATCAAATATCCCTTCTGTTTCCAGCTTTTGAGCGCCACTCCGCGATGCCTCCACGTTCGCATCGGAAGTCGGAATTCAATGTTTTTTGTCTCGATAGAAAGGTGGAGTTCCGAACTCCATCTCAGGAAAATTTGGACAACATTGGAGTTCGTTTGGTACTTCGAATTTCGTGTCGAAGTTGAACTCTAGTCGCTGTTTGTAAACAGTGTAAATCTTGTTCTGGGTCCAACTTTGAGACGTCTCTGCCACTTCGTCTCAACTCGGAATCCAGAAATTCTTTTTGCATATTAAAGTAGGGATGTTGGACTACATGCCTGCAAATTTTCATGACATTTGGACACAGTTTGCTAGTCCAAATAAATTATCGAACTTGAGTTCACAGCTGTTTTTGAATGTTTACAAACACTTAAGAATATTTTTGATGATTTTTTGGTTTTCATTGATTTCTTTGAGATTTGTCTCTAGATTTCGTACACAGGTTTTATGAATCATTTTCAAAAGATTTTTCACTCCTAAATGGCTTTTGAAAATTATTATATAATATTATTTTAATTATTAAATTAATTACTCCATAATAGGAGACCTTTCAAAAGACCGTTTTAAAAGTGATTCCGAAAATCAATTATAAATCCGTTTTACACCATTATTTTCTATAATAAAAATCTCACACTCACTTTTAGCACGTCGAGCGAAGTGGAAAGGTGCTTAAACGGTTAGGAAATCTCCGGCCTATGGAAACCGTGTGTATTTTCTTTCCAGTTAATCCCCGACCTATTCGATTGATCGTTTTGACCTTTGGGTCTAGTTTACCGATGATATGAGGTAGACTTTTTATTGTTTGGAGTGTGAGCTTGCTATTGGTTAGGAAACCATTTAGTGCGAACGTGGGGTATGGGACTCATTGTTAACACTTTGTGGGTTCCTCTCCAAGAAGTTAGTGACACATTAGCCTCTGGGCGGCCAGTACTGGACCTCTGGGTCACCACGCCTCTGGGCAACCGTCTCTGGACACCTTCTCTATGGAGAAGTTTATTTTTCGGCGTGTGCCTTTGGGCCTTTATCCTTCTGGGAAGGATCTCGCCGTCTCGCGCGTTTCGCATCGGTGCGAGTGATCGATCACAACTCTACAGTACTTGGCAACAACGACTCTGGTCGGTGCACGTGCAAAACTTGTATTATCTGATTATTTTTATATCCATTCGAGTACCGCCATTCGGCGTTGGTTCTATGGAACCATACGATGTAAGTGCGATTACCTTGTGGATTCACAGTGTCTCTGGACACTGCTTTTCAGTGTTTGATTTCATTGATTTTTCAGTATATCCCCATTGCTCTTTGGAGCATTGATCTTTGCTTGGGCATTGATTACAGACTCTGGTCACTCTTGGGATTATTGCCTATGGGCATCTTTTTATAGCTTTGGCTACGCCGATGATATGAGGCGATTTTATTTATTCTACACTTTGGTGTTGATTTCTCTTTGGAGATTTTTATTGTTTATTGATGATTAGGGATCGTCATTATATTCATGTGGTTCATAATATACTTCTCTTTGGATAAGTACTGTTTTACTTATGTACCGCATTATTATATATCTCAGTTATTACTGATTGTTTAGCTAGCCTGACCCGAGTGTTTTCGCTCGGGTCAGACCGAGTTGTTTCAGGTTAGGTCTCTGGACTTAGCTTCTGTGCTTCCGCTTGGACATTATCTGCTATGCTGATAGATAGCGCTTTTATTTGTCCACTATTCCGCTACTCTCTTATTATTCAGACTTTGATATGTACATATTTTTGACTCACATGTGTGAGCAGTGGCTTTGTACCCACTTATGATATTTGGATCTGTATTGATGATGTATTGTTCTGGGATTTTATATCTGTTATGTGATTCTGTTCTATGATGCTATTTCATTATGTTATTATGCTTTGTCCTGATAGATCTTTAGCCATTTGTAATTTCGTTATAAGTATTTACCGAATATGTCGAACCACTTGATTGAGAAAAATTTAAATAGATTCCACCTTTCGACGTATTCGGTAGATAGTTATAGCTTGATTATAGATGGTCGCTTCCACTATACTCTATTCTCCGCTTTAACAGACAGTATTACTCCCGTAATACTCTTTGTTACAGTGGGTCTTAGAGTGGGGCGTTACATTACAAGACTTGGATCTTGGCTCTCCATCCACTCAAATCTATTCGTGCTTTGTCGTGCTTTTCGGAGTTTGGTTGTGTGTCTCATATTTGTCATCTCTAGCTTTAAAAGGTGAGTTTATCACTCTCGACATTCGTACTTATATATTGGTGAAATGATGACAAGTGGATGTGTAGTATTGATATGCTATGTTGCTATAAATTCATATATGCCTGCGGTATGATTATATGATGTTATAACCTAATTATATACCTGTTGCATCATCTAACATCATATGATATGTTTTGCTGTTTATTTATATTTCTGTTTCTCACACTGCAAGTTCCCTGTTAGCATAGAATCACTATGGGTTGAAATGATACATACCCGAACGGACATTAGAATAGGGAAAAATCATTATGAGCTGAAATGATAGGCTCGAGCGATTTTTATTTGTTTTGGCTTGGGATTGTGGGTTTTAAATGATAGAACCCGGATTTTTCGTTTTAAATTATGGATTGAAATAAACCCATCGTTTGTAGCTCGGTTGGTTTGGGAGATGGGAACCAAAGGACTGCGTCCGGGCAGGTTCGAATCCCAGCGCCAAACCATCAGTGGGAGTTTCAACGTTAAGCATCCGTGTGCGACGACTAAATAAAAGCGTGGTAGACACACGGCGTGGTTTACTTAAGTGAGTATCAATGAATACCATGATCTTAAGGTTTCCCATGCACTCAAAAAAAAATTACGAATTGAAATGAGACATATCTGTATCACTTGACCTAGGCTAGAAAATATTATACAGACCCGTGGTTTATTTTAAATAATAGTTTTCTGAAACTTTAAGTATTTTGAAATATTAAATATATGTGATTTTGAACTTAAGTTTGATATCATAGTTTTCTGAAAATTTCAAGTATTTGGAATTTAGATTATCTGAGAGTTTAACTTAAATTGGATTTAAATGATTTAAATAAATTTTGTAGTGATTTTCGGTAAGTTAAATGTATAAGCAAATTAATGATTAAAAATGTAAATTTTGATTTGACTTAATAATTGAAAATTTAGTGTTAAATGGAATTTTAAGCTTAACTTAGTGATAAGAATATTTTATTTATGAAATGGGTATTTTAATTTAAGTATTAAGTTATTTGTTAAAATAAAAGTTAAGTAAATTAATGTATTTTTGACTTAATAAATGAATTATAATTTAAATTGGATATTTGTTAATTGTTATTTTATTAAAAATTATAAGTTAAGTAATATCCAAATAAATAATTTTGAAAAGTGAAATAAGTTTGATAAGTTAAAAAATGATAAAAGTTGAAAATATATTGTTTTAAAGTGTTATAATTAACTTATAACAAAAATTGTAGCATTTCAGAAATGCTGTGATTTTAATGTATTGTTTTCCAATCTACCACTATAACTACTATAATACTTTATAAGTGCTGCTGTTTCTGAAATTGAACTGTTTTGAAATAATAATATAGCTATTGTAATACTTTAGAAGTGCTGCTGTTTCTGAAATTGAACTGTTTTGAAATAATAATATAGCTACTGTAATAATTTATAAGTGCTGCTGTTTCTGAAATTGAACTGTTTTGAAATAATAATATAGCTACTGTAATACTTTATAAGTGCTGCTGTTTCTGAAATTTAACTGTTCTAAATAATAATATAGCTACTGTAATACTTTATAAGTGTTGTTGTTTCTGAAATATAACTGTTTTTGAAATAAGAATATAGCTATTGTAACACTTTATAAGTGCTGCTATTTCTGAAATTGAACTGTTTCTGAAATAATAATATAGCTACTGTAACACTTTATAAGTGCTGCTGTTTCTGAAATTTCAATGTTTTTGAAATTGTTATAATTGAAAGAATGAACTTAGAAATGCTACAATTTTGGTAATTGAATAATTGGTTTGAAAGCATATTGACTTCATATTTAATGGTTCAAATGAATATTTTATGATTTCATAGTGTTATGAAATTTCAAGGTTTGATTTCCAAGGCGTTTAGATTTTTAAGACTTATGATTCTGAAAGCATTATAACTTTGGAAAGTGATATGATTATTCAAATGATATAATTGAAGAGAAAATGGTATTGTTTTGATATGGTTTAAATGAATATGTTTTGATTTGAAATATAAACCATTTTGGAATTTATAACCACGGGTTATAATAACGATTGGTTGTTAAAGAGACCGGGATCGGATATGGACATACTCTCTATTGATACCGAAAACCACTTTAACAACTGTGTACGCGATGGAGATTCCAGAATGAAGTAGGATGGTGGCGACGATCCTATTGAGGTACATACGTGGACCCGACTCCCGTGAGTTGGCATAAGGTGGCTAAATAGGAGCGATTGACATGCCAATGAGGTAGCTCCTCTGATCGGACACACTTCTTCGATACCATTATATTACTTTGTGATTGATTTGATGGCCATCCTCGATTTTTTGATTTGGGAGTGTAATCCGAGGTGGGCAGTAGTGACTGCTATGCGTTACCACCAGTCCGGATGCGTAATTGGTATATCTACCCTGGCATTGCCTCGTTGTGTCGTGTCACCTACCCTAGCGGGCTTTACTAAGAGTTTGTTTTGTACCATACCTATGGAGTGCCCTCTGACGACGCCCAGTACGAGGGAGATTACGGTACTGTATAGACTATGGGAATATATAAAAATGTGTTAAGGTGGAAAATGTAAAGCCTTAACGCTATTTTGATTGTTTACTTTACTTTAGACATTATTATAATAGCTTATATTACTACATAGTAGATAGTTTAACGGATCCTTAAAGGATGGGCGATCCCAAGCATCCTTTAAGTTACTTGTTCACTTCTATTACAGTTCACTTGAGTTGGTTTACATTGTATAAGTATGTATGTCCTGACTCGAGTGTTTGTGTTTTGGTTTACGCTCGGGTTAGACTGAGCTGTACCAGTATTCGAGACTCACCTTTAGAGTTGGAGCTTCGCTTGGACCTATCTATTGATTCTGCTTTTAGTCATTCAGTTGATTCCAGTGATGTTTTCGGATCTTGTGTTTGACTATTGTATTGAGACATCTTTGTATTCGTGATTTCTATTATATCTTGTTGAACTCTGTTATATTATTATAGTAGCTTCATG
Organism: Allium fistulosum; assembly: GCA_030737815.1. Lineage (NCBI taxonomy): Eukaryota > Viridiplantae > Streptophyta > Magnoliopsida > Asparagales > Amaryllidaceae > Allium > Allium fistulosum. Next base: position 1,347,416,237 of record CM060902.1, read on the forward strand.
AACTACTATTCTTTTTTTCCGCTGCATTATTGTTATATTACTCTGTGTCTGTGATTCTATGATTATTTATTTACTGTATATATTGAGTTTTGCCAAATTTTATTTACAATCTATTGTTTTGAATTATTCAAGTCTGACATGTGTGGATTTATTGTCGATTTGTATGGTCCAAAATAGTGGGTCATTACATTTGGTATCAGAGCTCTGGTTTTAGGCAAAACAGCATATAGAGTAGATGTAATTACAGAATCACTTTCATTCGAGCTTGAATTCCTTCTTCTTCGATCTGGTTTCCTTTGAATTTTTTAATGTTCCCTCGGTTCCAAAATCCATTCTTGTCCCTCCCTATTCGTATTCTTCTAGATTTTTGAGTATCCCATAGCTCCACTATATGATTTATAAGGAAGTGAAACTCCTTACAATAGGCATTGATTCACCGGAGATTTCTGTATCCTCGGTTTACAATGCTGCTATCTCTTGCGATACTCGAAATTTTATCTTTTGAAATCGAATGTCGATTTGCCTCCGAATTCTACCTCGATCTTATTTTGAAGTCATGGTTGACCGGTTAAGGTTGCCCACGATGTATATAAGTCTAACCATTTCCTTCTCTCTTTGAAATCTATTTATCTACCTATCGAGCCTACCTTTTAGTCGAATTCTTTTGGTTTGGATCCCTCTATATTTGAATCTCTATCCTTGATTTGAAACCATCCTCGAATCATCGGAAGAGGGAGTGTATTTTGTATCTTGTTATTAATATTAAAATGTTTATATATTGTGTTGTTTGATTTGTTGATGTTGATTTGGATTTTCGATCGATTCTTCTGATCAACGCTATCGATAGGATTTCCAAAACACTTGAACAGAGCAAACTGACACAATATAATTTTCAAATTTGATAAATGAAATTAATTTGTATGTTTATATTGTAAATATATAAGTAAAAATTTTGAAATTTAATAAGTTAATATAATTGGTTGTTTAAAATGATAATATTTGATTTTCATTTATTGTTCTATAAATGAATTTATAAACATGGTTTATAAAGTGATTTGAAAATTAAAATGAATTAAAATCTAGTATTTGAGAATTTAATTTCTGATAATTTCAAACTCTGGTTTTAAAGTTTTAAAATGTAAATTATTTAAAGTATTTTTGAATATTAATCATTTCAGGTCAGTACTCTTTTCTTTTATTGTTGGAAAATAATTTCGGTGATGACGGCCATATCATCGACATTCATTTTCGAGTTTCGAAGTGGAGAGACCATTCAGTAGCTTTGCTACAGTTTTGCTTTGAAATTTAATCGATTTAAATTGCTTAAGTATGATTTGATTTATATATATAGGTATATTATTCTAAATTGATTTGATTTTATATATATAGTATATACATTTATCTCTAAATGGTTTGAAATGAATCGGGAATTTAATTCTTTAATTTATATTAAAGGATGATTTTAATTATAGATAAATTCAAAAATTTTGAATAAATATTGAAGTATAAATAATTGAATTGGGAAAAAATTTCTTGTATAATCCTCTATTGCATTCTAATATAACTTACCTTAATTATTCAAAAGTTAACTATGTAACGGAATTTTATACAATATAAAATGATGATAAGGAAATTTTAAATAATTTGAGTGGTTATAATGAATATGATCAGAAGGGACATTGTGCTAATAGTTGCCCTGCTTCTGTTGGTACTTTTGTTCCTCCTTCTGCTCCTGCTCCTAGTGATACCTAAGGTACTCTTCGGGGCACCTTTCCTTTATTTTCAGTATCATGTTCATGTTTCATTTGATTCTGGAGCTTTCCATAGTTTTATCTATTAATCTTTGTGATAAGTTTTGAACATTTCCTTTCTCCTGAGAGTGTTCTAGTAGTTTCTATGTTCTGGGTCTCGACGCTTTTGATTTTTTGCTTGGAGGTGATTGGCTGAAGAGACATGAAGCCGTTATCTCCTGGAAAACCCGAACTGTTTCTCTTGTTGATGATTTTTGTAATTCTATGGTTATACAGTGCCGTATGCCTCAGGATTTTGCTGGCAGCTTTATTATTCTTTTGATTCTTCTCCTGGTGATCTTTCTTCGACTCCTGTGGTCAAACTTTATCCCGATGAATTTGGTGAAGTCACTGCTTTACCTCCTAAGCGGGAAATTGAATATCGTATCAATCTTATTCCTGGAACTCGACCTGTAATTCTTCCTCCCAGAAGCAGGGCACTCCGCGAGAGGGTTGGGTCGAGGAAGAAAATTGAGGACTTGTTCTCCAAGGGTCTGATCAGACCTAGCCATTCTGAATGGGGAATAGCGGTGGTTTTCTTCACATAGTCCGATGGTTCTTTGAGGATGTATGTAGATTGTAGGGAGCTGAACAAGCTCACTATGAAAAAAACAGATATCCTATGTTTGATCAGCTCTATGGAGCTATTATTTTCTCTCAGCTTGAACTTGCCTCAAGTTTTCACCAACCCAGAGTTGCTGAGGAAACTATTCCCAAGACTGCTTTCCGTACTGAGAATGGTTTCTATGAATGGTTAGTCATGCCTTCCGGTTTGACTAATGCTTTTGCTTTCTTTGTTGATCTTATGAACCATGTCTGCCGTGATGTGCTTAACAAATTTGTTCTAGTCTTTGTTTATGATATTCTCGTCTTCTCTAAGTCTGTGGAGGAGCATGATTCCCATTTGAGCTTTGTTCTGGAGACTCCTAGGAGTCATCAGTTGAAAGCTAAATTCTCGAAATGCCATTTCTGGAAGGATGAAGTCCGATTTCTTGGGCACATTGTTTCTGGTAATGGAGTTTCTGTTGATCCAGTTTAGACCACTGTGATCAATGTAAGTCTTCTTTTCCTTCTCTTTTCTCTTTATCATTCAATCACTCTATCTTTTCTGTTGTCCTGATATCTCTCCCTATTCTGTATAGGATTGGGAAATTCCTAGGACTTCATTTGATATTCGTAGTTTCTGGGCCTTGTCGGTTATTATTGGATATTCATCAAGAATTTTGCTCGGATTGCTACACATTTCCTTGCTTTGACTTGTAAGAATGTTAAGTTTTTACGAGAGTATTTGATTTATGGTGGATAGACTGACCAAGTCCGCTCATTTCATTCCGGTCAAGTCTATTCGCTCTGCTTCTTGTTTGGATGAGATCTATGTGAGGGAGATTGTTCGTCTTCATGGTGTTCCTATCAGTATTATTCATGATAGAGATCCCATGTTCACCAGTCAGTTTTGGAGAGTCTTTCTAAAATCTTTGGGTACTCACCTGAATCTAAGCACTGCTTACCATCCACAGACTGACGGTCAAACGGGAAGAGTGAATCAGATTCTGGAGGATCTTCTTCGTGCTTGTATTCTTGATTATGTAGGATCTTGGGAAGATCATCTCCATCTCATCGAATTTACCTATAACAACAGTTAACATGTATAATTTCAATCTTCTGTTTTATCTTGTCTTAATCCTTTATCTATCTCATTTTATCTTTTATACCCAGGCTAGTATTGCAATGTCTCTGTTTGTTGTTCTTTACGGACGACCTTGTAGATCTCTATCTTGCTGGATTGAATTCGGTAATCGTTTGGTTCGTTGGTCCTTTCCGCATCTTAGAAAGGATTGATTCTTTAGCTTATCGCCTGGATTTGCCTGAGAAGTTTTCTGGGATGCATAATGTATTCCATGTTTCGCATCTTCCTCGGTATCTTCATGATCCATCTCTTATTGTTCAGCCTTCTACTCATGAGAGTTTGGAAATTGAGCCTAACCTTACTGTCGAGAGGAAGCCACTTCGTATTGTCGATTGAGGTACGAAGTAGTTGAGAAGGAAATCTGTCATCCTGGTGATAGTGGAGTGTTGTACTGATGATCGGAATTGTACCTGGAGACGGAGGAGAGCATACGTGCTTCGAATCCGGATTTGTTTGTTTCAGGTATTATTCTCCGTCCTATCTTATCTTTCTTTGTTCTTCCGTGTCTCGTTTCTTTTCGAGGACGAAAATTTTTGAGTGGGGGAGAGTGTAAGAACCTATATTTTTACCAAATATTTTAAATTTATTTGAAAACTTTGATTTTTAAATCATTTAAAATGTGATTTTTGGAATTTTCCAATGTATTTTGGATTTTGTAACAAATTTTTTTCCAAATATAATAAAATAATGATTTTCTGGAAATATTATATTTTGTTCAACTTTAGTCAAACTTTGATTTTCAACGAAATGTTAAATTTGATTTTTATTTCTAATCTTTTTCTTTGAAATAGTATTTGTTTCTGACATTCGTTCTGCTTTTCGTTTTGTTAAATTTTGTTTAATACTTTCTTTTAAAGCTGATAAATTCAGCGTTTTACAAGAAATTATTTTCAGTACTTTTTATTGTTTATATTTTCATTGTTATTTCTATTTTATTTTAGTTTTGGACTTTGTTTATTTTATTTGTTGTTTTGAACTTGTTGGTTTTGGGCTTGACAAGTGGGCTTGGAAATTCAAGAGACATAAGTTTCTTTTCCTTTAATGTGATGTGTGCATCTTCCTTTTCCTTTCTCTTAGTCGTGTGTTTCATCCCATAACCGTACATAACATTGCATTCCAATCTCTCCTTTTCATTTTTCATTTCTAACAAAACAAAAATTTAAGTAAGTTTTTCCATGGCTTCCCCTCCTCTTTTCTTTTTCTCTTTTCCTTTTCTTTCTCTTATGCTATTTCGGTCACCATATCCCATCCTTTTAGCCGACCATCTCCACCAATTTCCACCATCATTTGCTCGGCATCCACCACTTCAACCTATTGCCGTGACCTTCCATTAGATGAACCACCACCATAGCATACTTGAAACCATAGCCGAACCCTATAGAACATCACCTTCCTCTTGTTTTCCTCGGCCACCCCTTGTTCACCACTTTCCCCTGGCCATGACCAAATCCATCCCATAGCCATGCTAATTGATGTGCCTTGACCCAAAGTGACCACTTGACCGAACCCAAACTCCATAGGGCTGAACCATGTGCCTTAGGCCGAACCACTTGAACCCATGACCTTTCATTTCCTTTGACCTTTTGCCTTCACTTGACTTTTAACTTGCCAATCCCTTCACATACCCTTCATTTCAGTCCATAGCCATGGACTATTGGAACTATAGCCGAGAATACTTGCATGTAAACCATGGTGGCCGAGCCATAGGGTCATGTGGTCAAGCCTATCTCCTTTGAGGCCGAGCCCACTTATTTATGTAAACCACTTTTTTCCCACTTTGCCTTTGTTTTGTATTGTTTAATTCTTATATTCTTTTGTGTTAAATTATATACTTATGTATATTTTGAATGTGTTGTTTACAAGACTTGGATCTTGGCTCTCCATCCACTCAAATCTATTCGTGCTTTGTCGTGCTTTTCGGAGTTTGGTTGTGTGTCTCATATTTGTCATCTCTAGCTTTAAAATGGTGAGTTTATCACTCTCGACATTCGTACTTATATATTTGTGAAACAATGACAAGTGGGTGTGTAGTATTGATATGCTATGTTGCTATAAATTCATATATGCATGCGATATGATTATATGATGTTATAACCTGATTATATACCTGTTGCATCATCTGACATCATATGATATGTTTTGCTGTTTATTTATATTTCTGTTTCTCACACTGCAAGTTCCCTATTAGCATAGAATCACTATGGGTTGAAATGATACATACCCGAACATACATTAGAATAGGGAAAAATCGTTATGAGCTGAAATGATAGGCTCGAGCGATTTTTATTTGTTTTGACTTGGGATTGCGGGTTTGAAATGATAGTACCCGGATTTTTCATTTTAAATTATAGATTGAAACGATACATATCTGTATCACTTGACCTAGGCTAGAAAATATTATACAGACCCGTGGTTTATTTTAAATAATAGTTTTATGAAACTTTAAGTATTTTGAAATATTAAATATATGTGATTTTGAACTTAAGTTTGATATCATAGTTTTCTGAAATTTTAAGTATTTGGAATTTAGGTTATCTAAGAGTTTAACTTAAATTGGATTTAAATGATTTAAATAAATTTTATAGTGATTTTCTGTAAGTTAAATGTATAAGCAAATTAATGATTAAAAATGTAAATTTTGATTTGACTTAATAATTGAAAATTTAGTGTTAAATGGAATTTTATGCTTAACTTAGTGATAAGAATATTGTATTTATGAAATGGGTATTTTAATTTAAGTATTAAGTTATTTGTTAAAATAAAAGTTAAGTAAATAATGTATTTTTGACTTAATAAATGAATTATAATTTAAATTGGATATTTGTTAAATGTTTTTTTATTAAAAATTATAAGTTAAGTAATATCTAAATAAATAATTTTGAAAAGTGAAATAAGTTTGATAAGTTAAAAAATGATAAAATTTGAAGATATATTGTTTTAAAGTGTTATAATTAACTTATAACATAAATTATAGCGTTTCAGAAATGCTGTGATTTTAATGTACTGTTTTCCAATCTACCACTATAGCTACTGTAATACTTTATAAGTGCTGCTGTTTCTGAAATTGAACTGATTTGAAATAATAATATAGCTACTGTAATACTTTATAAGTGTTGCTATTTTTAAAATTGAACTGTTTTGAAATAATAATATAGCTACTGTAATACTTTATAAGTGCTGCTGTTTCTGAAATTGAACTACTTTGAAATAATAATATAGCTACTGTAATACTTTATAAGTGTTGTTGTTTCTGAAATTGAATTGTTTTTGAAATAATAATATAGCTACTGTAAAACTTTATAAGTGCTGTTGTTTCTGAAATTGAAATGTTTCTGAAATAATAATATAGCTACTGTAACACTTTATAAGTGATGTTGTTTCTGAAATTTCAATGTTTTTGAAATTGTTATAATTGAATGAATGAACTTAGAAATGCTACAATTTTGGAAATTGAATAATTGATTTGAAAGCATATTGACTTCATATTTAATGGTTCAAATGAATATTTAATGATTTCAAAGTGTTATGAAATTTCAAGGTTTGATTTCCAAGGCGTTTACATTTTTAAGACATGATTTTGAAAGCATTATAACTTTGGAAAGCGATATGATTCTTCAAATGATATAATTGAAGAGAAAATGGTATTGTTTTGATATGGTTTAAATGAATATGTTTTGATTTGAAATATAAACCATTTTGGAATTTATAACCATGGGTTATAATAACAATTGGTTGTTAAAGAGACCGGGATCGGATATGGACATACTCTCTATCGATACCGAAAACCACTTTAACAACTGTGTACGCGGTGGAGATTCTAGAATGATGAAGGATGGTGGCGACAATCCTATTGAGGTATATACGTGGACCCGACTCCCATGAGTTGGCATAAGGTGGCTAAAATAGGAGCGATTGACGGGCTAATGAGGTAGCTCCTCTGATCGGACACACTTCTTCGATACCATTCTATTACTTTGTGATTGATTTGATGGCCGTCCTCGATTTTTTGATTTGGGAGTGTGTTCCGAGGTGGGCGGTAGTGGCTTGTATGCATTACCACCAGTCCGGATGCGTAATTGGTATATCTACCCTGGCATTGCCTCGTTGTGTCGTGTCACCTACCCTAGCGAGCTTTACTACAAGTTTGTTTACCATACCTATGGAGTGCCCTCTGACGACGCCCAGTACGAGGGAGATTACGGTACTGTATAGACTATAGGAATATATAAAAATGTGTTAAGGTGGAAAATGTAAAGCCTTAACGCTATTTTGATAGTTTACTTTACTTTAGACATTATTATAATAGCATATATGACTACATAGTAGATAGTTTAACGGATCCTTAAAGGATGGGCGATCCCAAGCATCCTTTAAGTTACTTGTGCATTTCTATTACAGTTCACTTGAGTTGGTTTATATTGTATAAGTATGTATGTCCTGACTCGAGTGTTTGTGTTTTGCTTTACGCTTAGGTCAGACTGAGCTGTACCAGTATTCGAGACTCACCTTTGGAGTTGGAGCTTCACTTGGACCCATCTATTGATTCTGCTTTTAGTCATTCAGTTGATTCCAGTGATGTATTCGGATCTTGTGTTTGACTATTGTATTGAGACATCTTTGTATTCGTGATTTCTATTGTATCTTGTTGAACTCTGTTATATTATTATAGTAGCTTCATGAACTACTATTCTTTTGTTTCCGCTGCATTATTGTTATATTACTCTGAGTTTGTGATTCTGTGATTATTTATTTACTGTATATATTGAGTTTTGCCAAATTTTATTTACAATCTATTGTTTTGAATTATTCTAGTCCGACATGTGTGGATTTATTGTCGATTTGAATGGTCCAAAATAGTGGGTCGTTATAGTACAGTTATATATAGGTTTGCATACAGTGGTTTTTCTGAAGCCTGCTTTGCTACTTTATGTAATATAGTACGTTTTAAATATTTGCAAATTTATATTTATATTTTCTTTAACTGGATTTTTGTAACAACTATTATATGTAAAGTTTATATTGTGATTTATATATAAATTTATTACTTCATAATACGACTTCAAATTATATATGTATATTCAGATTTTATATATGTGTATAGATTTTTATATATGTAATATATATATATATGAGTATTTTGATTTTTAGAAATGTATATATATAGATTTTAAAATAATATATATATAGACATTGTGATTTTATTACATGAGTTTTATTAAATAATGATTTTTGAAAATATTATATGTATGTTATTTCCGTCAATCTCTATCTAATATTGATTTGGTTTATCGATCTGTAATTATCAGCTTCGTCTATCAAACCCGCGCTCAACTTACTTTGCTTTGAGATTTTGTTGGTTGGATCGATTGATCATCGAATTCATACTTGGATTCATAACTCAATTTTAGTGTCTGTATCAATGTGCGTATCTCTGTCATCTCCTGTTTTCTCTAGCATCGAAAGGTGAGCAATAACTCGTGATTAACGTTCTTATATTTAATAAATTTGATTTCAATTGAAAGGAAAATTGAAATATGCTACCGTTAGTTATTTACATTGCTATATATATATATATGATATTATCTGTATCTGTTCACCTGTGACATCTGACACCATTATCTGTTATTTATGTTGATGATATATGCATGTTATATTATTATCATATCTGTTATCACTCTGCAAGTTCCCTGTTAGTATAGAATTCACTTTGGGTTGAAATGATACATACCCGAACAATCTGTAGAATAGGAGAAAAATCGTTATGGGTTGAAATGATAAACCTAAGCGATTTTCATTTAAATTGAATTTGGGATTGCGGGTTAAAAAGATATATTCCCGTATATATTTAAATTGCGGATTGAAATGATAAATATCTGTATCACTTGACCATAGGATAGAAAATTATATACAGACACCGTTGGTCTATATATAAACATTTTGAAATGATTTCTATGGTTTTGGAAAGAAATATATGGTTTTAATAAATATTGATTTTAAAGATTTATTAAAGTTGATATATAATATGTTTAAGTATTTATTTAATATATATATTTCAAATATAGAGTTTATAATGATTCGGGTTAGAAAGATAAATTTGAAATTGATTTGAAATTATATTTATTTAAGAATTTTACTTAAATAAGTTTGATTTGAAATTTTATTAAAATTGAAATTTTAAAGATATGATTTTTATAACCTCGATTTGATTAAAAATGACTTAAATGAATATTTCAAATTTATATAAAGTTAAATGGGATATTTTGTTTATTTAAATTTGTAAATTGAAGTTGTATTTAGATATTATTTAAATGGTTAGGTAAATATTTCAAAATTAAATAATAGTAAAGTGAATATGATATATATATGAAATTATCGAATTTAGTTTTGAAAATGTTGTATATTTAAAGCTTTGAAATATATCGAAATTTAAATGGCTTATTTTATTGTTCAAATATGTATTTGAAATCGGTATAATTTGAAATGGTTTATTAAGAAACTGAATTGAGTTGAAATTTATGAATTGAGATTGAATTAAAATGGAATTTTGGAATTCGAGTGGATTTGAATCGATATGTGAAAGTTGAGGAAGCTATTTTATTATATAAAGTATTTTTAAATTATATTTAAAACTATTTTATATTTTACATTATAAATTATTTTATATAAACTATTTTAATATAAACTATTTTAATATGCTAATTGTTTTAATATAAATCATTTAATATAAACTATTTTATTTTACTAATTATTTTATTATAAACTATTTTAACTTATAACTATTTTATATAAACTATTTTTATTTTATAAACTATTTTATTATATATACTAATTTTAATATCTAAACTGTTTTAGAAGAAAGTGTTATGAATTTCAAAGTATTATGATTTCCAAAGTATTATTATTTCAAATTGTTTGGGTTTCGAAAGTATTATATCTTTGAAAGTACTATGATTTTGGAAGTGAATATTTTTGAAATGGAAATGATATTTTAGTTTTGAAGTATAAACTATTTTGAAATGACCGCAGTGCTATAATAACGATTGGTTGTTAAAGAGACCGGGATCGGATATGGGCATACTCTTTTTCGATACCGAAAACCACTTTAACAACTGTGTACGTGGTGGAGACTCCAGAATGAAGTAGGATGGTGGCGACGATCCTATATGAGGTATATATATACGTGGACCCAACTCTCGTGAGTTGGCATAAGGTGGCTAAAACATGAGCAATCGACGGGCTAATGAGGTAACTTCTCTTATCGGACACACTCCATCGTATGCCATTCTATTACTTGTGATTGATTTGGTGCGCACCTTCAGATTTTCGGGAGTATGGCTCGAGGTGGGTGATTGTTGCGGCTCCACGTTACCACCGGCCTGGAAGTGTAATTGGTATATCTACCCTGGCGTTGCCTAGTTGTGTCGTGTCACCTACCCTAGCGTGCTTTACTACGAGTTTGATTTGTGTCGTACCTATGGAGTATCCCCAGTTTACGGGGTATTACGGTACTGTATAGACTATTGGCACTATAAAATGTGTTAAGGGGGATATAGGTAACACCTTAACGCTATTTTAATTGTTTACTTTACTTTAGACATATTATAATAGCATATATTACTACATAGTAGATAGTTTAACGGATCCTTAAAGGATGGTTATCCCAAACATCCTTTGTGTTACTTGTATTTCAGTTGATATTTCACTTGAGTTGGATTTATTAATATAAGAATGTTAATCCTGACTCGAGTGTTTTGTGTTTTGCTTTACGCTCGGGTCAGACTGAGTGGCTCAGTGTTCGAGACTCACCTTTGGAGTTGGAGCTTCGCTTGGAGATCCAGCTATATCTATTCAACTTGCAGTTATTCAGTTGATTCCAGTGATGTATTATGATCTCGTATTTAACTATTGTATGGAGAAATCTATGTATTTGTGACTTCTGTTGTATCTTGTTTAACTCTGTTATATATATAGTAGCTTCATGAACTACTATTCTTTTGTTTCCGCTGCATTATTTTTAGTGGAAATTAGGGAGGCATCCCTATCATACTTTCATATTGTAAAGCGGGTCCCTGTCAAAGTTTCATTGTAAAGCGGGTCCCTGTTTTCTGGAAACGAAGAAAAATTATTGCTGAAATGTCAACAACTTTTATAAATAAGTGTTGATATTTCAGCAACTATCTGTGTCAAAGTTTTATTGTAAAAACAAAGAAAAATTATTGCTGAAATGTCAGCAACTTTTATAAATAAGTGCTGATATTTCAGCAACTTTCATAAACTATGTTCACAGTGTACATAAATGTTGCGGAAATATCAGCAACTTTTATAAATAAGTGTTGATATTTCAGCAACTTTCATACACTACGTTCACAGTGTACAGAAATGTTGCGGAAATACCAGCAACTTTTATGAAATGTTGCATCATGCTCTACAATAATCGTGAATAAAAAACAGGGACCTAATTTACACTGAAATTTAGTGAAGGACTTTTCATAAATTTTGAAACTTAATAAGGACCTGTGCCAAATGTACCCTTATTTTTATATTACTCTGTGTTTGTGATTATGTGATTATTTATTTACTGTATCTGTTGAGTTTTGCCAAATTTTAAATTAACAATCTGATATTTTGAGCAATTCAAATCCGACATGTATGGATGCAAATGGTTGAAAATTTCAGGCTGTTACATGTGGTATCAGATCTTTGGTTTTACGCAAAACTCAGCATATGGAGTAGATTTAATTACAGAATCACTTTCGTTCGAGCTTGAATCTCTTCCTCTTTGACTCGGTTTCCTTTGAATTTTGGAACGTTCCCCTCGGTTCCAAAATCCATCCTTGTCTCTCCCTATTCGTGTTTTCTTGATTCCGGAGCACCCCATAGCTCCACTGAATGATTTGTAAAAGAGTGAAACTCCTTTACAATCGGTATTAGTTCACCGGAGATTTCTGTATCCTCGGTTTACGATGTTGCTATCTTTTGCTATACCCGAATTCTATCTCTGGCGATCGAATGTCAATTTGCTCTAGAATTCTACCTCGATCTTATTTTCAAGTCACGCGGTTAAGGTTGCTCGCTATTTATATAAGTCTATCCTTCTTTTCTCTTTGCTATTTAAACATTTTATTCTTTTCGAAACCTATCTTCTTAGCTAGAATTCTTTTGATTAGAGTCCCCTTTATTTGAATCCCTACCCTTGTTTGAAATCCATTATTTAATCTTTGAGTCAGGGAGTGTACTTGTATCATTATAAAATTGTTTTATATGTTGTGTTGTTTGAGTTGTTAATGTTGATTTGGGTTTTCGATCGATTCGTCTGATCAACGCTAACGATAGGAATTCCAAAACACTTGAACAGAGCAAACTGAAACAATATTATTTCCAAATTTGGTAAATGAAATAAATTGGTATGATTATATTATATATATATATAAGTAAAATTTTCTGGAATTTAATAGGTTAATTAAATTAGTTGTTTGAAATGATAATATTTGATTATCATTTATTGTTCTATAAATGAATTTATAAACATGGTTTATAAACTGATTTGAAATTTAAATGAATTTAAAATTTAGAATTTGAGAATTTAATTTCCGATGATTTCGAACTTTTGGTTTTAAAGTTTTAAAATGCATATTATTTAAAGTATTTTCAAATAGAAATCGTTTCAAAGAATTTTAAAATGTTGAAATCAGTGCTCTCCTCTTTTGTCGCTGGAAAATAATTTCGGTGATGGCGACCGCATCATCGACATTCATTTTCGAGTTTCGAAGTGGAGAGACCATTCAGTAGCTTTGCTGCACTTTTGTTTTAGAAATTAATTTGATTTGAATTTCTTAAGTATGATTTGATTTATATATAGGTATATTATTTTAAATTTAATTTGATTTAATATATATAGTATATACATAATTATCTCTAAATGGTTTGAAGTGAATCGGAAATTTAATTCTTAAATATATGTTAAAAGATGATTTTAAATAAAGCCAAATTTTTAATAAATATTTAAATTTGAAATAATTTAGTTGAGAAATTACTTGTATAATACCCAATTTCATTCTAATATAACTTAACTAAATTATTCAGAAGTTGAATATGTAATTGAATAATATACAATACAAAATGTCTTTATAAATAAAATTTGAGTGTTTATAATAAATGTTATACACTTAATTTTTGATTATAAAATGTTAATAAAGATAAATAGAATAATAAGTTAATTGAATAATAAATGAGATAAATTAAATTTTTGTTTTGAGAGAAACCTTTTTGAATCAAATATTAATAAATTAAAATTAAATCAACTTAATGAAAAACTTTGAATTTAAAATCAATTGTTGAATATAAATTAATTTAAATTGAAATTTATATGGTTTAAATTAATTGTTTTTTTTTGTTTTTTTCAAATCTATTTATTCTTTCTGGTTGTTCTATTCTCCTACCTCCTTCTTTTTCAGGGACGAAAAGTTCTAAGTGGGGGAGAGTGTAACGACCCATATATCTTAGTGGTTTTATTTACTTAATTAACTGTAATTTTGTGAAATTTTAAATAATTGAATTTTGAAATAAAAATTTTATATTTGGAATATGTCTGTTTAAACATAGTAGATGGTAAATTTTCATCTGGTAATATGAAAGTTTATTTTCTTGTGTAATTTTATTTCAATTTCAATCGGTTAACATTTGATGATAATAAAATAATTTTCAAACTTGAATATTTTTATATAATAAATTTATAAATCATCTTCTGAGTGAGACGTCATATTTCGTTTCTCAAAATTTTGAATGCTATTGCTCCATTTATCTTATTTTCGGAAAAATAGCAGCATTTTCGATACCGAATATCGACTTTTGATATTTCGGTCGTACCACTGACATCTGTATACCGTTTTGATCGTCCCATCGTGCTGATCTCTATGGTATACTTAATTCTGTGTTTTGAAGTTCGGTGCACAGCGGAATCCATGAAAACGGTACCGTATCGGTTCTGCAACTTGCCTTTTTGTTTTGTTTGAGACCATTCATTATCTATCGGTTAAACTATAGAGCTATTTACAATTCTATTTCCCTGAATTCAACCCTGACCTTTGATTTTCTGTAATCCAATTTACTAAACGTTGGTTCATTGATTTGCTTTGAAAGAAAGGAGAAACCAATACATTGGTTCGTTCCCTGTTCCTTTTAGATCTGGAAAAAAAGGAAATATGTTATGCCTGCTCCCTCCTCTCTCTACCTTCCCTCCGTCTTTCACTGCTCCTCTCCACCACACCTAAAAGCCTATCTCCCTCTCCACATCCACCATCGTCGCCTGTAGCCGCCCTGACCAGCACCAAGTCTTCCTCCATGACCTCGCCATACCTGGCTACGAATACAACCTTTAACATCTCGATATTTTCAACCATTCGCATCCATACATGTTGGATTTGAATTGCTCAAAATACCGGATTGTAAATAAAATTTGGCAAAGCCCAGCATATACAATAAATAAAATAATCACAGATCACAAACACAGAGTAATATAACAATAATGCAGCGGAAACAAAAGAATAGTAGTTCATGAAGCTACTATATATATATAACAGAGTTAAACAAGATACAACAGGAGTCTCGAATACAATATTCAAATACAAGATCAGAATACATCACTGGAATCAACTGAATATCTGAAAGCTGGATAGATAGCGGGATCTCCAAGCGAAGCTCCAACTCCAAAGGTGAGTCTGGAATACTGGTACACTCAGTCTGACCCGAGCGTAAAGCAAAACACAAAACACTTGAGTCAGGATTAACATTCTTATATCAATAAATCCAACTCAAGTGAAATAACAACTGAAAATTACAAGTAACTCAAAGGATGTTTGGGATAACCATCCTCTAAGGATCCGTTAAACTATTTATATATAGTAGTGTATGCTAAGTAGATAATGCCTATCAGTAATATAAAGTATCAAGATAGCGTTAAGGTGTTACCATTATCCCCCTTAACACATTTATATAAGCATCATAGTCTATACAGCACTGTAAACTCCACCGTAAACTAGTGGGCTATCAGGGAGTACTCCATAGGTATAGCACAAAACAAATCGTAGTGGTCGCGCATAGGGATACGAGTATGACAAGGCACATGAGGCAATACCCAAGGTAGTGAAACTACCGTTTGCCTGATCCGGACTGGTGAGAACGCATCGTCGCAACGATCGCAACACCGCGAAACAACACTCCCAATTCAAGGGTGCGCACCAATCAAAACAAGTAATGAGTAGTTTACGAAGAAGTGTGTCCGCTAGAGGTAGCTAACCTCACTGGCCCGGCACGGCTCCTGTTTAAGTCATTTCCAATTTGACACAAGTGTCAAGGTCATCCATTATCGTTCTCTTTCTTCAAATCCAACAACGTCATCATTCCAACCACTTCATTCTGGATCACACTCCGCGTATAATAGTTATTAAAGTAGTTTTCGGTCTGAACAGAGAGTATGTCCCAAACCGATCTCGGACTCTTTAATAACTATGTAATTA
Organism: Allium fistulosum; assembly: GCA_030737815.1. Lineage (NCBI taxonomy): Eukaryota > Viridiplantae > Streptophyta > Magnoliopsida > Asparagales > Amaryllidaceae > Allium > Allium fistulosum. The sequence continues at coordinate 1,347,432,229 of CM060902.1, forward strand.
TTACACCGACTGGTCATTTAATAAACTTTCAAAATAGTTTATATTTCAAAACCGAAATATCATTGCCATTTCAAAACCATATCCATACGATATCATTTTCACTTCAAATAAATCCATTTCCAAAATCATATCACTTTCCAAAGTTATATCGCTTTCGAAATCGTAAGTCTTTTAAAATCAAAACACTTTGGAAATCAAAACCATGAAATTCATAACACTTTGAAACTATAGCTTGAAATCATAACATTTTGGAATCCATAACACTTTCCTCTTAAACAGTTTAGATATTAAAATTAGTGTATAAAATAAAATAGTTTATAAAATTAAAATAGTTTATGTAAAATAGTTATAAGTTAAAATAGTTTATAATAAAATAATATATATTGAAAATGATTTATATAAAATAGTTTATATTAAAATAATTTATAAAGTAAAATATAAATAGTTGTAGATATAGTTTAAAAATACTTTATAAAATAAAATAGCTTCCACAAATTTCACAAATCAATTCCAAATGAACACCAATCTCAAAATTCAAATTTAATCAAATCTCAAATCATCAATTTCAATTCAATTTAGTTTCTCAATAACCGCTTTCAAATTATTTCGATTTCAAAACAGATTTGAACCACAAAATAAACTTAATTTCAATATATTTCAAAGCTTTAAGTATTCAACAATTCCCAAAACTAAATTTGAAAATTTCATATATATATCAAATTCAATTTTTTTATTATTTAGTTTTGAAATATTTACTTAATAAATACAATATCATTTATATAAAACTTCAAATTTCAAATCACTAAATATTTCCTTCAATTATATTTTAAACTTGAAATATTCATTTTAAATCTTCTTAAACCAAAATCAAGTTATAAAATCATATCCTTTAAAAACCCCAAATTCCATAAGTTCAGATAGATTTAATTAAATATAATTCTTAATTAAATACAAAATCAATTTCAAATCTATCTTTTCAACCTTAATTTATTTAATCATTTCGAACTCTATATTAAAATATAATTTAAATAAATACTTAAACATATATATATCAACTTAATTAAATCAATATTTATCAAAACCATATATTTCTTTTCAAAACCATAGAAATCATTTTCAAAACATTTATATATAGACCAACGGTGTCTGTATAAAAATTTCTGTCCTATGGTCAAGTGATACGGATATTTATCATTTCAATCCGCAATTTAAGTATATACGGGTATATATCTTTTTAACCCGCAATCCCAAATTCAATGTCAATGAAAATCGCTTGGGTTTATCATTTCAACCCATAACGATTTTCTCCTATTCTACCGATCGTTCGGGTATGTATCTTTTCAACCCATAGTGAATTCTATATTAACAGGGAACTAGCAGAGTGATAACAGATATGATAATAATATAACTACAGTAACAGGCATATATCATCAATATAAAAAACAGATAATGGTGTCAGGTGTCTTAGGTGAACAGATACAGATAATGGCATATATATAGCAATATAAATAACAGATTATGGTGTCAGATGTCACAGGTGAACGGATACAGATGATGTTATATATATAGCAATATAAATAATAGATAATGGTGTCAGATGTCACAGGTGAACAGATACAGATAATGGCATATATACAGCAATATAAATAACTAACAGCAGCATATTTCAATTGTCGTTTCAATTGAAATCAAATTTAATAAATATAAGAACATTAATTGTGAGTGATTTCTCACCTTTCGAGGTTAGAGAATAGACGATGAAGTTGAGTTACGAATTGCAAGCATGAATCCCAGAGTAAAGCTAGATTGGCACGAATTGACGCCAAGGCTGATAGATAAGAATCGATGAGAACAAGATAATCAGTTTTGATATAAACTGAAAATATACATTATATAATATTATATATATTTTCTTAAAATAAATACTCAACTTAAAACACTTATCAAGATAAAATATATAAATATACATATATCTTAAATACCAATATCCAATCGAAAAATCTTTATATATATATTATTTATATATTTTTCTTAAATTCAAAAATAAATATTTATAAAATTCATACATTTTCTATCAAAATTTCCTTAAATCCATTTTTAAATGTTAACACTAACATAAGGAACCACATATACCACTATATACTACCCAAAATATTACTATTAATGTAAACACAACTTATCATATAAATATGTATATGTGCCAAAATATAAAAAAAACACATTTCATTTATGCGTCTCAAAATATAAACTTTTATCAAACATATATTCTTATATATTGAAATCAATGTTATAGTTGCTTTAATAAATATATAGACCCAAACAGATTCGATAAAATTTTATGCAATACTAACAGCAAAAGTACAATGAACTAATAATCTATATAAATAAGGTGATTGAAGACTAAGTGTCAAGATCTGGGAGTGCCAAAATATAACACGTTATGAAAAAGTTCTGTTATAATATAGCATACAGCAAACATACATCCCTTATAACTATATCCTTTAAAGCCGACCCATTTTTAAATACTATCTTTATCTATATATGTAACGACCCGATATTTTGGACCATTCGCATCCATTATAAGTGTATAGGTAGACACTCATGCCGGAATTGAATTGCTCAAAATACCGCGTTGTTAATTTAAATTTGGAAAAACTGAACATATACAGTAAATAGATATAATCACAGATCACAGACACAGAGTAATAAATGCAGCGGAAATAAAAGAGATAGTAGTTCATGAAGCTACTATATAAATATATGAGTTACATCAGAGTTAAACCAGATACAATGGAAGAGTAATATGATACATCAGATACAAATCAGAATACATCACTGGAATCATCGAGTACTGAAAGCAGAATAGATGGCTGGATCTTCAAGCAAAGCTCCAACTCCAAAGGTGAGTCTCGAATACTGGTACACTCAGTCTGACCCGAGCGTAAAGCAAAAACACAAGACACTCGAGTGAGGATTAACATTCTTATATCAATAAATCCAACTCAAGTGAAATATCAATTTAAATACAAGTAACTCAAAGGATGTTTGGAATGACCATCCTTTAAGGATCCGTTAAACTATCTACTAGGTAGTAATGTACGCTAAGTAGATAATGTCTATCAGTAATATAAGGTATCAAAATAGCGTTAAGTCATGGCCCATTCCACCCTTAACACATTTTTATTCCCAAAAGCATATACAAGACCGTATTTTCCCCAAAACCGGAAGTCACCAGAGGGCAATCCATTTACTAAAGGTACAAAACAAATTCGTAGTGGTCGCGAATAGGGAATACAAGTATGACAAGGCACATGAGGCAATACCCAAGGTAGTGATACTACCGTTTGCCTGATCCGGACTGGTGAGAACGCATCGCCGCAGCGACCGCAACACCGTGAAGCAACACTCCCAAAATCAAGGGTGCACCAATCGACAACAAATAATGAGTAGTTCGAAGAAGTGTGTTCACTTGAGGTAGCTGACCTCCATTGGCCCGGCACGGCTCCTGTTTTAGTCATTTCCAATTTGACACAAGTGTCAAGGCTATCCATTATCGTTCTCTTTCTTCAGTCAACACGTACATCATTCCAACCACTTCGTTCTGGATCAACACTCCGCGAATGTTAGTTATTAAAGTGGTTTTCGGTATCGACAGAGAGTATGTCCATATCTGATCCCGGTCTCTTTAATAACTTCCGTAATTATTACACTGATTGGTCGTTTATATACTTCAAAAACCAAATCAAATTCAATTTCAATTTCAATTCGTAAACCAACATTTCATTTGTCTTTCTAAATCAATTTCCATAATTTACGTTTCAAAACTTCCAAATTATCATTTCAAAATCTTATAATTCAATTTCAATCTTTATTTAAAACCATTCAAATATTGATTCAAGATCGTATATAAGTATCATTTCGAAAACATTTAAATTAATTTGATTTAACATTTAAATCAATTTAAATTCATTTATCGATTTCATTCAATATTCATTAAGTAAATTTGCCATTCCAAATAATTTCTATTAAATTTCCAATTCATTAAATCCATTATTAAAATTCAACTTCATTATATCAAAACTTAAAAATTTGATTAAATTAAATTCGTCAAACCAAATTATTTAAATTTCAAGTCTTACATTAATTTCAATACATCACATTTTATTTCTTATTACAGAAATTCAATTTCACTTATTTATTTACTTAGTTACAATTTCAAAGCTCAATTAATAAAGAAACTAAATTTCACTTATTCAAGAAGTTCAATTTCACTTAATAAAGAATTCAATTTTATTTAAATTTTAAATAATTCAATCTTATTTAATTATTAAATAATTTCAAAACTTTCATTATTAACTAATTTCAAACTTAATTATTAATAATTCCAAATTTTAAAACAACGTTATTCCATCAACTACTATGTTAATATTTGATCCAGATTTTTAAATATTAACATTCCCTTTCATTAAAATTCAAATTCCAACTTCGTTTCAAAACCATATTATTTATTAAATAAAATCTTTATTTTATTTTTAAATCAAAGTATTGACCAATCGGGTTTTATTTAATTATCTATCCTAGGTCAAAGTTTAATTTGGGTATTTATCATTTCAACCCGATTCCAATTCAATTCAAAATCAAAGCATAACAAAGGGAACTTGCAGTGTGATAACTGGGATGGTGTCAAAGTAAATAAACAAGCAATAACAACAATCAATATCAATCCAATAATCAATTCAAATAATCCCGAAATAATCGTATTAATTCACATTTTTGTTTGTGCGAATTAATATAATTAATTCTAGAATCTACACTATCATTTCATGTAGATTAAAGATTATTACATAATATTTATACGGTTTTTCACTTGATATCCACTATTCAATTTCATACTATATCAACTTATACAACATACATTCAATGGTTCAAGGTATAGTTAACACTATTTCTACGTGTCAATTTATTTAACATTTAAAGAGGTCATATTATGCAGATGTCATCAAATCAAATTTATCACATATATCAAATCTAACTATCCTACGTCAATTTCAATTTCAAATTATTTATCACTTACAGCATTAACAAATTTAACGTCCAATTGTAAACATCAAATAATCAATCATTTAACAACCAAACTGGATTATCATTGCATATATAACAGATAATGGTGTCAGATGTCACAAGTGAACTGATACAGGTAATAACAGTGAAAATATCTAACAGCAGCATATTTCAATTGTTGTTTCAATTGAAATCAAATTTGATAAATAAAAGAACATTAATCGTGAGTGATTGCTCACCTTTAGAGGCTAGATAGATTTTGACAAAGAATTTAGCTGCGAATTCCAAAGCAACGCTAGATGGACAAGGTTTGACGAACGAAGCTGATGAATAGGAATCGACGAGATCAAATCAGAACTGGATCGATGACGATAAATGGTATAAGTGAACTGATATATATGACTATGTATAACTATTAATCATAATATAAATTCAAACACGTATTAAATTTAAATATATATAGATATATGTATTTAAAAATCATTGTTTTGAAATAGACACATAAAATAAAACTAACATATCTTCATAATGTTATTTGAAATGAATACACATATATGTACTAAGAAAAAAAAATGCAAAATACTTACATCTATTGTTTATTCATTTTGAAATATCTATATATATACAATTTCCAACATAACCCAAACAGATCAAAATCATTGCAGACTAGAATTTAAAAGCTATATATACATATATACTTACAACAAGTTATTAAAATTTGCCTATAAAATATAACTAAACAGTAATTTAAAATTTTAAAATCTATGTATATACACTTTATAGCTTACATACCTGCAGCATATATAAAATTAATATATGCCTGACTGATCATACTGTAGAATAGATTTTGAGCATAAATACATTTATAAAATATATATATTCAAGCACTTACACAAACCTATAGATATTGTACCACATATAACTTGTACATACTCATATAAAACCAACAGCAACACAAATACAAACTATTATGACTTTATATACTTAAAAAAACAGAACTCAGGTATAATATCATTAAATAATAGATCACTTTATATATAACATATATATAATATGCAAACTATATATTAACAACATACGAATGTGGACTTGACTTTATAACATCTAATATATATTATATATAATTTAAATCAAATGTTATTACATTAAAGCTTATTATCAAATCTACTTTATATTAAACTTACGTATATATAAAAATATTTCAATATATATATATTAAATAAAACCATTTCAAACACAGCATACTTTAAGTAAACCATATATCAATGACTTGTATAAAATCATATATATATATATAGACTTAAGTATCAACAGACCAAAATCATAACTTGTGTATTCATATATACTTTCACAATCAATATATATATAAATAAGCAGCGAAAGCAACTATTAAAAGAAAACTATATATAATATATAACTACAAACACAACCGCACTTATATGTATAAACCGTAACTTATAAAATAATTTGTTTGAAACAAATAAAACTGTCACTTACAAATATTTATATATATATAACTAACTGTATTATAAACAAAAGATATAACTAGGCGGAATATCTAACTAGGATATACAAACTTACAGAAAGAACCCGAAGGGGTTGATGGTGGCTCGGCCCGAGCTCGGCAAAGGAGCTGCAGGATGATCTAAGCGGTGAGCATCCGATCCAAGGCAGGGTCGGTTGTATGGAACCGCATGGAGGAAGATAGAGGCTTGCGGTTTTAGGTGGCTCTCGGCTAAGGGACGTGGGGAAAGAGAAGGCTGTGGCCGAGGTGTGAGGCGAGTGATAGAGAGAAGGGAAAATATGACACTACTGGGTGGATGCGGTCGGTCGATGGGAACGCGGTCAGCTGTTAGGGAGGTTGGTCAAAGCTGTTTGTGGGGCGTTACGTGGAGGCGTGATGTAGTTTGGTCGGAGAAGTGCTACTGGAAGGGCATGGCCGATGCGATCTCTGGTGGGCGAAGTGGTGGATGCTGGCGAACCGAGGGGAAGGTTGCGTGATGTTGGCCGAGAGGGAGGAGCGAAGGTGGGTGGTGGTTGAGGTGTGGGCTGCGGCCATGGGAAAGGAGGAGATGGCAAAGGAAAGGTTGATAGTGGAAGAAGGCATGTGGGGAGGAGTTTGGCACTGCGTGATTTGATGGTGGAAGCAGTGAAGGTGAAAACTGTGATAACCCTGATTTTATGAGCAAGTTTTTTAATTTAATTTAATATACTTGTTTGAATTATTTTTGGTTGCCTAGGAAAAATATATATGATAAGTTGACCATAAATAAATATTGGGTAAATATTGATATGTATACAAGGTGATACAATACATATGTACATACTTCTCTGAAAAAAAATAGAAAATTATTTGTAAGCTAAAGAAAACTATAAATACATGAACATGACAAAATATGAATGTGCCATTGAAACAAGTCTAGGGTAAGGGAAATAAAGACTTAGGCAGAAATAGAAATATAGATAGTGTACAGGCATTTTAAAACAAAGGCTGGCTAAAGAAAATTATTAGAAATTGCATGAAAGTAGTATGAGTTGTTGAAAAATACTTTATCCACTTTTAGCAATTTTCTTAGCTTTAGAGATATCATGCAAATATGGTGACTGAGGTAATAAAGTGTAAATTTCTGTTAATAGAACCAGGGACCATTTACCCATTTGCTCTTAAAAATTGAAAGAAAGGCTGATCATAAGTTGTAGGGTAGAATTGACATTGAGTAAATTCTAAAACCCTAGAGGCAGCCAAGGTCTTGTATAAAAGAGGGTTAAGGGTGAAAGGATCTATCACCATTTTCTTTAAATAAATATACAGAAAATATAGACAGTTAGCAAAAGAGAAAACTGGGAAGCACTGGCCATTAGAGACAAGTAGGAGATAACAGATCAAAAGGAAAGGATTAAGGTGAGTAATCTCACTGAAAATTGGCATTAAGTCCTGAATATTGAGGCAGCCTAAATGGTTTATGTTTTAATTAATCTGTGCCTGTTTATGAGATTGATGTGTTGATGATCTGTTTAAATATTGTGTGTGAATGTATCTAGAAAATATATTGGTGACTTTCATGTTTGAACAATTATTGTATCATGAATTATCTTTGAGATGGGATTTTTTTTTATGTGACTGTTGCATATAAATTAATTCATGGGAACTCCAGGGATATATGATATAAGTCTATGGTCTAAAAATGGAAAACAAATGGGACTGTAGCATAAAGTGGTTGCTGCTTATGTCTCAAGAATAAATGTGGTAACATAGAAGTGAAAAGTTATACTTGTGCTGAACTTCTATGTTTACAAATAAATCCAAATAAGATTAGAAGCTTGTGGTTTAGTCAGATCTCATGAATCTGTGAGTATCTGATTAAGCCAGAGGCAAATGGATACATCAAGGCAAACTGAAATGACCATATATTTATAGGCATGATTCCTCAAAAGAAAAACCCATGATTTAAATAATATGTACACTAAGAAATTAAACTAGCTTGTGTGAATAAATCTATGATTATGAAAAGATGATCTGTCATCCTTTGAACATATGCATGATGGTTGAGTTATTTATTTTCTCTGATTGGTGTATGAGATGCAGAAGGGATTAGCATGAGGGAAAGAGGGAAAATGAATACTTAGTAATATAACTAAGGACTTGGATCTTAGGGCTACAAAGTAAGGCTTGGCAAGGGAAATATTGCAAGCTCACACATGGTATGATTATACCCAGGGGCCTGAGTGTGCTGGGTTAACAGTGAATATGCCCCAGACAGTGTGTGTTTTAATAGAGAGAAAGTAGCTAAAGTCCATCATAAAATACCTGAGATTGAATTTGGAGAATAAGTTCACAGGTAGGTTGGGTAAAATCCCTGATAGCCAACAAGATTATAAATAAGGAAAATGATTAAATGATAATTATGTTGGGTGGTTCAGAATATTCTTTTGAGAATTATATGTTTTGTGCTCTCTGAAATAATCCATTGAATTATGTGTTTTTATGTTATGCATTAATAAACATGCACAGGTGGTAGAGGTTTGTATACAAGGAAAACATTGCTTTACTTCATCTGTTTTAAAAGTTATTTAAATTTTCAGTAAGATTATTCATACCAGACAATTTAGTCTGACCCTTTGTGTGTTTATATACCATTGGGTGTCTCATCTTTTGATGAGGCAGCTCGTGGTGATTGTGCAGGCAAATAGGCATTTTCTTGATCAAGAATTGGATGAATTAGCTGCTAAGGAATTGGATAATAGTTACAGACTCAAGATAGATGTTAAATTGGACTTGTATTATGAAATGTTAGTTAAGTTGTTTTGGGAGGAAACTGATGTAATGCTATTTTCTATCTGCAGGTATTGAACTATTCCTAAGATTTCTATTAACAGTTTCAGGTTGCTTTTGAGAATGTTTTGTTAAGTGATAATTTATAGTATTAACTCCCTGAATGCTTAGCCTAAGTGTGCAACAATAAGAATAATTTGAAATGATCTGTAAATTGGAAATTTAAAAGGGTAACCTGAGATCTGTTGTAAGTATTAATGGAAAAATAGGTAGGATGGAAACCCAGATTAGTTGTATAGGATATGTGTAAAGTAGCAGAGGAATTTCGGCTAACATGACCAATTTTGTCAAGCCTGGGTTCAACCAGCCTATTACCCTAAGCTAATTGATTAAGAAATATAACAAATAAAGCAAACCAGAAAATCAGGATAGTTAAATTGAAAATATATGTTACCTGAAATCACTCAGACACATACATGCACACAGATCACAGACACACACATGCACACAGAACACAGATACACACACCTGCACACAGAATACACATATACACAATTGTATAAGGGATAATTAAGCATTCAGTAGATCTAAATCCTTGGAGATCTAAACTAACTTTAAAAACTAGAAAAATAACATCTAGAATTTGTGAAAAATTAAGTAAGTAGAAAAGCTTTCTGGAAATTATTTTTGCCATGAGAAATTTTATAGAAAATCCCAAAATAAAATTCTCTGCATCCAAAATTCTTTTACTCTGATAAAAGAAAGGGAAAACCTTAAAGTATCATTTATACATGATTTCTTGAATGTAAGTTAGGTGACTTGATTACAACAATATTTTTATATTGGTGAAAAGATCCTGGATAGTAGAGAAAGGATGTTCTCTTGAATAGATGATCACTATATATATTGGTAAAAAAAAACTTCATGTAAAAAGTGGGTCATCTCAATTTGGTATCAGAGCTATGTTGATAAATAACATAGTGAAAATCTTGAATGAACTTGGCTGTTTTGAATGTATGAAAGTATTGACTGTCTTGGATGCCTTGTCTTTATGTACTTATGTTAATACTATCTGTTATAATTGAATGATAATAAGTTGGAATAGGTTAATTTATATAAGATTAGATAAAATGGACTAACTCCAGTGTTGTATCCATAGAACTATGGTAAGACCCAGACAACAAGGGGTAGGACCAAGTGAACCACCCATGGTGAATATGCAAGATTTCATGAGAGCCATAAGGGATGGGGTAGGCAATAGGCAAGAAAATCCACATGAGGAGCTTTCTAAACTACTCAAGACTTTTACCAATCTTGGAGGCAAGACTTTTGATGGAATAGAAGGAATAATGGGAATTCAAAATTGGCTTAGAATTTTGGATAGAATATTTGCTGATATGCAAGTGGAAGACCAAAAGAAGAGGCTAATATCATCTAGACAATTGAGAGGAGCAGCTTTGGACTGGTGGGAAGTCATTATAGCTGGAAGACCTGAAGGAGAGGTGACATGGAACCAGTTTAAAGAAATGTTGGAAGGAAGGTTTGTACCTGCATCAGCTAAAGAGTCCTTGCTGGAAGAATTCATTAAATTAAGACAGGGAACTATGAGTGTTACTGAGTATACCCAGAAGTTTGAATCTCTAGCAAAGTATGGTGCAGTGCTCATCACAACTAAGGAAGCTAAAAATGGTAGATACATCCAAGGATTGAATGCCAGTCTCAGTAGAGCCATGCTGCCATATAAGGATAGGACCTTTGATCAAGTTTTAGATCTGACTTTGAGCCTTGAACAACATGACAAATCCAGAGAAAATTTCAGAGCATTTAAAAATAACCAAAACAAGAAAGGAAAGGGTAAGTTCCACCCTTATGATAAAAAGAAAATGGATGTAGCTTCCACCAAGCAATCAGAAGAGGTCAAAACTGCTGAGGTTAAAAAGAAGATCACTTGCTATAATTATGGACAAGAGGGACACATGAAGAATAGGTGTACAAATCCCAAACCAGCATCTTTCAAATGTCATCTGTGTGGGAAGGAAGGGCACATAAGAAGGAACTGTCCAGAGTTGAGGCAAGGAAAGATGGGAATGTTGGAAGGGAAAAACAAAATGACAGGAAGTCCCAATGTTGAAAATCATGGCCAAGTTGAAGGTACTTTGCTTATTCACTCAATACCTTTTGCAGTAGTGTATGATACTGGGGCTACACACTCATTAATTTCCCATGACATTGTACAACAACTAAAATTAAATTGTATGCTTGTAGATAAGCCCTTGCTTATTAAAAGTCCTTTAGGTAGTTCCTGTATATTGGGTATAATATGTAAACAATTAGGACTGAATATAGGGGGGCATATGTTTGATGCAGACCTATATGTGTTGCAATATCCAGGCATGAGAGTTATATTAGGAGTTGATTGGTTAAAAAGATATAAGGCGGTTATAAACATGGAGACCTCCACCTTATCATTGAAAACTTCTGATGGAAAAAGGGTAATTGTTCTTTGTGAAGCAGATAAGAACAGAAGCATAGCCACCCTTGATAACTTGACTGGTGAGAAGCACATGCCTGCATTGGAAGAAATCCCTGTAGTAAATCAGTATGCTGATGCGTTTGGTGAGGTTAAGGGAATTGTTAACCATAGACCAGTAGAATTTTCTATCAAATTAATTCCAGGAGCTAACCCAGTGGTTAAGAGGCCAACTAGAATGGGGCCTAAGGAATTAACAGAACTGAAAAAGCAATTAGTTGAACTAGAGGAAAAAGGATTCATCAGACCCAGTAGCTCATCTTGGGGAGCACCAGTGGTTTTTGTTAAGAAGCAAGATGGGTCTCTCAGGTTATGTATTGATTATAGAGAGTTAAATAAAATCACAATTAAAAATAAATACCCTTTGCCAAGAATTGATGATCTTTTTGATCAATTAAGTGGTGCAAAAATATTTTCTAGACTTGACTTAGCTTCAGGATTTCATCAAATGAAGGTAGAGGAGGAGAGCATCAAGTATACTGCTTTTAATACTAGGTATGGGCTTTATGAATTTTTGGTGATGCCCTTTGGCTTGACTAATGCCCCCTCTTACTTTGTTGATTTGATGAATAGAATTTTTAGAAAATATTTAGATAAATTTGTATTGATATTTATTGATGATATACTAATTTATTCTAAAACAATTGAAGAGCATGAGAACCATTTGCATATAGTACTGCAGAAACTAAGGCAAGAAAATTTGAAGGCAAAATTTTCAAAATGTACTTTTTGGCAAAATGAGGTATAATTTTTAGGTCATGTAGTATCAGAGAAAGGCCTATCTGTAGATCCCAATAAGGTGATGGCAATTCAAACATGGAAAAGGCCTACCGGTGTCACAGAAGTTAGGTCATTCATGGGAATGGCTGGTTATTATAGAAGGTTTATAAAGGATTTTGCAAAAATTTCAATTCCATTAACTAAATTGACTAGAAAGAATCAGGCTTTTATTTGTACCAAGGAGTGTAAGAAAGCCTTTGAAAGGTTAAAAGAAGCATTGATACAAGCTCCAATACTAAAGGTGCCTGAAGGGAATGAGAATTTGGTGATATATACTGATGCTAGTGGACAGGGGCTTGGGGCAGTGTTGATGCAACAACATCAAGTAATAGCTTATGCCTCTAGACAGTTGAAGCCCAGTGAGGTAAGGTATGCTACACATGATCTTGAACTGTCTGCTATAGTATATGCTCTTAAGTTATGGAGACATTATTTGTTAGGGGCTAAATTTGAAGTCTATACAGATCATAAGTCACTCAAATATTTGTTTTCACAAAAAGAATTGAACATGAGGCAGCAAAGGTGGATTGAACTCTTAGCCTCATATGATTTTGAAATACTATATACACCTGGTAAAGCTAATAAAGTGGCAGATGCTTTAAGTAGACAGCATGCCAATGTAGCTAGATTGATGATAGAAGAATTTAATACTTTATCATTACTGATTGACTCAGAAGTGAAAAGGGGCAGTGAGGAAAATATGAGCATGTGCAGTGAGAAAGAAGAAATAGGGAGGTTGAGTTTTGTTACTTTGGGATCAGAATTGAAAAATAAAATTGTGAAGCTACAAGACCAAGATCCATCTTTACTTGAGAATAAAGTTCAAATATTAAATGGTGAGGTAGTGGAAGGATTCCAATTGAATAAACAAGGTCATTTGGAGAAAGGAAAGAGAATATGTGTGCCTGCCATTGAAGAATTGAAGCAAGAAATTTTGGATGCTTATCACAGAAGCAAGTATACCATACACCCAGGAAGTACCAGAATGTATCACAACCTAAAAAGAGATTATTGTTGGAGTGGGATGAAGGGTGCAGTGGCATTATATGTGTCTAAGTGCATGGTTTGTCAACAGGTAAAGGCTGAATATCAAAGACCCTCAGGGATGCTGCAACCTTTACAAATACCACAATGGAAATGGGAAGAGATATCAATGGACTTCATTGATGTTTTGCCTAAGACTAGGAGGGGAAATGATAGTATTTGGGTTGTGGTTGATAGGTTAACCAAAACAGCTCATTTTATACCTGTAAAATAAGATAGGAATGCATGCACCTTAGCTCAGTTATTCATCAAAGAAATAGTTAGATTGCATGGAATACCAAAAACTATAGTAAGTGATAGAGATACCATCTTCACTTCGAAATTCTGGCAAAGTTTCCACAAGGCAATGGGGACTGATTTGTGCTTGAGCACAGCATATCACCCTCAATCTGATGGCCAAACAGAAAATGTGAACAAATTACTTGAAGACATGTTGAGGGCATGTATATTGGATTGGGGAGGAAGTTGGGAAGATCACATATTTCTGGCAGAATTTGCATATAACAACAGCCATCACAGTAGCATAGGCATGGCACCCTTTGAAGCACTTTATGGTAGACCCTGTTTATCACCTTCAAGTTGGATTGAGTCTGGGGAGAAAGTGGTCTTAGGACCAGAAAATGTAAAAGAAACCTCTGAGAAGATAGCCTTGATTAGGAAAAGGATTGCTTCTGCCCAAGATAGGCAAAAGAAATATGCTAACCAAAAGAGGAAAGAAGTGCAGTATGATGTGGGGAATTATGTATTTATTAAAATATCACCCATGAAAAAGATTTTGAGATTTGGAAAACAAGGAAAGTTGATTCCAAGGTATATAGGACCATATAAAATTCTAGAAAGAATTGGAAATGTAGCCTATAAGTTAGCATTACCAGAGGAAATGAGAGCAATGCATGATGTTTTTCATGTATCCCAGTTAAGGAGATGGATTCATGATGAAGAAACAATTTTAAAATCTCCTGAGAAAGTGCAGATTGACCCCAGAATGATGTATGAGAAGAAGCCTGTAGGCATAGTTGCAAAGGAAACTAAGAAATTGAGAAACAAAGCAATAAAATTAGTGAAAGTGCAATGGAGTCTTGACCCAAATGATTGCACATGGGAGGTGGAAGATAAAATCAGAAGTGATTATCCACAGCTAATTGATTGAATCAAAGGTAAAAAAAATATACATATATATATACATAAATATACTAATGAATGATTTGATTGAATACTTTGTTATGCATAGGAGTTAATTAATGATTGAACTGAGAATGATTGATTGCTGAATTAAAAATGTCTGAATTAAGTATGAAAGAATTGTGAGACACAATTCCTAAAAGGAAGGGTATATGTGATAACCCTGATTTTATGAGCAAGTTTTTTAATTTAATTTAATATACTTGTTTGAATAATTTTTGGTTGCCTAGGAAAAATATATATGATAAGTTGACCATAAATAAATATTGGGTAAATATTGATATGTATACAAGGTGATACAATACATATGTACATACTTCTCTGGAAAAAAATAGAAAATTATTTGTAAGCTAAAGAAAACTATAAATACATGAACATGACAAAATATGAATGTGCCATTGAAACAAGTCTAGGGTAAGGGAAATAAAGACTTAGGCAGAAATAGAAATATAGATAGTGTACAGGCATTTTAAAACAAAGGCTGGCTAAAGAAAATTATTAGAAATTGCATGAAAGTAGTATGAGTTGTTGAAAAATACTTTATCCACTTTTAGCAATTTTCTTAGCTTTAGAGATATCATGCAAATATGGTGACTGAGGTAATAAAGTGTAAATTTCTGTTAATAGAACCAGGGACCATTTACCCATTTGCTCTTAAAAATTGAAAGAAAGGCTGATCATAAGTTGTAGGGTAGAATTGACATTGAGTAAATTCTAAAACCCTAGAGGCAGCCAAGGTCTTGTATAAAAGAGGGTTAAGGGTGAAAGGATCTATCACCATTTTCTTTAAATAAATATACAGAAAATATAGACAGTTAGCAAAAGAGAAAACTGGGAAGCACTGGCCATTAGAGACAAGTAGGAGATAACAGATCAAAAGGAAAGGATTAAGGTGAGTAATCTCACTGAAAATTGGCATTAAGTCCTGAATATTGAGGCAGCCTAAATGGTTTATGTTTTAATTAATCTGTGCCTGTTTATGAGATTGATGTGTTGATGATCTGTTTAAATATTGTGTGTGAATGTATCTAGAAAATATATTGGTGACTTTCATGTTTGAACAATTATTGTATCATGAATTATCTTTGAGATGGGATTTTTTTTTATGTGACTGTTGCATATAAATTAATTCATGGGAACTCCAGGGATATATGATATAAGTCTATGGTCTAAAAATGGAAAACAAATGGGACTGTAGCATAAAGTGGTTGCTGCTTATGTCTCAAGAATAAATGTGGTAACATAGAAGTGAAAAGTTATACTTGTGCTGAACTTCTATGTTTACAAATAAATCCAAATAAGATTAGAAGCTTGTGGTTTAGTCAGATCTCATGAATCTGTGAGTATCTGATTAAGCCAGAGGCAAATGGATACATCAAGGCAAACTGAAATGACCATATATTTATAGGCATGATTCCTCAAAAGAAAAACCCATGATTTAAATAATATGTACACTAAGAAATTAAACTAGCTTGTGTGAATAAATCTATGATTATGAAAAGATGATCTGTCATCCTTTGAACATATGCATGATGGTTGAGTTATTTATTTTCTCTGATTGGTGTATGAGATGCAGAAGGGATTAGCATGAGGGAAAGAGGGAAAATGAATACTTAGTAATATAACTAAGGACTTGGATCTTAGGGCTACAAAGTAAGGCTTGGCAAGGGAAATATTGCAAGCTCACACATGGTATGATTATACCCAGGGGCCTGAGTGTGCTGGGTTAACAGTGAATATGCCCCAGACAGTGTGTGTTTTAATAGAGAGAAAGTAGCTAAAGTCCATCATAAAATACCTGAGATTGAATTTGGAGAATAAGTTCACAGGTAGGTTGGGTAAAATCCCTGATAGCCAACAAGATTATAAATAAGGAAAATGATTAAATGATAATTATGTTGGGTGGTTCAGAATATTCTTTTGAGAATTATATGTTTTGTGCTCTCTGAAATAATCCATTGAATTATGTGTTTTTATGTTATGCATTAATAAACATGCACAGGTGGTAGAGGTTTGTATACAAGGAAAACATTGCTTTACTTCATCTGTTTTAAAAGTTATTTAAATTTTCAGTAAGATTATTCATACCAGACAATTTAGTCTGACCCTTTGTGTGTTTATATACCATTGGGTGTCTCATCTTTTGATGAGGCAGCTCGTGGTGATTGTGCAGGCAAATAGGCATTTTCTTGATCAAGAATTGGATGAATTAGCTGCTAAGGAATTGGATAATAGTTACAGACTCAAGATAGATGTTAAATTGGACTTGTATTATGAAATGTTAGTTAAGTTGTTTTGGGAGGAAACTGATGTAATGCTATTTTCTATCTGCAGGTATTGAACTATTCCTAAGATTTCTATTAACAGTTTCAGGTTGCTTTTGAGAATGTTTTGTTAAGTGATAATTTATAGTATTAACTCCCTGAATGCTTAGCCTAAGTGTGCAACAATAAGAATAATTTGAAATGATCTGTAAATTGGAAATTTAAAAGGGTAACCTGAGATCTGTTGTAAGTATTAATGGAAAAATAGGTAGGATGGAAACCCAGATTAGTTGTATAGGATATGTGTAAAGTAGCAGAGGAATTTCGGCTAACATGACCAATTTTGTCAAGCCTGGGTTCAACCAGCCTATTACCCTAAGCTAATTGATTAAGAAATATAACAAATAAAGCAAACCAGAAAATCAGGATAGTTAAATTGAAAATATATGTTACCTGAAATCACTCAGACACATACATGCACACATATCACAGACACACACATGCACACATATCACAGACACACACACCTGCACACAGAATACACATATACACAATTGTATAAGGGATAATTAAGCATTCAGTAGATCTAAATCCTTGGAGATCTAAACTAACTTTAAAAACTAGAAAAATAACATCTAGAATTTGTGAAAAATTAAGTAAGTAGAAAAGCTTTCTGGAAATTATTTTTGCCATGAGAAATTTTATAGAAAATCCCAAAATAAAATTCTCTGCATCCAAAATTCTTTTACTCTGATAAAAGAAAGGGAAAACCTTAAAGTATCATTTATACATGATTTCTTGAATGTAAGTTAGGTGACTTGATTACAACAATATTTTTATATTGGTGAAAAGATCCTGGATAGTAGAGAAAGGATGTTCTCTTGAATAGATGATCACTATATATATTGGTAAAAAAAAAAACTTCATGTAAAAAGTGGGTCATCTCAAAAACGGTGAAGGAAAATGGAAGACGAGGCGAAAGAGGATGAGCAGACAACCATTTCTCGTTTTCTTCCATGCCAGATAACTTTTGGTTACATACTTATTTTATTTTATATATATACCAATTGTAAATTATAACTTTATGTTAGTGTCTGCAGATACAAGATACGGAAATCAAATGAGAAGAGAAAGGGACACGTTCCAGGCAACCACATATATGAAAGCTATAAATTTCATTTATTTATGAATTCATTTATAGGAAATAGAGAAGGTCATTGCTGAATTCATGGAATATAGTAAATGCTAACGGCTTTTGGCTATCACGGTGGATAACGAATAGTCACGAAAAATCCAAAGACTCGGTTGCGGAACCGATACGCTAAGCGTTTCACAGATTGCAGCGCACACCGTACTCCGAAATTTACAATTGAATATATCGTAGAGATCGGCACGACGAGACGATCAAAATGGTATATAGATATCAGTGGTATGATTGAATTATAAAAATTCGAATTTTTCTACTAGCGGAAAGTGCAAGAAAAACACTGAAAAATAAGATCGACGGAGCCAAAGATGTCCGAATTTGGAAAAATGACAAACTAACATCTTGCTCAGAAGATGGTTTAGAATTTTTCTATGTAAAAATATTTAGGTTTCGGAAACATTTTATTTTCATCGCTTTTTAACTGATTAAATTGAAGTAAATTTACGCGCGAAATAAACTTTCATATTTTCGGACGAAAATTTACCAGTTGCTATGTTTAACTAGACGCATTCTAAATATCAAATTTATATTTCGAAATTTTATCGTTTAAAATTTCACAAAATTTCAACTAATCACGTTATTAAAACAGTTGAAATTTACGGGTCGTTACACTCTCCCCCACTCAAAACTTTTCGTCCCCGAAAAGGAACGAGGTAGGAGAATAGAAACAACCAGAAAGAAAACAGATTTGAAATACAAAATAACAATTAATTTAAACCATATAAATTCAAATTTAAATCAATTGGTATTCAATAATTGATTTAATCCATTTGATTTCACTAAAATCAATCTCAACTATTTCTAAATTCATTATCTTATTATCCCATTTTCTTAAATTTACAATTTCTAAAACCATAAATTTGAATAGTCTTTTATTATAATCATATTTTCTTCAACAATTTTAAATTCTTCTTTATTCCAAATTACTGTTAAATTTATTCTACTTAATATATCTACCCACATATATTTAACCTATATAAATTAATTTAAAACATAAAAGTTTCGATTTAAATTAATTTACATCTATTAATTTCTTTTAAATTCAAGGTATTTTCATATGTTGATCAAATTTCAATTTATTAATTCTTTCAAAACAAATTTATTAATTCTTTCAAAACAATTTATTAATTCTTTCAAAACAATTTATTTCATTATTAACTAAGTCTACTAATTATCCTATCTAACTCTATTAACATCTTTATAATCAAAATTTAGTGTATAACATTTATTATAAACACTCAAATTTATTTATAAATTCAATTTATCTTATATATTATCCAGTTATATATTCAACTTCTGAATAACTTAGGTAAGTTGTATGGGAATGCAGTTGAATAATATACAAATAAAAAATTTCCCAATTCAATTATTCAAGTTTAAATATTTATTCCAAATTTTGGTTTTATTTATAATTTAAAATCATCTTTTAACAAAATTTAAGAATTAGATTTCTGATTAACTTTAAACAATTTAGAGATATATATAATATATTTATATCAAATCAGATTAAATTTTTAAAATAAGATACCTATATATATAAATCAAATTATACTGAAGAAATTCAAATCAAAATATTTTTCAAAACAAAACCGTAGCAAAGCTACAGAATAGTCTCTCCACTTCGAAACTCGAAAATGAATGTCGATGATGCGGCCGTCATCACCGAAATTATTTCCCAGCGACAAAATAGGATAGCACTGATTCAAACATTTAAAATTCTTTGAAATGATTTCAATTTGAAAATATTTTAAAACTATACACCTAAAACTTTCAAATCAAAGTTGGAAATTACCAGAAATTAAATTCTCAAATTCTAATTTTAATACATTTCAAATTCCAAATCAAATTATAATCAAGTTTATAAATTCATTTATTTATATTATGCAATAGTCAATGGTTTACAAAAGAATAAATGAAAATCAAATATTATCATTTTTGACAACAAATTCATTAACAATTTAACTTCAGAAAACTTATATTTATATCTCATATAATCCTACAAACTATGTTGTTTACCCAATTTGGAAACAATATTGTGTCAGTTTGTTCTGTTCAAGTGTTTTGGAAATCCTATCGATAGCGTTGATCAGACGAATCGATCGAAAACCCAAATCAACATTAACAACTCAAACAACACAATATATTTTTAAAACATTTTAAATATAATTTTATAAATACAATTCCTCGCTCGACGATACAAGAACAGATTTCAAAACATGTATAGAGATTCAAATTTGATGGAAATCAAATCAAAGAGAATTTTGATTCGAAAATAAGTTTGAAACAGAAGATAAGATAATTCCATTACCATAATCGGGAGATGGATGAGTTTATTAATTCACGGGCAACCTTAACCGGGTCGTCCGTAACTTCAAGAATAAGATCGATGCTGAATTCCAAGGTAAATCAACACTCGATCTCAAGAGATGGGATTCAGGTATAGCAGGGAATAGATAGCATCGTAAACCGAGGATACAGAAATATCCAGCAAATCGATGCCTATTATAAAGGAGTTTTGCTCCTTTACGAATCATTCGAAGATTGGCGAGACCGCCGATCTATTATAGATATCATTCAAAATGGAGTTATAGGGTGCTCCAGAATTGAAAGAAGACGAATAGTGAGGGACACGAATGAATTTCGGAATCGAGGGGAACGTCCCGAAATTCAAAGGAGTTGAGTCAAAGGAAGAGATTGAAACTCGAATGAGAGTGATTCTATAAATACATTTACCCTATATGTTGAGATTTGCCTAGAGCTACCAAAGCTCTGATACCAACTGTAACGACCCGATATTTTGGACCATTCGCATCCATTATAAGTGTATAGGTAGACACTCATGCCGGAATTGAATTGCTCAAAATACCGCGTTGTTAATTTAAATTTGGCAAAACTGAACATATACAGTAAATAGATATAATCACAGATCACAGACACAGAGTAATAAATGCAGCAGAAATAAAAGAGATAGTAGTTCATGAAGCTACTATATAAATATATGAGTTACATCAGAGTTAAACCAGATACAACGGAAGAGTAATATGATACATCAGATACAAATCAGAATACATCACTGGAATCATCGAGTACTGAAAGCAGAATAGATGGCTGGATCTTCAAGCAAAGCTCCAACTCCAAAGGTGAGTCTCGAATACTGGTACACTCAGTCTGAGCGTAAAGCAAAAACACAAGACACTCGAGTCAGGATTAACATTCTTATATCAATAAATCCAACTCAAGTGAAATAGCAATTTAAATACAAGTAACTCAAAGGATGTTTCGAATGACCATCCTTTAAGGATCCGTTAAACTATCTACTAGGTAGTAATGTACGCTAAGTAGATAATGTCTATCAGTAATATAAGGTATCAAAATAGCATTAAGTCATGGCCCATTCCACCCTTAACACATTTTTATTCCCAAAAGCATATACAAGACCGTAGTTTCCCCAAAACCGGAAGTCACCAGGGGGCAATCCATATACTAAAGGTACAAAACAAATTCGTAGTGGTCGCGAATAGGGAATACAAGTATGACAAGGCACATGAGGCAATACCCAAGGTAGTGATACTACCGTTTGCCTGATCCGGACTGGTGAGAACGTATCGCCGCAGCGACCGCAACACCGTGAAACAACACTCCCAAAATCAAGGGTGCACCAATCGACAACAAATAATGAGTAGTTCGAAGAAGTGTGTTCACTTGAGGTAGCTGACCTCCATTGGCCCGGCACGGCTCCTGTTTTAGTCATTTCCAATTTGACACAAGTGTCAAGGCTATCCATTATCGTTCTCTTTCTTCAGTCAACACGTACATCATTCCAACCACTTCGTTCTGGATCAACACTCCGCGAATGTTAGTTATTAAAGTGGTTTTCGGTATCGACAGAGAGTATGTCCATATCCGATCCCGGTCTCTTTAATAACTTCCGTAATTATTACACCGATTGGTCGTTTATATACTTCAAAAACCAAATCAATTTCAATTTCAATTTCAATTCGTAAACCAACATTTCATTTGCCTTTCTAAATCAATTTCCATAATTTACGTTTCAAAACTTCCAAATTATCATTTCAAAATCTTATAATTCAATTTCAATTTTTATTTAAAACCATTCAAATATTGATTCAAGTTCGTATATAAGTATCATTTCGAAAACATTTAAATTAATTTGATTTAACATTTAAATCAATTTAAATTCATTTATCGATTTCATTCAATATTCATTAAGTAAATTTGCCATTCAAAATAATTTCTATTAAATTTCCAATTCATTAAATCCATTATTAAAATTCAACTTCATTATATCAAAAGTTACAAATTTGATTAAATTAAATTCGTCAAACCAAATTCTTTAAATTTCAAGTCTTACATTAATTTCAATACATCATATTTTATTTCTTATTAGAGAAATTCAATTTCACTTATTTATTTACTTAGTTACAATTTCAAAGCTCAATTAATAAAGAAACTAAATTTCACTTATTCAAGAAGTTCAATTTCACTTAATAAAGAATTCAATTTTATTTAAATTTTAAATAATTCAATCTTATTTAATTATTAAATAATTTCAAAACTTTCATTATTAACTAATTTCAAACTTAATTATTAATAATTCCAAATTTTAAAACAACGTTATTCCATCAACTACTATGTTAATATTTGATCCAGATTTTTAAATATTAACATTTCCTTTCATTAAAATTCAAATTCCAACTTCGTTTCAAAACCATATTATTTATTAAATAAAATCTTCATTTTATTTTTAAATCAAAGTATTGACCAATCGGGTTTTATTTAATTATCTATCCTAGGTCAAAGTTTAATTTGGGTATTTATCATTTCAACCCGATTCCAATTCAATTCAAAATCAAAGCATAACAAAGGGAACTTGCAGTGTGATAACTGGGATGGTGTCAAAGTAAATAAACAAGCAATAACAACAATCAATATCAATCCAATAATCAATTCAAATAATCCCGAAATAATCGTATTAATTCACATTGTTGTTTGTGCGAATTAATATAATTAATTCTAGAATCTACACTATCATTTCATGTAGATTAAAGATTATTACACAATATTTATACGGTTTTTCACTTGATATCCACTATTCAATTTCATACTATATCAACTTATACAACATACATTCAATGGTTCAAGGTATAGTTAACACTATTTCTACGTGTCAATTTATTTAACATTTAAAGAGGTCATATTATGCAGATGTCATCAAATCAAATTTATCACATATATCAAATCTAACTATCCTACGTCAATTTCAATTTCAAATTATTTATCACTTACCGCATTAACAAATTTAACGTCCAATTGTAAACATCAAACAATCAATCATTTAACAACCAAACTGGATTATCATTGCATATATAACAGATAATGGTGTCAGATGTCACAGGTGAACTGATACAGGTAATAACAGTGAAAATATCTAACAGCAGCATATTTCAATTGTTGTTTCAATTGAAATCAAATTTAGTAAATAAAAGAACATTAATCGTGAGTGATTGCTCACCTTTAGAGGCTAGATAGATTTTGACAAAGAATTTAGCTGCGAATTCCAAAGCAACGCTAGATGGACAAGGTTTGACGAACGAAGCTGATGAATAGGAATCGACGAGATCAAATCAGAACTGGACCGATGACGATAAATGGTATAAGTGAACTGATATATATGACTATGTATAACTATTAATCATAATATAAATTCAAACATGTATTAAATTTAAATATATATAGATATATGTATTTAAAAATCATTGTTTTGAAATAGACGCATAAAATAAAACTAACATATCTTCATAATGTAATTTGAAATGAATACTCATATATGTACTAAGAAAAAAAATGCAAAATACTTACATCTATTGTTTATTCATTTTGAAATATCTATATATATACAATTTCCAACATAACCCAAACAGATCAAAATCATTGCAGACTAGAATTTAAAAGCTATATATACATATATACTTACAACAAGTTATTAAAATTTGCCTATAAAATATAACTAAACAGTAATTTAAAATTTTAAAATCTATGTATATACACTTTATAGCTTACATACCTGCAGCATATATAAAATTAATATATGCCTGACTGATCATACTGTAGAATAGATTTTGAGCATAAATACATTTATAAAATATATATATTCAAGCACTTACACAAACCTATAGATATTGTACCACATATAACTTGTACATACTCATATAAAACCAACAGCAACACAAATACAAACTATTATGACTTTATATACTTAAAAAAACAGAACTCAGGTATAATATCATTAAATAATAGATCACTTTATATATAACATATATATAATATGCAAACTATATATTAACAACATACGAATGTGGACTTGACTTTATAACATCTAATATATATTATATATAATTTAAATCAAACGTTATTACATTAAAGCTTATTATCAAATCTACTTTATATTAAACTTACGTATATATAAAAATATTTCAATATATATATATTAAATAAAACCATTTCAAACACAGCATACTTTAAGTAAACCATATATCAATGACTTGTATAAAATCATATATATATATAGACTTAAGTATCAACAGACCAAAATCATAACTTGTGTATTCATATATACTTTCACAATCAATATATATATAAATAAGCAGCGAAAGCAACTATTAAAAGAAAACTATATATAATATATAACTACAAACACAACCGCACTTATATGTATAAACCGTAACTTATAAAATAATTTGTTTGAAACAAATAAAACTGTCACTTACAAATATTTATATATATATAACTAACTGTATTATAAACAAAAGATATAACTAGGCGGAATATCTAACTAGGATATACAAACTTACAGAAAGAACCCGAAGGGGTTGATGGTGGCTCGGCCCGAGCTCGGCAAAGGAGCTGCAGGATGATCTAAGCGGTGAGCATCCGATCCAAGGCAGGGTCGGTTGTATGGAACCGCATGGAGGAAGATAGAGGCTTGCGGTTTTAGGTGGCTCTCGGCTAAGGGACGTGGGGAAAGAGAAGGTCGTGGCCGAGGTGTGAGGCGAGTGCTAGAGAGAAGGGAAAAAATGACACTACTGGGTGGATGCGGTCGGTCGATGGGAACGCGGTCAGCTGTTAGGGAGGTTGGTCGGAGCTGTTTGTGGGGCGTTACGTGGAGGCGTGATGCAGTTTGGTCGGAGAAGTGCTACTGGAAGGGCATGGCCGATGCGATCTCTGGTGGGCGAAGTGGTGGATGCTGGCGAACCGAGGGGAAGGTTGCGTGATGTTGGCCGAGAGGGAGGAGCGAAGGTGGGTGGTGGTTGAGGTGTGGGCTGCGGCCATGGGAAAGGAGGAGATGGCGGAGGAAAGGTTGATAGTGGAAGAAGGCATGTGGGGAGGAGTTTGGCACTGCGTGATTTGATGGTGGAAGTAGTGAAGGTGAAAACGGTGAAGGAAAATGGAAGACGAGGCGAAAGAGGATGAGCAGACAACCATTTCTCGTTTTCTTCCATGCTAGATAACTTTTGGTTACATAATTATTTTATTTTATATATATACCAATTGTAAATTATAACTTTATGTTAGTGTCTGCAAATACAAGATACGGAAATCAAATGAGAAGAGAAAGGGACACGTTCCAGGCAACCACATATATGAAAGCTATAAATTTCATTTATTTATGAATTCATTTATAGGAAATAGAGAAGGTCATTGCTGAGTTCATGGAATATAGTAAATGCTAACGGCTTTTGGCTATCACGGTGGATAACGAATAGTCACGAAAAATCCAAAGACTCGGTTGCGGAACCGATACGCTAAGCGTTTCGCAGATTGCACCGCACACCGTACTCTGAAATTTACAATTGAATATATCGTAGAGATCGGCACGACGAGACGATCAAAATGGTATATAGATATCAGTGGTATGATTGAATTATAAAAATTCGAATTTTTCTACTAGCGGAAAGTGCAAGAAAAACACTGAAAAATAAGATCGACGGAGCCAAAGATGTCCGAATTTGGAAAAATGACAAACTAACATCTTGCTCAGAAGATGGTTTAGAATTTTTCTATGTAAAATTATTTAGGTTTCGGAAACATTTTATTTTCATCGCTTTTAACTGATTAAATTGAAGTAAATTTACGCGCGAAATAAACTTTCATATTTTCGGACGAAAATTTACCAGTTGTTATGTTTAACTAGACGCATTCTAAATATCAAATTTATATTTCGAAATTTTATCATTTAAAATTTCACTAAATTTCAACTAATCACGTTATTAAAACAGTTGAAATTTACGGGTCGTTACAATATATTATATTTAAAGCTCTCTCTATATATAATATATATAACAAAAAATAAAGCTTGAAGCAAACTGTGGTTGAAGTATACGTATATATATAATTTTCTTTTCTTCTTTGAACCCAACACTTACATTATACAAAAAAAAATTCCTTACTTAATATATATAAACAGCAACAGCACTAGACAAACTTCACCTTGTATAAACATACCTATTATTATATACACACACATATACATTATTTATAAACTATAGCAATACAACTATCATAATAATATAATATATATTTATGTAATACCTTATACATAATATAAACTACAAGCTGTAACATATATCTAACACAGTAACCTTATATACATATACTGGTAAGCATATATACTTATTATCTTTAAATCAATGCATATATATATATATATATTCAGAAACAAGTTATTTACAAAATATAAAACTAACACAAAAATATAAAGCTCTGACATATACTCTTTATGAATTATGATATGTATATGCGAATATGGACCATTAAATAAACGCAAAACATACCAGCGAATATAGAATATATGGGTTGTGAGCTGGACTTGCTCGGCAGAGAAGAGAAGTAGGGAAGATCTGCCGAAGTGGTGGAACTGCTCACACGGAGGAGGCGGGTCGGGGATGAGTTCGGGTCCGGGTGTGGAAGTGTGGCGTTCGGCAGGGAGGCGCGCGGCCTGGTCGTGCGGGGAGGAGGAGGAAGACGTGGTCGGTAGCCGGTACACTGGAGGGAGACAAAGGCGGGTCAGTGGCGAGTGGTGCGCGAGATCGGTTGCACTTGGATGTGGTCGATGGTGAGGGTGAGTGACAAAGAAGAGGAGAATGGCGTGTTGTGTTCTCTGGCAAGAAGAGGCAGCCATAAAATGTTACTTTTAAATTTGTTTACAGCAAATAAAACTACAAGATACAAGCAACAAATATGATGAACAGGTAAGAATAGTAAAGGTCAGAGGTTACTTAGGAATAGAAAAAGGTAGAGGAAATGAAAATGAGAGGACAGTGAATATATGAAACGAACCAACAAAGCACGTTGAAAATAGGGAATATTGAAAGTCTGAATTCTAAATTCGGAAAATAATAAAGAAAGTAGCTATTGACCGTTGGTTTTACTGTGTGGACAAGGAATACACAAAAATTCAAAAAGGTTCAAAAATATGGAACCGGTACGGAAATTGTTCCGTAGATTCCATTGTCTTCCCGACTTCAAAATTTACAATTGAATATACCATAGAGGTCAGCACGACGAGACGATCAAAACGGTATACAGATTTCAATGGTAGGATCATTCTATCAAAAGTCGATATCGGTACCAAAATGCTACTATTTTGCCGAAAATAAGATCGACTGAGCAATAGATGTCCAAATTTGACGAAACGAAAAATGACGTCTCACTCAGAAGATGATTTACAAATTTCTATATAAAAATATTCAGGTTTGGAAAACATTTTATTACCATCGATTTTTAACTGATATAAATTGAAATAAAATTACACAAGAAAATAAACTTTCATATTATCTGATGAAAATTTACCATTTGCTATGTTTAACTAGACGTATTCCAAATATCAAATTTTTATTTCAAAATTTTATTGTTTAAAATTTCACAAAAATTCGATAAATTAAATAAATAAACCACTGAAATTTACGGGTCGTTACACTCTCCCCCACTCAAAACTTTTCGTCCCCGAAAAGGAAGGAGGTAGGAGAATAGAAACAACGGGAAGGAAATCTGGTTGAAATACAAATAAAACAATAAAATTGAAACCATATAAATTTCAAACTAAACTAATTGATATTCAACATTTTGGTTTAATCCATTTGAGTTCACTTAAGTTAAATCAATCTATCAATTTCTAAATTCATTATCTTATTATCTAGTCATCCTCAATTAACAATTTCTAAATCATCAGTTTGTATAATCATTTATTATACTCATATTTTATTCAACAAATTTAATTCTTTTATTCCAAATTATTATTAACTTTATTCCACTTAATATATCTTATCACATATATTTAAACCATATAAATTAATCTAAATCATATAAATTTCAATTTAAATTAATTTATATTTAATAATTGATTTTAAATTCAGGGTATTTCCATAAGTTGATCTAATTTCAATTTATTAATTCCTTCAAAACAAATTTATTTTATTTTTCTCATCTATTATTCAATTAACTTATTATTCTATTTTTCTCTATTGACATCTTTATAATAAAATTTAAGTGTATAACATTTATTATAATACTCAAACCTTTCCTTATAAAGTCATTTTATATTGTATATTATCCAATTACATTTTTAACTTCTGAATAATTTAGGTAAGTTATATATGGAATGCAATTGAGTATTATACAAATAAAATTTTACAATTAAGTTATTCCCAGTTAAATATTTATCCAAGAATTTTGACTTCAGTTTATAATTGAAATCGTCTTTAAATCTAAAATTTAAGAACTTAAATCTCTGATTTACTTCAAACATTTTAGAGATAAATATATATATATATATATATATATATATCAAATCAAATTAAATTTTAAAATAATATACCTATATATATATATATAAATCAAATTATACTGAAGAAATTCAAATCAAATTAATTCCTAAAACAAAAATGTAGCAAAGCTACTGAATGGTCTCTCCACTTCGAAACTCAAAAATGAATGTCAATGATGCGGCCGCCATCACCGAAATTATTTTCCAGCGACAAATCAGGAGAACACTGATTTCAACATTTTAAAATTCTTTGAAACGATTTCTATTTGAAAATACTTTAAATAATATACACTTTAAAACTTTAAAACCAAAGTTTGAAATCACCGGAAATTAAATTCTCCAATTCTCATTTTAAATTCATTGAAATTCCCAAACCAATTTATAAGCCATATTTTATAAATTCATTTATTTATGTGTTGGGAGAGTCAATGGTTTACAAAACAATAAATGAAAATCAATTATTATAATCTACAACAATCAATTTATTTAACTTTTTAAATTCTAGAAAATTTTACCTATATATATAATATAATCATACAAATTTATTTCATTTACCAAATTTGAAAATAATATTGTGTCAATTTGTTCTGTTCAAGTGTTTTGGAAATCCTATCGATAGCGTTGATCAAACGAATCGATCGAAAACCCAAACCGACATCAACAACTCAAACAACACAATATATAAATCAATTTAATGTTAATTACAAATACACTCCTTCACTCGATGATTCAATGGGATTTCAAAACAAAGATAGGGATTTAAATCCAAGGGAACTCGTATCACAAGAATTCAAATTCGAATATAGGCTCGAAACGAATATAAGATAATAAAATTTCAAACAGGAAGATGGATAAACTTGTATAAATCACGGGCAACCTTAACCGGGTCTACCGTGGCTTCGTAGATAAGATCGATGCATAATTCTGAGGCAAATCAACATCCGATCGCCAGAGATAGAATTCAGGTATAACAAAAGATAACAGCATCCTAAACCGTCGATACAAAATCTTCGGAGAATCAATGCTTATGGGAAAGGAGTTTCACCCCTTTACAAATCATTCAGAGATTGGTGAGACGCCGATTTATTATGGAGATCATTCGAAGTGGAGTCATGGGATACTCCGGAATCAGAAACACGAATAGAGGGAGACAAGGATGAATTTTGGAACCGAGGGAAACGTTCCAAAATTCAAAGGAAACCGAATCGAAGAAGAAAGAATTCAAGCTCGAACGAAAGTGACTCCGTAATTAAATTTACCCTATATGTTGAGTTTTTCCTAAAACCAAAGCTCTGATACCAACTGTAACATCCCGATATTTTCAACCATTCGCATCCATACATGTCGGATTTGAATTGCTCAAAATACCAGATTGTAAATAAAATTTGGCAAAACTCAGCATATATAGTAAATAAAATAATCACATATCACAGACACAGAGTAATATAACAATAATGTAGCGGAAACAAAAGAATAGTAGTTCATGAAGATACTATATATATATATATATAACAGAGTTAAACAAGATACAACAGGAGTATCGAATACAATAGTCAAATACAAGATCAGAATACATCACTAGAATTAACTGAATATCTGAAAGCTGGATAGATAGCTGGATCTCCAAGCGAAGCTCCAACTCCAAAGGTGAGTCTCGAATACTAGTACACTCAGTCTGAATCGAGCGTAAAGAAAAACACAAAACACTCGAGTCAGGATTAACATTCTTATATCAATAAATCCAACTCAAGTGAAATAACAATTGAAAATTACAAGTAACTTAAAGGATGTTTGGGATAACCATCCTCTAAGGATCCATTAAACTATTTATATATAGTAGTGTACGCTAAGTAGATAATACCTATCAGTAATATAAAGTATCAAGATAGCGTTAAGGTGTTACCATTACCCCCCTTAACACATTTATATAAGCATCATAGTCTATACAGCACTGTAAACTCCACCGTAAACTAGTGGGCTATCAGGGAGTACTCCATAGGTATAACACAAAACAAATCGTAGTGGTCGCGCATAGGGATACGCGTATGACAAGGAACATGAGGCAATACCCAAGGTAGTGAAACTACCATTTGCCTGATCCGGACTGGTGAGAGCGCATCGTCGCAACGATCGCAACACCGCAAAACAACACTCCCAATTCAAGGGTGCGCACCAATCAAAACAAGTAATGAGTAGTTTACGAAGAAGTGTGTCCGCTAGAGGTAGCTAACCTCACTGGCACGGCTCCTGTTTAAGTCATTTCCAATTTGACACAAGTGTCAAGGTAATCCATTATCGTTCTCTTTCTTCAAATCTAGCAACGTCATCATTCCAACCACTTCATTCTGGATCACACTCCGCGTATAATAGTTATTAAAGTGGTTTTCGGTCTGGACAAAGAGTATGTCCCTAACCAATCTCAGACTCTTTAATAACTACATGATTATTACACCGATTGGTCATTTAATAAACTTTCAAAATAGTTTATATTTCAAAACTGAAATATCATTGCCATTTCAAAACCATATCCATACAATATCATTTTCACTTCAAATAAATCCATTTCCAAAATCATATCACTTTCCAAAGTTATATCGCTTTCGAAATCGTAAGTCTTTTAAAATCAAAACACTTTGGAAATCAAAACCTTGAAATTCATAACACTTTGAAACTATAGCTTGAAATCATAACATTTTGGAATCTATAACACTTTCCTCTTAAATAGTTTAGATATTAAAATTAGTGTATAAAATAAAATAGTTATAAGTTAAAATAGTTTATAATAAAATAATATATATTGAAAATGATTATATAAAATAGTTTATATTAAAATAATTTATAAAGTAAAATATAAATAGTTGTAGATATAGTTTAAAAATACTTTATAAAATAAAATAGCTTCCACAAATTTCACAAATCAATTCCAAATGATCACCAATCCCAAAATTCAAATTTAATCAAATCTCAAATCATCAATTTCAATTCAATTTAGTTTCTCAATAAACCCTTTCAAATTATGTCGATTTCAAAATAGATTTGAACCACAAAATAAACCATTTTTAATTTCAATATATTTTAAAGCTTTAAGTATTCAACAATTCCTAAAACTAAATTTGAAAATTTCATATATATATCAAATTCAATTTTTTTATTATAGTTTTGAAATATTTACTTAATAAATCCAATATCATTTATATAAAACTTCAAATTTCAAATCACTAAATATTTCCTTCAATTATATTTTAAACTTGAAATATTCATTTTAAATCATCTTAAACCAAAATCAAGTTATAAAATCATATCCTTTAAAAACCCCAAATTCCATAAGTTCAGATAGATTTAATTAAATATAATTCTTAATTAAATACAATTTCAAATCAATTTCAAATCTATCTTTTCAACCTTAATTTATTCAATCATTTCGAACTTTATATTAAAATATAATTTAAATAAATACTTAAACATATATATATCAACTTTATTAAATCAATATTTATCAAAACCATATATTTCTTTTCAAAACCATAGAAATCATTTTCAAAACATTTATATATAAACCAATGGTGTCTGTATAAAAATTTCTATCCTATTGTCAAGTGAAACGGATATTTATCATTTCAATCCGCAATTTAAGTATATACTGGTATATATCTTTTCAACCCGCAATCCCAAATTCAGTGTTATTGAAAATCGCTTGGGTTTAGCATTTCAACCCATAATGATTTTCTCCTATTCTATAGATCGTTCGGGTATGTATCATTTCAACCCATAGCGAATTATATATTAATAGGGAACTTGCAGAGTGATAACAGATATGATAATAATATAACAACAGTAACAGGCATATATCATCAATATAAATAACAGATGATGGTGTCAGGAGTCTTAGGTGAACAGATATAGATAATGGCATATATATAGCAATATAAATAACAGATAATGGTGTCAGATGTCATAGGTGAACAGATACAGATGATGGCATATATATATAGCAATATAAATAACAGATAATGGTGTGAGATGTCACAGGTGAACAGATACAGATAATGGCATATATATAGCAATATAAATAACTAACAGCAGCATATTTCA
The DNA here is from genome assembly GCA_030737815.1 of Allium fistulosum. Taxonomy (NCBI): domain Eukaryota; kingdom Viridiplantae; phylum Streptophyta; class Magnoliopsida; order Asparagales; family Amaryllidaceae; genus Allium; species Allium fistulosum. The sequence continues at coordinate 1,347,465,505 of CM060902.1, forward strand.
ATTGTCGTTTCAATTGAAATCAAATTTAATAAATATAAGAACATTAATCGTGAGTGATTGCTCACCTTTCGAGGTTAGAGAATAGACGATGAAGTTGAGTTACGAATTGCAAGCATGAATCCCAGAGTAAAGCTAGATTGGCATGAATTGACGCCAAGGCTGATAGATAAGAATCGATGAGAACAAGATAATCAGTTTTGATATAAACTGAAAATATACATTATATAATATTATATATATTTTCTTAAAATAAATACTCAACTTAAAACACTTATCAAGATAAAATATATATATATATACATATATCTTAAAAACCAATATCCAATCGAAAAATCTTTATATATATATATATATATTTATATATTTTTCTTAAATTCAAAAATAAATATTTATAAAATTCATACATTTTCTTTCAAAATTTCCTTAAATCCATTTTTAAATGTTAACACTAACATAAGGAACCACATATACCACTATATACTACCCAAAATATTACTATTAATGTAAACACAACTTATCATATAAATATGTATATGTGCCAAAATATAAAAAAACACATTTCATTTATGCGTCTCAAAATATCAACTTTTATCAAACATATATTCTTATATATTGAAATCAATGTTATAGTTGCTTTAATAAATATATAGACCCAAACAGATTCGATAAAATATTATGCAATACAAACAGCAAAAGTATAATGAACTAATAATCTATATAAATAAGGTGATTGGAGACTAAGTGTCAAGATCTGGGAGTGCCAAAATATAACACATTATGAAAAAGTTCTGTTATAATATAGCATACATCAAACATACATCCCTTATAACTATATCCTTTAAAGCCGACCCATTTTTAAATACTATCTTTATCTATATATTATATTTAAAGCTCTCTATATATATAATATATATAACAAAAAATAAAGCTTGAAGCAAACTGTGGTTGAAGTATACGTATATATATATATATATATATATAATTTCCTTTTCTTCTTTGAACCCAACACTTACATTATACAAAAAAAAATTCCTTACTTAATATATATAAGCAGCAACAGCACTAGACAAACTTCACCTTGTATAAACATACCTATTATTATATACACACACATATACATTCTTTATAAACTATAGCAATACAACTATCATAATAATATAATATATATTTATGTAATACCTTATACATAATATAAACTACAAGCTGTAACATATATCTAACACAGTAACCGTATATACATATACTGGTAAGCATATATACTTATTATCTTTAAATCAATGCATATATATATTCAGAAACAAGTTATTTACAAAATATAAAACTAACACAAAAATATAAAGCTCTGACATATACTCTTTATGAATTATGATATGTATATGCGATTGTGGACCATTAAATAAATGCAAAACATACCAGCGAATATAGAATATACGGGTTGCGAGCTGGACTTGCTCGACAGAGAAGAGAAGAGGGGAAGATCTGCCGAAGTGGTGGAACTGCTCACACGGAGGAGGCGGGTCGGGGATGAGTTCGGGTCCGGGTGTGGAAGTGTGGCGTTCAGCAGGGAGGCACGCGGCTTGGTCGTGCGGGGAGGAGGAGGAAGACGTGGTCGGTAGCCGGTGCACTGGAGGGAGACAAAGGCGGGTCAGTGGCGAGTGGTGCGTGAGATCGGTTGCACTTGGATGTGGTCGATGGTGAGGGTGAGTGACAAAGAAGAGGAGAATGGCGTGATGTGTTCTCTGGCAAGAAGAGGCAGTCATAAAATGTTACTTTTAAATTTGTTTACAGCAAATAAAACTACAAGATACAAGCAACAAATATGATGAACAGATAAGAATAGTAAAGGTCAGAGGTTACTTGGGAATAGAAAAAGGTAGAGGAAATGAAAATAAGAGGACAGTGAATATATGAAACGAACCAACAAAGCACGTTGAAAATAGGGAATATTGAAAGTCTGAATTCTAAATTCAGAAAATAATAAAGCAAGTAGCTATTGACCGTTGGTTTTACTGTGTGGACAAGGAATCAACAAAGAATTCAAAAAGGTTCAAAAATATGGAACCGGTACGGAAATTGTTCCATAGATTCCGTTGTCTTCCCGACTTCAAAATTTACAATTGAATATACCATAGAGGTCAGCACGACGAGACGATCAAAACGGTATACAGATTTCAATGGTAGGATCATTCTATCAAAAGTCGATATCGGTACCAAAATGCTGCTATTTTGCCGAAAATAAGATCGACGGATTAATAGATGTCCAAATTTGACGAAACGAAAAATGAAGTCTCACTCAGAAGATGATTTACAAATTTCTATATAAAAATATCCAGGTTTGGAAAACATTTTATTACCATCGATTTTTAACTGATATAAATTGAAATAAAATTACACTAGAAATAAACTTTCATATTATCTCATGAAAATTTACCATTTGCTATGGTTAACTAGACGTATTCCAAATATCAAATTTTTATTTCAAAATTTTATTGTTTAAAATTTCAAAAAAATTCGATAAATTAAATAAATAAACCATTGAAATTTACGGGTCGTTACACAACCCACCTCGAGCAGCCGCTTGGAACTACCTGGCAGCCTTTCCTTTGGATTTATAGAGTGGTATTGTTTTAAATCTTGCTTTCAAATTTTATTGATCCAAAATATTGTTTTATATATAATATATAGATATATATTGTTACATATCAAACCAGTATATATATATATTGTCTACAAGTTCAAGTCTGCATATATATTGTTTACATGGTCACGTCTACATACATATATTATTATATACATGTCGCATATTCACTAGCCTGTAGATATACTTATATTTATATGGGGCATTTTATATATACTGTTTTATTCTATATGAGTTTATAAATTTTGATTTATACAATAAGTTTATATATATTCATTTTGTTTAGAGTGCTATATTTGATAAGTTGTTATATATATTAGTAATATACGTCTGTGTTTTGCATTTTGCACATATATAGTTGATTATATATATATCGCGTATATATCATTTTAACATGCAATCCTCTTCTCTATATAAAATAATATGGATTTTTAAATTACTGTTTAAATATATATATGCAGGGTTTCTAAGTATTGCATTTCATTTGTTTTAAAGTGTGTATGCTTTTAAAGCATATATATTAAATATTTAAAGCTTATCTTCATGTTCTGAAACATGAGTATTCTTTTGTTCTGAGAATTTCAGAGGTACGGTTATATATAAGTTTGCATACAGTTGTAACGACCCTGAATTTTTGACATTTGAAATATGAATATTTAATTGAGTTTAAATATTCGAACGATAATTTAATTTGAAATTCATTATATCAGAATGAATTTGGCGATTAAATTATTGAATTTAATTATTAAATCTGGGTAAAAATTTGAATCTTCAGTTTTAAGCTGATTAAAAATAATCTGAAGGCTTAGAAAATTTATATTAATAATTCTGAAGGTATTGGAACTTTCATAATTGAATTTGGAACTGTTCTGTTCAGTTTTGAATTTATATCGTTTAAATTGAATTTAAAAATAGCGGTCCGGGGCACAGTCTCGGAAATTGACGAAACCAGTTCCATTGGATCCGTAATATTGTATTATTATCGGATTTCAATTTTCATAATATTTGGAGTTGTTGTGTGATCGTACAATAAGCAAGCGCGCTGATATAATATAATATAACGGATATTTTTAAATATAAAAATATAAATTTTTAATTAACTTTTCAATACAGACTTACTTTTTCTCTGCAACAATCACGTTCTCGTGTCCCCTTCTTTTCCTTTTATCACTTAAGCAGAAACAAAGAAAATCTTATCTCTTTTTACTTCGTTCTGAAGCCAGATAACAAAAGAAAATATCTCGTTCCAAGGCAGTTTAAAATCAAATGGCGACATCTCTTTCCCAATTTCTAATTCACTAAAAAATTGAACAAGCCAGAACCTTTACTTCCCTTTCCATTTACAATTCAAATCGCATCCCTATAAACAAAAGATTGGAAGCAGCCGAAATCAATATCTTGGACGAAAACCCTCTTCTCGGCACTAAGTCGAATCAAATCAGAACGAGATTCGCGCATTTCTTCACGAATTGATTTCACGATCGATCTATTGGGATTCGACAGGGCTTCGCGAGATGGAGTTTGGCTTCATCGATTCGTTCATCATTTTTCGAGCTTGGGTGGTTGGCTGCGACGAGGCTGAGAAGGGCAAATGCGAAAGAAGCGACTCGATAGAAGTCTGACGTGATGGCAGAAGCGGCAACATCGTGGTCGGGCCTTGGGCGATCGAGTGCTCGATATCGGTAAGCACAGTAAGATATAGAGTAATTTATTTCATTCAAATTTTATACTATATATATATATAGGTTTTAATGAACAAAATTTGAAATATATTATAAACAGGTAAAACAGTTCCGTTGAATGCATATAAAGGTTTTCATAAACTGTTTTCAAGAGTTGAAATTGAAAATTATCTTTCAAACATTTTATGTGGGTTAAGTTAAACTTTTAATTTTATCTGTTTATCAACAATTTTAACAATAAAGTAAAGTTTATAATTTTATTTAACCTGGTAGTTTAAAATATATATCAGCAAAATATATTGAAATATATATATGTAAATGATACTTTAGTTCAAACAGATGTAGAGAATTAATACAGTAAAGTTAATATCTTTTCTGTTTTGAAATTTAAATTATATGTTAAGAAGATGAATTTAATTCTTTAGAATAAGAATATATATATATATATATATATATATATGTATTTAGGCAAGACAGAAGTTTTGTATATGGGACTTTGAAACAATATCAAGATTAGATTTTTAAAATAAATATGAGTCATTTTGGGATAAGAAATTTCAAAGGAGGAAATTAAAATAAATTTATTTAAACGATAAATAATTATTCGATTTGTTCGAATATTAATAAAATCATATAATTGTTTATACAAGGTCAATATCTGAAAGAAAACAAACTGGATTTGGAATGGACTGCAATTTAAAAAGCTAAGGTGAGATCTTCTCACTCAGATTTAAAAATTGAATTGCAGTTATTGATTGTGTTGATTGACTGTTTGGATGTGATATTAGATATAGTAGGATATATCTATATATATAGCAATATATACATATTGGCATATGTATATATTGGATTGATTGATTTCCCGCCTCGTATAGCGGATGAGACCCTATTGCGCCGTTAGTAAGCGGATGATTTTTATAAAACCCATATACCGCGATATTCCACCTCGAAGTGGAATTGGTATTGTGCTAACGTCTGTGGATGCAGGGAAACAGGTTGGAGGGATCCAACAGGATTCCTCAACAGTATTTATTTATTTACAGATATTGATGTATATTCTGTTATCATATTGATATATGATGTTTGTTGTTGTGATTGACTAATTGGTGCTGTTGCATCATCGGATTCAGTTTTGAAATTTAAAAATAACGACCTTTACTTTAAAAGGATTTTAAAGTGATTTTCGAAAGTAGACGTTTTATTGAATTTTTGAATTGATTTATTTCAAATAAATAAACGTTTGAGATTCTAAAGTTTAGATTTTTGGTGAAATATAACCAAAGTGTGATTTTTGAAATAAACAGTTGATTGATTTATAAAATGGTTTAAGTTGGGATTTTTGAATAACTATAAACGATTCGTATAAAAGATTTATAAAATTGATATCTATAAATTAAAAATATTGAAATTATAAAATGAGTTTTTATAAGTGTTAAAAATGAAATATTATGTAATCCGTAAGTGAATGAAATTTATAGATTTATAAATTAGGAAGTTATAAAATGGATGAAACTGTAGTATGAAAGATTTATAAGAAATTAACTTATAAATTGGATTTTTGCCTTTAAATGGAATATTGATCGAATTTGTAAATAAAAGGAGATTTATTAAATCGAAGTTGTTGGAAAAATAGAAATAGAATTTATAAACGTTGTTTTATAAATTCGAAATCAATCAAAATTGAGGAATTTAATATAGAAGGTTATTAAGGGAATTTTATCCACGATTTTGGACAGTGGATAATTCTTGGAATAAAATGTGTAGAGATTATTGAAAATTGGTTAGTGAAGTATATTCACGATTTTGGACAGTGAATATATTTTTAAGAAAAATTGATATGGTTTTAGGAAAGTGATATTTGAAATGAAGTTAATTATTTTAAAAGATGTTTTAAAATGTATTGAATATCGAAATCATAGATTTCAACATTCATTGTTGAAATAGATGTTTTCGAGAAATAAGGAAATGGTGGACTATAACACTGTTGTTATAGTAAATGATTTCCGAAAGGAAATGTTTTTTGTCTAGTATTGGGATTTATATATCTATCTTAATTTCGAATCTCTATGCTAGTGATTTTGAGTCGTCGTAACGATGTTTTACGTAACATTCGTTTTGACTCAAATAAATGTGCTTAAAAGAATGATTTCCTTAAAGAATGAATATATACTTAATATTGATTTAAGTATATCGAATATTTTCAAATGTTGAAAATAAATAGATTTGTGAAATACTTATTTTTAAATAAGTATGGAATTGCTTTTCCAATATGAAACGAAGGGTTTGAAATTTTATCTTTTAAAGATAGATTGAAAGGTGAATATTTGAAAATTGTTTTCAAACGGTTAAGTGTGGAAATTTTATATCTAGTAAAGATATTTTGGAAAATAAATAATTTGGAAAATTATTTGGAATCTGATGATGTTGCGCATCTTTATTGATAGTTAAATAACCGACTATCAATAATTACCTTGAATGGGTATTTGTTGTGAATTGGATGAATTTGAATGCCACACTTATTTTTGAATAAGCGCTCACTATTCGGGTTAGCCGGGAAAGGACCATGGGGTCGTATAACCCATTCCGAATACGTGATACGTCGTTATGAATCGCATTTGATGACCGGTGTTGAAGACCGAATATTTTTGAAAATGGAAGGATTACCGTCGAGTTACTCTACATCGGTTGATCTCCGATTTAGAGGTTTTATCACCCTTAGTGACGGGAAGTCTGGACGTGATTGGAAATTATCCTGATTTGCAAGGGCTTCGTGAGAAGTGCCTTCGGTTCTGTTCGATCCCGGAACAGACTTGTATGGTTGTGTGTCTGACATTACACTTTGAGATATAAAGCTGATTTCTTTCAAATACATATCTGTTGGTGGCGGAGAATTTATTCTCTTAGCTTAACACCCTTCTCTGAGACGTACGAGCTCAGAGGTTATGTAGTTGAAATTTATCAGCGATATATCCCAATTTGGTAATGTGGCATGCTGAGTGTTGCTGTGTGATGATCAGTGTTTGATCATTTGTGATATGATCATTTGTATCATTTATCTTTGTGATCATAGGTTGATCATCTGTTGACCCAAAGCGTGGCTTTTTGAAAAAGCGTAGCTTTGTGGACAAGACTTCGTCAGGGCCTCAACAACCCGGAAATGGTCGAAACAGGAATGTTGCGGCAAGGTTATGAGGGTCGCGCCCTTTAGGGTATGTCATTTCCTTCTGGAAAGGGGTGGTATCATGGTATGGAGCCCAGATACTTACTCATGTGGATACACTTTCTTTATGATGTGTGATGTTGGTTACCGAGCGCTCGGATAAAGGTCCCAAAGGACCGGGTGATGACATATTCGTGAGTTACCTGTTACAGGGGTAACCCGGCCTTGTTTGGCAGAGAGCAGTTTGTCTCTCGGGACGTCCAGCCAGAGGCGATCCTATTCGGCAGGAGGAAAGGAAGTTCCTTAGCCTGACCATTTATTGGAAAATCCAAAGAAACAATATGAACCTTGTACGGTATTAGTTGTAGAACCTGCCATTTACTTATGGTGGCGCCCCACTGTTTAGATGGTAGCTATAGTAGGCATAGTTCGGAATGTCTATGCTGGCTAAGATTAATATTATACTTTCGAAATGTTTTCCACACTAGACATTAATAATAATATCCAATGATTGGCGTAGTAAGCATCTTTGACTATCATAAGAAGAAATCTCCTCCAATTCTGCGTTTGCATTGTGTGTGTGGTGGGAGGTCTTATGGTAGTTTCATTTTCCAAAAGCATTGCGAATCTGTTTTATTTTCTTTGTGAAAATAACTGTTTTACGATCTCACACCAGTCACCATGACTGACTCGGAGTTTATTGTTCCCTTCTAAACTCTGGGTGCCCATAATTTTCCACACGGGCAGCATAGAGTTATTTTTATAAGGATATTCTGGATATTCTGTAGCTTTGGGGATAAGCTGTATGGCGAAGCGTACTTCCGTACTTGTTATTTATTTCCGATGTGTATTCGGTATGAGGACAGGTTTATATAACTGTCCATTGTTGTATTGAGTTGTATATTGACTCTGATTGATGTATGTATAAACTGATATAGTTCTTTGTTTTAAAAGACTAGTGATTATTTATTATATATTGTTCCGCTGCGATATGTGAGATTCTGATATTGTTTTGTTTTTGATGTTGTTCTGTTGTTCTTCTTCTCTCTTTCTTCTATCTTTTCTTCTACCTCTTCTTTTAACCCTAATGGTTCGGTTTTCCGGCATTCGATTGCGCGGCATTTGATATAGTGGACGTATTAATGTCGACTTTCGAGCGTCGAAAAAAAATCAGATCGTTACAAGTGGTATCAGAACATCCGGTTAAGCGACAACCCTGCTCTGTTGGGTGTTACTCATTAGAGATAGAGTCAGTAGTACTCTAGAATGAGTTGAGTGTAATAATAGATATAAGTGTGTATTTGTTAGTGAATATAAAATTTTGTTTTGTATTGTGTTGACTTATCGGTTGATTGTTTATAGATTATGGTCGGTACAGTCTAGCTAACTGTAACCGATAGGGGTTTCTAAACTCTTAAACAAGATAAACTGACACAGTATTGTTTTAAATAGGGTGAATGAAATAATTTTGCCCAAAACTATTTTTGTATACAAAAGAAATAATTTTCTATGAATTATCATAGTATATGGTTGCATGTTTGTTAGGAAAGTGATAATATTAAAATGTTATCATCATTATACAAAATTGAATAAGAAATTGAAATCATAACTCCAAAGTTAAGAAATAAACCCATATACAAATGAAATTTAAGAATGTAAATTATAAATGTGACTTATAATTGGAAGTAGAATTCCAGAGAAGTATTTGGAAATGTTTTGAAAAGAATTTGAAAATTTTGGAGATTTGGAAAGTTTAAATCCTTTTTTGGAGTTGAAAATGAATTTCAAAGGTTTTGAAAAGTATTTTGGAGAGATGAAAGCTCTAAACTCTTTTCGGTCGCTGGAAAATAACTTCGGTAATGACTGCAGGTGCAGCATCACCGGTGTTCATTTTCGAGTTTCCAAAAGAGGAATTGCTGCCAAATTGTTTTAAAGGAAGTTGTTTGGAAAAATTTGGGTTTTGTTTTGGAAATTCAAAGGGTAATTTGAATTGTTTTCAAAAAATGATTTTTGAATGTTGTTAAGACTCTGGAATACTATATAAAAATATTTATGAAATATTATTAAGTTGATAACTTATACAATTTGAATTTTGATAGAATAAATTTAACTTAAAAGATAGAGTTAAATTAAAGAAAGTATAAGTGAATAAATTTGAATAAATGAAAGCGAAATTGAAAATTGAGATTCATTTTGAAGTTGTAAGCAGTAGAATTGAATTGAATAATTATAAATGTGAATTGAAAGAGAAATTAAAATTCATATGGAATTTGAAATCCAGTTTAAATGTAAGTAGATTTAACCGAAGTGGTAAATTGAAAATAAAAATAATGTGTATTTATATTGAACCTAAGAAATGAAGAGTGAAATTCTTAAGTAAAATTTGATATTGAAATTATTCTAAGTTGAGGATTGAATAAAAATAAATAAAACTGGAATTGAAACTGAATGTTAAACATAGTTTGAATTTGGTAGTTGATGAAATTCAATATTCAGAAGTTAAACTGAATCCAAATTAGATTGGAATTGAAAATTGAATTCAAATAAAATTTGAAATGTAAAATTGAATGATAATGAATATGTAACTTCAATAGTGAAGTAAAAATGTATAAGAAGTATGTATTGAAATTTTGTAATGGAAAGTGCAAAATGGGTTGAATGTTGTAACTAGATATTATGGCTAGTAGGATATACAGGTGTGTAAAGGAATTGGAACTTTGATTTCAAAGATAAATTTGAATTGCTCGACAAAAGGTAAGGATTTCAATTTCAATATGAGATTTGATGATTTTCTTGTCCAGCCACTTGGCATTTTGTTTTCTTTTTGAAATCTGAGAGTCCGTAGGGATGTTTTGTAGTAGTACCGAGCTAGCCACGCAAAGGAGACGCTGGCGAAATTTTTCAAAAATTTCGAGTGTTAGAAAAATTTTGAGAGATTTTGAAAGTTTACAATTTGAATTTAAATTTAAATTTGAATTGTGAAGTAAAATAAAGTTGTTTGGAAACTATGGAAGATTTTAGAAAGATAGTTGGAATGATAATGATCTTTAATAAAAAGATTTGGGTTTGAAAATTTGTTAAAACTATTTGAATTTAAGAAAATAGTTAATGGGAAGTGGAGCATTTTTCTGACTTGTAATTTTGGGACGAAATTCTTTTAAGGGGGAAAGATTGTAATGACCCTGAATTTTTAACATTTGAAATATGAATATTTAATTGAGTTTAAATATTCGAATGATAATTTAATTTGAAATTCATTATATCAGAATGAATTTGGCGATTAAATTATTGAATTTAATTATTAAATCTGGGTAAAAATTTGAATCTTCAGTTTTAAGCTGATTAAAAATAATCTGAAGGCTTAGAAAATTTATATTAATAATTCTGAAGGTATTGGAACTTTCAGAATTGAATTTGGAACTGTTCTGTTCAGTTTTGAATTTATATCGTTTAAATTGAATTTAAAAATAGCGGTCCGGGGCACAGTCTCGGAAATTGACGAAACCAGTTCCATTGGATCCGTAATATTGTATTATTATCGGATTTCAATTTTCGTAATATTTGGAGTTGTTGTGTGATCGTACAATAAGCAAGCGCGCTGATATAATATAATATAACGGATATTTTTAAATATAAAAATATAAATTTTTAATTAACTTTTCAATACCGACTTACTTTTTCTCTGCAACAATCACGTTCTCGTGTCCCCTTCTTTTCCTTTTATCACGTAAGCAGAAACAAAGAAAATCTTATCTCTTTTTACTTCGTTCTGAAGCCAGATAACAAAAGAAAATATCTCGTTCCAAGGCAGTTTAAAATCAAATGGCGACATCTCTTTCCCAATTTCTAATTCACTAAAAAAATCGAACAAGCCAGAACCTTTACTTCCCTTTCCATTTACAATTCAAATCGCATCCCTATAAACAAAAGATTGGAAGCAGCCGAAATCAATATCTTGGACGAAAACCCTCTTCTCGGCACTAAGTCGAATCAAATCAGAACGAGATTCGCGCATTTCTTCACGAATTGATTTCACGATCGATCTATTGGGATTCGACAGGGCTTCGCGAGATGGAGTTTGGCTTCATCGATTCGTTCATCATTTTTCGAGCTTGGGTGGTTGGCTGCGACGAGGCTGAGAAGGGCAAATGCGAAAGAAGCGACTCGATAGATGTCTGACGTGATGGCAGAAGCGGCAACATCGTGGTCGGGCCTTGGGCGATCGAGTGCTCGATATCGGTAAGCACAGTAAGATATAGAGTAATTTATTTCATTCAAATTTTATACTATATATATATAGGTTTTAATGAACAAAATTTGAAATATATTATAAACAGGTAAAACAGTTCCGTTGAATGCATATAAAGGTTTTCATAAACTGTTTTCAAGAGTTGAAATTGAAAATTATCTTTCAAACATTTTATGTGGGTTAAGTTAAACTTTTAATTTTATCTGTTTGTCAACAATTTTAACAATAAAGTAAAGTTTATAATTTTATTTAACCTGGTAGTTTAAAATATATATCAGCAAAATATATTGAAATATATATATGTAAATGATACTTTAGTTCAAACAGATGTAGAGAATTAATACAGTAAAGTTAATATCTTTTCTGTTTTGAAATTTAAATTATATGTTAAGAAGATGAATTTAATTCTTTAGAATAAGAATATATATATATATATATGTATTTAGGCAAGACAGAAGTTTTGTATATGGGACTTTGAAACAATATCAAGATTAGATTTTTAAAATAAATATGAGTCATTTTGGGATAAGAAATTTCAAAGGAGGAAATTAAAATAAATTTATTTAAACGATAAATAATTATTCGATTTGTTCGAATATTAATAAAATCATATAATTGTTTATACAAGGTCAATATCTGAAAGAAAACAAACTGGATTTGGAATGGACTGCAATTTAAAAAGCTAAGGTGAGATCTTCTCACTCAGATTTAAAAATTGAATTGCAGTTATTGATTGTGTTGATTGACTGTTTGGATGTGATATTAGATATAGTAGGATATATCTATATATATAGCAATATATACATATTGGCATATGTATATATTGGATTGATTGATTTCCCGCCTCGTATAGCGGATGAGACCCTATTGCGCCGTTAGTAAGCGGATGATTTTTATAAAACCCATATACCGCGATATTCCACCTCGAAGTGGAATTGGTATTGTGCTAACGTCTGTGGATGCAGGGAAACAGGTTGGAGGGATCCAACTGGATTCCTCAACAGTATTTATTTATTTACAAATATTGATGTATATTCTGTTATCATATTGATATATGATGTTTGTTGTTGTGATTGACTAATTGGTGCTGTTGCATCATCGGATTCAGTTTTGAAATTTAAAAATAACGACTTTTACTTTAAAAGGATTTTAAAGTGATTTTCGAAAGTAGACGTTTTATTGAATTTTTGAATTGATTTATTTCAAATAAATAAACGTTTGAGATTCAAAAGTTTAGATTTTTGGTGAAATATAACCAAAGTGTGATTTTTGAAATAAACAGTTGATTGATTTATAAAATGGTTTAAGTTGGGATTTTTGAATAACTATAAACGATTCGTATAAAAGATTTATAAAATTGATATCTATAAATTAAAAATATTGAAATTATAAAATGAGTTTTTATAAGTGTTAAAAATGAAATATTATGGAATCCGTAAGTGAATGAAATTTATAGATTTATAAATTAGGAAGTTATAAAATGGATGAAACTGTAGTATGAAAGATTTATAAGAAATTAACTTATAAATTGGATTTTTGCCTTTAAATGGAATATTGATCGAATTTGTAAATAAAAGGAGATTTATTAAATCGAAGTTGTTGGAAAAATAGAAATAGAATTTATAAACGTTGTTTTATAAATTCGAAATCAATCAAAATTGAGGAATTTAATATAGAAGGTTATTAAGGGAATTTTATCCACGATTTTGGACAGTGGATAATTCTTGGAATAAAATGTGTAGAGATTATTGAAAATTGGTTAGTGAAGTATATTCACAATTTTGGACAGTGAATATATTTTTAAGAAAAATTGATATGGTTTTGGGAAAGTGATATTTGAAATGAAGTTAATTATTTTAAAAGATGTTTTAAAATGTATTGAATATCGAAATCATAGATTTCAACATTCATTGTTGAAATAGACGTTTTCGAGAAATAAGGAAATGGTGGACTATAACACTGTTGTTATAGTAAATGATTTCCGAAAGGAAATGTTTTTTGTCTAGTATTGGGATTTATATATCTATCTTAATTTCGAATCTCTATACTAGTGATTTTGGGTCGTCGTAATGATGTTTTACGTAACATTCGTTTTGACTCAAATAAATGTGCTTAAAAGAATGATTTCCTTAAAGAATGAATATATACTTAATATTGATTTAAGTATATCGAATATTTTCAAATGTTGAAAATAAATAGATTTGTGAAATACTTATTTTTAAATAAGTATGGAATTGCTTTTCCAATATGAAACGAAGGGTTTGAAATTTTATCTTTTAAAGATAGATTGAAAGGTGAATATTTTAAAATTGTTTTCAAACGGTTAAGTGTGGAAATTTTATATCTAGTAAAGATATTTTGGAAAATAAATAATTTGGAAAATTATTTGGAATCTGATGATGTTGCACATCTTTATTGATAGTTAAATAACCGACTATCAATAATTACCTTGAATGGGTATTTGTTGTGAATTGGATGAATTTGAATGCCACACTTATTTTTGAATAAGCGCTCACTATTCGGGTTAGCCGGGAAAGGACCATGGGGTCGTATAACCCATTCCGAATACGTGATACGTCGTTATGAATCGCATTTGATGACCGGTGTTGAAGACCGGATATTTTTGAAAACGGAAGGATTACCGTCGAGTTACTCTACATCGGTTGATCTCCGATTTAGAGGTTTTATCACCCTTAGTGACGGGAAGTCTGGACGTGATTGGAAATTATCCTGATTTGCAAGGTCTTCGTGAGAAGTGCCTTCGGTTCTGTTCGATCCCGGAACAGACTTGTATGGTTGTGTGTCTGACATTACACTTTGAGATATAAAGCTGATTTCTTTCAAATACATATCTGTTGGTGGCGGAGAATTTATTCTCTTAGCTTAACACCCTTCTCTGAGACGTACGAGCTCAGAGGTTATGTAGTTGAAATTTATCAGCGATATATCCCAATTTGGTAATGTGGCATGCTGAGTGTTGCTGTGTGATGATCAGTGTTTGATCATTTGTGATATGATCATTTGTTTGATCATTTATCTTTGTGATCATAGGTTGATCATCTGTTGATCCAAAGCGTGGCTTTTTGAAAAAGCGTAGCTTTGTGGACGAGACTTCGTCAGGGCCTCAACAACCCGGAAATGGTCGAAACAGGAATGTTGCGGCAAGGTTATGAGGGTCGCGCCCTTTGGGGTATGTCATTTCCTTCTGGAAAGGGGTGGTATCATGGTATGGAGCCCAGATACTTACTCATGTGGATACACTTTCTTTATGATGTGTGATGTTGGTTACCGAGCGCTCGGATAAAGGTCCCAAAGGACTGGGTGATGACATATTCGTGAGTTACCTGTTACAGGGGTAACCCGACCTTGTTTGGCAGAGAGCAGTTTGTCTCTCGGGACGTCCAGCCAGAGGCGATCCTATTCGGCAAGAGGAAAGGAAGTTCCTTATCCTGACCATTTATTGGAAAATCCAAAGAAACAATACGAACCTTGTACGGTATTAGTTGTAGAACCTGCCATTTACTTATGGTGGCGCCCCACTGTTTAGATGGTAGCTATAGTAGGCATAGTTCGGAATGTCTATGCTGGCTAAGATTAATATTATACTTTCGAAATGGTTTCCACACTAGACATTAATAATAATATCCAATGATTGGCGTAGTAAGCATATTTGACTATCATAAGAAGAAATCTCCTCCAATTCTGCGTTTGCATTGTGTGTGTGGTGGGAGGTCTTATGGTAGTTTCATTTTCCAAAAGCATTGCGAATCTGTTTTATTTTCTTTGTGAAAATAACTGTTTTACGATCTCACACCAGTCACCATGACTGACTCGGAGTTTATTGTTCCCTTCTAAACTCTGGGTGCCCATAATTTTCCACACGGGCAGCCTAGAGTTATTTTTATCAGGATATTCTGGATATTCTGGAGCTTTGGGGATAAGCTGGATGGCGAAGCGTACTTCCGTACTTGTTATTTATTTCCGCTGTGTATTCGGTATGAGGACAGGTTTATATAACTGTCCATTGTTGTATTGAGTTGTATATTGACTCTGATTGATGTATGTATAAACTGATATAGTTCTTTGTTTTAAAAGACTAGTGATTATTTATTATATATTGTTCCGCTGCGATATGTGAGATTCTGATATTGTTTTGTTTCTGATGTTGTTCTGTTGTTCTTCTTCTCTCTTTCTTCTATCTTTTCTTCTACCTCTTCTTTTAACCCTAATGGTTCGGTTTTCCGACATTCGATTGCGCGACATTTGATATAGTGGACGTATTAATGTCAACTTTCGAGCGTCGAAAAAAAATCAGATCGTTACAACAGTGGTTTTTCTAAAGCCTGCTTTGCTACTTTATGTAATATAGTACGTTTTAAATATTTGCAAATTTATATTTATATTTTCTTTAACTGGATTTTTGTAACAACTAATATATGTAAAGTTTATATTGCGATTTTATATATAAATTTATGACTTCATAATACGACTTCAAATTATATATGTATATTCAGATTTTATATATGTGTATATATTTTTATATATGTAATATATATATATATGAGTATTTTGATTTTAAGAAGTATATCTATAGATTTTAAAATAATATATATATATATATATATATATATAGTCGTTGTGATTTTATTACATGAGTTTTATTAAATAATGATTCTTGAAAATATTATATGTATGTTGTTTCCATCAATCTCTATCTAATCTTGATTTGTTTCATTGATGTAACGACCCGTATTTTTACGGATCGAAAAGTTTGTCAAAATCTGGAATTTTTGCATTTTTGAGCCATTTCAGATTTTAGGCAAAATATGGCTAAGTCCTAAGTCGTTCACGACTTAGTATAAGTCGTAAGTCGTATACGACTTAGGGGATAGGAGCTACCCAGGGGAATGGCGAGTTAAGGGTTTGGAGATAGGTCGTTTGAACGACTTAAGGGGTAGGCGCGACTTAAGGATAGTGGTGAGTTAAGTTGTTACCGAGTTAAGTGTTTAAGTCGTTGCCACGATAAGTCGGCTGGGTGAGTTAGCGACCTAAGGAGTTAGCGTGTTAGCGACCTAAGGAGTTAGCGTGTTAGCGACCTAAGGAGTTAGGTCGCATAAGTGTTAGGTCGCGACACTGTTAAGTTGTAGGATGGGTTATCTCGCTAGGTCGTCTAACCAGTTAAGTCGTATCCCAGTAAGCCGTTAAGTCATGTGAAGGTGATAAGTCGTAGCCTAGTTGAGTCGTGGCCGTGTTAAGGAGATAGCATTAAGTCGTAGACGACTTAGGAGTTGAGTCTTATCCTGATAGATCGGCAAAGCTGCTATGTTATAAGTCGTAGGTCGGCATAGCGTTATGGCATAGTTGTTATATTGTTAAGGCGTAACTCGGTAGAGCTGTTAAGTCGGAGCCTCTGCTAAGTCGGTAGGTCGTAAGTCGGAGGGAGATAAGTCGGGGATGACTTATGGAGGCGGCCGAGTTAGGGGTTTTTCAGCTATAAATAGGAAGGGTTTTGCTCACTTTTTGGAATCCGGATTTTGAAGCGACGAAGTGCTGCCATTTTGAGAGCTCGACTTCTACACTTCTTCACTTCTTTTCTCCACTCTAATCTAGTGCTTCCTTTCATCCAAATCGAAGATCAAGATTGAAGATTCAAGAGCTTGCATTGAAGATCTTCATCCTTTGAAGTGAGATTTCTCCGTTTGAAGCGGATTCGTGATAGATCAAGCTTGATCCTTCGCTGTCCAGATCTGAAGCATGTAGATTTGTGGTTGTTTAGGTGATTTGGTGAGTGGTGATTATCTCTCACACGGATCCAAAGGAGTAGATCGGATTGTTGGCTTGATTTGGTGTTAAAATAGTGATTTCTATGCATTTTTGTAAACCTAAGTGTAGATCCATGTAGATCCATTGTTCATGATGATTTGACAACCATTTTTGTATATGATTAACCTATGCAAGTTCATTCATCAAGTTGTAGAGATAATTCTCATGTTTTCATGCTTGTTAGACTTTCAACTCCTTAATTACGAAATTGCCATTATTGTTATAATTGTCCATTTTGCTTATATTTGAATGCTTGGTTACTTGGATTGATGTTTGACATGATTGATTGCTGTGAATTAGATGATTGTTGATTGGTTTTAGACAAGGTGGTCGAAGATGATTCAAAAGCTAAGGGAAAGGCTCTTGAATTGGGAAAGCTGCTCGTGGCATATGTAGCGGGATGATGAAGCTCTTATGCATAGATTTGATGATGTGATGTTGAGATGAGGCTTTGCGAGGATGTAATGAAGCGAGGCATCATGTGATGAAGACTTGGTCTAGTCCAGACGGGATCATTCCAAGCACGTTGGTAACTCGGTGATATGATTCGAGTTAAGGGTAATGGTTGCTCGAGAGGCGCTTGAGCTAGTATGGAAATAGTCGTCGAGGAGGATGACTAGGAGGCTGAGATCTCATCGTTGTTGAAGGTTCTAGCATGCTCAAAGCAAGAGTACGTTGGGTAGATTAGATAGTCCCTGAAGGCTAATGTTTGATAGTCAAGTACTCTGGGCAGATTAGATAGTCCTAGGCATGGGTCATGATGACGTGCGGGAGTTATGTCTAGAACCGGGGTTTCCATTAGCCCTTGACGGACGGCTGAAAGAATGTGCCGGTCATTCAATTAACGGTGATATCAAGGCAACGATAAGAGTGATAGCCAGAGTCATGGATGTTTGGTTGTATCGTCATTCGGACTCAAGAGCGGTATTTTCTGGGTGCTTATCTGATTTAGGCCTTGGTACTTGGAAAACATCGCCCTTGACTCGAATGATTATTACTCTACTTTAAATTGTATGCTCTGCTATGTTTGCTTCTATTTAGTGTGTGTCTGGGGGCTATCACTGTAGAAAGAGGTTGGAGTGGGAGGGTTGTATTCCTATTCCTTTTTCCTTTGTACTCTTTTGGTATGTTGTTAGTTAGTTTACTGCTCACTAAGACTGTTGTCTGACTCAAGGCTTTATGTTTTTAACTCTTATTGCCTTGGGCTGTTCGTCCATTTTGGGACGGGCAGACTAGGTAGCAGGTGACAGGTGCTGTTCTCTTCTCACGATGCTGATATCGAAGACGAGCTAGAGGGTTGCATATTATCTTCTTATATGTACTGGATGTTCCGCTGCTTTGTATTCTCTGAGTGTTATGTAGTGAGGCTTGATGTATTGACTATTTGGATGCTTGTATTCAACTATTATGGAGTTTTATATGATGGCATTTTATTCTGTAAAGCTTCACTATACATATGTTCTATTGTATTTTGTCCATGCGCTGTGAGTAATACGATAGATTCTGTTGTTTTAATTTACCTTGACAATCGTCCATGGTCGCCTGGCACACTTTACAGCGCATTTTCTCTAGATTCAGTGCAGGGGTCATGGGCGGTCGTCACATTTGGTATCAGAGCATTGGTTAATCGATTTTACCCAACGCTCGCTGACATAACTACGTATGAGAAACGTAATTATAATTTTGATGGATGACTACTATATATAATATAGTAGGTTAGTAGAGTTTGAGTCCTTTATGCAGTTGTTTCTCTAGAAGTTCTAATCATTCCTTTTTATCGATATTGAGAATGAGTCGAAGAGGGAGACCAGCTGCTAGGGAAGGCCGTGCTACTGAGGGGGCTGCTGACTATGCAGCTATGTTCGAAGCTATGATGACTTCGATCATGAGAAGGATACCAGTTCCGGGGGCAGCAGTAGATGTTGGAGTTCAAGTCCAAACTCCAAAACTAGTGGATTTTGCTAAGTTGTGCAAGGATTATACTGCTTTGGGAGCTGTTCCTTCGTCTTCAAAAGCTCCTACCGCTGAAGAGAAGGGAAAGAGTGTGGTGGTTCAAGGTACTCTTTTCCTATGTGGTGTTCCAGTTAGAGTTCTGTTTGATACTGGAGCGTCGCATTCGTTTGTTTGTAGTGAACTCGTAGGCCGGTTAGGTTTGGAACCGGATATTGTTGATAGGCCATTGGTTGTGACTAATCCAGTTGGGGGTTCGTCTTGTTTGTGTATGTTATGTCGTGGTCTGATTGTGTCGAGTCATGGTTGCTCTTTTGTTTGTGATTGTTTTGTTCTGAACTTTGCGGGGTTCGGAATTATTTTGGGTATGGACTGGCTTAGGAAGTATGCGGCTAAGGTTGATTGCGAAAGGTTGGAAGTGACAGTCGAGAATGTGGAGGGGCGAAAGATTGTGATACGATGTAAGCATGAAGAAGGCGTCTTCATGAGCTTCATGTATTCGCTAGTTGTTCCACGGGATGGACTGTCATTAGTGCCAATCGCGAATGGATTCGAGGATGTCTTTGACGAAGTCAAAGGGTTGCCGCCGCATAGAGAGATCGAGTTTCGTATAGATCTAGTTGAAGGAGCCAGACCTGTTGTGATGCCTCTTAGGCGGATGGCGCCTAGGGAACAGCAAGAGTTGAGGGTGCTAGTTGATGACCTTTTACAGAAAGGATTCATTCGGCGTAGTGTGTCCGAGTGGGGTGCACCAGTTGTGTTTGCAACCAAAGCAGATGGGTCGTTGAGATTGTGTGTGGATTATCGTGAGCTGAATAAGATGACTAAGAAGAACAAGTATCCATTGCCGAGAATAGATGACTTGTTTGATCATCTTCACGAAGCCAAGGTATTTTCTCAGATGGATTTGGCAACGGGATTTCACCAGTTGAGAGTAGCTAAGGATAGTGTGCCGAAGACTGCTTTTCGAACACCATCCGGTTTCTTTGAGTGGCTGGTAATGCCGTTTGGGTTGACTAACGCGCCAGCATATTTTGTGGATCTTATGAATAGAGTGTTCAGAGATCAGTTGAACAAGTTCGTACTTGTGTTCGTGGATGATATTCTGATTTATTCCAGAACTGAGGAAGAACACAAGACGCACTTGCGTATTGTTTTGGAGATCTTGCGGAACATCAGCTGAAGGCTAAGTTTTTGAAGTGTCACTTCTGGAAGAGTGAAGTGAGGTTCTTAGGCCATGTGATTTCTGGAAGTGGAATAGCGGTTGATCCCGCTAAGGTGGCAGCAATCCAGGATTGGGTTAGACCTAAGAATGCATCTGATGTGAGAAGTTTTCTTGGATTAGCAGGATATTATCGACGGTTTATCAAAGACTTCTCCAAGGTAGCTGCACCGTTAACAGGATTGACGAAAAAGAACCAAGTGTTCATTTGGGATGCTAGGTGTGAGCAAGCTTTCGGAATCCTGAAAGAGAGATTGACGAGTGCTCCTGTTCTGACTATTCCTAGTGGGAATGATGAGATGGTGGTTTACACCTACGCATGTGGTACTGGAATTGGAGCGGTGCTGATGCAGAAGGATAAAGTTGTTGCGTATGCCAGTCGACAACTGAAGCCGCATGAAAGGAATTACCCGACTCATGATTTGGAGTTAGCGGCGATTGTTTTTGCTCTGAAGATGTGGAGACATTATCTATTGGGAGTTCAATTTGAGTTGTTTACAGATCATAAGTCGTTGAAGTATCTTTTCTCCCAAAAAGATTTGAATCTTCGGCAGCAACGTTGGCTAGAGTTTTTGGCATCATATGATTTTGGTATAGCTTATACTCCGGGAAAAGGTAACGCAGTGGCAGATGCGTTAAGTCGAAGACATGCAGGATTGGGAGCCATGTTTTCAGAATGGAAGAATCTCGAGTATTTAGCTGGATTTGACTTCAGGCCTAGATGCGGATTGGAACCTGAGATGTTGGCAAACTTATCGATAAGACCTTCTCTTGTGGAAAGGATTGGCGAGAGCCAAAAGTGAGACGATAAGCTTGTCAAGATTATCCGTGATTTGGAATTTGGATTGGATCCAGAAAAGGATAAAGGGTTTGAGGTTGATCGAGAGGGTTGGCTTCGGAAGCAAGGACGACTAGTTGTTCCCGATATAGATGAATTGAGGAGTGAAGTTTTGAAGGAAAGTCATCACTCGAGGCTGACAATTCATCCAGGTGGAAATAAGATGTATCGGGATATGAAGAGAACTTACTACTGGGAAGGTATGAAGAAGGATGTTGGAAATTTTATTTCCAAGTGTATGAACTGCCAGTTGGTAAAAGCCGAGCAGAAGAAGCCAAGTGGATTGCTTCAGCCATTAGAAGTTCCTACATGGAAGTGGGAGCAAGTGTCGATGGATTTTATTGATGGATTGCCTAGAACCAGAACGGGAAATGAAGGGATTTGGGTTATCGTTGATCGTTTGACCAAGAGTGCAAGATTCATTCCTGTTCGATCGACTAGGACTGCATCAAAGTTGGCTGAGTTGTATGTTAAGTGGATAGTTCGATTCCATGGTATTCCGAAGAGTATAGTGAGCGATCGAGACCCACTATTCACTAGTGGATTTTGGAAGAGCTTCCAGGAAGTTTTGGGGACCGAGTTGTGTTTGAGTACAGCTTATCACCCTCAAACAGATGGTCAGACTGAGAGAGTCAACCGAGTTTTGGAAGATCTCCTCAGAGCTTGTGTTTTGGATTTCGGAGGATCATGGGAAGATCACCTTCATTTGGTGGAGTTTGCATACAACAACAGTTACCAATCAAGCATTGGTATGGCACCGTATGAGGCATTGTATGGGAGACCGTGTAACTCTCCGACATGTTGGACAGAGGCAGGAGAAAAGCTGATACTTGGGCCAAAGATGATTCGACAGACTTCAGATTGTATAGAGATCATTCGGCAACGAATGAAGGCAGCCCAAGACCGTCAGAAAAGTTATGCTGATAAGCGTCGTAAGGATTTGGAATTCGACGTAGGTGATATGGTTTTTGTGAAGATTTCTCCACTGAAGAATGTTATTCGATTCGGGAAGAAAGGAAAATTGACTCCGAGATTTGTTGGACCATTCCCGATCATCGAGCGAATTGGAAAACTCGCCTATAGATTGGAGTTACCGGAGAAGATGTCGGGTGTGCACAATGTTTTTCATGTATCATATCTACGGAAGTATGTGCACGACTCGAATACAGTGGTTTCTACTGATAGCTGTGAAGACTTCGAAGTTGATCCAGTCGATAGAAGACCTCGTAAGCCGCTTCGTGTTGTGGAAACCGGCACGAAACAGCTTAGGAGAAAGGTAGTTAAGTTGCTCAAGGTACAATGGAGTGATGATGATAACGACTGTACGTGGGAGGTGGAAGAGAGGATGAAGGCAGCTCATCCTGAACTCTTCAAGGTATGGCCCTAAGGTGTCGTGTCATCTCGCGATATTGTAACTTGTTCTAAGTTTTAGAATTCTGCATGGTAAGCTAGAATTGGATGCATGGTTGGCTGATTGTTATGGATGGTAGGCATGCAGAATAGTCTTTGATTGCTTTGTTTGTTTGGAATTTCGGGGGCGAAATTCCTAAGGGGGAGAGAATGTAACGACCCGTATTTTTACGGATCGAAAAGTTTGTCAAAATCTGGAATTTTAGCATTTTTGAGCCATTTCAGATTTTAGGCAAAAATATGGCTAAGTCCTAAGTCGTTCACGACTTAGTATAAGTCGTAAGTCGTATACGACTTAGGGGATAGGAGCTACCCAGGGGAATGGCGAGTTAAGGGTTTGGAGATAGGTCGTTTGAACGACTTAAGGGGTAGGCGCGACTTAAGGATAGTGGTGAGTTAAGTTGTTAACGAGTTAAGTGTTTAAGTCGTTGCCACGATAAGTCGACTGGGTGAGTTAGCGACCTAAGGAGTTAGCGTGTTAGCGACCTAAGGAGTTAGCGTGTTAGCGACCTAAGGAGTTAGGTCGCATAAGTGTTAGGTCGCGACACTGTTAAGTCGTAGGATGGGTTATCTCGCTAGGTCGTCTAACCAGTTAAGTCGTATCCCAGTAAGCCGTTAAGTCATGTGAAGGTGATAAGTCGTAGCCTAGTTGAGTCGTGGCCGTGTTAAGGAGATAGCATTAAGTCGTAGACGACTTAGGAGTTGAGTCTTATCCTGATAGATCGGCAAAGCTTCTATGTTATAAGTCGTAGGTCGGCATAGCGTTATGGCATAGTTGTTATATCGTTAAGGCGTAACTCGGTAGAGCTATTAAGTCGGAGCCTCTGCTAAGTCGGTAGGTCGTAAGTCGGAGGGAGATAAGTCGGGGACGACTTATGGAGGCGGCCGAGTTAGGGGTTTTTCAGCTATAAATAGGAAGGGTTTTGCTCACTTTTTGGAATCCGGATTTTGAAGCGACGAAGTGCTGCCATTTTGAGAGCTCGACTTCTACACTTCTTCACTTCTTTTCTCCACTCTAATCTAGTGCTTCCTTTCATCCAAATCGAAGATCAAGATTAAAGATTCAAGAGCTTGCATTGAAGATCTTCATCCTTTGAAGTGAGATTTCTCCGTTTGAAGCGGATTCGTGATAGATCAAGCTTGATCCTTCGCTGTCCAGATCTGAAGCGTGTAGATTTGTGGTTGTTTAGGGGATTTGGTGAGTGAAATGACCCTCCTATTTCCACCCTAATTTCATAAGGATTTTTTTTTTTACTTAGAGATGATATATAGATATATCATTCATTACAAATATGTTTTCCAAGGTCATTTTCTTTTTCCAATTAACAAAATATATCCAGGATCAAAATAACTTACCAATATAAATATATCAGTATATATCTAATAACATACACATACATATGAAGATGTATGTGTTCTTCTTATTTAAGTTCAGAGTATATACTTTATTTTTTTGTACAAGAACATTCTGTTTGGTTTAGATTTTTTTTTTTAGCAATTCAGATAAATTATTGTACTCAGATTTTGGCCATAAAATCCACTAGAAACATGTACTTTAGTCTGTCATTATGATTAAGAAATGATCAAGTAATAATCAGTGGTAAACAAGCTTTTAATATAGATGATTATGTTAAAGTCTGGATAGTATCAAATTCAGTATAAAAGAAAGTGGATCCTAAGTGAACACAAGCAACATCTAGGCGTAATGGAAACGCGCCTAACTTATACATGAAAGGTCACGAGTTCGAGTGCTATGCTGGTCGGTTCAAACACAATTTTTGGTTTTTCTTTTTATTTTTCTCCTGTATGGTTAGAAATCTGATACCTACCTATAATTGTACATATATATTTAATTTTTGCCTATAACCTAACATACAAAACAATTCTTCTTACATAATTATTTTTAAAACCCATTCTTACAACTGTTTTAAGAATTTATAATCATATTTTTGCTCAAATATCAACATGTACACAGATATACATGTACATGTCAATATCTCTGCTCATTTTCCAGAAAACTGGGTGTAACTTTGAAATGCATTTTTTATTTTCAGAATACAATCTATCATGATCAACCAATACTTCATTTATTTGAAGCTGGATAACTCATGAATCCTGTATCTGCCACACTAGTTCAAAGCAATGGAGATATCTTTCATTGCATTCTGTCTAAAGCTTTAGGAAAACATTTTACTCTTCTCAATACAATTCAGAAATGAATTCAAACTTATTTACAAAGCATTTCAGTAAAAGATAATAAAATCCTTTTAAGTTTACTTCTTGCTAAATCCAGATTTTGTTCTAAAACTCAGTGCTCTGTTATGTCTCAAGATTAACTAATACATAATATAAATTATACAAAACAGTAGCTCAACTACATATGCATATTTCTCTTCCAAACATCCATATCAATAATTAAAATCATTTCCTTGTTTCCCACTCAGATTTTTTTTTTCCTTTGAGATTTTAAACCTTAATGCATAACAATATATTTAACATGATACAACTAGTTCATCTAACCATAATAGAATTCATTACATGACTGGAAATCTTAGAAACATAAAATTTTTCCTGAATACATGCAGATATAATCAATTTAAACTCTTATTGGAAACTAGCTAGCATGTTCATTCACTCCTCCATAATAGCCATTACTTCATTTTTACTTAGTGCCTGGGTTACCTGAAAGAGCATAAGTGGCTGCCTCATTTTAAAATGAGACACCCCATATGCCAAGAGCAAACAAGGGTCAGATCTATGATCTGGTATGAGTAACATCAATTCATTCATGATATTAAGCAATAGAGAATATAAGGGTACTAACTTGTTATTTAAGCAAATTTCTGCAATCAATTACTTTAACTTAGTATAATTAAGTTGATTCAGGTATGATATATTCATTTATCATTCTTGCACTTGCATACATAATCATGCAAACATAATTATCTGTTTGCAACAATTTCATTCACTGGAACCATCTTGGTTCCATACCATTCAACCTAAGAAATATCCATATTCCTATTTCTTCATTTACAGGTTGTATAATTCAATTTAAATCCCTGCCTCATCTGCTATTAAGGAATCACTGGGACACATTGCAATGAACTAATTCACATCATTGCACAAAGATCTCAGGGCTTAAACAAACCATGTGCCAACTTGCATACTTCAAATATGACAAGCATTCCAGCAGCTTTCTTGGCCTTCCCTTCCCTAGTCTATTTACTAGTGTATTGTCTTAAATCCTATCATCAAATATGCTAAGTGAACATATCACTGCAAACATGGAAACATCCATAATTTCTTCTAGCATAATTCTCCTCAGAAATAATCAGACAGTTATTTCCTAAATGGGGTCAATATGTCTTGATCTTAGTAAAATATAAGAACATTTTCAACTGTAAAAGAGGCATGGCATGTTATATTGATCTGCAAGCCTTTATGATTGATTCAGATTCAAGATCTGGTTCAATCATAATTTTAGCTTGTGGGTTTCTTCTTTTTGATTTGATTAAGGGTTCAGCACTTAGAAAATTTCTATTGCACCCTTAACATTTTTCTTTTCAAGCCTCAGCACTTATACCAAGTATAATGCAGCTCCATTCATTTTTTATAAAGTTTCCGTGCCATAGATCTATAACAGTTGAGAGTATTCTCTATATAATTTTTAAGATCCTAAACTTTAACATTTATGAGTATAAATAAAACAGTATAATACTCATCCAAAGACAAATGTCTCAACCAATCAAAGATCATCCAAAATCATCCATATTAAATCATATCAGATTTAAAATAAGACATCCAAAAAGCATTGATGAAATCATATACATCAAAACCAAAAATACATAAATAGCAATATATAAAGTGGCTGCCTCAACTCAGGTCTTAATGCCATGAACTCAGTGAGATTACTCACCTAAATGTTTAATCCAGAAAATTCTTGTTTGAGTGTTCTCTCCTTCCTTCCAATATTTTCCTTCTTTTCTTATTTTTTTGTGCAGCCCGGGGTAAAGACAATTTTACTACCTATTTATATGCATTTTTTCCTCTAGGGTTTTGTTGAAACAGAATTCCATTTCTGTCCTGGCTAGCATCATGTATTTTTCATTCATAATACCCCGGCCATATTAACCAAATTAAAGGCTGCATTTTCTTTCTTTTACTTTACAGAAAATGGCCACTCACCTAGTCATGTTAAAAGTGTGACTATTTTATTTTATTCTTCAATTATCCCTGAGAATTCTCCTTTGCTATTTTTGCCTATACAAGCTTATTAACTTGTATCACATTTCATGTCATTTTAATGTTATAGTTTTACCTGCTTATATATATATATATATATATATATACTTTTCAGTACTTAAAAATATATATATATATGTACACATATCTTATCTAGGCTTATTTAATTTCTCTTTTAAATTCAGAAACATATGCACCTATATGTATACAAGTTTACAAATCCTTATAACATATACATATGTATAATTTTCTTTTCTGGGTTTTAATTAAAATCTGTTTACTGATTTAAAGTAAAACTTATTTTTCTTATTTTCTAAGATGATCCATATAATTTTAGAAATCAAATAACCATGTTGCAAAATCATGTTTGTATTGCTCTTTAATTCTTGTTTTAAATCCAAGAAATCTGGAGTTCTTCCTTGTGCCATTTCAGTGTGCACGTGCACACATATACTTGCACACTATTTATTCCAGAAATTTCACCATATTTAAATCTAAATATTTCAAAAATTAAATCATTTTACAAAAATGATTTTTCACAAAATTTTGGGGTATTACATTCACCCCTCCTTTTAGGAATTGTGTCCTCACAATTTTTCTAACATTTATAGTGAGCATCTTTTTCTTTTCTGAAAACTTATCAAACATATGCATAAGCAAACAAATTCAACCATATCAACCATGCATAACAAAATTTTCCAGAAAAAAAAATTACCTTTTAATTTGCAAAAAGCTTAGGATAATCCATTCTAATCTTATCCTCTAACTCCCATGTGCAGTCATTAGGATCACTACTCCACTGGATCTTAACTAGTTTCAAGGTTTTGCTCCTTAATTTCTTTTCTTCCTTGGCTACAATCCCCACTGGTTCTTTTTCATAAACCAAGTCAGGATTTATTTGAATTTTGGTAGGCTCTTCCAAAATGTCTTCTTTATTATGTACCCATCTTCTAAGTTGGGATACATGAAAAACATTATGCATTGCTTTCATTTCCTCTGGTAGTTCTAATTTGTAAGCCAATGAACCAATTCTTTCCAGAATTTTATAGGGTCCAACATACCTTGGTGTAAGCTTACCTTGCTTGCCAAATCTCATGACTTTCTTCATAGGTGAAATCTTGATGAAAACAAAGTCTCCCACTTCATATTCCACTTGCTTTCTCTTCCTATCTGCAAATTTCTTTTGCCTATCTTGAGCTGCTGCTATTCTTTTTCTTATTAACCCAATTTTCTCTGTAGTTTCTTTAACATATTCAGGTCCAAGAATAGCCCTTTCTCCAGCCTCTACCCAGCATATAGGTGATAAACATGGCTTGCCATATAAGGCTTCAAATGGTGCCATCCCTATGGTGCTTTGGTAACTGTTATTGTAGGTGAATTCAGCTAGATGGAGGTGGTCTTCCCAGTTGCCTCCAAAGTCCAGTGTACATGCTCTCAACAAATCCTCTAAGACTTTGTTCACTACCTCAGTTTGACCATCTGATTGTGGATGGTAGGCAGTGCTTAAGCACAATTCACTCCCCATAGCCTCTTGAAAACTTTTCCAAAATCTTGAGGTGAAGATGGTATCCCTATCACTCACAATGGTTTTGGGTATGCCATGCAACCTTACTACCTCTTTCATGAATATTTGAGCCAATTTTGGAGCATTTCTTTCTGCTCTAACTGGGATAAAATGTGCTACCTTGGTTAGCCTATCCACTATCACCCATATACTTGTGTTTCCCTTCTTAGATCTAGGCAGACCATCTATGAAATCCATAGATATATCCTCCCACTTCCACTGTGGTATGCTAAGGGGTTGCAATAGTCCTGATGGCCTTTGTGTCTCTGCCTTGACTTGTTGGCAAGTCATGCACCTTGCAACATATCTGGCCACATCTGACTTCATCCCCTTCCACCAAAGATTTCTTTTCAAATTTTGATACATCTTGGTGCTACCTGGGTGTATGGAGTACTTACTCCTATGGTACTCATTTAATATTTCCTCCTTCAATTCTATATTTTCTGGAACACATATCCTATTTTTATTCCTTAAATAACCATTTTTATCAATTTGATAATTTATTACTTCCTCCCCTTTTGATATGAGCATTTTCTTTTCCACCATGTTTAGGTCTTGTTCCTGCATTTGCCCAATCTTAAGAAGTAAATCTGATTGCAGAGATATCATACTTAATTTTCCTTTACCTTCACCTTCTTCAATAGGCATCATTTGTTCCTCACTGTTTTCCTCAATTTCCAAATCAGTAAGTATAGACAAATCCCTAAACTCTTCCATCATCAACATGGCTACTCTGGCATGTTGTCTACTCAAGGCATCTGCAACTTTATTTGCCTTGCCTGGTGTATACAGTATGTCTAGATCATAGGCAGCTAGGAACTCTACCCATCTATGTTGCCTCATGTTCAAATCTTTTTGTGAGAATAAATATTTCAGTGCCTTATGATCAGTGTACAAAATAAATTTGGCACCTAACAAATAATGTCTCCAAAGTTTCAAAGCATAAACAACTGCTGCTAGTTCAAGATCATGGGTTGCATACCTGGTTTCATGTGGCTTTAATTGTCTAGATGCATAGGCTACCACCTGGTCTTGCTGCATCAACACAGCCCCTAACCCAGAGCCACTTGCATCAGTGTACACAACCAAATTTTCATTTCCTTCTGGCACTCTCAATACTGGTGCATTAATCAGGGCTTCTTTTATTTTGATAAAAGCTTGCTCACATTTTTCTGTCCATACAAAGGCTTGGTTCTTTCTAGTTAAATTGGTAAGTGGTGATGATATTTTTGAGAAATCTTTTATAAATCTCCTATAATATCCTGCCATCCCCATAAATGATCTAATCTCACTGATGGTGCTAGGTCTTTTCCATGCTTGGATTGCCACTACCTTGTTAGGGTTTACTGATATTCCTTTGGCAGAGATAACATGCCCAAGGAAATGCACTTCTTCTTTCCAAAAGGC
Source organism: Allium fistulosum (assembly GCA_030737815.1). Taxonomy (NCBI): domain Eukaryota; kingdom Viridiplantae; phylum Streptophyta; class Magnoliopsida; order Asparagales; family Amaryllidaceae; genus Allium; species Allium fistulosum. The sequence continues at coordinate 1,347,495,690 of CM060902.1, forward strand.
ACATTTTGAAAATTTTGCCTTTAAATCATTTTCCCTTAGTCTTGACAAAACTAAATGCAAATGATTTTTATGCTCTTCCACTGTCTTGGAATAAATCAAAATGTCATCAATAAAAATCAGTACAAATTTGTCTAGATAATCTCTAAATATTCTATTCATCAAATCAACAAAATATGAAGGAGCATTTGTCAAACCAAATGGCATAACCAAAAATTCATATAAGCCATATCTTGTGTTAAATGCAGTATACTTAACACTTGAGTCTTCAACCTTCATTTGATGGAATCCTGATGCTAAGTCTAGCCTAGAAAATATTTTAGCTTCACTGAGTTGGTCAAAGAGATCATCTATTCTAGGCAATGGGTATTTATTCTTGATGGTTACTTTATTTAGTTCTCTGTAATCTATGCACATTCTCAAGGTACCATCATGTTTTCTTACAAACACTACTGGAGAACCCCAGCAGGAATTGCTTGGCCTTATAAATCCCTTGCCTTCTAATTCTTCCAACTGATTTTTCAATTCTTTCAGTTCACTTGGCCCCATCCTATAGGGTTTCTTGATTATTGGACTTGCTCCTGGAATGAGATTAATTTGGAACTCAACTGGTCTGTGGTGTGGAACACCCTTAACTTCCCCAAACACATCCAAGTATTCATTAACTATGGGAATTTCTTCAATTGTTAGTTCACTCAGATCTTTTTCTAAGTCAACTAAATGATACAATTTCCCTTCCTTAGCTATTTCACATAGAACTGTGATTCTCTGGCCTCTAGAATTTTGCAATGATATGGTGGATGAGTCTAAATTAATTATGGCTTTAAATTGCCTTAACCAATCTACCCCCAATATAACTCCTATATTTGGGTAATTTAAAACATATAAATTGGAGATAAAAATATTTCCTCCTATGTTTAACTCCACATCCACACAATTCATGTTCAAAACACTAGAACTCCCTAGGGGACTTTGTACAAGCAATGGGGTTTCAACCAATATGCAGTTTAATTTTAACACTATAACTAATTCATAGGAAATCAAAGAGTGTGTTGCTCCAGTATCATATACTACTGGTATGGGTATGGCACAAATGAATAATGTACCTTCCACTTGGCCATGATTTTCAGCATCAATTTTTACTGCAGATTTGCCTTTTCCTTCCAAAGTTGCCAATTTCCCTTGCTGTTTATTCTCAGGACAGTTCCTCTTCATATGCCCCTCTTTCCCACATAGGTAGCATTTGAAGGCTCCTCCTTTCAACTCTGGGCACCTTGGTTTGATGTGTCCTTCTTTTCCACAATGATGGCAAACCAATTTCTTCTTAGCATCATTGGCTTTTGTATCTTTACTTTTCCTGTTGTCTGCCTCCTCCTTCTTTTTATCATAAGGGTGATATCTTCCCTTATCCTTCTTGTTGTTGCTCTTAAAATTCCTATATTTCTCTCTTTCTTTGTCATGTTGTTCCAGTTTCAAGGCCAGATCAATTACTTGATCAAATGTTCTATCTGCATATGGTAGCATAGCTCTGCTAAGTCCTGGGTTCAGCCCTTTTATATACCTATCATTCTTGGATGCTTCATCTGCCACTAGCATTGCTCCATAATTAGATAGCCCCTCAAACTTTTGAGTGTATTCAGTGACATTCAAAGTTCCCTGCCTAAGTTTGATAAATTCTTCAAGCAAAATGGTTTTGGCTGATGCTGGTACAAATCTTGCCTCCAACATCTCCTTGAACTGATTCCAAGTGATTTCATTTTCATTTCTTCCAGCTATGATCACCTCCCACCAGCTTAAAGCTACCCCTTTCAGTTGTCTAGAAGCTACTTGCCTCTTCCTTTGGTCATCCAACTGCATGTCATTGAAAATCCTATCAAGTGTTCTCAACCATGCTTGAATTTCCATCACACTCTCAGTCCCTTCAAAACTCTTGCCTCCCAAATTGGAATAAGTCTTCAGTAGTTTTGAAAGCTCTTCATGTGGGTTCTCAGGCCTATGCCCAATTCCATCTCTTAAAACCCTCACAAATTCTTGCATATCAAGCATTTGAGGTGCACTGGGTCCTGCATTGTGATGAGATCCTCTTCCTACCATGGTCTGCTAACTAAATTCTGGGTAAATGGTATTAGTATATTATGAGTACTTCTATAATTTCTAATTTCTTATTTAAATTATTTCATCCAAAACAAACAGACATTATACATTTCTATAATACTTAACAATCAATGCAACCAAGTGCTCTGATACCAACTGAAATGACCCTCCTATTTCCACCCTAATTTCATAAGGATTTTTTTTTTTTACTTAGAGATGATATATAGATATATCATTCATTACAAATATGTTTTCCAAGGTCATTTTCTTTTTCCAATTAACAAAATATATCCAGGATCAAAATAACTTACCAATATAAATATATCAGTATATATCTAATAACATACACATACATATGAAGATGTATGTGTTCTTCTTATTTAAGTTCAGAGTATATACTTTATTTTTTTGTACAAGAACATTCTGTTTGGTTTAGATTTTTTTTTTTTTAGCAATTCAGATAAATTATTGTACTCAGATTTTGGCCATAAAATCCACTAGAAACATGTACTTTAGTCTGTCATTATGATTAAGAAATGATCAAGTAATAATCAGTGGTAAACAAGCTTTTAATATAGATGATTATGTTAAAGTCTGGATAGTATCAAATTCAGTATAAAAGAAAGTGGATCCTAAGTGAACACAAGCAACATCTAGGCGTAATGGAAACGCGCCTAACTTATACATGAAAGGTCACGAGTTCGAGTGCTATGCTGGTCGGTTCAAACACAATTTTTGGTTTTTCTTTTTATTTTTCTCCTGTATGGTTAGAAATCTGATACCTACCTATAATTGTACATATATATTTAATTTTTGCCTATAACCTAACATACAAAACAATTCTTCTTACATAATTATTTTTAAAACCCATTCTTACAATTGTTTTAAGAATTTATAATCATATTTTTGCTCAAATATCAACATGTACACAGATATACATGTACATGTCAATATCTCTGCTCATTTTCCAGAAAACTGGGTGTAACTTTGAAATGCATTTTTTATTTTCAGAATACAATCTATCATGATCAACCAATACTTCATTTATTTGAAGCTGGATAACTCATGAATCCTGTATCTGCCACACTAGTTCAAAGCAATGGAGATATCTTTCATTGCATTCTGTCTAAAGCTTTAGGAAAACATTTTACTCTTCTCAATACAATTCAGAAATGAATTCAAACTTATTTACAAAGCATTTCAGTAAAAGATAATAAAATCCTTTTAAGTTTACTTCTTGCTAAATCCAGATTTTGTTCTAAAACTCAGTGCTCTGTTATGTCTCAAGATTAACTAATACATAATATAAATTATACAAAACAGTAGCTCAACTACATATGCATATTTCTCTTCCAAACATCCATATCAATAATTAAAATCATTTCCTTGTTTCCCACTCAGATTTTTTTTTTCCTTTGAGATTTTAAACCTTAATGCATAACAATATATTTAACATGATACAACTAGTTCATCTAACCATAATAGAATTCATTACATGACTGGAAATCTTAGAAACATAAAATTTTTCCTGAATACATGCAGATATAATCAATTTAAACTCTTATTGGAAACTAGCTAGCATGTTCATTCACTCCTCCATAATAGCCATTACTTCATTTTTACTTAGTGCCTGGGTTACCTGAAAGAGCATAAGTGGCTGCCTCATTTTAAAATGAGACACCCCATATGCCAAGAGCAAACAAGGGTCAGATCTATGATCTGGTATGAGTAACATCAATTCATTCATGATATTAAGCAATAGAGAATATAAGGGTACTAACTTGTTATTTAAGCAAATTTCTGCAATCAATTACTTTAACTTAGTATAATTAAGTTGATTCAGGTATGATATATTCATTTATCATTCTTGCACTTGCATACATAATCATGCAAACATAATTATCTGTTTGCAACAATTTCATTCACTGGAACCATCTTGGTTCCATACCATTCAACCTAAGAAATATCCATATTCCTATTTCTTCATTTACAGGTTGTATAATTCAATTTAAATCCCTGCCTCATCTGCTATTAAGGAATCACTGGGACACATTGCAATGAACTAATTCACATCATTGCACAAAGATCTCAGGGCTTAAACAAACCATGTGCCAACTTGCATACTTCAAATATGACAAGCATTCCAGCAGCTTTCTTGGCCTTCCCTTCCCTAGTCTATTTACTAGTGTATTGTCTTAAATCCTATCATCAAATATGCTAAGTGAACATATCACTGCAAACATGGAAACATCCATAATTTCTTCTAGCATAATTCTCCTCAGAAATAATCAGACAGTTATTTCCTAAATGGGGTCAATATGTCTTGATCTTAGTAAAATATAAGAACATTTTCAACTGTAAAAGAGGCATGGCATGTTATATTGATCTGCAAGCCTTTATGATTGATTCAGATTCAAGATCTGGTTCAATCATAATTTTAGCTTGTGGGTTTCTTCTTTTTGATTTGATTAAGGGTTCAGCACTTAGAAAATTTCTATTGCACCCTTAACATTTTTCTTTTCAAGCCTCAGCACTTATACCAAGTATAATGCAGCTCCATTCATTTTTTATAAAGTTTCCGTGCCATAGATCTATAACAGTTGAGAGTATTCTCTATATAATTTTTAAGATCCTAAACTTTAACATTTATGAGTATAAATAAAACAGTATAATACTCATCCAAAGACAAATGTCTCAACCAATCAAAGATCATCCAAAATCATCCATATTAAATCATATCAGATTTAAAATAAGACATCCAAAAAGCATTGATGAAATCATATACATCAAATCCAGAAATACATAAATAGCAATATATAAAGTGGCTGCCTCAACTCAGGTCTTAATGCCATGAACTCAGTGAGATTACTCACCTAAATGTTTAATCCAGAAAATTCTTGTTTGAGTGTTCTCTCCTTCCTTCCAATATTTTCCTTCTTTTCTTATTTTTTTGTGCAGCCCGGGGTAAAGACAATTTTACTACCTATTTATATGCATTTTTTCCTCTAGGGTTTTGTTGAAACAGAATTCCATTTCTGTCCTGGCTAGCATCATGTATTTTTCATTCATAATACCCCGGCCATATTAACCAAATTAAAGGCTGCATTTTCTTTCTTTTACTTTACAGAAAATGGCCACTCACCTAGTCATGTTAAAAGTGTGACTATTTTATTTTATTCTTCAATTATCCCTGAGAATTCTCCTTTGCTATTTTTGCCTATACAAGCTTATTAACTTGTATCACATTTCATGTCATTTTAATGTTATAGTTTTACCTGCTTATATATATATATATATATATACTTTTCAGTACTTAAAAATATATATATATATATATGTACACATATCTTATCTAGGCTTATTTAATTTCTCTTTTAAATTCAGAAACATATGCACCTATATGTATACAAGTTTACAAATCCTTATAACATATACATATGTATAATTTTCTTTTCTGGGTTTTAATTAAAATCTGTTTACTGATTTAAAGTAAAACTTATTTTTCTTATTTTCTAAGATGATCCATATAATTTCAGAAATCAAATAACCATGTTGCAAAATCATGTTTGTATTGCTCTTTAATTCTTGTTTTAAATCCAAGAAATCTGGAGTTCTTCCTTGTGCCATTTCAGTGTGCACGTGCACACATATACTTGCACACTATTTATTCCAGAAATTTCACCATATTTAAATCTAAATATTTCAAAAATTAAATCATTTTACAAAAATGATTTTTCACAAAATTTTGGGGTATTACAGTGAGTGGTGATTATCTCTCACACGGATCCAAAGGAGTAGATCGGATTGTTGGCTTGATTTGGTGTTAAAATAGTGATTTCTATGCATTTTTGTAAACCTAAGTGTAGATCCATGTAGATCCATTGTTCATGATGATTTGACAACCATTTTTGTATATGATTAACCTATGCAAGTTCATTCATCAAGTTGTAGAGATAATTCTCATGTTTTCATGCTTGTTAGACTTTCAACTCCTTAATTACGAAATTGCCATTATTGTTATAATTGTCCATTTTGCTTATATTTGAATGCTTGGTTACTTGGATTGATGTTTGACATGATTGATTGTTGTGAATTAGATGATTGTTGATTGGTTTTAGACAAGGTGGTCGAAGATGATTCAAAAGCTAAGGGAAAGGCTCTTGAATTGGGAAAGCTGCTCGTGGCATATGTAGCGGGATGATGAAGCTCTTATGCATAGATTTGATGATGTGATGTTGAGATGAGGCTTTGCGAGGATGTAATGAAGCGAGGCATCATGTGATGAAGACTTGGTCTAATCCAGACGGGATCATTCCAAGCACGTTGGTAACTCGGTGATATGATTCGAGTTAAGGGTAATGGTTGCTCGAGAGGCGCTTGAGCTAGTATGGAAATAGTCGTCGAGGAGGATGACTAGGAGGCTGAGATCTCATCGTTGTTGAAGGTTCTAGCATGCTCAAAGCAAGAGTACGTTGGGCAGATTAGATAGTCCCTGAAGGCTAATGTTTGATAGTCAAGTACTCTGGGCAGATTAGATAGTCCTAGGCACGGGTCATGATGACGTGCGGGAGTTATGTCTAGAACCGGGGTTTCCATTAGCCCTTGACGGACGGCTGAAAGAATGTGCCGGTCATTCAATTAACGGTGATATCAAGGCAACGATAAGAGTGATAGCCAGAGTCATGGATGTTTGGTTGTATCGTCATTCGGACTCAAGAGCGGTATTTTCTGGGTGCTTATCTGATTTAGGCCTTGGTACTTGGAAAACATCGCCCTTGACTCGAATGATTATTACTCTACTTTAAATTGTATGCTCTGCTATGTTTGCTTCTATTTAGTGTGTGTCTGGGGGCTATCACTGTAGAAAGAGGTTGGAGTGGGAGGGTTGTATTCCTATTCCTTTTTCCTTTGTACTCTTTTGGTATGTTGTTAGTTAGTTTACTGCTCACTAAGACTGTTGTCTGACTCAAGGCTTTATGTTTTTAACTCTTATTGCCTTGGGCTGTTCGTCCATTTTGGGACGGGCAGACTAGGTAGCAGGTGACAGGTGCTGTTCTCTTCTCACGATGTTGATACCGAAGACGAGCTAGAGGGTTGCATATTATCTTCTTATATGTACTGGATGTTCCGCTGCTTTGTATTCTCTGAGTGTTATGTAGTGAGGCTTGATGTATTGACTATTTGGATGCTTGTATTCAACTATTATGGAGTTTTATATGATGGCATTTTATTCTGTAAAGCTTCACTATACATATGTTCTATTGTATTTTGTCCATGCGCTGTGAGTAATACGATAGATTCTGTTGTTTTAATTTACCTTGACAATCGTCCATGGTCGCCTCGCACACTTTATAGCGCATTTTCTCTAGATTCAGTGCAGGGGTCATGGGCGGTCGTCACAATTGATCTGTAATTATCAGCTTCGTCTGTCAATTCCACGCTCAACTTACTTCGCTTTGAGATTTTTTTGATTGGATCGATTGATCATCGAATTCATGCTTAGATTCGTAACTCAATTTCGGTGTGCGTATCAGTGTGCGTACCCATGTCATCTCCTATTTTCTCTAGCATCGAAAGGTGAGCAATCACTCACGATTAACGTTCTTATATTTATTAAATTTGATTTCAATTGAAATGACAATTGAAATATGCTGCCGTTAGTTATTTACATTGCTATATATATGTTATTATCTGTATATGTTCACCTATGACATCTGACACCATTATCTATTATTTATGTTGATGATATATGCATGTTATATTATTATCATATTTGTTATCACTCTGCAAGTTCCCTGTTAGTATAGAATTCACTATGGGTTGAAATGATACATACCCGAACGATCTGTAGAATAGGAGAAAAATCATTATGGGTTGAAATGATAAAGCCAAGCGATTTTCATTTAAATTGAATTTGGGATTGCGGGTTAAAAAGATATATACCCGTCTATATTTAGATTGCAGATTGAAATGATAAATATCTGTATCACTTGACCATAGGATAGAAAATTATATACAGACACCGTTGGTCTATATATAAACATTTTGAAATGATTTCTATGGTTTTGGAAAGAAATATATGGTTTTAATAAATATTGATTTTAAAGATTTATTAAAGTTGATTTAATAAAGTTGATATATAATATGTTTAAGTATTTATTAAATATATATATTTCAAATATAGAGTTTATAATGATTCAGGTTGGAAAGATAAATTTGAAATTGATTTGAAATTATATTTATTTAAGAATTTTACTTAAATAAGTTTGATTTGAAATTTTATTAAAATTGAAATTTTAAAGATATGATTTTTATAACCTGGATTTGATTAAAAATGACTTAAATGAATATTTCAAATTTATATAAAGTTAAATGGGATATTTTGTTTATTTAAATTTGTAAATTGAAGTTGTATTTTGATGTTATTGAAATGGTTAGGTAAATATTTCAAAATTAAATAATAGTAAAGTGAATTTGATATATATATATATATATATGATATTATCGAATTTAGTTTTGAAAATGTTGTATATTTAAAGCTTTGAAATATATCGAAATTTAAATGGCTTATTTTATTGTTCAAATATGTATTTGAAATCGGTATAATTTGAAATGGTTTATTAAGAAACTGAACTGAGTTGAAATTTATGAATTGAGATTGAATTAAAATGGAATTTTGGAATTCGAGTGGATTTGAATCGATTTGTGAAAGTTGAGGAAGCTATTTTATTATATAAAGTATCTTTAAATTATATTTAAAACTATTTTATATTTTACTTTATAAATTATTTTATATAAACTATTTTAATATAAACTATTTTAATATGCTAATTGTTTTAATATAAATCATTTAATATAAACTATTTTATTTTACTAATTATTTTATTATAAACTATTTTAACTTATAACTATTTTATATAAACTATTTTTATTTTATAAACTATTTTATTATATATACTAATTTTAATATCTAAACTGTTTTAGAAGAAAGTGTTATGAATTTCAAAGTATTATGATTTCCAAAGTATTATTATTTCAAATTGTTTTGGTTTCGAAAGTATTATATCTTTGAAAGTACTATGATTTTGGAAGTGAATACTTTTGAAATGGAAATGATATCGTATTGATATGTTTTTAAAATGGAAATGATATTTTAGTTTTGAAGTATAAACTATTTTGAAATGACCGCGGTGCTATAATAACGATTAGTTGTTAAAGAGACCGGGATCGGATATGGGCATACTCTTTGTCGATACCGAAAACCACTTTAACAACTATGTATGTGGTGGAGATTCCAGAATGAAGTAGGATGGTGGCGACGATCCTATATGAGGTATATACATAGACCCAACTCCCATGAGTTGGCATAAGGTGGCTAAAACAGGAGCAATCGATGGGCTAATGGGGTAGCTTCTCTTATCGGACACACTCCATCGTATGCCATTCTATTACTTGTGATTGATTTGGTGCGCACCTTCGGATTTTCAAGAGTGTGGCTCGAGGTGGGCGATTGTTGCGGCTCTGCGTTACCACCGGCCCAGAAGTGTAATTGGTATATCTACCCTGGCATTGCCTAGTTGTGTCTCGTCACCTACCCTAGCGTGCTTTACTACGAGTTTGATTTATGTCGTACCTATGGACTATCCTCTGGTAGCCCCAGTTTACGGGGTATTACGGTACTGTATAGACTGTTGGCACTATAAAATGTGTTAAAGGGGATATGGGTAACGCCTTAACGCTATTTTAATTGTTTACTTTACTTTAGACATATTATAATAGCGTATATTACTACATAGTAGATAGTTTAACGGATCCTTAAAGGATGGTTATCACAAACATCCTTTGAGTTGCTTGTATTTCAGTTGATATTTCACTTGAGTTGGATTTATTGATATAAGAATGTTAATCCTGACTCGAGTGTTTTGTGTTTTGCTTTACGCTCGGGTCAGACTGAGTGGCTCAGTGTTCGAGACTCACCTTTGGAGTTGGAGCTTCGCTTGGAGATCCAGCTATATCTATTCAGCTTGCAGTTATTCAGTTGATTCCAGTGATGTATTATGATCTCGTATTTGACTATTATATTGAGACATCTATGTATTTGTGACTTCTGTTGTATCTTGTTTAACTATTTTATATATATAGTAGCTTCATGAACTACTATTCCTTTGTTTCCGCTGCATTATTTTTATATTACTCTGTGTCTGTGATTATGTGATTATTTATTTACTGTATTTGCTGAGTTGTGCCAAATTTTAAATTAACAATCTGATATTTTAAGCAATTCAAATCCGACATGTATGGATGCGAATGGTTAAAAATTTCAGGCTGTTACATGGGCTATCAGGGAGCACTCCATAGGTACGACACAAAACAAACTCGTAGAAGGCGCGATAGGGCATGCGACAAGGCACTCGAGGCAATGCCAGGGTAGATATACCGTTTGCATATCCGAACTGGTGGTAACGCATGGCAGCTACTACCGCCCACCTCGGACACTCCCAAATCAAATCATGGGTGGCCACCAAATCAATCACAAAGTAATAGAATGGTATCGAAGAAATGTGCTCGATGGGAGGAATGACCTCACTTGGCCCGGCGTGGCTCCTGTTTTAGCCGCATCAAGCTGACTCACGGGAGTCTGGGCTACGTAAATACCATATAGAATCGTCACCAAACCATCCTACTTCATTCTGGAATCTCCACCACGTACACAGTTGTTAAAGTGGTTTTCGGTATTGGCGGAGAGTATGACAATATCTGATCCCGGTCTCTTTAACAACCAAACGTTATTATAACACCGTAGTCATTTCATTTCAAACAGTTCATGATTCATATCAAAATATAATATCTTTTCAAACCATATCAATTTGGTATCATTATACACTTTAAATCATATTCATTCCCACAATCGTAACCCTTTCCAAAATTTATAACACTTTCGAAATCATAATACTTTTGAAATCATAACACTTTGGAAATCATAACACTTTGAAATCATAATACCCTGGAAATCATACACTTTGGAAATCATAACACTTTAAAACCATAATACTTTCCACTTAAACAGTTAGATATTAAAAATAGTACATAAAAAAATAGTTATATGTTAAAATAGTTTATATATTAAAATAGTTTATATAATAAAATAGTTTACATTTTAAAAATACTTCATATAATAAAATAGTTTCCTCTAATTTCACTAATCGATTCAAATAATCTTAAATTCCAAAATTCAATATAAATCAATTCCAGTTTAACCATCCCAATTTAAAGTTCAAAGATTCAATTTTAAATATTCAAACATTTACAATATAAATTTATGTTTCAACATTTTAACTTTAAATTTATCCAAATTGGAAATTGTTCACTTAACCATTTTTATAACAATTTATTTAAATCCCAATTTATATATTTAAATCAATATTAAATATTCAATCTTAATTTTATTCAAAATTGAGAATATTCATTTAATCACTTTTTATCAAATCAAGTTATAAATCATATTTCAACATCTAAAAATCAATGAGTTCAAAATAAAAATTTATTTAAATTCATTATTAACCAATTTAAATTCCAAGTCAACATTAATTTATCTTCCCAACCTTTATTGTTAAAGTTATAAATCTAATTTAAAATATTAATATAAATTTAAGTAAATATTTTAAAACATATTATATACTACTTAAATTTTTATTAAGTTAAATCTTATTATTAAATTAATCTATGTAAAATCTTATTTTATACATGTTTGAAAATAATAAAATTTAAGTAAGATTTAATTTATAATTTCAAACCTAACTTATAAATTAAACTTTCCAAACATACTATTTTAAAAATCTAAAATTTAGACATATATAAAAATAGCATTTATATGTTATATTATAAAGATCAATATCTGTTAAAAACCATATATTTCCTTTCAAAACCTTGGAAATCATTTTCAAAAATATAGACTAACGGCGTCCGTATATAATTTTCTATCCTATGGCAAGTGATACGGATATTTATCATTTCAATCAGCAATTTAATTATCTACAGGTATATATCATTTTGACCCACGATACCAAATTCAAAGTAAATGAAGATCGCTTGGGTTTATCATTTCAACCCATAACGATTTTCCCCTATTCTATAAGATCGTTCGGGTATGTACCATTTCAACCCATAGGGAATTCTAAATAATAGGGAACTTGCAGAGTGAGAACAAATATGATAATAATATAACATATCAATAACAGGCATATATCATCAGTGATAAATTAAACAAAATATATACAGCAGGATATGGCGTCATATATCACAGGTGAACAATTACAGATAATAGCATATCATATATAGCAATTATATAAATAACAGTTAAATTTAGCAGCATATTTCAATTGTCGTTTCAAGTGAAATCAAATTTAATAAATATAAGGATGTTAATCGTGAGTGATTGCTCACCTTTCGAGGCTAGAGATGCACGAGAATGAGATGAGTTATGAATTCCAAAGCAAAGCAAGATTGGCACGAATTTGACGAACAGAGCTATAACAGGGATCGACGAAACAAATCCAATGAACTTGATAACTGAAACGAATGTATATTATATTAATTTATAAAAAATTTCAATATTCAAATTAAAATACATATATTAAAACTATTACAAAATCCAATAAAATTTTAAGTAAATACTTTTAAACACATCATATACCCTTACCTTATTTTGTATATATAAAAATAGAAACAACCATCCCTAAAACCTTATAATCCTATATAAATAACACTGTAAATAAGAAAATATTAAACTAAGAACCCAAACAATAATGGCTTATGAAAATTACATATATTACATTACAAAACCCATTATTAATTTAAACACATATACTTAAAAATCAAGATGTATTTGTATATACATATTGTAGGCCATATGTATATTTCATAACATACATTACTCACAAATTTATATATATATATATATATATATATATATAATTTCCAGATATATGAATATAGCAGATAGCACCCAGCAACATACTTATAAAACTTCATTTTTATTGTATATATATATACCTCAGTCATAACTTTAAGATCTAAACCTATTACACAGTACAACTCAATAGAATCATAGTTATATAAACTAATATATAAAAGTGGATAGAATATAGATATAAACTAAGACATATATACTTATAAATTAATGCTCAATAGATATATGTTCTGGGTATATACTTATATAACTTATATAACATATTATATATTTTCTTCACTTATATAATCATATATAGTAAGCATATAAAAATCTTCTGATGTACAAAGACTTACCTATATAATATATTAACTTAAACACTTAGTAATAATAATTCAATTATAAACTTATAAAATATAATCTACTATAACTTTATATATATTATGTACTAGCAAACAATACATATGTATATACTAATATATAAACAGAACTTATACAAATATATATAAAGCAATATATAGAAACATTAGTATATTATAAAACGATATATATACACTCTGTAATATATACCATCACTTCATAATGATAAAATATAAAATACCTTGAAATACATGACTGGCTCTAGCAAATCTAACTATATATATATATACATATATATATATATATACACTTTGTAAACAAATATATTTATTTTTCTTTTATAAAACAAAATGAAAGCTTTTATACATAAATATACTGTATGTAAACTATTAAGATTATATATATAATACCATTTGCAAAGAAGAGGTGAAGGAGGCGGGATCGGTTGAAGGTAGTTCGGGTTTTAGGTGGTGCAAGGCTGGACGCAGGCCGGAGGGGCACGGGGGAGGAAGATCGGTCGGCGATTGTGGAGGTCGAAGCGGGCGAGGCTGTGGAAGTGAGAGAGAGAGGGAGACGGGTCCGGGTTGCGTGTGTTGTGAGCTTGCGAGCGAGCTGTTGTGTGGGTAGGTGGATCGGAGCTAGGCACGGTGATGGGAGGGCGGAGCACGGGTTCGAGTAACGGAGTTGGTGGCTGAGGCTTTGGAGATGGACGTGGAAAAGGGGGAGCACGTGAAGGGTAGGCACTCGGGTTTGCTTTGTGGAGGAATGGAAAGAAACTGCAGAGAAGAAGAGAGAGGAAAATAAAGAAAAGAAGAAGGAAAGAAAATAAAACGAGAAAGGAAAACGTACCGAAAGAAGTGAATGACAGTATAGCAAAGGAAAAAGGTAGAAATGAATATATACTACAAAAATAGCAATTGATATAGCAACGGCTGAAAATTTAAAGCAATTAATTTTGTTTGGGCAGCACGTTTAAATTTTGAAACTGAAGGAAAGAATAAATTCACAATTTATGGTACCGTTACAACGAACCGTTTTATCGCTTCCGTCACGTACCGGACCTCAAAATAGAGAAATAAATATACTACGGAGATCAGCACGACGAGACGATCAGAACGGTACACATATATCAGCGATACGATCGAATTATAAAAGCTCGAATTTTCGCTACTAAAAGTGCTGCAAAAATGCAGAAAATAAGATAAACGGAGCTATAGAAGTCCAAATTTTCCAAAACGAATTAAAACGTCTCACTTAGAAAATGATTTACATTTTTATTATATAAAAATATTTAGGTTTCAAAAACATTTAATTTTCATCAAATTAACTGATATTAAATTGAAATAAAATTACACAATAAAATAAACTTCCATATTATCTTATGAAAATTTACCATTTGCTATGTTAAAATAGACGTATACCAAAAATCAAATTTTTATTTCCAAATTCAACATATTAAATTTCAAGCAAAAGTTCAGTTAATTACGTTATAAAAACCGTTAAAATTTACGGGTCGTTACATAATTCACTTATAATTCTCTTATTTACAAAATCCATTCTTTTTATAACTTCACAAATTATAAATTTTATTCACTTATAAGATTCATTTTTAACTCCATTTTTAACATTTACAAAACTCCATAATAATCCCATTATTTTTATTTATAAAATTCAATTTTATAAATCTATACATATAAACCGTTTATAATAATTCAGAATCTCAATTTATACTATTTCACAAAATAGTTAACTCCATATTTCAAAAATCACATTTTGCTTCCATTGCACAAAAATCATAATTTTTATAACATAAAAATTATAACTTCTTATTTATTTAAAATAAATCCATTTCCTTAAAATTCAAAAAGTCAACAAAATCTATTTTCAAAATCACTTGAAACCTTTTTAATTTGAAATCATCACTTTAACATTTTTAAATTATCAAAAATAGGCCCAATGTTGCTGTTATCCCGCCTTTTGGCAAGGCCAGGACACCAAGGAGTTGGATTCCAAATGTCGTTTGTCATGGATATCGTTGAACTTTGACCAAGTCCGGATCAAGCCCCAATCGATGAGACATGATCGGGAAAATAAAGCAAACCAACGTTCCAAGTTTCAAGTCAATCCGAGCTCATACGCACAGGTTATGATGGATACAAGTTGGAGGAAAAAGCATGTTTACGTATCCATCAAGTCAACCCCATTTCGTATCCATTGAAACGTATCTGTTCGTTTCAATGGAGCCAGTACATCGAGTTCGTATCGATGGGTTTCGTATCCATCGGTGGTCCTCGTTTCGCATCCATCGATCTCATATCGATTAGAATGATTAAGTCCACACAGTGATGAGCTTCGTATCGATAGAACCTTCAGCCGGAAAGATTTGTTCGTATCCATCGATAAGACACCTGGTTCGTAACGATCACTTCATGTCGACTTCGTATCCATCAGATGTTCGATACTTCGCATCCATTGAAAGGCTCCAACTTGTATTCTTTTACTTCGTACCCATTGAGGAGCTACGTGTTTCGTATCCATCAAGGAAGGAACTCTCCGTCTCCATTTGTCCATCAGTTCGTATCCATGAATGATCGTGGTTCGAATCCATGGCTGAAGTCCTACTCGAATCTATCAGGTCAACCAGCTTGGATAACGTGTCACCTCTCGAAGGAAACGAAGCAGTCAACACGGAGCACATACCGGATCGAGGCGAAGAGCGCACACCACGTCACCCCTCGATGCGAATGCGCCGAGATATATGGAGTCGACGCGGTCGACTCGGAGTGAAGGGCGGATCGAAGCGAGGTGCGCGCGCCACATCACCTTGAGAGCGCGTGCAATCATCGAGACGAAAGGATGGAATCGAAGCAATGGAGACGAGCAGAACAGCCAGCGTTGAAATCCATCTCGTATCGACGATATCTCTCAATCCACTGATCCAAATACCATGAAATTTTAACTGAAGGTTGCACACATACCGAGGAACATCTCCACCAAATTTGAGCTCAATTGGAGGTAATCTTGATCGATACGAAATGACTTCGTATCGATCGCAGATTGACTCCAAACTTTCTGGAAACGGTCGCGTGGGCCCCCTCACGTGTCAGACCAAGTCTCCCGGAGTTTGAGCGAAATCTAAGCCTCCTACGCCTATAAATAGAGCCCCAGAATCAACAGAAAAAGGGATCTTTTTTCTCTGAAGCGTCCAGACTCTGCCGGATTGAGATTTGCATCATACTTTTGCTGTCAATTTCGAATTCTAATCTGTAATCCGCTGTTCATTGCTGTAACCGCTTGTAATCATTGAAAGAGAATCAATAAAATCATCAAAACTTCATAGTGGACGTAGGCTATACGCCGAACCACTCTAAATTGCTTGTCTGTGCATTTTACATTTCTGTTTGTTGGAGTTTTTGTTAGATAACCTCTGTTTTACATTTATAATCTTCATTTTATCTCTTCAAACAACTCCCGAAGAGTGTTGTGCCCATTTTTGGTACAAACACTTTGGTGCTTTCACTGAGAGAACCAGCTTTTTCTCCTGCTCATTGGATCTGCCGTCGATACCGGATTGCACAAATCCAAGAGGAAGATCCAGATATCCAGTCCGGAATCCTTCCATTCTATTCAGATTTGCTCAAAATCTAGGAAAGGACTCCACCACCGAGAATGGTCAGCACAAGAACTGGCGCTACCGCTGCAGAGCAAGAAGGCAGAGATAGGCAAAATCCCACACAGCCACCTTCTTCCAATCAAGACAATACCACTCACTCAGACTCAACGGGGCTAGTCACCCGACAGGAGTTTCAGGTATTGCTCCAGGAGCTGACCCAAAGCCGTCAGCAGTTGGCGGAACAGTTGCGCGCCAACATCGAGCTGACCAACCAGCTAAACCGCCGGGGGCACAGAAGGTCCAGGAGAGATGATGTCTCCAGAGCATCGACCGAAAGCTCAGCTTCATCTGACTATCACCACCGAAGTACCCGTCCTCGACTAGAGGGGAGACGCGCTCAAGCTGCTGAGTATCAGCCCGCCTTAACTGTTGGGCAACTGAGGGTAGGACCGTCGACCAGCTTCCAAACGGGTCCCTCAACACGAGGAGGTACTGCCCCACAGTACACCACGGATAATCGCGCCACAACCGCCGCAGCAGAGACAAGGGTCGATACCCGAAATCAATCCGAGCCGATCAATCAACAGCGAGGACATACTCCTGAACCTTATGTCCCAGAAGACGTTGAGCCAAGGAGGCGAGATACGGATCGTCGACAGCGCCCGATCCCAACTCGCACCGTGGAACCCGACCACGCCTTAACTCATCACGCTCAGAATCTGCCCGTTTCCGATATATCAACTATGATACGTCAGATGATCCGCGAGAGTCAGGGGCTCACCAATGATGACTGGGGGATTTCCCGTAGTCATACCCCATTCACAGACAAAGTGTTACATGCCGAACCCCCTAGGCGATTCAGAATGCCGACTCTCTCGATGTATGAAGGGAATAGTGACCCCAACCAACATATTCTGAAATATGAATGGTCGATGAGCGCTGCAAGGGCCGACGATGCAGTGAAGTGTCAGAGTTTCCCCATCTCTCTAGGGGGAATCGCGACAATGTGGTTTACTCGCCTACCACCTAGATCAATTTCTTCGTTCGATCAATTGGCCAAGAGGTTTGTGGAGCAATTCCGGATGCATGTTGCTAGGCCAAAAGACGTCAACACCTTGTCCAGCGTCACTCAAGCTCCTGGAGAAACGCTCAGGCGTTACCTGGAGAGGTTCCACGCAGCTTGCGTCGAGATCACCAATCCCAACGATAATTCAATCTTGATGGCTCTGACCAAGGGAATTGATCCTGATTCTGAATTCGGAAACTGGCTAGCTGGAAAACCGCCCGCATCGTTGGACCGTTTTTACTCCAAGGCCGCTCAATTCCTACGGCAGGAGGACGCAAAACAGTCTAGGAAGCAGGACGATGCGAGGCCCAGCATTGAGGGAATACAGAGCAATGTGGCAGTTAAACAGTCCGGCGAGAGTTCCGGGAAAGTTCAACTGAATATACAAAACAAGCAAACCCAGCAGAGAGGAAACAATGGCCAGAATAAGAAGAGAGACGAGAACCGAGGTCCACGACGTAGAGCTCAGATGTTTGACAGTTATACACCGCTAAACACATCATTGGAAAACGTATACTTACAGACTTGTAACACTGTACAGTATAAGAAGCCTGCTCCGAAGCCCTCGTCGGAGAGACAGATCCAGACAGGAAAATTCTGTAAGTTCCATGAAAGCTATGGACACAATACCAATGAGTGTCGGCACTTACAAGACCTCATCGAGAAGCTGATTAGAGAGAGGAAGCTAGATTAGTTTGTACGGGCGCCGCAGTCTGGCAGAGCGGGCCCCTCGAATCAAAATCGTTCACAAAATCAGGAAAGAGAGGAGGAACCCGCCCGCGTGGGTGGGAGATTAGTTATCAACACAATAAGTGGTGGTCCCCATCCGGCAGACAGAAGCTGGGGGGAAATGGAGTCGTATGCTAGTTCTATCAGGCATGCGGACTTCGAGTGTTATAGTAATTGCGAGGATGGAACCCCGACGAAGCAACAAAAGATAATGTCCGATGACATCGTGTTCAGGAGCCGAGACGCCGATAAAGTCGAAGCCCCTACGATCGACCCACTAGTCATATCTGCCCAGGTAGGTCCTGCTTGGATGAAGAGGATCCTAGTTGACAGTGGAAGCTCTGTGAACATCTTGCTTAAACGGGCTTACGATCTAATGAAGATGGAGACAAAGGATTTGAAACCCTGTTTATCCAGAATCCATGGTTTCAACGGAAGTGCCACGATACCCATCGGAATAACTGAGCTCCCAGTCGAGTTAGGCGTTGGAGAACGCCGGAGGGTCCGAATGTTACAATTTGTTGTGCTAGAAATCGATTCGCCATATAATGCGTTTCTGGGTCGACCAGCCTTAGCTGAGTTCAGGGCGGCGATCGCCCCATGGTGTCTGACTTTGAAATTTCCCACTAATCATGGGATTGGAGTTGTTCAAGGAGATCAGGCCCCAGGAAGGGCCTGTTATGTTGCTGAGCTGCGCGGGGCACAACGTAAAGAGAAGGGAAAGGGCGTAGAGGAATCTCTCTACGTCCGTTCTATCGATAATTGACAATTGATGCCTGGGCCTCGGCCCGGGCACCACGACCAATTCCTGAAAGACCTGGACCCCAGGGACAACGAGGATAAAGACGAATCAACGGAGAGTCAAGCTTCTCCAGCCGAATTGACTGTGGACGTCCCAATCAGTGAGGATGATGATTCAAAGATGCTGAAAGTTGGGTCCCAACTGAGCGAGAAAACACAGCAGGAGTTGGTCGAATTTCTTCGGGCGAATCTCGACGTCTTCGCCTGGACACAATCTGACATGTGCGGGATCTCGCCGAGCATTGCAAGTCACTCCCTGAATATAGATCCGCGACATGTCCCAGTAAAGCAGAAAAGGCGCGGTATGGATCCAGAGAGATCTGCCGCCCTTAAAGAGGAAGTTGATAAACTACAATCGAACGGGTTCATACGAGATGCTTTGTATCCGGAATGGGTGTCCAACCCTGTACTAGTTCGGAAACCAAACGGGAAGTGGAGAACTTGCGTTGATTACTCTGACCTAAACAAGGCCTGTCCAAAAGATAGCTTCCCACTTCCGCGAATCGATCAGCTCGTTGATTCAACGGCCGGACATGAACTACTATCCTTTATGGACGCTTATTCCGGCTACAACCAGATACCCATGCATTTACCTGATCAGGAACATACCAGCTTCGTGACCGATCTGGGACTCTACTGTTACAAAGTCATGCCGTTTGGTCTAAAGAACGCTGGAGCAACATACCAACGCTTAGTCAACCGAATGTTCGCTGATCAGATCGGGAAGACCATGGAGGTTTACGTGGATGACATGCTGGTGAAGTCTCGATTCTCCACCGATCATGTCAGAGATTTGAATTCAATGTTCAGTATCCTCCGGGAGTACGGAATGAAGCTCAATCCACTCAAATGTCACTTTGGCGTTGCGTCCGGAAAATTCCTTGGGTTCATCGTCAACGCTCGAGGAATAGAGGCGAATCCTGAGAAGATCTGGGCTATTAGAAATTTGCAAACCCCTAGAACTATAAAGCAAGTCCAGAGTCTTAACGGGAAGGTCGCAGCACTGAGCAGGTTCATTTCAAAATCCACCGATAAATGCATTCCTTTCTTCGACCTGATCCGGAAGGGCAAACGAAACTTTGCATGGACCGCGGAGTGTGAAGGCGCGTTCCGATCATTAGTCCAACATCTCTCCACACCTCCGATCTTATCAAAACCGGTTGACCACGAGCAACTATATCTCTACCTGGCAGTATCAGAACATGCGATCAGTGCTGCTCTAGTCCGGGAAGAAGACAAAGTGCAAAACCCGGTCTACTATGTTAGTAAGCGACTAACAGGAGCTGAAAGAAATTATCCGAGACTGGAGAAACTGGCCTATTGCTTGGTCATTGCCTCAAGGAAGCTCCGTCCTTACTTCTAAGCTCATCCACTTACCGTGTACACCGACCAGCCGTTACAACAGGTCCTCACGCGGCCTGAGACGTCCGGTAGGTTACTCAAGTGGAACACTGAGCTAAGCCAATTTGATATCGCATACGCTCCACGGAGGGCCATCCAAGGACAAGTCCTGGCTGATTTCATAGCTGAATTCACCGTTCCAGAAGACTTACCCGAGACGAGTGAATCCCCCGAATACATCTGGAAGCTGTATACTGATGGTGCGTCAAATGACCGGTGTTCGGGCGCTGGGGTTGTACTTGAGACTCCCGAGGGCCGATCCATATGTTATGCTCTTAAATTCGACTTTCGTGCAACTAATAATGAAGCCGAATATGAAGCCCTCCTAACCGGCCTAAAGCTTGCCAGAGATTTGAGAATCATCGCTGTAGAAATTCATTGCAATTCACAGTTAGTGGTATGTCAAGTACGAGGAGAATACCAGGCAAGAGACCGAAGACTGGCTGCTTACTTGGCACGAGTTCAGGAAATACTAAACCAGTTTGATTACTATGTCATTTATTATGTGCCTCGGGAGCGCAATTAGAAAGCCGATTCGCTGGCAAAGTTAGCCAGCACAGGTGAAGCGCAACAAATGGGACTTGTCCCCGTTGAAACTTTGGCCACTCCGAGCATCGATCGGATAGAAATGAACTCTGTATTTGAAACCGCTCCCAATAGAGAATCTTGGATGACTCCGTATCGGAATTACATTGAGAATGGGGTGCTGCCTGAACCTAGAAATGAGAAGAGACAAATTCAGCGAAAAGCTTCGCGGTTCGTCATCCAAAACGGAGTCATGTACAGGAGAGGTTATTCCGTTCCTCTCCTCAGGTGTATCGCCCACGAGGAAATCAAACGAGTGTTACATGACGTGCACGAAGGAGAGTGCGGCGATCATACCGGAGGGCAAGCTCTCGCTAAGAAGATACTCCGATATGGGTACTACTGGCCGACAGTGAACCGAGATGCGGCAAACTATGCTCGGAAGTGCGATAAATGCCAGATACATGCCCGAATTCCGAGAGCTCCGCCTACTGAAATAACCCAAATGGTCAGTCCCTGGCCATTCGCAATGTGGGGCATTGACATCATCGGCGCATTACCTTTGGCAAAAGGCGGTGCGAAATACGCCATCGTCGCCGTTGACTACTTCACAAAGTGGGCTAAGGCCGAAGCCCTTGCAACCATTACGACAAAGAAAGTGATGAATTTCGTGGTTCGCAACATCATCTGTCGATTTGGACTCCCGCATACTATCATCACTGATAACGGAGCCCAATTCGAGAGTGCGGAATTCAAGAATTTCTGTCAACGGTTTCATATCCGCAAAAAGTTCTCGGCTGTCGCACACCCCCAAGCGAATGGACAGGTTAAAGCTGTCAACAAAGTTATAAAATCGATCCTGAAGAAACGATTGGAGAAGGCTGGGGGCAAGTGGGTCGATGAACTTCCTATGGCGTTATGGGCCTATCGAACGACCCACAAAACCGCGACCGGACACACTCCATTTTCCCTATCTTACGGCTCAGAAGCCGTTATTCCGGTCGAGACAGAAGTGCTCTCTCATCGCGTGACTTATTATGATCCAAAAACAAACGCTATACTCCTGGCCGAGTCTTTGGATCTATTGGATGAAAAACGGGAAGAGGCTGATTTGAGAGCAGCCGCACATCGAAGCCGGGTCGCCCGACTATACAACACCAAAGTTCGACCTCGAACCTTTGAACTCGACAACCTCGTACTCAAGAGAATCTACCCAGTCCTTCACACATGAAGCCAAACTGGGGAGGACCATATGTAATTACACGAAAGCTCGGAGATGGTACATTCAAGCTGTCGACTGTTGACGGTCTCGATTTACCAAGGGCTTGGAACAGCGAAAGTCTCCGCCGCTATTACATATGACAGGCTTTATTTATTTCATTCTATTTAGCAATTTGTTTCTGCATTTCAAAATTTGAATTTTGTAATAAGGCAACTGACTTTGCCGCATTTTCTTATTTCAACAATAAAATGCCACTTCTTCGAGCCAGAGCTGTGATTCATTAAGTACGATATACAACATCACGATGCACGAAGAGCTAAATCCCATCATGCAATGGGACTTATTCAAATGGAGGGTGGCTGTGATACGACCGGCCACTCACTAGGTGAAACCCGAGCTCGGGGACAAGCCATGACACCGATATTGATAGGGTTGACACACGACAATCCTACAATTAACTCCATATTCCCAGAGTGCGAAGCGGAGTATAAACATTCGACTCCGTCCTCCCAAAGTGCGAGACGGAGTATAAACATTTAACTCCATGTTCCCAGAATGCGAAGTGGAGTATAAACATTTAACTCCGTGTTCCCGGAGTGCGAGACGGAGTATAAACAACTAACTCCATATTCCCAGAGTGCGAAGTGGAGTATAAACAATCAACTCCGTGTTCCCAGAGTGCGAAGCGGAGTATAAACAACTAACTCCGCATTCCCAGAGTGCGATGCGGAGTATAAACGACTAACTCCATATTCCCAGAGTGCGAAGTGGAGTATAAACAATCAACTCCGTGTTCCCAGAGTGCGAAGCGGAGTATAAACAACTAACTCCGCATTCCCAGAGTGCGATGCGGAGTATAAACGACTAACTCCATATTCCCAAAGTGCGAAGTGGAGTATAAACAATCAACTCCGTGTTCCCAGAGTACGAAGCGGGGTATAAACAACTAACTCCGCATTCCCAAAGTGCGATGCGGAGTATAAACGACCAACTCCATGCTCCCAGAGTGCGAGACGGAGTACAAACATCAGTCAACTCCATGTTCCCAGAGTGCGAACAACCGCTTACGAGATGACATATATCCCCGGAGTGTGGGTGGAACGAGGCATAAGAAAACAAGTGTAGTTCGGCCACTCGGTCCTCGCTTGCCGCAATCACAAGCTGATCATCACAACTTAACCCTGGAACTGGGGGCAAAGGCAAATGTTAGTCGTTACTCGAGACTATGCGATGCTCAGCTCCAATGCGATCCCCTATCGCAACTCAAGTCCAAGATTTCCATACTTAACAAGTAAAATGAGCTATTCTTGAAACAATCAAATAATGCAAGTACACTGGACCAAAGTCCGAACACTGCAACATTCAAGCATAGAAAGGAACATGAGCTGAAACTTGAAAACAAAATTTTATTCCAACTAACTCAAAAACAACGGTTCATACATGAGTTTTTTCCAAAATGTTCCTACTAGCAGGGGCCGAACCCGCATCTAAACACGGCCTACAAAAGGGAAAAGCAGAGAAAATAACAAAAGTCCCTAACTGCCTATGAAAAGAATGTCTAATCCTTATGCTTCCTCAACTTCTTCTTCCTCGAGGAGCTACTGGAACCACCAGTACCCTTTCGCTTGGAGCTTTTCTCCTTAGGCAGGCTCCCTTCGGGTGAAGGCATAATGTCAACATCCTCGTCTGAGCTGGACTCTATAGAGATGCTTCCCGCGGGAGGAGTGGGAGGAACAGACTCCGCAGCCGGAGGAGGGGCTGGCACATTAGTATCAGTAAGTGTGCCCCCAGGAGACACAGTCATAAGAGGAGTAGGGCACTGTGCTGCTGCTCCGCCATCTACTTCACCGCCGTGCGCCGCGGCCGCCATCTCGGCATTAATCTCGGCCAACATCGCCGCTTCCCGCCGTGCCCTGGCTTCGCTAGGAGCCGTAGTAGTCTGAGACGGGGTGTCAGAGGTAGCCGTGAATCCACCCAAGCCGAATGGCAAGTCCGCAAAAGGATCACTTTGACGGCCAAGGAGCTCGTTTATCATCTGCTCATCGAAAGAAAGTGAGCTCCCCTGCGTCACTCCAACTGGTGCCATTGCCGCGACGGAGGTCGCCTCGGAGATGATAGCTCCTGGCGCCTGACCTGATTCTTGGGTGGTAAGAGGCGCGGCTGGTGCGACTCCTGTCACTGATCAAAGGAAAAAGACATGTCATTAGCAACATTTCAACACAGATTCTTCAATCCAAATATACAAGAAGTTAGTTCAGAGTACCTTCCTCGGTTTGGCTCGAGGTCGTCTGAACTACTTCAGAAGGATGTTCCTTAATAGGAGATAAGTGCGGTTGATCTGGATCATATGCCGGAATAGGCTGGGGATAGATCATCGGAGTTGACTCAGACTAAGATGACACGACTATCTCAGAACTCATAACATGGTGTTCTGCACCAGAGCTCTCTCCGACCTACTGGATCTGGGCACCAAGCCTCACCTTGTCGTGGGAAATCATGGAGTCATGGAGAACCTTCTTTTCGTCATCATTGAGGATGCGGTTCTCCAGCTCGAATTCATCAAGGGCTTCATCAGGGTGCCCGGATTTCTCCTCATCAACCAGTAGGTTCCAGGCGTTATAGAGATGTGTGGGGTAGTCGTCAAGCCATGTCAAATCTCGGTGCCTTAGCACGTTGGCGTTATAAGTGACGAGTAGCTCTTCCACCTCGGCCTCAATCCTGGCCTCCGCCTGCCGTACCTTCTCGTCAACCCCAGCCTTAGCTTCATGGGCTTGTTGTATAGCCGCTTCCTTCTCCTTTCGGAGCGTCACTGCCTGGTCACAGGCCTCCTGCGTAGAGACATTAGCTGCGTCTTTTTCCTTCGCCATCTCTAAAAACTTTGATTTCAGCTCATTAAGCTCCTTAAGAGCGGCATCCCTCTCGGCGGTAATAGAAGTGTTCCTGTGACCCATGTCCTCGAGGGAAGTATAATGCTCTTGCTTCATCCTGGTCATGACAGCATTCACTTCATCAACCTTCTTTAGAGCCTCCATTTCAGATTTACGGGAAGACTCAGCCTCCGAGTTGAGCGCTTTTATGATTTGGTCGTTGTGACCCAACTCCTTCTCGAGCTTCTCAATGGTGACGCCCCGATCGAATGCCACTTTGGACGCCTTCCTCGCGGCCCGTCCCCATTCCCTGTACTGGAAAAAGATGTCCGCGACATAATCGTGGATGGTGGTTTCAGCGGTTGGCGGAATTCTCTTCAAGTGCGGAGGGAAGACGTAACCATCAAAACAAATGTCGGGAAATTCCTTCCTCATCTGTGCCAGTTTAAGCGCTCCTTCACTAGACGCCTCGGTCGGGACCGATACAGTAGCCGAGGAGGTGGCTATTTCAGTCCTGCGCGGAGGATCGGACCTCAAAGCTTGAGAAGGCGGCCTAGGCCGTGAAGTTTCGGGAGGACGAGTAACTGCGGCCGTAGGAGGTGCAGAGGTCCTGGGGGGAGGAGAGCGAGGTCGGGATCGGCGCACGTATCCCCTATCTCTGTCAGACTTCTCCTGACCAGAATGTCCTGAGTCATAATCCCTCTCGCCCTCTCTCCTGCGTGGCTCATGATAACGGCGCTTATTGCGCAAACTACCAAGCACAGAACCTTGCCCAGACATCGTACCTGAAAACTAAACCATGAAGAATCAGTAACCGTTTGCGATGTGTTGTTTACGGTTAGAAAAGTGTGTTGTGCCGTGAAGAGTGTGTGAATGTGTAACCCCCCGGACCAACCAGAAGTGTCAATCGCACTGGCAGGATCAGACTCGCTAACATCGACGATATGTCGTGGTCCACCTGATCCAACGTCGTGTTGCTCCGGCTCGATGTCCGGGATTGGAGGGTCAGCAGGCCCTTCGAATTGATCTTCAGCTTGCAGGGAGGATGCTTCCGTAATCTTAACTCCTGGCAAAGGACGGTGCAAAACCACAGACTTCCGCCTCCCAGACTTAGGCTGTTTCGAGGCCACTGCTTTGCCCTTCCTCTTTGCGTCGGACTCCGGGGTTGCATTAACAGGTCCGACTAACGGTTCTTCGTCGGTATGAGTTTTCTCGGAATCGGGTTCCTCAATTATCACAACCCTGGGTTTCATCCGCTTGACCTTTTTTCTGGAGACGGTCTTTAATGCACCATCGAGCCTTATGCTCTGCCTCCGGCCGATCAACCCAAGAACTCTGAGATTCCGATCTGTCAGTAACAGTTCAATATTCCTTTCTTCGCTAGGAATCTCTTGGAGGACCCGAACTATCTCTTTATAGTAGCCACCCTCAGGCCGCTGGATGATAGCTGAAAGAAAAAGAGAAGAAGACGTAAGTTTAATTTCACTCCGAAAATTGCCCTGTCAATTACTTGGGAAAAAAGACAATGCTCACGTCTGAACAGCCATCTTCTGGCAAACCCCGGAGGACATCGGACATAGAACCACTCCGACTTAAAGTAGCTTAGCCTAGTCCACGACCCCGCGACAACTTGGCAGTTCCTTACAGACTCCAAGAACGTATAAGATGGTCTGTCAGTCCGACTCTTGAAATTAAACAAGTATCTTATGTCGGTCATACGGGGAGGACGATGGAGGTACTCCATGAATACAATGAACAAGCTGTTGAGTGAGGCATATCCGTTTGGATGCAATTGAGATGGAGCGATGTCCAGATAAGCCAACACTTCTCTTATGTAATCATTGAACGGAGGAATTGTGCCGGCTGCACACGCATGTCGATTAAAAGCAGTATACCCCTCCGGGGGATTATGTGGCCTGTCATCCGGTCCAGGCAACAGTACTTCATCCAAAGATAAGCCATGCCTTAAGCATATTCTCCCTAGCATGTCTTCAGAGATATTGGACGGGACAGAATCAGGTGGACAATTAATGAAGGACGCATCGGGCAACTCATCCGGAGCTGGACCGATAGCTTCGGCCTCGATGTCCGGAATCTCAAGTCTGGGAGGGATAGGGTTCTGAGTCTCTTGCTGCTGCGAACTTGACGGTTCCATCACTAGCTAACTCAGGAGAAACCATCATTAGATGATAAAAAGCCTGTGCATTCCCCAGTGTAAAGTGCATGAATGTGTTGTGTAGTGCAAATGTTGTGCGTGACTTGAGCAAATTCTGCAGAATTAAAGAAAACACGCTAGCGACGAAACTCTGGAAGTCAGACCGACAATGACCGTCATCGCTGACCGTCACAGTCGCGCAACCCAGATGCCAGATGGCTGATTCAAGTGTAAGTCCGTTATATGTTCGTTAGGTTACAGTTCCATCGACGAGCTTCGAAAGTCAGTCAAATATGCAATCCTGTAATCAAGTCCAATTATGCAAGGCAGAAGCTCGTCGGAGTCGAGTATAAGAGCATGCAAAAGTTCGCTAAGTTCGTCGAATTTCAGCATGGAATCGATCGTAGTTCAGATTCAAATTCAGTCGGAGGCGTGATATCTTTCGTGTCGATCTAGTTCGAATCGATACTTTCGTATCGGTCAAGGTCGACTCGATACCTTTCGTATCGATAGGTTTCGAATCGACGGCAGTTCGTATCGACTGGAGGAGTGGATTTCGTATCGATCAGAGAGGCTTACTTCGCATCGGCCAAGGGTTAACGGCTGTGTGACAACCAAGTGCAATGACTTCGCATCGATCTGGGGCTATCGATATTGAACCAATAAAACCTCTTGGTCTTCGTATCGATCGTGAGAGGCAGATTTTCGCATCGATCACGCGGGCCAAACACTTGCATCAATCATTTCAGTTCGACACAAGCCCCAACCACCTTAGATCGATGCGAACCTCTGCATCCCCTTCAACCCATCAATCGATGCGAAATCATGAAATCTGGGTCGAGTCGAACCCTCCTGTCCCGGATCGACACGAACTAGAGGTGAAGCAATTCCTCCAGAACTCTTTCTTCTCCGATTGAAGCGAGCATCGCCATGGCCATCCTCGACCAAGCTCTGGTCCAGATCTGGCCTTAGCGCCACCAAAATCAATAATCAGCAAGGACACGATGGATCTGAGATCTGAACTTCGTCGCTCGAATTTAGCCGTGATTGATTATTTACCTGAATTGAATTGGAGTTTGGGGAAATAATAAAATGATGTTTGATCGATTCGAAGATTGGAACAATTCTTCTCTCCCAAGTTCGTGAATCGATACGAGAATGCAGAAGACAACAGTAAAAGTAAAAGGTAAAAAAGTGAGAAGTGACGAAGTCCCAGATATTTATATGAAGCCTAGGACGGAACCGAGTCGATTCGACTCCCAGTCAACCTGACCGGTCGCAACCAGTCAGACGGCGCAACGAAACGAAGGCTCGTTTCGAATCCACCAGACTTTATCGGTTCGAAGCGCACAGGGAGGCCACTTGAGTACGATGGATCAGTGCAAACGCTCTCTTCGAATCCATCAAGCTATGCATTCATCGAGGCGAAGTGTTCACCAGACACCATCGTTTCGAAACATCCAAATTATGAGCCATCGATTCAAAACAGATCAGAACCTATCGATACGAACATCCATTTCGTATCCACCAGATATCGCCAATTCAAATCAAAATCCACCGCGATTTGTGACCATCGATATGGATGACCATTTACGTATCCATCAAGTCAACCCACATCAATACGAAGAAAGGCTTTCCAACTGTTAGCATCGATTCATGAGAGGACCGATACAAGAGGATGGCCAAAGGGTGCGACTTTCAAATTGGTCAAAGAAGACTTACAGCTTTTCAAAGCACGTCATGTTTTCACAAGACGTACTTTGGGGGGCAAATGTTATCCCGCCTTTTGGCAAGGCCAGGACACCAAGGAGTTGGATTCCAAATGTCGTTTGTCATGGATATCGTTGAATTTTGACCAAGTCCGGATCAAGCCCCAATCGATGAGACATGATCGGGAAAATAAAGCAAACCAACGTTCCAAGTTTCAAGTCAATCCGAGCTCATACGCACAGGTTATGATGGATACAAGTTGGAGGAAAAAGCATGTTTACGTATCCATCAAGTCAACCCACATCGATACGAAGAAAGGCTTTCCAACTGTTAGCATCGATTCATGAGAGGACCGATACAAGAGGATGGCCAAAGGGTGCGACTTTCAAATTGGTCAAAGAAGACTTACAGCTTTTCAAAGCACGTCATGTTTTCACAAGACGTACTTTGGGGGGCAAATGTTATCCCGCCTTTTGGCAAGGCCAGGACACCAAGGAGTTGGATTCCAAATGTCGTTTGTCATGGATATCGTTGAATTTTGACCAAGTCCGGATCAAGCCCCAATCGATGAGACATGATCGGGAAAATAAAGCAAACCAACATTCCAAGTTTCAAGTCAATCCGAGCTCATACGCACAGGTTATGATGGATACAAGTTGGAGGAAAAAGCATGTTTTCGTATCCATCAGCAGACCCCATTTCGTATCCATTGAAACGTATCTGTTCGTTTCGATGGAGCCAGTACATCGAGTTCGTATCGATGGGTTTCGTATCCATCGGTGGTCCTCGTTTCGCATCCATCGATCTCATATCGATTAGAATGATTAAGTCCACACAGTGATGAGCTTCGTATCGATAGAACCTTCAGCTGGAAAGATTTGTTCGTATCCATCGATAAGACACCTGGTTCGTAACGATCACTTCATGTCGACTTCGTATCCATCAGATGTTCGATACTTCGCATCCATTGAAAGGCTCCAACTTGTATTCTTTGACTTCGTACCCATTGAGGAGCTACGTGTTTCGTATCCATCAAGGAAGGAACTCTCCGTCTCCATTTGTCCATCAGTTCATATCCATGAATGACCGTGGTTCGAATCCATGGCTGAAGTCCTACTCGAATCTATCAGGTCAACCAGCTTGGATAACGTGTCACCTCTCGAAGGAAACGAAGTAGTCAACACGGAGCACATACCGGATCGAGGCGAAGAGCGCACACCACGTCACCCCTCGATGCGAATGCGCCGAGATATATGGAGTCGACGCGGTCGACTCGGAGTGAAGGGCGGATCGAAGCGAGGTGCACGCGCCACATCACCTTGAGAGCACGTGCAATCATCGAGACGAAAGGATGGAATCGAAGCAATGGAGACGAGCAGAACAGCCAGCGTTGAAATCCATCTCGTATCGACGATATCTCTCAATCCACTGATCCAAATACCATGAAATTTTAACTGAAGGTTGCACACATACCGAGGAACATCTCCACCAAATTTGAGCTCAATTGGAGGTAATCTTGATCGATACAAAATGACTTCGTATCGATCGCAGATTGACTCCAAACTTTCTGGAAACGGTCGCGTGGGCCCCCTCACGTGTCAGACCAAGTCTCCCGGAGTTTGAGCGAAATCTAAGCCTCCTACGCCTATAAATAGAGCCCCAGAATCAATAGAAAAAGGGATCTTTTTTCTCTGAAGCGTCCAGACTCTGCCGGATTGAGATTTGCATCATACTTTTGCTGTCAATTTCGAATTCTAATCTGTAATCCGCTGTTCATTGCTGTAACCGCTTGTAATCATTGAAAGAGAATCAATAAAATCATCAAAACTTCATAGTGGACGTAGGCTATACGCCGAACCACTCTAAATTGCTTGTCTGTGCATTTTACATTTCTGTTTGTTGGAGTTTTTGTTAGATAACCTCTGTTTTACATTTATAATCTTCATTTTATCTCTTCAAACAACTCCCGAAGAGTGTTGTGCCCATTTTTGGTACAAACAGTTGCAACAGCACTAAATACATCAATCACGGCATCCAAAACATCATATATCATATGATAACAACATATATCACAATATCTGTAAATAAAATCAACACTGGTGAGGAATCCAGTTGGATCCCTCCAACCTGTCACCTGCAACAAATATACATATTAGAAAATATGTACAATGTCCACTTCGAGGCAGACGCGCGTACAAAAGGTCTCCGCTCATACATGGGAACATATAGGGTCTCATCTACTCCAATAGGCAGGAATATATCCAAACCAATCAATATATATACAATATATCATATATCATCCAAATAATCATCAATCAGCACAAAATAAATTTATTCTCACTTATATAAAAATATCAGTGAGTCAGAAAGAGTGAGTTGTACCCACTTTGGTTCCAATAGCAGTTGCAGTGTTTTATTCCGAATAAAATTAAACGCATGTTTAATTTTATCCAAAATTTACACTAGCTCTAATCAACTCCAAACCATCTCTAAAATGTATGCTCATCAATACGAACCCAACGCAACTTGTTTCGTCAAAAACGGACCTCGTATGAAGAAGTTACGACATTTCAAAGTTTATACAAATTAATATATAAATTAATTTGAATTTTCTTTTTAATTTTTTAAACTAGCTCAAATTGAAGCCGTAGATTTTGATTTGAAGAGATCTCGGCCGATGCTTCTTTTCTTCTCCCCTACCGTCTACAGGCAACATCACGCGTGCAAAAACCCATGGAGCCGCCGTTCGTTTTTGAATTTTCGCTCCTCTGTCTCGATGCTTTAGCCCGATCAACCACCTCCATATGAACGACCATCACGAGACACACCTCCGACCACGACCTCTTGAAGCTCGACCACTAATCTTGCTCGAAAAACATGAATGAATGTCGGTCGAACGTGCGCATTTTTCCATTGATCCATCACGTGAAATCCAATCATAACCGTTGGATTTGAAGATCATGATGCCCTCTACGTTTTTGTAGTTGAAGATTTTTCGTAATTGTTTACGGATTTGGAGATTTTGAGGGAAGAAGAACCGAAATTCTTGGCCATTGAAATGTTTAGTGGTACCTAGCCCTAGCTAGGGTTTTCTGAGTGAAAAATAGAAATTATAACGTCCTTTTATAGAAAATTTTGCGACACTATTCAACCGAAATTTTTCCGAACTCCAAACGAAGCGTGCCGCCGAGCATTTATAATGTTTTACCCCTATTCCGAACACAATGGAATATATATCGAGAGCCAATTCGATCGTATTTGGAAGATAGGTTTTCGAATCGACTTATTTAAATTTAAAATTTACTTAAACAGATTTCTACGCATTTCAGCTTGCCACTACTAAACCATAAATCCGATTGACACGAAATTTGAAATCCTACAATAATATAACATTACGGATCTGATGAAACTGGTTTCGTCAAAATCCAAGACCGTGTGAAAAATGACTATTTTTACACGTTAATTAAATATTAAAATATTCAATTTCAGTAAATTAACTTTCAATTCAATTTCAAAAGTTCTCTAACATCATTCTAATTCAAATATAATTTAATTCAACATTTTAAATCATTTCAATTGACATTAAATTCAAAATCAAATTATTTTTACAATTTCAAATATTAAATTAACAATTTAATTATCCAAATAAATCCTTATATTTGAAATACAAGTTATTCAACTTATAAAATTAACTCGTGAATATTTAAAATCAATTAAATATACGAATTTCAAGTGACTTAAATTCTGGGTCGTTACATTCTCCCCTACTTAAAAGAATTTCATCCTCGAAATTACCAAGTAAGAAAAAGTCACAAAATCCATTAACTTTTCAAAATAATTCGTTCAAACTAGATTACAAAAATCATTTAAACATTTTAATTTTTCAAAAATCCATTCGTTAAACTTCTTATCAAAACTTTTCTAAGTTTTCAAATCCATTCATGGTTATCTTTTCAAAACCAACTAATATTGTTTAACTTAATAACTCAATAATCAAAATTTTAGTTATCAAAAAAATTTCCAAAATCCTCAAAAAAATTCGCCAGCGTCTCCATTGTGCGGTTCGATCGTAGTAGGATCACAACATATATATATATATATATATATATATATCACAAATATACATCTCATCTTCGAGGATGAGGCATCCCGTAGGGGAAAAAATATAAAAGTTCGATATGTAATCCGAGATATGTATCTTATATACTATTACCGAGCATATACGGCTAATATAGCGCGAAAGCGAGCTCCAAATGCAAAGCATACGCCATCCGCACCTACTAAACACTCAACAAACAAATGAGAACTCATGTATATAGAAAGTAGTATCAATATACAACATATGCCAATATAGCAACTATATATGCCAATATAGCAAATGCAATAAAAAGCAACAAATCCAACCATCAAACAACTATCATCCAACTAACATCCAACAAATCAATATCTGTCCAATCAATCCATAACCAAATCAATATAAATTCACTTCTTGGTAATATTCATTGAATTGGTTTTCAGTTTATTCATGTTTGATTCATTAACATTGGATTTTACTAACATTTATTCATTCATATTCAATTAGTTTACATTCACTAATTTATATTCAAGTTTGTTCACTTTCAATTAAAATCATATTAAATTCAATTCTATTTAAATTCACTTACTTCCAATTTAAATTCAATAATTTAGCTTTCGGTTTTATTAATTCAACTTCATATGAATTTCTATACAATCAACTAACATTCATCTAACAACCAATGCATATCCAACATAACCAAATTTATTTACTTTACACTCAATATTTATATTTACTTCGTTTACATTCAATTTGGTTTAACACATTTAATTTCAATTGGTTGATATTTAGTTTACACAAATAACATTTCAATTCATATTTTATTTACTAATTTATTCCATTAGTTCAATTCGATTCATTCATTAATTCAATTGCTAATTCATTTAACAACTAAAGTTGAATTTCTTTATATAACTCAAGTTCATATTCATTTTATTTATCAAAATCAACTTGATCCAATATTACTTAAGTTATGTTTCATTTCATTCTCACTTGCACTAACTTTCACTATACAACTTAAGCTCACTTCTAATTTAATTTAAATTCTATTTTATTTAACTCATTTTATTAGCTCATTTCTTTTTCTTTACTTGAGTTAAATTTCTTTTTCAAAGATCATTTTATTTAACTTTTACTTAAGTCAAATTTCATATCACTACTCAAATTCAGATTTTGTTTTGCTTAAAAAAATTGTTTAATATTTGGATTTACTTACAGTTTCCCATTTTATAAGTTATACAACTTATTTATTCAAACTTCCAATTCACATTATATAATCACTTTACCTCTTAAGTTTAACTTTTCCATTTCAATAACTTATCTAATCCAATTCAAATTATTTAACTTAACTGAAATTAAATTTTCTATTTCATATTATAAGTCTAAAACTCATTTCACTTATATTTATCAATTTCAACTTGGATTTTAAATTAAAATTTGTTTATCAAAATAAAACTTCAATTTTCAATTTACTATGGTAGCAAATCAATCACACAGAAACTCGAAAATGATACTGATGATGCTGCAGTCATCACCCTTATTATTTCCCAGCAATAGTAGTGAATTCAGTGCTTTATATCCTTTTAAAAATCACCTTTATTTTTATAAATCACATTTATAAATTCTTACTTATATTATTTCACTATTTCACTTCACTTATATAAGATTTATTCCAAATTCATTTATCTTATTAAGATTTATAATAATACAACCTCTTTAAACTTTGAAAAATAACTATCAAAATCAATGGAATTTAAATTTTCAAATTCTTAGTTTTAAAATCCATTTTTTTATTTACAACTCATATTTACAGATATATTCATATAGTTTCATTTCTTATATATAAGATTATTTCACAATTGTAGATCATATTAATAATAATTCCATACTATATAATTCATTTGCTTATATAATATATTCTTTTACAATTGTTGTTTTTATTTAGATTATTCAAACAGCTTTTATTAACTTATATATATTTACATTTTCAACAACCGAACAATCAATTTATATAGACTATAATAATTTCTGAAAAATGGTTTCCTTTATATATAAAATATAATCGAGGTACAATATTCCATTTACCCAATTTAAAAACAATACTATGTCGACTTGCCTCGTTTTAGTGTTTAGAAATCCCTATCGATAATATGGCATCCCACATAGCGACCAGAATTAACAAATGGCTCAACGAATAAGTAAACACAATATAAAACGTTTTATAATCACTAACAAATACGTGCTCATATATATAATACACTCAAACTTAATCTCAATCTAGGGCGCTACTGACCCTATCTATACAGAGTACACAACCAAGCCTGGGAATATACAAAATCTAAGCACCGATACCACGTGTGACGACCCGCAAATCGATATCCTTTGAGTCGATAATAATCCACACATGTCCAATCCAAAAAGCACAGACTGACGGAAAGTCATAAGAAAGAAAAGAAGAGAGAAGAAGAGAAGAGAAGAAAGAGAGAAGATAGAACCAAACAGAACAATACAGAATCTCACATCGCAGTGGAATAACATATAATATCATATCAATGATCTTTACAAAACAGAAACTGTATATACATACAACAATCAGAGTTCAACAATCAATCCATCAGCCTGGACAGTTATAATTACCTATCCTTAGAATTGCTGATAATATAAATAACAAAGCGCAAAGCGGATAATCAAAACAGATACGTGTATACGAAAATGAAGATCTCCGGATCTCCTGCTGAAGCTCCAAAAGCACCAAATCTGGACCTGTAAATATACTCGGTCTGACCCGAGCATTGAAAGGGAAGAACGCACGTATCAGTCTGGTAAACCAGCATGACAAACACACTCAACTGAATTTATTAAATTACCAAACTTTTCCTTTCAAAATAAAAGTATCTCGTAAGATACGCCCACACATAAACATGGACATGTTTTTACCTTACGATAACTAAAACCTTTCATATCAAATCCTCTTATATTATACTAGTGTCTAGTGTACAAATAATATTCAAATAGCTGAAATTGTTACCATTATTAAATTCCAGCATACTAGGCTCTACAAATAAAATGGTAGGTACATAGTGGAGTTTGGATTTCCATACAAATGACCAGGTGAAGGGACTACCTTCCGGCAGTATATCTCTAGAGGAATGCACCGAGGAACATCACAAAGGAACCTCTACCAACACAAGACCGGCATACCTCTATAACTAGGTAGTACCGAATATATCATCCTCCGGTCGTTACCGACCTTTACCGAGGGCCCTCATAGCATACAAACCACAATAATCAGATACACGACGTCATAGCGTGTAAAGATATATCTAGAAGAGGATGATCATATCCTGATGGGAGCGACCCACTTAGCCTTGCCGCATCTAACCCTGTTTCGGTCATTTTCGGTTGATGAGGCCTGAGGTAACGATTACCTTTCACAAATCACATATCACATCACTTTGAATGCCACACGGTCATTTCCGTTGACTACTAATTGCCTTCCACAAAAATACAACCCTTGAGCTCGTATGTCTCAAGGATGGGTGTTAAGCTTAGAGAAGTTGCCTTTTCCACCACCAAACAGATGTACGTTTGTAAAAACCAATGTACGTAATCGCAGAAAATGCAATGTCAGACATTCATCCATATAAGTTGTCTAGGAACAGGAAAACCGAAGGTACTTTCCTACCACATCCTGTCGGGAAATCCCTAGGATTAGTAGCGAATAGTCCTTGCATTGGATATTTCATAACGAAGAGACTACTGCTACTGGATGTATATTAGGATTTTAATCCCAAATGATCAACAAGCGGTCCTCCACTATGAAAATCCTAAATCACAATATCATCACAATCTGGACAATCGAACGCATATACATTGGTCCGAAGTGGTTTTCGGATAAACCGATCCCGGTCTCTTTGCACCAACAACGCAAAAGCATTTATCAACCTCACACAGAAACTAAGACTCATAGACTTATCACGTTTCCACCTTTCAACTTGCTATCCTTTGGCCAAGAAGGAAGCTCGATAGATTGGAGTAATACTCCGCACTACAGAATCAACATTATCAACACAAACGATAATCAAGCCTACACAGATGGCTACGTACTAACTGTACGACTAAATAGTTCCCACATCAAGTCGAGGAACTAAAATTTGGGCAAATTTGATAGTCGGTTATTTAACTATCAAAGCAACAAACAAATATTTAGCACCATAAGCAATCACAAGGCCCTTTTAATTAATCTTTTATTAATTAAATCACTTGCCAAATATTCACTTCAAAATATCTTTAAAAGGATATAATTCCGAAACCATTTCAATATTGGAAAACATTTCCATGTACTTATTTAAAAATAAGTAATTCACAAATCAATTTATTTTCAACACTTAGAAATATTACATATACTTAAATCATGATTAAGTATATATTCTATTCTTTAAGGAAAACATTCTTTTAAATATATTTATTTGGGTCAAAACGAATGTAGTGTAAAACATCGTTACGACAACCCAAAATCACTAGTATATGGATTCAGTAATTAGATAGATATATAAATCCCATATACTATACAAAATATCTTCTTTCGAAAATCATTTACTATAACAGCAGTGTTATAGTCCATCATTTCCTTACTTCTCGAAAACGTCTATTTCAACAATGAATGTTGAAATCTATGTATTCGATACTTAACACATTTTAAAACATCTTCAAAACATTCACTTCATTTAAAATATCACTTCCTAAAACATTTATTTATTCACTGTCCAAAATCGCGAATATAATTCTCTAATCCAAATTCATTTTTATTGCACATTTAATTAAAGGATTATCCACTGTCCAAAATCATGGATGAAATTCCTTTAATAAACTTCTATATTTAACTTATCAAATTCAATTGATTTCGGATTTTTAAAACAATGTTTATAAATTCACATTTCTATTTATAAAAACTTCCATTAATAAAATTCCTTTATTAACCGATCTCGTTTATATCTCATTTACATGCCCAAATCCAAATTATAAGTTAATCACTTATAATTCTCTTATCTGCAAAATCCATTCTTTTTATAACTTCATAAATTATAAATCTTATTCACTTATAAGATTCATTTATAACTCCATTTTTAACATTTACAAAACTCCTTAATAATCCCATAATTTTTATTTATAAAATTCAATTTTATAAATCTATATATATAAACCGTTTATAATAATTCAAAATCTCAATTTATACTATTTTACAAAATAGTTAACTCCATACTTCAAAAATCACATTTTGCTACCATTGCACAAAAATCATAATTTTTATAACATAAAAATTATAACTTCTTATTTATTTAAAATAAATCCATTTCCTTAACAATTCAAAAAATCAACAAAACATCTATTTTCAAAATCACTTTAAAATCCTTTTTAATTTGAACTCATCACTTTAATATTTTTAAATTATCAAACATAGGCCCAATGTTGCAATAGCACTAAATACATCAATCATGGCATCCAAAACATCATATATCATATGATAACAGCATATATCACAATATCTGTAAATAAAATCAACACTAGTTAGGAATCTAGTTGGATCCCTCCAACCTGTCACCTGCAACAAATATACATATTAGAAAATATGTACAATGTCCGCTTCGAGGCAGACGCGCGTACAAAAGGTCATCCGCTCATACACGGGAACGTATAGGGTCTAATCTGCTCCAATAGGCAGGAATATATCCAAAACAATCAATATATATATAATATATCATATATCATCCAAATAATCATCAATCGGCATAAAATAAATTTATTCTCACTTATATAAAAATATCAATGAGTCAGAAAGAGTGAGTTGTACCCACTTTGGTTCCAATAGCAGTTATAGTGTTTTATTCCGAATAAAATTAAACGCACGTTTAATTTTATCCAAAATTTACACTAGCTCCAATCAACTCCAAACCAGCTCTAAAATGTATGCTCGTCAATACGAATCCAACACAACTTGTTTCGTCAAAAACGGACCTCGTATGATTGACATTTCAAAGTTTATACAAATTAATATATAAATTAATTTCAATTTTCTTTTTAATTTTTTAACCTAGCTCAAATCGAAGCCGTCAATTTTGATTTGAAGAGATCTCGGTCGATGCTTCTTTTCTTCTCCCCTACCATCTACAGGCAACATCACGCACGCAAAAACCCATGGAGCCGCCGTTCGTTTTTGAATTTTCGCT
Organism: Allium fistulosum; assembly: GCA_030737815.1. Classification (NCBI taxonomy): domain Eukaryota; kingdom Viridiplantae; phylum Streptophyta; class Magnoliopsida; order Asparagales; family Amaryllidaceae; genus Allium; species Allium fistulosum. Next base: position 1,347,535,480 of record CM060902.1, read on the forward strand.
CCTCCGTCTCGATGCTTTAGCCTGATCAACCACCTCCATATGAACGACCATCACGAGACACACCTCCGACCACAACTCCTTGAAGCTCGACCACGAATCTTGCTCGAAAAACGTGAACGAATGTCGGTCGAACGTGAGCATTTTTCCATTGATCCATCGCGTGAAATCCAATCATAACCGTTGGATTTGAAGATCATGATGCCCTCTACGTTTTTGTAGTTGAAGATTTTTCGTAATTGTTTGCGGATTTGGAGATTTTGAGGAAATAAGAATCGGAATTCTAGGCCATTGAAATGTTTAGTGGCGGCTAGCCCTAGCTAGAGTTTTCTGAGTGAAAAATAGAAATTATAACGTCCTTTTATAGAAAATTTTGCGACACTATTCAACCGAAATTTTTCCGAACTCCAAACGAAGCGTGCCGCCTGGCATTTATAATGTTTTACCCCTATTCCAAACACAATGGAATATATATCTAGAGCCAATTCGATTGTATTTGGAAGATAGGTTTTCAAATCGACTTATTTAAATTTAACTTAAACAGATTTCTACGCGTTTCAGCTTGCCACGACTAAACCGTAAATCCAATTGACATGAAATTTGAAATCCTACAATAATATAACATTATGGATCCAATGAAACTAGTTTTGTCGAAATCCGAGACCGTGTGAAAAATGACAGTTTTTACACGTTAATTAAATATTAAAATATTCAATTTTAGTAAATTAACTTTCAATTCAATTTCAAAAGTTCTCTAACATCATTCTAATTCAAATAGAATTTAATTCAACATTTTAAATCATTTCAATTCAGATTAAATTCAAAATCAAATTATTTCTGCAATTTCAAATATTAAATTAACAATTTAATTATCCAAATAAATCCTTATATTTGAAATACAAGTTATTCAACCTATAAAGTTAACTTATGAATATTTAAAATCAATTAAATATACGAATTTTAAATGACTGAAATTCTGGGTTGTTACATTGCGTATAAATCACATTTTGTTCTCCTAGGACAAATGATAGGGGGATCCATCCAATTAAATGATTAGGGCATGATCCCCACTCCCATCTATTGTCTGTTTATTTCCGAAAGAACTGGTGCTGAGTTTACCGAAAACTATCGAATGTTGTTTCGAAGAGACCAGGATTGGATATATTATCCGAAAAAAACTTCGAACCAACATAAGCGTTTGAATCGAAGACACCTTAAAGATGAGTGAAGATGGAGCTTTTGAAGTGCAAGGGTTACTTGTTGTTAATCCTGAGGGTGATTCCAAAATTGATGAAGCAGAGGTAATGCCTTCAGTTTCGTTCAGTACTAGAATAAACATGTATGGATGAATGCTGGCACTGCATTATTGCTCGGAGGGCAGTGTTAGCATTCCAACTAGGAAATGCTAAAGAAAGTTAAAGTGTAACCCAATGTTTTAAAGACCGAACCGTGAATCAAACTGTGATGATTCAGGGTTCAAGGTTCCGACGGTTCAACCGATCGAACCGTCGGAACCGTGCATTTTTTTAAATAAAAAATTATAATATCCCAGATGCAAATTAACATATTTATTAGTATGAGATAAAACAACAAAAACTCATAGAATGTTATGTGAAATCATCAAATACAGAGAGAACAATATGGAAACAATAATTGACAGAACTATAGCACAAACTAAAAAATCTAACGCATAGAAGTGGTTAGTTACACCAACACACAAATACATTAAGTGAAATAACAAGTACTCCAACACAATTTTTATTTAATCTTCACTATTACTCTGCATCTATCAAACTCTAGTCTTCACAATCTTTTATACAATTTTTACCATTGTTTAATCAAAATAGTTCCAGTAACATCTAAATTGAAATGATAATGGTGATAAAATTGTACTCTAATCTGCATCTATAAAAATCAAGTACTAAAAATTGGTATATATCAGAATCTAGTATTGTAACATAAGCACTTGAAACAAACCAGATCCAAGCACAAGCACGCATTTTAATTTACTGCAAAAAATTTATAATAAAAAAACAAACATTGATTATTTTGCTGCAGCAATTGATTTCCAGAATCCAAAGCTTCCAATGATGGCGTTTGTTGCAGCAGTGGCGGCGCTTGCCGGCGGTGGTGTTGGGTTTACGGCAGCGGTGGCGGAATTTGGCGATGGGATATTTGCTGAACTAGGGTTTGTGAGTTTTTGGGGGGAAATGATATTGAGAAACAAAAATGATAATCGCGATGATAAGGTCCAAAAGCCGGTTTGATGGCTCTACGGTCCAACCCGCGGTTTGAGATTGTCGTCGTTCAACTCTTCTCTGGACCGCCTGAGGCAACGGTCGACGGTTTTTGTAACGACCCGTAAAATTTTCAATAATTTAATTTGTTAGGTTAATAAGTTTTGGGTGATTTAATATAGAAAAAAAAAACTGTATCTTTTAAGAATTGAACAATGGTAATTAGAACTAATTAGTAACAATTGAAATGAAGTTCCAATGATGAAATAATGTAAATTAGTTATAAATTTGAATGTAAGAAACAAGTGTGAATGTTGAATCAGTAATGAAATAATGTGATAAATAGAAATTGAAGTAAATCACTGTTAATTGAGTAAATGTGACATTTGATTTGTAAATAATAATGGATTCATTAATGTGGATTAAAGTAATAGTAACGGGTGTGAGTTACTATTTAAGTAACGGGTGTGAGTTACTATTTAATTTGCCTATTGATTTAGTTATAACTGTTATATTTGAGTATAAATTTAAATATAAGTAAATAAGGGTTTGTGGTGTATAAATAAATAAATTTGTATAATTGATAGTAATTGAATGAATTCAATATTAGGTAAGTAATTATGGTAATTAGTGAATATATGATAAACTTAAGTGTAAATTAAAGGGTAGTGATAACAGCTGTTATAAGTTGCTTATTTAGTCCATAAATTAATTAGAAACTCTTTAATGTCATTAATGAGAATTTATGCAGTAACGGGAGGTGTGAATGTATAAAATAAATAGAAACGTAAATTTATTTATAAAGTAATAAATTGGAAAAAGGAATGGAACTAAGGTAAATTAATTAATTGGTTTTAAATCTTAATTGATGTGTACAATTGAAAAGATTTCACATTTAGAAATGTAACATTTTATACAAATTTAAGAATAGAATTTATACAAGATCTTTCTCCTTTAGTTGTTGCCTTTTCTTTTCCTGCCTTCTCATCTTTCCTTAGCCGTGAATTCCTCTTATCAATTCACATGAAAGGAAGAGTATCTCATCTCATTTTCCATTTGTTTCTTTTTATTAAATAGGTAATAAATCCCTTCAAATCTCTAGCCGTTTAAAACATTTAATTACTTGCTGTTTTATTTCCACTTGATTAGCCGTTTCTTTTTTTTTCTTCCATCTTTAGCCATGTATTTCTTTTGATAACTCACGCACAAACAATTCTCAAAACTCCTCATTATCATTTGCGTGAAGAAAAATATATGTTCAAGCTCTAAAGTTATGGATTCTCTTCTTTTTCCATTTCTTTTCTCTTTTCTTTTCCTCTTTCTTTGTTTTGCTTCAAAGCCATGCTCAGCCTCTCCACCATATTTCCGACCTCCACTCCTCCACCACCTCTATGTACGGCCAACATCACCCTTTCATCACCACAAAGACCAAGCCGAGCCATGTAGCCCATGGCCGAACCCTATGTTGCTTGTAACCATCATAGCCTTGCCTCTTTGCATTCCATCTCCTTATAACTTGCCACTTTTAATCTTCCATGGTCCATGGCCGAGCCCTAGCTTGCCTCAGCACCACCTTAGCCGAGCCTACATGCCATAAAAACATCATGGCCGAGCCTAGTCCTATGATGGTTGAACCCTATGGTGATGTAGCCGAGCCTATTACCTTGTTTTATCAAAGGTTATGTCATCTTTCTTTCATATCTTTGAATTGTTTTAATTCATACTCTTTTGTATTGAATTTTTCTTATGTTTGTGATATTTGTGTTGATTACTAGTTTGGATCTGACTCTTCATTCACTCAAAAATATCGTCGTGCCTTGTCGTGTTTTTCGGAGTTGAGTTGTGTATCTTGAATTGTTATCTTCAGCTTTAAAAAGGTGAGTTTTATCACTCTAGACATATGTGCCTATATTATTGTGAAATGATGACAAGTGAATCTGTATAAATTGATATGTTATTCATACATGCCTGTGATATATTATATGATGATAAATGCTATTTTATACCTGTTACATGATCTGTTATTATTTTATATGTTTTACTGTTCATTTTAATTACTGTATCTCACACTGCAAGTTCCCTATCACTATGGGTTGAAATGATACATACCTGAACGGACATTAGAATAAGGAAAAATCATTATGAGCTGAAATGATAGGCTTGAGTGATTTTATCGTAATTTATTTTACTTGGGATTGCGGGTTTGAAATGATAGAACCCGGATTTTACTTTTTAAATTACGGATTGAAATGATACATATCCGTATCACTTGACCTAGGCTAGAAAATATTATACAGGCCCATGGTTAAATTTTAAATAATATTTTCCTAACAATTTATTAAGTGTCTAATTATTTTCTGAAAAATTATTAAGTATTCTGAAATTATAAATATACGAAATTTAACTTAAATTTGATTTAAGGCTTTAAACTATAAAGGTGTATTGTTTTCTATAAGTTAAATTTTATAAGTTAATAATTGGTTTAAATGGAATTTAAAGAATTTTATTTACGATAAATAACTTAATAATGAAATGTTGATTTAATATGGAATGTTAAATCTAACCTGGTAATTGTAATGAATTTTATTTATGAAATAAACATGTTTGAATAATAAAGAATGTATTTTAAATTGATAAAATAGATTACAGTTTTGCTTGGGCTTTGGTAATAAAATTTGTTTAACTGAAATCCATAGTTATTTGATGTCAAATGAATATATTTATAAGGAAATTTGATTGTTATATTAACAATGGTAAGATATTCTATTTATGAATATGTTTGTAAAATAAATAATTAAGATTTAAATGGAAGAAAATTGTAATTTAAAATATGACCTAACTTGATAGTCGGAAATTTGGTTTTTCAAATGGAAATTTTAAGTTAAGTAAATAAATAGAAATTTAGTTTTATTTATGAAGTGGGTGTTTTAAAATAAAATGTTAGGTTATTTGTTGAAATAAAAGTTAAGTAAAAGAATGTGCTTTTGACTTAATAAATGAATTATAGTTTAAGTTGGATATTTATTTATAAAAGTTTATCTTATTGAATCATAAGTTTAATGATATCCAAATGAATAATTTCTGAAGCGGAAGATGTAACTTTATAGGTTAAAAATGGCTAGAATTGGAGTTTTAATGTTTCTGAAAAGTTAAGCAATTTATAAAGAATTGACTAACAAATGAAATTAATTTAAATTCGACATTTATTAATAAAAATGTTGTTTTATTAAAATTTATAAGTTAAGTAATATCCAAATAAAAATTTCTGGAAAGTGGAATGAGTTTGATAAGTTAAAAATGAGAAAAATTGAAGATATATTGTTTTAAAGGGTATAACAGAAATTATAGCATTTCTGAAATGTTGTGGTTGAATGAACTATGGCTGGAAATATACTAAAAGACCTATAACTGCATTTCTGAAGTGCTGTAATTTCTGGAAATTGAACTATGGCTGAAAATATACTAAAATATACTAAAAGGACCTATAACAGCATTTCTGAAGTGCTGTAATTTCTGAAAATTTGAACTATATGCTGAAATTTCTAAATAAACCTATAACAGCATTTCTGAAATGTTGTAGTTTCTGATTTTGAACTATGTTTTGATATATACTAAATATACCTACCGCAGCACTTTATAAATGATGCTGTTTTGAAAATTTCAATGTTTGAAATGATTGAACGAATGAACTTAGAAATGTTACAGCTTTGAAATGAATATTATTTGACATTGAATTTAAATGGTTTGGAAATGAATTTTTTGAAATTGTATTTAATTAAGAATTGTCTTTAAATATATTAACTTGGAACTTATTGAAATTTAAGATTTATGAATGTGACTTTATGAAGTGGTGATTAAGATGATTTAAAGAAATATTTCAAGTTTAATAAATTGAAGGAAATATTCAGTGATTTGGAAATGGAGATTTTATTTAAATGATATATTGATTCGGTTTTGGAATTTAAATGATATATTATGGCTTTGGTTTTTGAAATGGGAATGATATTTTGGTTTTGAAGTATAAACTAGTTTTGAAATGGATAATGATATTTTTGGCTTTGAAGTATAAATTATTTTGAAATAAATATCCATGGGTTATAATAACGATTGGTTGGCAAAGAGACCGGGATCGGATATGGGCATACTCTCTGTCGATATTGAAAACCACTTTGACAACCGTGTACGCGGTGGAGATTCCAAAATGAAGTAGGATGGTGGCGACGATCCTATTTAGGTATGAACGTGGACCCGACTCCCGTGAGTTGGCATAAGGTGGCTAAAACAGGAGCAATTCTCGGGCCAATGAGGTAGCACCTCTGATCGGACGCATTTCTTCGATACTATTCTATTACTTTGTGATTTATTTGGTGGCCACCCTTCGATTTTTGATTTGGGAGTATGTTCCGAGGTGGGCGGTAGATGCTGCTATACGTTTCCACCAGCCCGGATGCGTAATTGGTATATCTACCCTGGCATTGCCTAGTTGTGCCGTGTCACCTACCTTACCGAGCTTTACTACGAGTTTTTATTTGTATCGTACCTATGGAGTATCTTCTTGTATCCTCTCGAGGTATGCAGGTACTGTATAGACTATTGGCACTATTATGTGTTGAGGGGAGTATTGGGTCACTCCTTAACGCTATTTAAAAGTAAGTTTATTTTATTATAGACATTATTATAATAGCGAATATTACTACATAGTAGATAGTTTAACGGATCCTTAAAGAATGGGCGATCCCAAGCATTCTTTAGGTTACTTGTACCTTTATATTACAGTTCACTTGAGTTGGTTTACATTATATAAGTATGTATGTCCTGACTCGAGTGTTTGGTGTTTTGCTTTACGCTCGGGTCAGACTGAGTGACACAGCATTCGAGACTCACCTTTGGAGTTGGAGCTTTTCTTGGAGATCCAGCTATCTATTTCGCTTTCAGTTATCCTGTTGATTCCAGTGATGTAGTCAGATCTTGTATTTGACTATTTTTGTATCTTTTACTTCTGTTGTATCTTGTAACTCTGATGTATATATAGTAGCTTCATGGACTACTATTTCTTGCTTCCGCTACATTGTTATATTACTCGGTGTCTGTGATCTGTGATTTGTTTTCTGTATATACTGAGTTTTTCCAAATTTTATTTACAATCTATTATTTTTAATTATTCAAGTCCGACAAGTGTGGATTTATTGTCGATTTGAATGGTCCAAAATAGTGGGTCGTTACATTTGGTATCAGAGCTTTGGCTCTAGGCAAAACTTAGCATATATGGTAAATTATTTACAGAATCACTTTTTTTCAAGCTTGAATCTCTTCCTTTTTGACTCGACTTCTTTTGAGTTTTGGAACGTTCCCTGCGGTTCCAAACCCATTTTGTCTCTCCCTATTCGTCTTCTTTTGATTCTGGAGTATCCCATGACTCCACTTCGAATGGTCTTTATAATAAATAGGCGGTCTCGCCAATCTTCTAATGATTTAAAGGGGTGAAACTCCTTTACAAGAAGCATTGATTCACCGAAGTTTTATGCATCCTCAGTTTACAATGTTATCTATCTCTTGTTATCCTGAATTATATCTCCTGAGATTTGATTTAGATTTACCCCAGAACCCCACATCGATCTTATTCTTTAAGTCATGGTTGACCCGTTTAAGGTTGCCCGCGATTTGTATAAGCTTATTCATTCCCTTATTCTGTTATTTAATCATCTTGTCTTTTGTTTCCAACTTATCTTTAAATCATTCTTGAAGTGTATTTGTAACTAATATTTAAATTGTTTTAATATATATTGTGTTGTTTGAGTTGTTTATGTTGATTTGGGTTTCCGATCGATTCGTCTGATCAACGCTATCGATAGGATTTCCAAAACACTTGAACAGAGCAAACTGACACCATATTATTTTCAAATTTGGTCAATGAAAATTTTTGTATAATTATATATAAGTATAATTTTCTAAATTTTGATAGTTAATTGAATTGGTTGTTAAGAAATAATATTTGATTATCATTTATTGTTTTGTAAATCACTGGCTTTGTTCATATATAAAATAATTGAACTACATATTTGGTTATAAATTAATTTGGAAAATTAAATGAATTTAAAACAAGAATTGAGAATTTAATTTTCGAAGATTTCAAACTTTGGGTTTTAAAGTTTTAAAAGGATATATTAATTAAAGTATTTTCGAATAGAAATTGTTTCCAAAGAATTTTAAATGTTTAAATCAGTGTTCTTTTTTTTATCGCTGGAAAATAATTTCGGTGATGACTGCAGCATCATTGACGTTCATTTTTGAGTTTCGAAGTGAAGAGACCATCCTGTAGCCTTGCTACAGTTTTGCTTTAGGGAACTAAATTGATTTAAATTCTAAAATATGACTTGATTTATAATATATATTGGTATATGATTTCAAATTTGATTCGATACATATATTGTATATATATATATATATATATTTAGTTATCTCAAAAAAAAATATTTGAAGTTAACCGAAAATGTAATTCTTAAATTTTATCTTAAAGGATAATTTCAATTATAAAAGGAAATCAAGATTGTTGAATAAATGTTATAACTTGAGGTAATTGAATTTGAAAATTTTATTTGTATAATATTCAGTTGCACCCCAATATAACTTACGTAAATCATTCAGAAGTTAACAATGTAATTGGATAATGTACAATATAAAAGGATTTTTATAAATAAAATTTGAGTGGTTATAATAAATGTTATACGCTTAAATTTTAGTTATAAAGAGATTTATAGAGGTAAACAGAATAAAAAGTTAATTGAATAATTTACAATATAAAATGGTGTTAAAGGAATTTTTAAATAAATTGGAGTAGTTATAATAAGTGTAAATATACTTAATATATGTGATTAGATATATTAAGTGGAATAAAATTAAATAATAATTTGGAATAAAGAAGAATTAAATTTATTGCATAAATTATGAGCATAATAAAGGATTTACAAACGCATGACTTTGGAAAATTGTTAATTTAAGATAATTGTATGATGAGATAATGAGATTTAAAAATAGTTAAGATTTATTTAAATTAGGTAAAATCAAATGGATGAAATCAATTATTAATTTAAGTTGAAATTTTCATGGTTTAAAAATTTATTATCTTATTTTGTTTTCCAATCACTTTCCTTTCAGATGTTCCTGTTTTCCTGCATCCTAAGCGGGAATTGAATTCTGAATTGATCTTATTCCTGAAGTTCAATCTATAGTCCTTCCCCCAGAAGAACTTATCTTTACCTATCAATTTTGGAAAATTTTCATAAATCTTTGAGTACTCACCTGAATCTGAGCACTACTTACCATCCATAGACCGATGGTCAAACGGGAAGTGTGAATCAGGTTCTAGAGGATCTCCTTCGTGCTTGTGTTCTTGAATTTGAAAGATCATCTCCATCTTGTAGAATTCACCTATTACGACAGTTATAATGTCAGTCTTCTTTCATCTTGTCTTAATCCTATCTCATTCTATCTGTTTTGGGTATAAATTAATTTGAAATTGAATTTATATGGTTAAAATCATTGATTTTATTTTGAGTTCAAGTTACTGTTCTCGGGGTGTTTCTATTCTCCTACCTTCTTCTTTTTCGGGGACGAAAAGTTTTGAGTGGGGGAGAGTGTAATGACTCGTAAAATTTTCAATAATTTAATTTGTTAGGTTATTAAGTTTTGGGTGATTTAATATAGAAAAAAACGTTATCTATTAATAATTGAACAATGGTAATTAGAACTGATTAGTAACAATTGAAATGAAGTTCCAATGATGAAATAATGTAAATTTGTTATAAATTTGAATGTAAGAAACAAGTGTGAATGTTGAATCAGTAATGAAATAATGTGATAAATAGAAATTGAAGTAAACCAGTGTTAATTGAGTAATTGTAACATTTTAGTTGTAAATAATAATGGATTCATTAATGTGGATTAAAGTAATAGTAATGGGTGTGAGTTACTATTTAAGTAACGGGTGTGAGTTACTATTTAATTTGCCTATTGATTTAGTTATAACTGTTATATTTGAGTATAAATTTAAATATAAGTAAATAAGGGTTTGTGGTGTATAAATAAATAAATTTGTATAATTGATAGTAATTGAATGAATTCAATATTAGGTAGGTAATTATGGTAATTAGTGAATATATGATAAACTTAAGTGTAAATTAAAGGGTAGTGATAACAGCTGTTATAAGTTGCCTATTTAGTCCATAAATTAATTAGAAACTCTTTAATGTCATTAATGAGAATTTATGCAGTAACGGGAGGTGTGAATGTATAAAATAAATAGAAACGTAAATTTATTTATAAAGTAATAAATTGGAAAAAGGAATGGAACTAAGGTAAATTAATTGATTGGTTTTAAATCTTAATTGATGTGTACAATTGAAAAGATTTCACATTTAGAAATGTAACATTTTATACAAATTTAAGAATAGAATTTATACAAGATCTTTCTCCTTTAGTTGTTGCCTTTTCTTTTCCTGCCTTCTCATCTTTCCTTAGCCGTGAATTCCTCTTATCAATTCACATGAAAGGAAGAGTATCTCATCTCATTTTCCATTTGTTTCTTTTTATTAAATAGGTAACAAATCCCTTCAAATCTCTAGCCGTTTAAAACATTTAATTACTTGCTGTTTTATTTCCACTTGATTAGCCGTTTCTTTTTTTTTCTTCCATCTTTAGCCATGTATTTCTTTTGATAACTCACGCACAAACAATTCTCAAAACTCCTCATTATCATTTGCGTGAAGAAAAATATATGTTCAAGCTCTAAAGTTATGGCTTCTCTTCTTTTTCCATTTCTTTTCTCTTTTCTTTTCCTCTTTCTTTGTTTTGCTTCAAAGCCATGCTCGGCCTCTCCACCATATTTGTGACGACCGCCCATGACCCATGCACCGAACCTAGAGATAGTGCGCTGTAAAGTGTGCCAGGCGACCATGGACGATTGCCAGGGTAAATTTAAACAACAGAATCTATCGTATTACTCACAGCGCATGGACAAAATACAATAGAATATATATATAGTGAAGCTTCACAGAATAGAATCTCATCAATAAAACTTCATAATAGTTGAATACAAACATCTGAACAGTCAATACATCAAGCCTCACTACATAACACTCAGAAAATATACAAGCAGCGGAACATCCAGTACATATAGTAAGAAGATAATATGCAAGCCTCCAGCTCGTCTTCGACATCAGCACCGTGGGAAGCAAGAACAGCACCTGTGTCACCTGCTACCTAGTCTGCCCGTCCCAAAATGGACGAATAGCCCAAGGAAATAAGAGTTAAAACATAAAGCCTTGAGTCAGACAACAGTCTTAGTGAGCGGTAAATTAACTAACAACATACCAAAAGAGCATAAAGGAAAAGGAATAGGAATACAACAATACAACCCTCCCACTCCACCTCCTTCTACAGTGATAGCCACCAGACACACACTAAGCAGAAGCAAACATAGCAAAGCATACAATTTAAAGTAAAGCAATTATCACTCGAGTCAAGGGCGATGTTTTCCAAGTACAAACCCCCAAGGCCTAAACCAAGATCAGATAAGCACCCAGAAAATACCGCTCTTGAGACCGAATGACGATACAACCAAACATCCATGACTCTGGCTATCACTGTTATCATTGCTTCAATATTATCATTAATTGAATGACCGGCTCTTTATTTCATCCGTCCGTCAAGGGCTAATGGAAACCCCGGTTCTAGACATAACTCTGCACGTCATCGTGACCCATGCCTAGGACTATCGAATCTGCCCAGAGTACTTGACTACCAATCAGTAGCCTTCAAAGACTATCGAATCTGCCCAACGTACTCTTGCTTTGAGCATGCTAGAACCTTCAACAACGATGAGATCTCAGCCTTCTAGTCATCCTCCTCGACGACTATTTCCATACTAGCTCAAGCGCCTCTCGAGCAAACCATTATCCTCAAACCCGAACCATTTCACCGAGTTATCAATCTGCTTGGAATGATCCCGTCTGGATTAGACCAAGGCTATCTCATATCATACTTTGCCTCATCATCATCATAGCAAAGTTTCATCTCAACATCATCATCGAATCTATCCATATGAGCTTCATCATCCGCTACATATGCCACAAGCAGCTTTTCCAATTCAAGAGCCTTTCCCTTAGCTTTTGAATCATCTTTGACCATCTTGTCTAAATCAAATCATCAATCATCTAATTCATAGCAATCAATCAAATCAAACATTAATCCAAGTAAACAAGCATTCAAATATGATCTAAATAGACAATTATAAAAATAATGGCAATTTCGTAATTAAAGAGTCAAAAGTCTAACAAGCATGAAAACATGAGCAATATCTCTATAATCTTGATGAATGAACTTGCATAGGTTAACATGTAGTAAAATGGGTGCCAAATCATTATGAACAATGGATCTATATGGATCTATACTTAGGATTAGGAAAATGCATGGAAATCACTACTTTAACTCAAAATCAAGCCAACGATCCGATATACTCCTTTGGATCCGTGTGAGAGATAATCACCACTCACCAAATCACCTAAACACCTCAAAAGAAACACACTTCAGATCTGGACAGCGAAGGATCTAACTCGATCTTTCACCAATCCGCTTCAAACGATGAAATCTCTCTTCGATGGATGAAGATCTTCAATCTAAGCTCTTGAATCTTCAATTTGATCTTCGATTTGGATGGAAGGAATCACTAGATTAGAGTGGAGAAAAGAAGTTAAGAAGTGTAGAAGTCGAGCTCTCAAAATGGCAGCACTTCGTCACTTCGAAATCCGGATCCCAAAAATGGAGAAAAACCCTCCTATTTATAGGCTGAAATCACTTTAGGTCGCTCACTCAGAGTTAGGTCGTCCATGACCTACGACCTAAAACACTTCGACTTAAAACCCTACGACCTAACAGATGCACCAGTCTACGACTTAACTACTCAACACGATAAGTCTTCACGCGACCTAACAGCTTACGACCTAACACTCATGCGACCTAACACAGACACACTTCCTCGCGACCTAACAATGCCACGACCTAACAAACCTACGACTTAACACACACGCGCGACCTAGCACTTAGTCAGGATACGACCTAACTCTTTAGGTCGTCTAACGACCTAACCATGCTAACTCGCTCACCACTAGGTCGCTCACCACTGTAGGTTACTAACCCTTAGGTCGCTAACTCCTATAGGTCGCTACTCACTAGCTCTCTTAGGTCGCTGCAAACCCTTAAGTCGCTCAAAACCTTAGGTCGCCAACATCCTATAGGTCGCTCCAACCGACCTAATCTACCCCACGACCTAAGCCACCACACGACCTATCTTCTAAACGACCTAACTATCACACGACCTAACTTCTTATGTCGTTCCAATACTTAGGTCGCTCCACTTCACTAAGTCGTCTACCCCTTAACTCGCCCACTTCCTTAGGTCGCTCCAAACTCTCATACGACCTAAGACTTAGACTCTGGACGACTTATCAACAATGCGACCAAATGTCAACTGTTTTACGATGTTTCGATCCATAAAAATACGGGTCGTTACATTCTCTCCCCCTTAGGAATTTCGCCCCCGAAATTCCAAACAAACAGAGCAATCAAAGACTATTCTGCATGCTACCATCCATAGCAATCAACAAACCATGCATCCAATTCTAGCTTAGCATGCAGAATTCTAAAACTAGAACAAGTTACAATGTCGTTAGATGACACGACACCTTAGGGCCATACCTTGAAGAGTTCAGGATGAGATGCCTTCATCCTCTCTTCCACCTCCCATGTACAGTCGTTATCATCATCACTCCATTGTATCTTGAGCAACTTAACTATCTTCCTCCTAAGCTGTTTTGTGTCGGTTTCCACAACACGAAGCGGCTTACGAGGTCTCCTATCGACTGGATCAACTTTGAAATCTTCACAGCTATCAGCAGAAACCACTGTATTCGAGTCGTGCACATACTTCCGTAGATATGATACATGAAAAACATTGTGCACACTTGACATCTTTTCTGGTAACTCCAATCTGTAGGCGAGCTTTCCAATTCGCTCGATGATCGGGAATGGTCCAACAAATCTCGGAGTCAATTTTCCTTTCTTCCCGAATCGAATAACATTCTTCAGAGGAGAAATCTTCACAAAAACCATATCACCTACGTCGAACTCCAAATCCTTACGACGCTTATCGGCATAACTTTTCTGACGGTCTTGGGCTACCTTCATTCGTTGCTGAATGATCTCTATACAATCCGAAGTTTGTCGAATCATCTCTGGCCCAAGTATCAGCTTTTCTCCTGTCTCTAACCAACATGTCGGAGAGTTACACGGTCTTCCATACAATGCTTCATACGGTGCCATACCAATGCTGGACTGGTAACTGTTATTATACGAAAATTCCACCAAATGAAGGTGATCTTCCCATGATCCTCCGAAATCCAAAACACAAGCTCTGAGGAGATCTTCCAAAACTCGGTTGACTCTCTCAGTCTGACCATCTGTTTGAGGGTGATAAGCTGTACTCAAACACAACTCGATTCCCAAAACTTCTTGGAAGCTCTTCCAAAATCCACTAGTGAACAATGGGTCTCGATCGCTCACTATACTCTTCGGAATACCATGGAATTGAACTATCCACTTAACATACAACTCTACCAACTTTGATGCAGTCCTAGTCGATCGAACAGGAATGAATCTTGCACTCTTAGTCAAACGATCTACAATGACCCAAATCCCTTCATTTCCCGTTCTTGTTCTAGGTAACCCATCAATAAAATCCATCGATACTTGCTCCCACTTCCATGTAGGAACTTCTAACGGTTGAAGCAATCCACTTGGCTTCTTCTGCTCGGCTTTTACCAACTGGCAGTTCATGCACTTGGAAATAAAATTTCCAACATCCTTCTTCATACCTTCCCAGTAATAGATTCTCTTCATATCCCGATACATCTTATTTCCACCTGGATGAATTGTCAGCTTCGAGTGATGACTTTCCCTCAGAACTTCATTCCTCAATTCATCTATATCGGGAACAACTAGTCATCCTTGCTTCCGAAGCCAACCCTCTTGATCGACCTCGAATCCTTTATCCTTTTCTGGATCCAATCCAGATTCCAAATCACGGATAATCTTGACAAGCTTATCCTCTCGCTTTTGGCTCTTGCCAATCCTTTCCAAAAGAGTCGGTCTTATTGATAAGTTTGCCAACATCTCAGGTTCCAATTCGCATCTAGGCCTGAAGTCAAATCCAGCTAAATACTCGAGATTCTTCCATTCTGAAAACATGGCTCCCAACCCTGCATGTCTTCGACTTAACGCATCAGCCACTGCGTTACCCTTTCCCGGAGTATAAGCTATACCAAAATCACATGATGCCAAAAACTCTAGCCATCGCTGCTGCCGAAGATTCAAATCCTTTTGGGAGAAAAGATACTTCAATGACTTATGATCTGTAAACAACTCGAATCGAACTCCCAATAGGTAATGTCTCCACATCTTCAGAGCAAAAACAATCGCCGCTAACTCCAAATCATGAGTCAGATAATTCCTTTCATGCGGCTTCAGTTGTCGACTTGCATACGCAACAACTTTATCCCTTTGCATCAGCACTGCTCCAAGTCCAGTACCACATGCGTTGGTGTAAACCACCATCTCATCATTCCCACTTGGAATAGTCAAAATAGGAGCACTTGTCAATCGCTATTTCAGGATTCTGAAAGCTTGCTCACACTTATCATCCCATCTGAACACTTGGTTCTTTTTCGTCAATCCTGTTAAAGGTGCAGCTACCTTGGAGAAGTCTTTGATAAACCGTCGATAATATCCTGCTAATCCAAGAAAACTTCTCACATCAGATGCATTCTTAGGTCTACCCCAATCCTGGATTGCTGCCACCTTAGCGGGATCAACCGCTATTCCATTTCCAGAGATAACATGGCCTAAGAACCTCACTTCACTCTTCCAGAAGTGACACTTCGAAAACTTAGCCTTCAGCTGATGTTTCCGCTAGATTTCCAAAACAATATGCAAGTGCGTCTTGTGCTCTTCTTCAGTTCTGGAATAAATTAGAATATCATCCACGAACACTAGCACGAACTTGCTCAACTGATCTCTGAACACTCTATTCATAAGATCCACAAAATATGCTGGCGCATTAGTCAATCCAAATGGCATTACCAGCCACTCAAAGAAACTGGATGGTGTCCTGAAAGCAGTCTTCGGCACACTATCCTTGGCCACTCTTAGTTGGTGAAATCCCGTTGCCAAATCCATCTGAGAAAACATCTTAGCTTCGTGAAGCTGATCAAACAAGTCATCTATTCTCGGTAATGGATACTTTTTCTTCTTAGTCACTTTATTCAGCTCACGATAATCCACACACAACCTCAGCGATCCATCCGCTTTGGTTACAAACACAACTGGTGCATCCCATTCGGACACACTACGCCGAATGAATCTTTTCTGTAAAAGGTCATCAACCTGCACCCTCAACTCCTGCTGCTCTTTAGGCGCCATCCGCCTAAGAGGCATCACAACAGGTCTAGCTCCTTCAACTAGATCTATACGAAACTCGATCTCTCTATGCGGCGGTAACCCTTTGACCTCGTCAAAGACATCCTTAAATCCATTAGCGATTGGCACAGATGACAGTCCATCCCGTGGAACAACCAGCGAATACATGAAGCTCATGAAGACGCCTTCTTCATGCTTACATCGTATCACAATCTTTCGCCCCTCCACATTCTCGACTGTCACCTCCAACCTTTCACAATCAACCTTTGCCGCATACTTCCTAAGCCAGTCCATACCCAAAATAATTCCAAACCCCGCAAAGTTCAGAACAAAACAATCACAAACAAAAGAGCAATCATGACTCGATACAATCAGACCACGGCATAGCATACACAAACAAGACGAACCCCCAACTAGATTAGTCACAACCAATGGCCTATCAACAATATCTGGTTCTAAACCTAACCGGCCTACAAGTTCATTACAAACAAACGAATGCGATGCCCCAGTATCAAATAACACTCTAACTGGAACACCACAAATGGAGAGAGTACCCTGAACCACCACACTCTTTCTCTTCTCTTCAGCAGTAGGAGCTTTCGAAGACGATGGAACAGCTCCCAAAGCATAAGCTTGCACAATCTGCTTGTCCTTCCGCGGTTCTGGACAATTCCTCTTAACATGCCCCAGCTTGTCACAGTTGTGGCACTTCACCGGCACCTTCAGATTCTTGCAATCCCTGGAGAAATGGCCCTTCTGTTGACAATTGAAGCAAGTCACTTCACCCTTCGGCTTCTTCTGGCCATCCTTACCCTTTTGTTGCTGCTGCATCCTCTTCTTGTTTCCACCCTGCTGTGGTTTAGATTCTTCCTTGGTCACAGCAACAACAGATCCCTCTTTAGGAAACAGATTCTCATGCCTGAGAGCTTTCTCCACAAGCTTCTCAAATGAATCGTCCAAATGATCCACCAACTGCCTCCCAAGATAACTGTCCAAGCCTGTCACAAACTTCTTATTCTTATGATATGCAGACTCAATATACGACCGGGCATACTTGGAAAAAGCTTCAAACTCAGAAACATACTCAAGAACTGGTCTTCCACCTTGCTTGAGCTCCACAAACTTCTTGAACAGAACAGACTTCTGAGCCGTAGAAATGAACTTAGCTTCAAATCTAGTTTGGAATTGCTCCCAAGTAATCTCTTCCTCCGGAATATCAATGGTGATAGAGTTCCACCAATCAGAAGCTCTTCCTTGAAGCTGTCTTGATGCTAACTTCCTCTTAGTCGCATCCTCAATTCCCAAATCACTAAAGATCCTTATACAAGCATCTATCCATCTCTGTACTTCAATGGTTGGTTCTGTTCCCAAGAAAACCTTCCCTCCAAGAGCAGAATAATCCTTACACAACTTAGCAAAATCCACCGGTCTTGGAGTTTGAACTTGAACTCCAACATCCACCGATGGCCCCGGAGCTGTCATCCTTCTCATGATCGAAGTCATCATAGCTTCGAACATAGCAGCATAATCAGCAGCCCCTTCAATAGCACGGCCTTCCCTAGCAGCTGGTCTCCCTCTTCGACTCATCCTTAATATCTATAAAAAGGAATGATTAGCACACCTTGAGAAACAACTGCATAAAGGACTCAAACTCTACTAAGCTACTATATTATATATAGTAATCATCCATCAAAATACAATTACGTCTCTCATACGTAGTTACGTTAGCGAGCGTTGGGTAAAATCGATTAACCAAAGCTTTGATACCAAATGTGACGACCGTCCATGACCCCTTCACCGAACCTAGAGATAGTGCGCTGTAAAGTGTGCCAGGCGATCATGGACGATTGCCAGGGTAAATTTAAACAACAGAATCTATCGTATTACTCACAGCACATAGACAAAATACAATAGAATATATATATAGTGAAGCTTCACAGAATAGAATCTCATCAATAAAACTTCATAATAGTTGAATACAAACATCTGAACAGTCAATACATCAAGCCTCACTACATAACACTCAGAGAATATACAAGCAGCGGAACATCCAGTACATATAGTAAGAAGATAATATGCAAGCCTCCAGCTCGTCTTCGACATCAGCACCGTGGGAAGCAAGAACAGCACCTATCACCTGCTACCTAGTCTGCCCGTCCCAAAATGGACGAACAGCCCAAGGCAATAAGAGTTAAAACATAAAGCCTTGAGTCAGACAACAGTCTTAGTGAGCGGTAAATTAACTAACAACATACCAAAAGAGCATAAAGGAAAAGGAATAGGAATACAACAATACAACCCTCCCACTCCACCTCCTTCTACAGTGATAGCCACCAGACACACACTAAGCAGAAGCAAACATAGCAAAGCATACAATTTAAAGTAAAGCAATTATCACTCGAGTCAAGGGCGATGTTTTCCAAGTACAAACCCCCAAGGCCTAAACCAAGATCAGATAAGCACCCAGAAAATACCGCTCTTGAGACCGAATGACGATACAACCAAACATCCATGACTCTGGCTATCACTGTTATCATTGCTACGATATCATCGTTAATTGAATGACCGGCTCTTTATTTCATCCTTCCGTCAAGGGCTAATGGAAACCCCGGTTCTAGACATAACTCCGCACGTCATCGTGACCCGTGCCTAGGACTATCGAATCTGCCTAGACTACTTGACTACCAATCAGTAGCCTTCAGGGACTATCGAATCTGCCCAACGTACTCTTGCTTTGCATGCTAGAACCTTCAACAACGATGAGATCTCAGCCTTCTAGTCATCCTCCTCGACGACTATTTCCATACTAGCTCAAGCGCCTCTCGAGCAAACCATTATCCTCAAACCCGAACCATTTCACCGAGTTATCAATCTGCTTGGAATGATCCCGTCTGGATTAGACCAAGGCTATCTCATATCATACTTTGCCTCATCATCATCATAGCAAAGCTTCATCTCAACATCATCATCGAATCTATCCATATGAGCTTCATCATCCGCTACATATGCCACAAGCAGCTTTTCCAATTCAAGAGCCTTTCCCTTAGCTTTTGAATCATCTTTGACCATCTTGTCTAAATCAAATCATCAATCATCTAATTCATAGCAATCAATCAAATCAAACATTAATCCAAGTAAACAAGCATTCAAATATGATCTAAATAGACAATTATAAAAATAATGGCAATTTCGTAATTAAAGAGTCAAAAGTCTAACAAGCATGAAAACATGAGCAATATCTCTATAATCTTGATGAATGAACTTGCATAGGTTAACATGTAGTAAAATGGATGCCAAATCATTATGAACAATGGATCTATATGGATCTATACTTAGGATTAGGAAAATGCATGGAAATCACTACTTTAACTCAAAATCAAGCCAACGATCCGATATACTCCTTTGGATCCGTGTGAGAGATAATCACCACTCACCAAATCACCTAAACACCTCAAAAGAAACACACTTCAGATCTGGACAGCGAAGGATCTAACTCGATCTATCACCAATCCGCTTCAAACGATGAAATCTCTCTTCGATGGATGAAGATCTTCAATCTAAGCTCTTGAATCTTCAATTTGATCTTCGATTTGGATGGAAGGAATCACTAGATTAGAGTGGAGAAAAGAAGTGAAGAAGTGTAGAAGTCGAGCTCTCAAAATGGCAGCACTTCGTCACTTCGAAATCCGGATCCCAAAAATGGAGAAAAACCCTCCTATTTACAGGCTGAAATCACTTTAGGTCGCTTACTCGGAGTTAGGTCGTCCACGACCTACGACCTAAAACCCTTCGACTTAAAACCCTACAACCTAACAGATGCACCAGTCTATGACTTAACGACTCAACACGATAAGTCTTCACGCGACCTAACAGCTTACGACCTAACACTCCTGCGACCTAACACAGACACACTTCCTCGCGACCTAACAATGCCACGACCTAACAAACCTACGACTTAACACACACACATGACCTAACAGCTTACGACCTAACACTCCTGCGACCTAACACAGACACACTTCCTCGCGACCTAACAATGCCACGACCTAACGACCTAACAAACCTACGACTTAACACACACACGCGACCTAGCACTTAGTCAGGATACGACCTAACTCTTTAGGTCGTCTAACGAACTAACCATGCTAACTCGCTCACCACTAGGTCGCTCACCACTGTAGGTTACTAACCCTTAGGTCGCTAACTCCTATAGGTCGCTACTCACTAGCTCTCTTAGGTCGCTGCAAACCCTTAAGTCGCTCAAAACCTTAGGTCGCCAACATCCTATAGGTCGCTCCAACCGACCTAATCTACCCCACGACCTAAGCCACCACACGACCTATCTTCTAAACGACCTAACTATCACACGACCTAACTTCTTAGGTCGTTCCAATACTTAGGTCGCTCCACTTCACTAAGTCGTCTACCCCTTAACTCGCCCACTTCCTTAGGTCGCTCCAAACTCTCATACGACCTATGACTTAGACTCTGGACGACTTATCAACAATGCGACCAAATGTCAACTGTTTTACGATGTTTCGATCCGTAAAAATACGGGTTGTTACAATATTTCCGACCTCCACTCCTCCACCACCTCTATGTACGGCCAACATCACCCTTTCATCACCACAAAGACCAAGTCGAGCCATGTAGCCCATGGCCGAACCCTATGTTGCTTGTAACCATCATAGCCTTGCCTCTTTGCATTCCATCTCCTTATAACTTGCCACTTTTAATCTTCCATGGTCCATGGCCGAGCCATAGCTTGCCTCACCACCACCTTGGCCGAGCCTACATGCCATAAAAACATCATGGCCGAGCCTAGTCCTATGATGGTTGAACCCTATGGTGATGTAGCCGAGCCTATTACCTTGTTTATCAAAGGTTATGTCATCTTTCTTTCATATCTTTGAATTGTTTTAATTCATACTCATTTGTATTGAATTTTCCTTATGTTTGTGATATTTGTGTTTATTACAAGTTTGGATCTGACTCTTTATTCACTCAACAATATCGTCGTGCCTTGTCGTGTTTTTCGGAGTTGAGTTGTGTATCTTGATTTGTTATCTTCAGCTTTAAAAAGGTGAGTTTTATCACTCTAGACATATGTGCCTATATTATTATGAAATGATGACAAGTGAATCTGTATAAATTGATATGTTATTCATACATGCCTGTGATATATTATATGATGATAAATGCTGTTTTATACCCGTTACATCATCTGTTATTATTTTATATGTTTTACTGTTCATTTTAATTACTGTATCTAATACTGCAAGTTCCCTATCACTATGGGTTGAAATGATACATACCCGAACGGACATTAGAATAAGGAAAAATAATTATGAGCTGAAATGATAGGCTTGAGTGATTTTATCGTAATTTATTTGACTTGGGAGTTGGGATTGCGGGTTTGAAATGATAGAACCCGGATTTTTCTTTTTAAATTATGGATTGAAATGGTACATATATGTATCACTTGACCTAGGCTAGAAAATATTATACAGGCCCATGGTTAAATTTTAAATAATATTTTCCTAAAAATTTATTAAGTGTCTAATTATTTTCTGAAAAATTATTAAGTATTCTGAAATTATAAATATATGAAATGTAACTTAAATTTGATTTAAGGCTTTAAACTATAAAGGTGTATTGTTTTCTATTAGTTAAATTTTATAAGTTAATAATTGGTTTAAATGGAATTTAAAGAATTTTATTTACGATAAATAACTTAATAATGAAATGTTGATTTAATATGGAATGTTAAATTTAACCTGGTAATTATAATGAATTTTATTTTTGAAATAGACATGTTTGAATAATAAAGAATGTATTTTAAATTGATAAAATAGAATACAGTTTTCCTTGGGCTTTGGTAATAAAATTTGTTTAACTGAAATCCATAGTTATTTGATGTCAAATGAATATACTTATAAGGAAATTTGATTGTTATATTAACAATGGTAAGATATTCTATTTATGAATATGTTTGTAAAATAAATAATTAGGATTTAGATTGAAGAAAATTGTAATTTAAAATATGACCTAACTTGATAGCCGGAAATTTGGTTTTCAAATGGAAATTTTAAGTTAAGTAAATAAATAGAATTTAGTTTTATTTATGAAGTGGGTATTTTAAAATAAAATGCTAGGTTATTTGTTGAAATAAAGTTAAGTAAAAGAATGTGCTTTTGACTTAATAAATGAATTATAGTTTAAGTTGGATATTTATTTATAAAAGTTTATCTTATTGAATCATATGTTTAATGATATCCAAATGAATAATTTCTGAAGTGGAAGATGTAATTTTATAGGTTAAAAATGGCTAGAATTGGAGTTTTAATGTTTCTGAAAAGTTAAGCAATTTATAAAGGATTGACTAACAAATGAAATTAATTTAAATTCGACATTTATTAATAAAAATGTTGTTTTATTAAAATTTATAAGTTAAGTAATATCCAAATAAAAAATTTTGGAAAGTGGAATGAGTTTGATAAGTTAAAAATGAGAAAATTTGAAGATATATTGTTTTAAAGGGTATAACAGAAATTATAGCGTTTCTGAAATGTTGTGGTTAAATGAACTATGACTGGAAATATACTATATGACCTATAACTGCATTTCTGAAGTGCTGTAATTTCTGAAAATTTGAACTATATGCTGAAATTTCTAAATAAACCTATAACAGCATTTCTGAAATGCTGTAGTTTCTGATTTTGAACTATGTTTTGATATATAATAAATATACCTACCGCGACACTTTATAAATGATGCTGTTTTGAAAATTTCAATGTTTGAAATGATTGAACGAATGAACTTAGAAATGTTACAGCTTTGAAGTGAATATTATTTGACATTGAATTTAAATGGTTTGGAAATGAATTTTTTGAAATTGTATTTAATTAAGAATTGTCTTTAAATATATTAACTTGGAACTTATTGAAATTTAGGATTTAAGAATGTGACTTTATAAAGTGGTGATTAAGATGATTTAAAGAAATATTTCAAGTTTAATAAATTGAAGGAAATATTCAGTGATTTGGAAATGGTGATTTTATTTAAATGATATATTGATTCGGTTTTGGAATTTAAATGATATATTATGGCTTTGGTTTTTGAAATGGGGATGATATTTTGATTTTGAAGTATAAACTAGTTTTGAAATGGATAATGATATTTTTGGCTTTGAAGTATAAATTATTTCGAAATAAATATCCATGGGTTATAATAACGATTGGTTGGCAAAGAGACCGGGATCGGATATGGGCATACTCTCTGTCGATACTGAAAACCACTTTGACAACTTTGTATGCAATGGAGATTCCAGAATGAAGTAGGATGGTGGCGACGATCCTATTAATGTATGAACGTGGACCCGACTCCCGTGAGTTGGCATAAGGTGGCTAAAACAGGAGCGATTCTCGGGCCAATAAGGTAGCACCTCTGATCGGACGCATTTCTTCGATACTATTCTATTACTTTGTGATTTATTTGGTGGCCACCCTTCGATTTTTGATTTGGGAGTGTGTTTCGAGGTGGGCTGTAGTGGCTGCTATGCGTTTCCACCAGCCCGGATGCGTAATTGGTATATCTACCCTGGCATTGCCTAGTTGTGCCGTGTCACCTACCTTACCGAGCTTTACTACGAGTTTCTATTTGTGTCGTACCTATGGAGTATCTTCTTGTAGCCTCTTGAGGTATGCAGGTACTGTATAGACTATTGGCACTATTATGTGTTAAAGGGAATATTGGGTCACTCCTTAACGCTATTTAAAGGTAAGTTTATTTTATTATAGACATTATTATAATAGCGAATATTACTACATAGTAGATAGTTTAACGGATCCTTAAAGAATAGGCGATCCCAAGCATTCTTTAAGTTACTTGTACCTTTATATTACAGTTCACTTGAGTTGGTTTACATTATATAAGTATGTATGCCCTGACTCGAGTGTTTTGTGTTTTGCTTTACGCTCGGGTCAGACTGAGTGATACAGCATTCGAGACTCACCTTTGGAGTTGGAGCTTTTCTTGGAGATCCAGCTATCTATTTCGCTTTCAGTTATCCAGTTGATTCCAGTGATGTATTTAGATCTTGTATTTGAGTATTTTTGTATCTTTTACTTCTGTTGTATCTTGTAACTCCGATGTATATATAGTAGATTCATGAACTACTATTTCTTTCTTCCGCTACATTGTTATATTACTCTGTGTCTGTGATCTGTGATTTGTTTTCTGTATATTCTGAGTTTTGCCAAATTTTATTTACAATCTATTATTTTGAATTATTCAAGTACGACATGTGTGGATTTATTGTCGATTTGAATGGTCCAAAATAGTGGTTTGTTACGGTCTAACCGCGGTCTGGTCCTTAAAACACCGGTGTAACTTCAAGCCTCATCAATAGCTAAATGACTAAAGCAGGGACATGTAGCAGGGCTAAGTAGGTCGCTCCTATTAGGGTATGATCACCTCATATCTAGAGTGGATATTTATGTATGCTTCGGGGCCCATTATGGCTGTTTTTCAACCATGGGGTGTTCATACTCGACGCTATCCAGTAAGCGGTAGGGCCGGTCCTGAGTAGCTGAGGAGCAACGTGTTATAGCCTCACGTATTTTATCGAGAGGTGTACGAATTCAGTGGGTAGACCTTTACCCTTTCATAGTTGGAATCCATTTTCCAATACGAGCCTACGCATTTAGTTGTTTACCTATTATGCTAGAATATAATAAATGCAATAATTTTGGCTAATATGTATTTGTATCCTAGACATTATTATAATATCACTGGATTTTCTATAGAAAACGTTTTGGTTATCGTAAGGTAAAAACTTGTCCGTGTTTATGTGCGGTGTGGTCTTACGAGATACCTTTGATTTTAAAACGTTTTATAAGTTATAATAATAAATTTCCTTATGATTTGAGTTCTCATACTGGTTTTACCAAATTGATCCGGGCATTGTTTTTCTTATAATGCTCGGGTCAAACACGAGCACATTTTCTAGATTTAGCTTTGGATGCTTTGGAGCTGAGGGGACGAGCTGGATGTCCAAGATGTATCTCTCGTATATTCCTTTTTATTTCCGCTGCATTGTTTATTGTATTTATCAACATTGGTAAGGATGGGTTGTTATAACTATCCAGGCTGATTATAGGTTAGTACTTTGATTGTGTGTATAAAACTTTTCTCTTGTGTAAAGATCATTTTATATTATAGATTACTCCGTTGCATTGTGAGATTCTGTTATTTCTTTTCCTTTTCTTTTCCCCAACGAACTGTCTTTCTTGCACTGGGATGCTCTGTACGTAAATAACGTGGATGTGTTAGTGTCAATTTTTGAAGGTCAAAAAGGTGGGTTGTTATACGTGGTGTCAAAGCTTAGGTTGAGCGAACACCTAGGCTTTGGTGGGGTTGACTCATTTGAGATAGGGTTTATAATACCCTAAAATGTGTTCGAGTGTATTATATATGAGAGTGTGTATTTGTTAGTGCTATAAAAGTGTTTATATTGTGTTGGTTTATCGGTTGAGTGGTTTATGAATTCTGGTCGAGACATGGGACGCCACTGTGTCGATAGGGGTTTCTTAACACTTAAACCATGCAAACTGACACAGTGTTGTTTTGAAAATTGGTAAATGAAATAAGTTTACCTAGGATTATATTTTATATATAATGAATATTTTTCAAATGATAATTATAGTTAATATTTGGTTATGATTTGTTTGATAGGAAATATTGATATTCATTTACCATCATTTGTTTGGTTGCTTATGCTCAATAGTTATGAGCATTTATTGGTTGATTTAATTTTAAAATTTGAATACGAACACCTTGTGAATTCACTTTCATGATTTAACTATAAGGTGTCGATAAATAATGTAGGTTTAACAAATTAACTTTTAAGAAGGAATTTTCTATATTTAAAGAAGTTATTATATGAAGTTGATTTATATGAATTGGGGATAGGATGTGTCTTATAAATAAAGAGGATTTTTGAGATCTAAATCCAGGTGTTTTTGAAAATATTTCAATGATTTTGAGGAAAATAATAATGCTAGTACTGGAAGGTTTTATAAGTATAAACATTAATAGAAGAAGTATTTTAAGTTAACTAGTTCGAGTGGCTCGAAAACAACTTAAAAATGGGGAGGAGACGTGTTCAGATGGTAAAAACTTCTCTTGAGTATTACCTTCTTGCTAAGGGAATATATGATATTGTTTGGTAGTATCCAGAACCTGAGTATCATGTTGGGGTTACTCGAGATATATATATATATACATGCATATATATATATATATATATATATATATATATATTCTGCGATTAAAATATATTGTATCATTTCCAAAAGTTTGTAAATTAATACCAGCTATTTAGTTGTTAAATTTCCCTTAAGAAAAGAATGAGTCATATTTTTATGAAATGTTTTCATAAATAATCTTAATAGAAATTAATTGGTAATAGTGGAAACCAATAATATAAGCACGTAAGTTGTACGTAGATTGTTTCTCTTTTTCACCTAGTTTTGATCCAATGTTCGAGTACATGACTTGGAGATGTTTCACACCGTTCCAAATTAGGATCTATCACTCAATTCTTGGCGACGAACACATGGTGAGGGTTCTTGATATGGAGTTGAAGTTTTCTATCATAGTATATGGCTATTTAAGAAGAACAGATGTTCCAAATCAATGAGCTTGATCGGAGTCCACGCTAGAGAATCGGGTGAGCGATACTAGTTCAGAAGTGAAGTTGTGTATTCAAGTAAGGGTCAAATCAGATTTAGCATATGGATGATCTATGAGCATCATACGGGCTTATGAATAATGTTGAGTGTTCAAGTGGTGAAATTTTGGGGTTGAAATTCTTTTAAGGCGGAAGAATGTAACGACACAGAATTTTATCGTTTTAACTTGTGAATATTTAATTTAATTTAAATATTCAGTTAATGGTTTTATTAGTTAAATAACCAGCTTTTGAATTTATAATTAATAATAGAAAATTTATTTTTAAATTTGGTTTACATGAATAAATAGTTTAACGGAATACTGGAAGTATGGTTGAAACGTAATTTTTAGATTCTCATCTTTTGTTGAATAACAAGTTATTTTGAGTTGTAATATTTTGATTTGCTTTAAATTCAACACTTTAAAAATGGAACATATTTTATTCTAAATGAATATAACAATATTAAGTATTTTTGAAATGTAAATCTCATTTAAATTCAAATAAAAAAATGAAGTGACATAAAGTGAAACTTAAGGGTTAAGAAAATGGGATAAATACATATAAAGCACTCTTTTACCCAATGTATAAACAAAGATACCCATGCAAACCTAATTACCCAAACTGTTTTCTTATGCCTTGTACTAGGATGGTTAGGAGGATTTGATGTTTGAGTTGAAAGGGATATTTTATTTTCATTTATTTATTTTTATTTTTTTAAAATCCCTTATACCCCATAGTCAATAAACTAAGTACATATAAAACCCTATTATCCATTATGTTTTAGAGTGTTTAGTACTTTGTGTAGTTTGAATATATTTTTAAGTTGAAAAGCCTTTCTTATTTTTAATTTTATTTTATTTTTTCCTTTAAAATAGCCTTATACACAATTGTCTTCATTTTGCATTCTCATTTCATTTTTCTCTCAAGAATTCATTTTTCCTAGTCTTTTTTCAAAAAAAATTCCATTTTTTAACTTAAAAATCTCATCTTTTGGTTCAAGAAGCTCCTTTTTTCAAGAATCAAAATTTAGAAAAGCTTATAGCTTGGATTTAGCTTAGCAAAGAAAAAGAAAGAAAAATAATAATGGTGAGAACACTAAACTATAAGTATGTTTATACTTTTGGAAAATAAAGGTGAGTTATTCAACCAATGAATATTGGTGTTAAAACAAGAAATTTATATATATATATATATATATATATATATATGTTAGTAGTATCGTTTGTTGGAAATCATGTTTGGATAATTATGTTAAAAATCATATTTCAGTTAGATTTGGACGGAAATAGACCAAATAGCTTACTGGAAAACAAAATAAAACATTTACTATGTTCTCTGTATTTGAAAACTTAAGCTTCTTCGTACTTTTAAAATCTAATATCTTGCAAACTGTTATGAATTTGGATATACCGTCAAAAACAAAGTTGTGTATTTTTACCCCTAGATTATCATTAAAATAGTTGTTGAATTTTTAAGAGAATTTATTTTGAGTAAATTTTAATAATATAGTATGGGGATTGATTTGGCAGTGTTTCTTCAATAGCAAATTGATGAACGAAGTGTATAATCATGTTTATCATAGCAATTCATGATTTTTAATGTTTGTGTAACATCCCTAATTTTTGATAACATTATTCAGGAAATTTAATTAGATAAATTAAACAGAATAATGATGATAAGGTGATTGGGATTTGAATAAATTATATATATAGGGTCGTGCTTAATAATAAACTAAATGGGCTTAAATTGGTTTATAAGCTAATCAAATTTACACATGGACATATTAGTAAATAGCCACTTTATTATACACGGTTATACTTCTTTGTAATTTTCCATTTGCGTTTCATATTCTCACTTTCACAAACGAAAACCATAAACCTAAATTAGATTCGGCCACTAACAAAGAGGAAAAGAGGAAGAATTCAATTTAAAGCTAAGGATCCAAGCTAAGAAGGATTAATCAACTACAAATCTCAAATTCCTTATCATATTTAAGGTGAATAATAATTTCATACCATCTCTATTTTATTCTATGATTATATGTTTTTGGATTTATGATTAAATTCGTTTTTATGATGATATGGATGATGATATGCTTGAACTATATAATATTTGATTTATTTTAATTCATTCACATATGAATTTGCATGGTTTTAATGTAAAATCGAGAGTCTATGATGTTAGAATGCCATGGAAAATTTTTATGTTAAGTAAACATGATTTTGGAGACGGGTTTTAATTTTCATAATTTTCCAAGCTATGGAAAATTTATTGTGAATTTCTAAAGGAAAATATTATATTATTGGGTTTAAAATTATTTTCGAGAATTTCAGAAAGAAATTGGGTTTGGAATTTTAATGTGTTTGATTATATGATGAAAGAGATTTTCTGTTATTTTTGGGGATTTTTCCCAATTCATTTATTAGGGAAAATAAATTATTTTAAAAGAGGGACTTTTCTGCAAACGTTGGTTTTGTTAAATGGAAGGGCTTAAACGTTATAATTTCTTTAATTTAGATCTGGTTAAATGCGGCATTTTTATTTGTAACGTATTTGAAAAGTTTTAAGGCAACCAATCAGAGGTTTACAAATAGGCAAGTAGTTACAAAGCAATTACTAAAAGTGGTTAAATTTTAGCCTTTAATTCAGAAAAGTTGGTTCCGCCTCAAATAGCATTACCTTTCATCTCCACTGACTCCGCATCATCCCAGTCGAAAACCCGCATAGTCGAAACCAATACACAAGATATCACTTAGATGGTACGTAGTGGATTGAAAGGAAAGCGGAAGCCATGGTGTCGAAAGGATTGCTTCCAATGGGGTCGAAACCATATTTTGTTTTCAAAATATAAGATCTTGCCTTGTTTTTCTAAAAGCTTTCGGCACAGTCGAAAGATATTCTTTTGAAAGGGTTTATATAAATAGCTTTCGAGGAAGGTTGCTTTATTATGTTAAAACATTAGCTTTCGAAGGGGTGCCTTTTTCTTTAAATAAGAGCTTTTGAAAGGATTGGTTCCGACCTAGTCAAAACCCAGCCGCTATTTTCCTTCCGAGTGTATTGAAGCCATCATTACCTTCAAAAGGTTATCTCTGTTTTAACCTAAGCTAAGCCACTTCCTAAATGCTTTCGAAAGGGGTTAAGGGTTTCGAAGGCAATGGAGTCGAAAGGGAATTCGACTTTATCCTTCAAAGTTTTAATTTAAAGGTTTATGCTTTCGAATAGATGGTTCCGACACCCTTAACTTTTTTCCCTAAAATAACTTTATGTGGGTTTCGAAAGAGATACTTTCGTATATAACCATTTTGACCCAAATGATGTTTTTAACAAGAATAAACCCAATACTTTCGAAAGGGGTACTATCATTTATTTTGAAGCTTTGTTTTAAAGGACGTTTTGATACCATCGAAAGGTATGTTTGGTTTCGAAAGAGATGATTTAGGATTTCAAAACATACACCCAGCCTCAATTTATAGGAATAACCATGGCATAAGCAAGTAAAAGGTTTTGAAATGAAGAAATATTCATTTATCATAAAGGTTAAGGGTATTAACCAGGATATATATGGATGATTCAAGGATAATAAACCACGGGTGTTGGTATTACTTTGTTGTTATGATTACTTCTTCATGTATTTATTCACATTGCAATTAACCCATAATGGTAATTTGAGGAAGGGCAGAATAACCAGTTAGGTTGACCCAGTAGTGAATATAACTTAAGAAATGTTAAAACCTTAATTAAAGATATTGGCAGGGGCCAATAGGTTCACAATCAGCCCTTGAAAACTATAGTTGATATTGGTATGGACCAATAGGTATATAGTTAGCCCATGAAAACTATATCCGGATTAAGATATTGATGGTTAGTCAATAGGTTCCTAGTTAGCCCATGAAAACTAGGATAATAGAAAAGATATTGGGGTTACCAATAGGTTCTTAATGATTCCTTGAAAACTATGAAATTGGATAGATAGTCCATAAATATTTAACAGGTTAATAGTAACCCTAGAAACTATAATTGAGACAGATAGTCAGAATGAATGGGGATAGGTAACCCAGACTTGGTTTACTTGTTTTGCATATTATCATAATGTTTTGAAATATTATGCTTTAATCATTGTGAATGCAGGAGCACAGTATATGGTTTTATAAATGTTTTAGGATACTAGTGAATGGAAACTCGTTCCGCTAAGCGGCGTGGTCTCACTAGATATCTAAATGGTTTGAGATGGTAAATTATTATTCATACCAGGATTTATGTCTGACTCGAAGTTTTTGTTTTCCCCTTAAACTCTCGGGTACTCAATTGATTTTGAGTAAGTTGAGAATTAAGGTTCCAAGGTGTTCTTTTTGACGAATAAAGCTTCCGAGGACATGCGGGAGGGAATCTTGTTATTAGAGTTCTTTTATTTCAGTTGTGTGTTTGATTGTAAAGGCAAACTGTTATAGTGCCTTATTATATACTCTGATCATCCAAGAGGGCATCTTCATATGTCGCTCTTGGCGTATTTTGTATTAATTATATGTTATCTTAACGTGGTCTGTGTACTGGGATTATGTAATGAATTTGAAATATTTGAAATGGAATGTGGACTCTGTTTGCTGTTTTAAAATTTTTCCATATTCATGTGTTTCTGTGTATCAATGAATCTAACATCGCCATATTTGGTCGTCGAGGATTAATAACTATGGATGACTGTAGCTTCTGTAGCCGTTAGTTTTGGACCTCCAAGTAGGGGGATTTTACAAGGATGTATCAGAGCATAGGTTTATGAAACTTTAAAAGAAATTTAAACCTAAAAGATTTTTAAACATAATCAAATAAATCGGATAATAAGATTGGGATTTGGGTTAACGTTATAGTAACATACTTGTATTTGATGTATGTATGTATGTATGTATGTATGTATGTATGTATGTATGTATGTATGTATGTATGTATAGTTATATATATATATATAAGTACGTATTCTTTGCTCTCTTAGACCGTTCTTCTGTATCTTACTAAGGCTCGTATGCAGATTTACAAGAAAGGAGATATGGAAGCAGGAAACAGAAGAGGGAATCCTGGTGGAGGAAGCACCACAACTAATGAAAATTCTTAACCCACTACAGGGAGGAACCCTAGTCGATCGGCTAATGCTGGTAATCAAAATGCCGATGCCGATGTGGTTGTTGGAAACCCACCAGTAGATATGGGGGTAATGTATCAGTTCTTTGTTGGTTTAATGCAAGCAGGAGATGCTGCTGGTGTTGCTGGAAATGTAGGAGGAGTTAATCATGTGCCTCCAGTTGGAGTAATTATGCTTTGCTGAGTAGAGATTACACCAGTTTGGGTGGGAAGCCATTCATGGGTGGGAATCTAGACAGTTGCAGAGGTCAGCACTACATTGATAGAATAGTGTCACTGCCGGAGTTTCGGAAGAGCAGTTAACTTGGGCTAAGTTTAAAACAAGATTTGAGCAGAAGTTTGTATCTGAGTTTGCTAAGTCAAAACTGATGAGGAAGTTTATGGATCTAGTTCAGGGAGAGATGTCAGTAGTCGAGTATGCTGCTAAGTTTGAAGAGTTGTCTCGATATGGATATGCTACTATAGATACTGATATCAAAAGGAATGAGAGATTCATTCAGGGATTGAGCCTGAGCTTACTAGAATGACCATGACACATGTCCGTGATCCTTGTAATATAGTGGTGGAGATGGCCATTCTCCATGAAGAGTTACTTGCTGAGTTTATGTTTGTCGACGAAAATTCTATCGGTTTAGAAAACCGTCGAACGAATTTAAATTAAAAATATAACCGCAAGCGCATGGCGTACACTTGTAGTACGTGGCGAATACGGATCGATCCGCAGGGAATTGATGATTTTAAAATTCTATTCAATCAAATTAACCAAAGTTGAAAATGTGATTAGCTAAAAATGTAGAAAACTAGCAAAAGAAAATTGATAAAAGTACGAGAGTTTGAGGGAAATTTAGAGATAATTCCACTTTCTAGATCACATAAATCAACAAAATGAAGTTATGATCTCTCTTTTCTTGTCATTAGTGTAATTAGTTGATGTGCTTATCATAAGTATGGTATATTTGTGCTATTAATTAGCATAATATAAACCATCAAACTATAAAACAACCACTAATACACATTTAACTCTCATGCAATATGACAACAAAGTTGAAAGCAAAATCTATTTTAAGCATGGCCTATTAACTATTGTTTAGAAATATAGGCCATCAAATTTTAATTTCAACAATCACTTCATTACCATCATCATATGTAGATGAAGAGGTAATCATTGTTTGTAATTGTTTAAGCATAGCCTATTTGGTGTCAACAATATAGGTTATCAAATTCACATCAATAACAACAAGTTAATCCACTTCAAATGATTCATTAAGCACAAAAGGAGAGCATAAACATCAAAATGTTGCATCTACATACTAGAGAGCTTCATTACCCCTAAATTGTAGGGATTAGCCTCTCATATTTGTTATCATATGAACAAATGTAGCTAACAACATGAAAGCAAAATGAAAGGAAAAATTATTCTAATTGCATAAAAGAAAATCTACACTACTTGCATAAATAAACAAATCTACACTACTAATATGAAAGGAAATAAACAAAAGAAGAAAAGAGCATGTATTGAAAATTGCAAAAAGAAAAGATTATATAAAAGAAATAGCTAAGTAGCCATGAAAAGAGAAAGAGAAGAGCTTTGTTTATTTTTGAGCCTAAACTAAACTAAAGAGAGACTAAGGGAGAAGAGGGATTACATGAAGATATGGGGTATTTATACAAGTGTTAAACCCTAATTCATATTTTTGGGGAATGCCCAAATTGCCCTTGAGGTAGTGTGGAGGCCAAGTAATCATTAACATCCACTAATCCCCTACTTAAATGTACATGAAGCTTTAATGTCCTTTTTATCATGTGCTTAGCTCCTAATTGAAAATCAAGGTAAGTGGGTGGGGTCCTCCATGATCATCACTTTGAATTATTTCCATCTTCATTTGTTCTCTTCACTCTTGTGCATGCATATATTATCATGAAGCCACTTATAAAATTCACCAAATTTCCTACAAAACAACATAGAAAATTCCAAGTAAATTTTTACAATTTAATAAATGCATAAAAATGACCATTTTACCCATATATGAAGATGAATATGTGACAATTTGAAAATAATTTGAATTTTGGTTTAAACAAGTTAAAATACCCGATATGATCATTTATTTAATTTAAATAGATTAAATATGGTGGTAAAAATATGCACATTTACGTGCACATCAGTTTACTAAAGAGAAGTCAGTGGAAACTCAAGGTTCTCAAGGGAAGAAGAGGAAATTCTTTTAAAAGAAGGGAGCCCAGAAGGGAGATACTGCTAAAAAGTCAAAGGCTGAGATAATTTGCTATAAGTGTGACAAGAAGGGTCACTTTGCGAACGAGTGCCCATCAGGAAATAGGAAGAAAGCTGCAAGCAAGAAGAATGTGAAGTGCTTCAACTGTGATCAAGTTGGGCATTACAAGAATCAGTGTCCAGAGCCAATTAGGGAGGAAAAAGGAAAAGATTTTACTATAGAACCAGCTAGGTCTATTGCAGCTGATAAAGGACAGACTATGATGGAAGGTATGCTTTTGATTCAGAGTATTCCAGTTAGATTACATTTTTATACCAGTGCATCACATTCATTTATATCTCAGTGTTTGGTTGATAGATTATGTTTGGAACCCACCTACCTTGTTTCTTCCTTAAGGGTGGCGAATCCAATAGGAGGGTATGCCACTCTAGGGTTAAGATGTGACCAGTTAGAACTTGATTTGTTAGGACAAAAGTTTACATGCAGTTTGTATGTTATTAATTTCGTAGATTTTGGAATCATTTTGGGTATGGATTGGTTGGGTAGGTATGAGGCTAGAATATTTTGCCAGATAGGGAAATATCACAAGGACACCCTGATAGTCAAAACCGAGTGATATTCTCAGTAAAGAATACTGATCGGAGTGTTAGTGCTTTACTTAATGCTATGGAGGTAGGAAATGAGTTAAGTCAGGTTCGGGTAGTAAGAGAGTTTGCAGATGTTTTTGAGCCAGTCACTAGATTACCACCGAAAAGAGTTGTTGAGTTTAGAATAGACCTTGTGCCTGGAGCCGAACCTGTGAGTAGACCACCTAGTAGAATAACACCCACTGAGATGAAGGAATTGAAGGTGCAGCTAGTGGATCTTGAAGGAAAGAATTTTATTAAACCAAGTAGTTCGCCTTGGGGAGCGGCCGCAGTGTTCGTGAAGAAACCAGATGGGTCGTTGAAGATGTGTATCGACTATCATAAGTTAAATGAAAGGAAGATTAAGAACAAATATCCTTTGCCAAGAATATATGATCTGTTCGATCAGTTGAGTGGAGCCAGAGTGTTTTCCTAGTTAGATTTGGCGACAGGTTTCCATCAGTTAAGAGTGGCGGAGGACAGTATTCCTTTGACAGCATTTCGAACTAGGTATGGTTCATATGAGTGGTTGGTGATGCCATTTGGATTAACGAATGCGCCTGCTTTCTTCGTGGATTTGATGAACCGAGTTTTACGAGAGTATTTGGATAAGTTTGTACTGGTGTTTATAGATGACATACTAGTCTACTATAAGGATGAGAGAGAGCATGAAGTTCATCTTAGAGTGATACTTGAGACGCTGAGGCAGAATCAGCTAAAGACGAAGTTTACCAAGTGTCATTTCTAGAAGAAAGAGGTTAAATTTCTTGGTCACGTGGTTTTAGAGAAAGGATTGTCAGTTGATCCAGATAAGATCGAAGCTGTGAATAATTGAAAGAGACCAGAGACAGTGACTAAGATCAGGAGTTTTCTTGGACTTGCTGGCTACTACCGGAGATTCATTAAGTATTCCCGCGAATAGCAGCACCCTTAACTAAGCTAACCAAGAAGGAGGTGAAATTTGTTTGGTCCAAAAAATCTAAGGAAGCATTCCTTAAGTTAAAGCATTTGTTTACCAATGCACCCATGTTAGTAGTTCCAGACGGAAACCAAGGGTTGGTGGTATATACTGATGCATGCGGAACTGGATTGGGAGCAGTATTGATGCAAAATGGTAAAGTTATTGCCTATGCTTCACGACAGCTTAGACCGTATGAAGTTAGATATCCTACTCATGATATGGAGTTGGCAGCTATGATCTTCGCATTGAAGATTTGGAGACATTATCTCTTAGGGGAGAGGTTTAAGCTTTATATCGATCATAAGTCTTTACGGTATTTATTCTCTCGGAAGGAGTTGAACATGAGGCAACAGAGGTGGCTGGAGTTTTTGGCTGCATATGATTTAGAATAGAGTATACACCAGGAAAAGTAAATAAGGTAGCATATGCTCTTAGCAGAAAACACCAGAATGTGGTGTTAGCCATGTTGGCAGAGTGGAAAGATTTAGAAGCTTTAGTCAATTGTGATGTGCAGTTAAGATCGACTGCTAGTTCTAGTCAAAGTTCTGCCAGGTTGTCCTATTTAGAAGTTTGACCAGTATTGATTGAGAGAATTTCTTCTAAGAAGAAGGAGGATCCAGTGTTGGCTGAGAGGATCAGAAGGTTTGAGGTTGGAAATGAGATCGCTGATCTAAAAGACTTTAGTCCTGACCAAAGAGGATGGTTGAGAAAAAAGGGACGGTTGTGTGTTCCGAATGTGAAGGACTTGAGGAAGGAAGTTCTTGGAGAGTGTCATCGATCCAAGTTTATGATTCATCCTGGAGGAACCAAGATGTATTAGGATATGAAGAGGAGCTTCTATTGGGAAGGCATGAAGAGGGATGTTGGCTTGTGGGTTAGCAGTGTGCAAACTGTCAATAGGTGAAAGATGAACATTAGAAGCCGAGTGGGTTGCTTTAGCCTTTAAAGATTCCAGTTTGAAAATGGGATTCGATATCCATGGATTTTATAGACGGGTTGCCAACGTCTAATAGAGTTAATGAAAGTATATGGGTTATAGTAGACAGGTTGACCAAGAGTGCCCATTTCATTCTAGTTAAGTCAACTAGAACGGCACCTGTTTTAGCTAAGTTGTTCCTGAAGAACATAGTTAGGCTGCATGGAGTTCCTAGTAGTATAGTCAGTGTCAGATATGCTTTGTTCACTAGTGAATTCTGGAAGAGTCTAAAGAAGTGATGGGTACCAAGCTTAATATGAGTACTGCATATCACCCTCAGACGGATGGGCAGACGGAGAGAGTCAATAAGGTACTCGAGGATTTATTGAGAGCTTGTGTATTGGAATTTGGTGGGTCTTGGGAGGACCACCTATATTTGGTTGAGTTTTCCTATAATAATAGTTGTCAGACTAGTATAGGAATGGCGCCGTTCGAAGCTTCGTATGGAAGACCATGCAAATCACCAATAAATTGGTTGGAGACTGGAGACATATTAGTCTTAGGTCCAGACTTGGTTAGAGAGGCGTCAGAAAAGATTGAGTTAATCCGAGGAAGGATGAAAGAAGCTCAGTCCAAACATAAGAGTTACACAAAAAAGAGGCGTAAAGACTTAGAATTATCAGTTGCAGATAAGGTTTTCATTAAGGTATCACCTATGAAGGGTGTGGTGCGATTTGGAAGATCAGGGAAGTCAGCCCCGACATATGTTGGTCCATTCTAGATTGTAGAGAGGATTGGAAAGCTCGCATATAGAGTAGAGTTGCTGAGCAGTATGGCAGGTGTCCATAACGTATTTCATGTGTCTCATCTTCGCAAGTATGTGCATGATCCAGAGACTACTATTCCTCCGACAGAGTTGGAAGACTTAATAGTAGAGCCTAATTTGACTCCTGTTAGACAACCAGTTCGGGTTTTAGCTAGAGATGAGAAAAGATTGAGGAACAAGACAGTCAGGTTGGTGAAAGTTCAGTGGAGCGACAACGATAAGGACTGTACTTGGGAGACAGAGGACAGGAATAGAGATACTTATCCTGATCTACTTTGAGGGTATGTCTATATTAGATTATATAGATAGTTGCTAGTCAGGTAGGCTAGTATGATTGTTAGGAGTTATTATAGATGATATGCTATGTTTAGTATTTAGTCCTTACTGAATTTCGAGGACAAAATTCTTTAAGAGGGGGGAGCCTGTAACATCCCTAATTTTTTATAACATTATTTAGGAAATTTAATTAGATAAATTAAATAGAATAATGATGATAAGGTGATTGGGATTTGAATAAAATATATATATATGGTCGTGTTTAATAATAAACTAAATGGGCTTAAATTGGTTTATAGGCTAATCAAATTTACACATGGACATATTAGTAAATAGCCACTTTACTATACACGGCTGTACTTCTTTGTAATTGCCCATTCACGTTTCATTTTCTCACTTTCACAAACAAAAACCATAAACCTAAATTAGACCCAACCATTAACAAAGAGGAAAAGAGGAAGAATTCAATCTAAAGCTGAGGATCAAAGCTAGAAGGATTAAACAACAACAACAAATCTCAAATTCCTTATCATATTTAAGGTGTATAATAATTTCATACCATCTCTATTTTATTCTATGATTATATGTTTTCGGATTTATGATTAAATTCATTTTTATGATGATTTGAATGATGATATGCTTGAACTATATTATATTTGATTTATTTTAATTCTTTAACATATGAATTTGCACGGTTTTGATGTAAAACCGAGAGTTTATGATGTTAGAATGTCATGGAAAATTTTTAAGTTAAGTAAAACATGATTTTGGAGATGCGTTTTAA
The DNA here is from genome assembly GCA_030737815.1 of Allium fistulosum. Lineage (NCBI taxonomy): Eukaryota > Viridiplantae > Streptophyta > Magnoliopsida > Asparagales > Amaryllidaceae > Allium > Allium fistulosum. The sequence goes on from CM060902.1 coordinate 1,347,574,725, forward strand.
TTTTCAAAATTTTCCAAGCTATGGAAAATTTATTGTGGATTTCTAAAGGAAAATATGATACTATTGGGTTTAAAATTTATTTCGAGAATTTAAAAAGAAATTGGGTCTGGAATTTTAATATGTTTGACTATATGATGAAAACAAAATTTGTGATTTTTGGGGATTTTTCCCAGTTGATTTATTAGGGAAAATAAATTATTTTAAAAGACGGACTTTTCTGCAAACATTGGTTTTGTTAATGGAAGGGATTAAACATTATAATTCTTTAATTTAAATCTAGTTAAATGCGGCAGTTTTATTTGTAAAGTATTTGAGAAGTTTTAAGGAAACCAATCAAAGGTTTATAAATAGGTGATGTGCACGTAAATGTACATATTTTTGCTTCCATATTTAATCGAATTTAATTAAATAAATGATCATATAGGAAGTTTTAACATGTTTAAACCAATATTTGAATTATTTTCAAATCATCATTTATTCATCTTCATATAGGGGCAAAATGGTCATTTTTGTGCATATATTAATTTGAGAAAATTTACTTGGAAATTTTTATGTTATTTTGTAGGAATTTGAATTCAAATTACAAGTGGCTTTATGGAAAATATGCATGCACAAGAAGATACAAAGGAATGAAGATGGAAATAATTCAAACCATGTATCATGGAGGACCCCACCTACCCACTTACTTTAATTTACAATTAGAAGCTAATGCACAAGTTAGTGGAGCTAAAGTTTCATGCACATTTAAATGGAGGATTATATCATGCTAATGATAACTTTGTGGCCACACTTCCTACGAGGTTAGTTTGGGTAGTTCCCAAAAATATGATTAGGATTTTAGGCTTGTATAAATACCTCATATGTTCATGTAATTAGCCTCTTTTGAGCCTCCTCTTTAGTTAGTTTTAGGCTCAAAAATAAAATATAAACTTTCTTTTCTTTTTTTCATAGCTACATATAGCCATTTTCTTCTTTCATGTAATTTTCCTTTTTATGCAATTTTAGTTCATGTTCTTTCCTATTTACATGCTCTCTTTCCTCTTATGTTAGTAGCTTAGTTTCATTTTTTATGCAAGTAGAATAGCTTTTATTTCATTTTAATTAGCTCTCTTTTACTTAGCTTGCTTTTTTTTCTTGTTTTTATTTCATGTTGAATGCTACATTTGTTGAAATGATAACAAATATGAGAGGCTAAACCCCTTCAATTTAGGGATAATGAAGCTCTCTTAATCATGTAAATTCAACATTTCGCTAATTTTTTATCTCTTTTTGTGCTTAATTACAATAGTTGATGTGGTTAAATTTTATTGTTTAGCTTTGAATTTGATAGCCTATGTTGTTGACACCAAATAGGCTATGCTTAAACAAACAACAAACACAAATTACCTCTTCATCTACATATGATTATGGTAATGAAGTGAATATTAAAATCAAAATTTGATGGTCTATATTTCTAGTCAATAGTTAATAGATCATGCTTAGAATATATTTTATTTTCAAGTTCATTGTCATTTTCATGAGAGTTAAAAAGTGATTTAGTGGGTGTGTTATAGTTTGATGGCTTATGTTGAGCTAATTAATAGCACAGATAGGTCATACTTATGATAAACACATCAACTAAACTCACTAATGACCAAAAGAGAGATCATAGTTTCATATATGTTGATTTATGTGATCTTGAGGACATTGCCTCTAAATTGCCTTCAAAATCTCATATTTTTATCCATTTTCTTATGTTAGTTTATTTACATTTTCATTTTAATCTTAACAACACTCTTAACTTTGGTTAATTTGATTGAATAGAATTTTTAAAATCTAAACAATTCCCTGCGGATCGACCCGTATTCGCCATGTACTAGCATTGTACGCCATACGCTTGCGGTTAATTTTAATTTTAATTTAAATTTGATCGACTATTTTCTAACTCGATGGAAAATTAGCCATTCGAACAATAGGAAAGTATAGTTATAGAGTAATTACTAAAAGTGGTTAAATTTTAGCCGTTAATTCAAAAAAGTTGGTTCCGCCTCAAATAGCAGTACCTTTTGTCTCCATTGACTCCGCACCATCCCAATTGAAACCCACATAGTCGAAACCAATACACAAGGTATCACTTAGATGGTGCGCAATGGGTTGGAAGGAAGGCGGAAGCCATGGTGTCGAAAGGATTGCTTCCGATGGGATCGAAACCCTATTTTGTTTTTCAAAAGATAAGATCTTGCCTTGTTTTTCTAAAAGCTTTTAACATAGTCGAAAGATATGCCTTTGAAAGGGTTTATATAAATAGCTTTCGGGGAAGGTTGCTATATTATGTTAAAGTAATAGCTTTCGAAGGGGTGCCTTTTTCTTTAAATAAGAGCTTTCAAAAGGATTGGTTCCGATCTAGTCAAAACCCAGCCGATATTTTCCATCTGAGTGTATTGAAGCCATCAATACCTTCGAAGGTTATCTCTATTTTAACCTAAGCTAAGCTACTTTCTAAATGCTTTCGAAAGGGGTTAAGGGTTTCGAAGGCAATAGAGTCGAAAGAGGTTTCGACTCTATCTTTCAAAGTTTTAATTTAAAGGTTTATGCTTTCGAACAGATGGTTCCGACACCCTTAACTTTTTTCCCTACAACAACTTTATAAGGTTTTCGAAAGAGATACTTTCATATATAACCATTTTGATCCAAATGATGTTTTTAAAAAGAATGAACCCAATACTTTCGAAAGGGATACTTTCATTTGTTTCGAAGCTATGTTTTAAAGGACGTTTTGATACCATCGAAAGGTATGTTTGGTTTCGAAAGAGATGATTTAAGATTTCAAAACATACACCCAATGTCAATTTATAGGAATAACCATCGTATAAGCAAGTAAAAGGTTTTGAAATGAAGAAGTATTCATTTATCATAAAGGCTAAGGGTATTAACCAAGATATATATATATATAGATGATTCAGGGATAATAAACCACAGTGTTGTATTACTTTGTTGTTATGATTACTTCTTCATGTATTTATTCACATTGTAATTAACTCATAACGGTAATTTGGGGAAGGGCAGAATAACCAGTTAGGTTGACCCAGTAGTGAATATAACTTAAGAAATGTTAAAACCTTAATTAAAGTTATTGGCAGGGGCCAATAGGTTCATAGTCAACCCATGAAAACTATGATTGATATTGGCAGGGGCCAATAGGTTTATAGTTAGCCCATGAAAACTATATCCGGATTAAGATATTGACAATTAGTCAATAGGTTCCTAGTTAGTCCATGAAAACTAGGATACTAGAAAAGATATTAGGGTTACCAATAGGTTATTAGTGATCCCATGAAAACTATGAAATTGGACAGATAGTCCACAAACATTTAATAGGTTAATAGTAACCCTAGAAACTATAATTGAGACAGATAGTCAGAATGAATGGAGATGGGTAACCCAAATTTGATTTACTTGTTTTGCATATCATCATAATGTTTTGAAATATTATGCTTTAACCATTGTGGATGCAAGAGCACATATATAGTTTTATAAATGTTTTAGGATACTAGTGAGTGGAAAACCCATTCCGCTAAGCGACTTGATCTCACTAGATATCTAAATGGTTTGAGATGGTAAATTATTATTCATACCGGGCTTTATGTTTGACTCGAAGTTTTTATTTTCCCCTTGAACTCTTGGATACTCAATTGATTTTGAGTAGGTTGAGAGTTAAGGTTCCCATGTGTTCTTTTAGATGAATAAAGCTTCTGAGGACGTGCAGGAGGCAGGCTTGTTATTAGAGTTCTTTTATTTCCGCTGTGTGTTTGATTGTAAAGGAAAATTGTTTTAGTGCCTTATTATATACTCTGATCATCCAAGGAGGCATCTTCATATGTCGATCTTGGCATATTTTGTATTAATTATATGTTATCTGAACATGGTCTGCGTACTGGGATTATGTAATGAATTTGAAATATTTTGAAATGGAATGTAGACTCTGTTTGTTGTTTTAAAAATTTTCCATATTCAAGTATTTCTGTGTATCAATGAATCTAACACCGCTGCATTTGGCCGCCGAGGATTAATAACTATGGATGACTGCAGCATTCATAGCCGTTAGTTTTAGGCCTCCAATTAGGGGGATGTTACATTTAGTATCATGATTTTTAGTGTTGTGGTTTAGTAGAATTTGTTAAATGTTCATTTTTGGGTTAAAAAGGGAATTCCGACTAACCAGTGGTCGAGGGGGTTTGTCGTTAGTATAGGGACGAAGCTTGGATGATGAGGGACCTTTCTTGTGTTGGAGGCGAGAGCTGTTGAAGTCTAGGTTGTCGGAAATAAGGGAGAATATGGTTTCGGAGCTTGGTGGGTTAGTGTTCAGTTTTTTATTTATCATGGCCAAGGGAGGATTTCGAGCCTTGTGCTGGTGGGGTCAGGCGTGTGTAGGTCAAATGGGAGGAGGTTGGTGGCGGTTGCACGTCGTTAAGATGATCGGAGACGATGGTAGGGGTGAATTTCTTATCGCGGCCTAATGAGGTTTCTAAGCATGGTTATCTCGGTTGGAAGGTCGAAATAAGGAGGAGGAAGGTTGGAGCTCAAGTGATGGGGCGGTTGGGTTGAGCAGGTGGAGGCGGATGCGATGGTGACGTCGCAATGTCGAGGTGGTGGCCGGTTCTCGCGTGTACGTGCACGCGGGTGCACGTATGTGCACTGTTTTTATTTCCTGGAGCTTTTGTTTTTGTTGGGTACGTTTCTACTTGGAGAAGATGATAGCATAATGGGCTGGAGTGAGTAGGTTGGGTGGATGGGCCTGATGGGCTTGGGGTTTGGGTAGGTGTTAATAAATAAATTAAGGATTGAGCTTAACTTATATCTAAATTTAATTAAGCTTATCTTTGGCAATTCATTATAATTAAATACTAGCTGTCCATAATTATGTTGTTTAGTAATTATAATTAATCCCTGACATCCTGTTAGCAAAATAAAACACTGTTCCACTATATTTAAACTGGATAGATTATATTGTACATTTATTTAGCAGAATAAATCCTCGTTCTGCTATTATGTGAGTTTAGATATTTATTTAGTTGCTAGTTGATTTCCGTCAATTTGTTATCCATCGATTGATGGTATGGATTTTATTTATATATCTGTCATTTATGTAAATACTTGTGTTTCGACTTAAATGTCAATCTGAATATAATGGTAGCTTATTTAAGTACCCTTAGGATCTGCTAAGCCTCTTTCAAATTGGATAAGGTATGAATTTGAAATCCATTTTAGTTTTGTAAAAATTTAAAGAAAATTGTTAAATTAATATTAAATCGTTATTTCATTAGTATTATTGAATTTAGTTTAGTAAAGTTAAAGTTTATTTAATTTAAGGGTATAAGTTAATTATTTATTCAATTAAATGGATTAAGTTAATTATAAATGGTTTAAAGTTAATTATTACTTTAATAGAACTGTTTAATTTAATTTATTATTTTAATTAATAATTATTTAAAACTAATTATTCTTTTAATTATTGATATGTCTTAAGTTAATAAATCTTTTAGTGAGTAATGGTTTTGAGATAATTAATTATTTTAAATAAAAGTATTTAAGATAATTAATTATTCATACTAACAAGGTTTAAAGTTAATTAAATATTTTAAATAAGGTATTTAAAAGTTATATTGATTATTTTAACAAGGTTTACCTTAATTAAGTACTTTATTTAATTGTAAATTTAAAGGTTGATTTATTATTTGATGACGAGGTTTAAACTTAATTAACCATTTATTTAAGTGGTGTTTTAAGTTGATTAATTAATTTAATGATGGTATTTTGAGTTAAATAATTAATTGATTAATTAAAGGTAATTAAGTTAATTTGATTAACTTAAGAATTTTCTTTAAAACAATGATATGGTCTTATAAAAGGGGTTTAAAAACAAATAAGTTTGTTTTATAAAAAGGGAGTTCCACTTTGTATAAAGAACTAAGTAATGAACTTATATTTGAAAAGAGAATCTTGGATTTTGAAAGGAAAGATTGAGTTTATAAAGTTTTGATTGGTCATTTATTTTATTTAAGTTATGAATCAAATAAATGATTGGTCATTCTTAATTTTGATGGTAGGGAAGTAATTCTGAACTCAATACCGACCAGTGAGATAAGTATATGAATTATTATGAGTAAATAATTAAATGAGATTTAATTAATAAGAGATTAATTAAATGAGGCTTAGTGGTTTCCATGGAAAATTAAATCTATGTTTGGATTGTGTGTTCATTTGATAGTTAAATAACCGACTATAAAATCTTGGCCAAAATATAACTCTGGAAATATCTAGGAAACACGTGAGTTATATGGCACAGTCATCTTTGATGATGTTGTACTATGCATATAAATCCCGTTTTGTTCTCCTAGGACAAATGTTAGAGATATCCGTCCACTTAAAGGGTTAGAGGGTGATCTCCGCTCCCATTTATTGTATGTTTATTTCTGTAAGGACCCGATTCTTCGACTTCCGAATATCGACATCGATACGTCCACTGTATCAACTGCCGAGCCATCGAATGCCGGAAAACCGAATTCTTAGGGTTTTTAGAAAGAAGAGGTAGAAGAAAAGATAGAAGAAAAAGAAAGAAGAACAACAGAACAACATCAGAAACATAAACAATATCAGAATCTCACATTCGCAGCGGAACAACATATAATAGATAAATGGATAATCTTTAAATCAGAGAATTATATCATTTTATACATTACATCATCATCAGAGTTTACAACAACAATACAACAATGGACAGTTATATAAACTTGTCCTCATAACAGAATACACAGCGGAATAATACATAGTATAGGTGATACGTCTCGCCATCCAGCTCGCCACTAAGCTCCACAGCATCCCGAATCCAGAATGACCTGATAACCTGACACTAGACTGTCCGTGTGGAAATTGGTGGGCACCCAGAGTTTAGGAAGGAAACAATAAACTCCATGTCAATCATGGTGACTGGTGTGATAACTAAAACAGTTTATCTTTAAAACAAACAATAGGAAGATTTTCAAGTCAATTTCACAATGCTTTTGGAAAATGAGACTACCATAAGACCTCCCGCCACACACACAATGCAAACGCAGAATTGGAGGAGATTTCTTCTTATGATATTCAAAGATGCTTACTACGCAAAATCAAATCCTTTTTTATATTATTATTAGTGCATAGTGTAGAAAACATTTCAAAAGTATAATATAAATCTTAGCCAGCATAGGAATTCCGCACTTATGCCTACTATAGCTACCATCTAAATAGTGGTGACCACCATAAGTAAATGGCAGGTTCTACAACTAAAACCGTACAAGGTGCGTATTGGAGTTTGGATTTCCAACAAATGGTCAGGCCAAGGAACTTCCCATTGCCACATGGAAACGCCTCTGGAATGACGTCCCGAGAACCTAACCGGATCTCTGCCAACACAAGGCCGGGTTACCCCTAACTGGGTAACTACTGACATGAATATGTCATCCCCCAATCGTAACCGATCTATATCCGAGGATCCTCGATTTCCAACAACCACATAAGAATAATAATGCAGCAACCACATAGGTTAAGTATCTGGGCTCCATACCATGATACCACCTCTATCCAGAAGGAATGACATACACTAAAGGGGCGCTACCCCCTAATAACCTTGCCGATCTTTCCTGTTTTGACCATTTCCGGGGTGTGAGGTCCGACGAAGTCTCGTCCACAAAGCTACGCTTTGTCACAAAGCCATGCTTTGGGTCAAACAAATGATCAAAGAAATGATCACAAAGATAAATGATCAAACAAACGATCATATCACAAATGATCAAACAATGATCATTTCACAGCAACACTCAGCATGCCACGTTACCAAATTGGGAGTATATTGCTGATAAATTTCAACTACATAACCTCTGAGCTCGTACGTCTCAGAGAAGGGTGTTAAGCTAAGAGAATAAATTCTCCGCTACCAAACAGAAATGTATTTGAAAGAAATCAGCTTTATATCTTAATTTGTAACGTCAAATATACAACCATACAAGTCTATTCCAGGATCGAACAGAACCGAAGGCACTTCTCACGAATGCAAATCCGGATAATTTTCTAATCACGTCCGGACTTCCCGTCACTAAGGGTGATAAAACCTCTATATCGGAGATCAGCCGATGTAGAGTAACTCGACGGTAATCCTTCCGTTTTAAAAAATATCCGATCTTCAACACCGGTCATCAAATGCAATCCATTTCGACGTATCACATATTCGGAATGGGTTATACGACCCCATGGTCCTTTCCCGGCTAACCCGAATAGTGAGCGCTTATTCAAAAATAAGTGTGGCATTCAAATTCATCCAATTCACAACAAATACCCATTCAAGGTAATTATTGATAGTCGGTTATTTAACTATCAATAAAGATGCGCAACATCATCAGATTCCAAATAATTTTCCAAATTATTTAATTTTCAAAAATATCTTTACAAGATATATAATTTTCCACACTTAACCATTTGAAAACAAATTTCATTTATTCACTTTCAATTTATCTTTACCAAGATAAATTCTCAAAAAAACGTTTCATTTCACATTGGAAAAACATTTCCATACTTATTTAATAATAAGTAATTCACAAATCATTTATTTTCAACACTTGGAAAATATTCGATATACTTAAATCAAAATTAAGTATATATTTCGTTCTTTTAAGGAAATCATTCTCATTCACAAATTTTATTTGAGTCAAAACGAATGCTACGTAAAACATCGTTACGACGACTCAAAATCACTAGTATAGGGATTTGAAATTTAGACAGATATATAAATCCCAATACTACACAAAAATTTCCTTTCAGAAACCATTTACTATAACAACAGTGTTATAGTCCACCATTTCCTTATTTCTCGAAACGTCTATTTCAACAATGAATGTTGAAATCTATGTATTCGATACTTAACACGTTTTAAAACATCTTTTAAAACAATTACTTCATTTCGTAATATCGCTTCTCCAAAACATATCCATTTTATTTAATAATATATTCACTGTCCAAAATCGTGAATATACTTCGTTATCCAAATTCAACATTTCTACACATTTTATTTAAAGGCTTATCCACTGTCCAAAATCGTGGATATAATTCCTTTAATTAACTTCTACAATTCACTTATCAAAATAAGTGATTTCGGATTTATAAACAACGTTTATAAATCATAATTTTATATTTTATAACAATTTCAAGTTATGAAATCCCTTATTTAAACAATTCCATTTGACTCATTTATATAACAAAAATCCAAATCATAAGTTGATAACTTATAATTCATTTAGTTTCATAATCCTTCATTTTATAACTTCACAAATCGTATATCTATTAATATTACTTACTTATAAAATCCGTTTATAAGTTCATTTTAACATTTATAGAACTCCTAAATAATCTCCTTATTTTTATTTATAAAATAACAATTTTATACATCTTCTATAAATATAATCCATTTATAATAAGTCGAAAATTTCAATTTAAACCAATTACAATTTAATCAACTTATATTTCCAAAACCACATTCTTATTATATTTTCACAAACATCCTAATTTTAATTACATAAAAATTATAACGTTTACTTATTTAGAATGAATCAGTTTGAAAATTTAATAAAACGTATACTTTCAAAAATCACTTTTAAAATCCTTTTAAAATCAAATCGTTATTTTTAAACTTTAAAAATGGATCCGATGATGCAACAGCACCCATCATAAATCACGACAATCAAACATCATATAACATCATATGATAATCAACAAATATCACAATATCTGTAAATAAATCAATACGGTGAGGAATCCAGTTGGATCCCTCCAACCTGTCCCCATGCATCCAAAGATGTTAGCACAATACCAATTCCGTTCCAGTACGGAATATCGCGGTATATGGGTTTAATAAATATTATCCGCTATTATGCGGCGCAATAGGGTCTCATCCGCTATACAATGCGGGAAATCACAACTGCAATATATACATATGCCAATATATATATATTGCTATATACATATATAATACCAATTCCACATCAATGTGAAATTATCGCGGTATATGTTTTTAATAAATAACCTCCACTTACTAACGGCGCATAATGTCTATTTCAATCAACAGATAGCAATCATCATTCAAACATACATTCAAGCAATTTTAAATCTAACTAATTAAAATTTAAATCGAAACAATTCGATTAGTGAGAAGTTCTCACCTTGATTTCAAATTCAGTTTCGGCGATTATTTCGAATAAAATTAAATGGACGTTTAATTTTACCCGAAATTTTTGCTAGCTCCAAACGACTCCAATCCAATTTCATAACGTAGTGCTCGACCATACGATTCCAACGCAACTAGTTTCATCACTTTTCATCCTCGTATCACAAAGTTATTGCATTTTGAAGTTAATACGCATTTTAAATATAATAATTTACAAATTTCCTTTTCACAATTTCAACCTAAATGAATCTGGACCATGAGATTTTCAAACCCCCAGATCGTAACGCACGCGTATTTCTTCTTCTCCCTCCCTTCGTGTTTCTTTCACGTGCGTATACCCATCATTGCCGTTCGAACTACAATAGCCGCACCCACCAACGTTGATCAAAACATCATCACACCACCACCAAAACGAAGCTCATCCTCCCTCAATACTCGGCCGGAATACCATTGAGCTCGGTCCCCCCCCAGCTCAAGAAAAACGAGCACGAACTGCTCACGTTCGTGGCCTCCAAACACCCTCCCCGATCGACGAAAACTCATCTCCACCGTTCAGATTGAAGTTCTCCCTCCCCTCTCCAATTTTGTAGTTGATACTTTCCTTTAATTGTCGGTGGATTGAGAGAAAATGAGGGAGGAAGATCGAGCGTTTCTGGCCATTGTTTGGGATAGTGGCAGCTGAGCAAACATTTTTAGGGTTAGGGTTTTATTTTTCTAATTTGTGAATAATGGGCTTATTTATAGAAAATAACACGAACACTATTCATTTCGGAATTTCCGAACTCCGATTTACGTGCAGTGACTGGCGTTTCTAGGGGTTATCCCATGTTTCGGACACAATGGAATAGGTTTCGGAAGCTAATTCGATCGTATGTGTGAGATATGACAATAAACGATCAATTTAAATTAAACCGATCTAAATCGATTTCGAGGCGTTTTGGCTTGCCCCAGACAAACGGTAAATCCAATTGACACAAAATTTGAAACCTTACAATAATATCACATTACGGATCCGATGAAACTGGTTTTGTTGAAATCCGAGACTTTTTGAAAAATGACTATTTTAACTCGCCGAATTAATATTAAAACGATATCGATGCGTTTCGAGCTGCCACGGTCAAACGACAACTCCGATTGCTATGAAAATTGAAATCCGATAATAACAAACTATTACGGATCCAATGGAACTGGTCTCGTTCAATTCTGAGACTGTTCGAAAATTGGTTATTTTTCGGTCGATAATTAAATATTAAAATATTCAATTTTCACAAATTAACTTTTAATTCAATTTTAAAAGTTCTATAACGTCACTATAACTCCAGCATGATTTAATATAACTTTATAAATCATTTTCATTCACATTTAAACTGAATTTTTCAAGTAAGTCTGGAATTTCACTATTTAATTTATCGATTTAATTATCTAATAAAATCCAGTTATTCGAATTTTAAATTACTCGACTTATTAATTTCACTTGTTAATATTTAAAATCAATTAAATATTCAAGTTTTAATTAATATAAATTCTGGGTCATTACAAACTTCCCCCCTTAAAAGAATTTCGTCCTCGAAATTACCAAGTAAGAAGAAGATACAAAATCTATTAATTTTTCAAAACAAACCATTCAAATTATATTTACAAATCTCTTAAGTGTTTAACTTTTCCAAAATTCATAGTTAAACTTTTTACAACAACTTTACTAAGTTTTTCAAACCATACCTAGTTTTCAAAATTTTCAAATTTCTCAAAAATATTCTAACGCCTTAAATTTTCGGAAAATTTAAGGCGTAGCCTCCTTTGCGCGGCTCGATCCGAAAAAAAAATGACAGTGTATATATATCACAAATATACATCTCATCAAGTGATGAGGCATCCCGTAGGGAAAAAAGTGTAAAAGTACGATATTTAATCCGAGATATGTACCTTATTATATTTTTAGCGAGCGTATACGGCTAATATAGCGCGAAAGCGAGCTCCAAATGCGAAGCAAACGCCATCCGCACCTACTAAACACTCAATCAAAAAAATGAGAACATGTATATAGAAAATAATATTGATATACAACATATAGCAACATAACAACTACATATGTGTCAATATAGCAAATGCAACAAACAACAAATGCAACCATCATCCAATAAACATTCAACAACTTCATAACCAAATCAATATACATTCACTTTTCATTAATATTCAATGAATTGGTTTCCAATTTAATCACATTTGATTGTTAACATTGGATTTTACTAATATTCATTCGTTCAAATTCAATTAGCTTACATTCACATTAGTTCACTCCTAAATTAAATCAAATTCAGTTCATATTCATTTACTTTCAATTTGGATTCAATTACTTTAGCTCCAAATTTTATCAATTCAACTTCATTAACATTTAATGAATTTATATACAATCAACCAACATCCATATAACAACCAATGTACATCCATTACAACCAAATTTATTCAATTTACATTTCTTTACATTCAATTTGGTTCAACACTTTTAATTTCAATTGGTTGATATTAAATTGACTTCCATTCAATTATTCAACTTTCAATTTCATTTGCTTTTAATGAATTAACACTTACATCTATTGGTTCATATCAATTTATTTACATTCAATTGATTAACATCCAATCCATTTATTCAATTCAATTACTACTTCATTTTACAAATAAAATTGAATTTCATTTATATAACTCAAGTTCACATTCATCACTTCATTTCATTAATTAATTTTGATACCCAAAATCAAATTCATTCACCATTACTTAAGTTATATCCCATTTCAAATTTCCGATTACATTTGCTTTCACTATACAACTTAAGCCCATTTCTAATTTACTTTAAATTCAATTTCATTTAACTTTTCCTTAAAGTCAAATTCATTACTTAATCAAAATCAAATTTTATTTTGCTTACGTTTACTCATTTTATAAGTTATACAACTTATATATTTAAACTTCCAAATTTGATTTAATCTATTTGACTTTCTTTTAGTTAAATTTCACATCATATTTCATTATGCTACTCAAATTCATTAACTTTACCAAAGTTAAATCTATTATCTCATATCATAAGTATAAATCTTATTTCACTTATATTTATCACTTTAAAACTTGGATTTTAAATCAAATTTGTTTATCACAACAAAACTTCAATTTCAATTTACTATAGGTAGCAAATCAATCACACAGAAACTCGAAAATGATACTGATGATGCTGCAGTCATCACCCTTATTATTTTCCAGCAACATAGTGAATTCAGTGCTTTAAATTCTTTCCAAAATTTTCATTTTATTTTATAAATCACATTACAAATCTTTTACTTAAAAAAATTCACTTCTTATATATAAGATTATTTTACCATTGTAAATCATTTTAATTATAACTTCATACTTATAATTCATTTGCTTTTATACAATTTATTCTTTTTCCAATTGTTGTATTTACTTGGATTATTCAAACAACTTTCATCAACTTATATATATTTACATTTTTAAACAATCAAACAATCAATTATATACTCTTTAATAATTCTGAAAAATTATTTCCTTATATGCAAAATATAATCGAGGTAAAATTATTTCATTTACCCAATTTAAAACAATATCGTGCCGAACTGTTCTATATAAGTGTTTAGAGATCCCTATCGATAGAGTTGTACGGACAATACCGACCAGAATCCATATACCACTCAACAAACCAATCATCACAATATAAAACAATTTCATATTCGCTAACAAATACGCGCTCGTATCTATTATTACACTCAACTCATTCTAGAGCACTACTGACTCTATCTCTAATGAGTAACACCCAACAGAGCAGGGTTGTCGCTTAACCATATGCTCTGATACCATGTTGTAAGGACCCGATTCTTCGACTTCCGAATATCGACATCGATACGTCCATTGTATCAACTGACGAGCCATCGAATGCCGGAAAACCGAATTCTTAGGGTTTTTAGAAAGAAGAGGTAGAAGAAAAGATAGAAGAAAAAGAAAGAAGAACAACATAACAACATCAGAAACAGAAACAATATCAGAATCTCACATTCGCAGCAGAACAACATATAATAGATAAATGAATAATCTTTAAATCAGAGAATTATATCATTTATACATTACATCATCATTTACAACAACAATACAACAATGGACAGTTATATAAACTTGTCCTCATAACAGAATACACAGTGGAATAATACATAGTATAGGTGATACGTCTCGCCATCCAGCTCGCCACTAAGCTCCACAGCATCCCGAATCCAGAATGACCTGATAACCTGACTCTAGACTGCCCATGTGGAAATTGGTGGGCACCCAGAGTTTAGGAAGGAAACAATAAACTCCAGGTCAGTCATGGTGACTGGTGTGAGTACTAAAACAGTTTATCTTTAAAACAAACAACAGAAAGATTTTAAAGTCAATTTCGCAATGCTTTTGGAAAATGAGACTACCATAAGACCTCCCGCCACACACACAATGCAAACGCAGAATTGGAGGAGATTTCTTCTTATGATAGTCAAAGATGCTTACTACGCAAAATCAAATCCTTTTTAATATTATTATTAGTGCATAGTGTAGAAAACATTTCAAAAGTATAATATAAATCTTAGCCAGCATAGGCATTCCGCACTTATGCCTACTATAGCTACCATCTAAACAGTGGTGACCACCATAAGTAAATGGCAGGTTCTACAACTAAAACCGTACAAGGTGCGTATTGGAGTTTGGATTTCCAACAAATGGTCAGGCCAAGGAACTTCCCATTGCCACATGGAAACGCCTCTGGAATGACGTCCCGAGAACCTAACCAGATCTCTGCCAACACAGGGCCGGGTTACCCCTAACTGGGTAACTACTGACACGAATATGTCATCCCACGATCGTAACTGATCTATATCCGAGGATCCTCGATTTCCAACAACCACATAAGAATAATAATGCAGCAACCACATAGGTTAAGTATCTGGGCTCCATACCATGATACCACCTCTATCCAGAAGGAATGACATACACTAAAGGGGCGCTACCCCCTAATAACCTTGCCGCATCTTTCCTGTTTTGACCATTTCCGGGGTGTGAGGTTCGACGAAGTCTCGTCCACAAAGCTACGCTTTGTCACAAAGCCATGCTTTGGCTCAAACAAATGATCAAAGAAATGATCACAAAGATAAATGATCAAACAAACGATCATATCACAAATGATCAAACAATGATCATTTCACAGCAACACTCAGCATGCCACGTTACCAAATTGGGAGTATATTGCTGATAAATTTCAACTATATAACCTCTGAGCTTGTACGTCTCAGAGAAGGGTGTTAAGCTAAGAGAGTAAATTCTCCGCCACCAAACAGAAATGTATTTGAAAGAAATCAGCTTTATATCTCAATTTGTAACATCGGGTATACAACCATACAAGTTGTTCCGGGATCGAACAGAACCGAAGGCACTTCTCACGAAGCCCTTGCAAATCCGGATAATTTTCTAATCACGTCCGGACTTCCCGTCACTAAGGGTGATAAAACCTCTATATCGGAGATCAGCCGATGTAGAGTAACTCGACGGTAATCCTTCCGTTTTCAAAAATATCCGATCTTCAACACCGGTCATCAAATGCAATCCATTTCGACGTATCACATATTCGGAATAGGTTATACGACCCCATGGTCCTTTCCCGGCTAACCCGAATAGTGAGCGCTTATTCAAAAATAAGTGTGGCATTCAAATTCATCCAATTCACAACAAATACCTATTCAAGGTAATTATTGATAGTCGGTTATTTAACTATCAATAAAGATGCGCAACATCATCAGATTCCAAATAATTTTCCAAATTATTTAATTTCCAAAAATATCTTTACAAGATATATAATTTTCCACACTTAACCATTTGAAAACAAATTTCAATTATTCACTTTCAATTTATCTTTACCAAGATAAATTCTCAAAAAAAACGTTTCATTTCACATTGGAAAAACATTTCCATACTTATTTAATAATAAGTAATTCACAAATCATTTATTTTCAACACTTGGAAATTATTCGATATACTTAAATCAAAATTAAGTATATATTTCGTTCTTTTAAGGAAATCATTCTCTTTCACAAATTTTATTTGAGTCAAAACGAATGTTACGTAAAACATCGTTACGACGACTCAAAATCACTAGTATAGGGATTCAAAATTTAGATAGATATATAAATCCCAATACTACACAAAAATTTCCTTTCGGAAACCATTTACTATAACAACAGTGTTATAGTCCACCATTTCCTTATTTCTCGAAACGTCTATTTCAACAATGAATGTTGAAATCTATGTATTCGATACTTAACACGTTTTAAAACATCTTTTAAAACAATTACTTCATTTCGTAATATCACTTCTCCAAAACATATCCATTTTATTTAATAATATATTCACTGTCCAAAATCGTGAATATACTTCGTTATCCAAATTCAACATTTCTACACATTTTATTTAAAGGCTTATCCACTGTCCAAAATCGTGGATATAATTCCTTTAATTAACTTCTACAATTCACTTATCAAAATAAGTGATTTCGGATTTATAAACAACGTTTATAAATCACAATTTTATATTTTATATTAATTTCAAGTTATGAAATCCCTTATTTAAACAATTCCATTTGACTCGTTTATATAACAAAAATCCAAATCATAAGTTGATAACTTATAATTCATTTAGTTTCAAAATCCTTCATTTTATAACTTCACAAATCGTATATCTATTAATATTACTTACTTATAAAATCCGTTTATAAGTTCATTTTAACATTTATAGAACTCCTAAATAATCTCCTTATTTTTATTTATAAAATTACAATTTTATACATCTTCTATAAATATAATCCATTTATAATAAGTCGAAAATTTCAATTTAAACCAATTACAATTTAATCAACTTATATTTCAAAAACCACATTCTTATTATATTTTCACAAACATCCTAATTTTAATTACATAAAAATTATAACGTTTATTTATTTAGAATGAATCAGTTTAAAAATTTAATAAAACGTATACTTTCAAAAATCACTTTTAAAATCCTTTTAAAATCAAATCGTTATTTTTAAACTTCAAAAATGGATCCGATGATGCAACAGCACCCATCATAAATCACGACAATCAAACATCATATAACATCATATGATAATCAACAAATATCACAATATCTGTAAATAAATCAATACGGTGAGGAATCCAGTTGGATCCCTCCAACCTGTCCCCCTGCATCCAAAGATGTTAGCACAATACCAATTCCGTTCCAGTACGGAATATCGCGGTATATGGGTTTAATAAATATTATCCGCTATTATGCGGCGCAATAGGGTCTCATCCGCTATACAATGCGGGAAATCACAACTACAATATATACATATGCCAATATATATATTGCTATATACATATATAATACCAATTCCACATCAATGTGAAATTATCGCGGTATATGTTTTTAATAAATAACCTCCGCTTACTAACGGCACATAATGTCTATTCAATCAACAGATAGCAATCATCATTCAAACATACATTCAAGCAATTTTAAATCTAACTATTTAAAATTTAAATCGAAACAATTCGATTGAGTGAGAAGTTCTCACCTTGATTTCAAATTCAGTTTCGGCGTTTATTTCGAATAAAATTAAACGGACGTTTAATTTTACCCGAAATTTTCGCTAGCTCCAAACGACTCCAATCCAATTTCATAACGTAGTGCTCGACCATACGATTCCAACGCAACTGGTTTCGTCACTTTTCAACCTCGTATCACAAAGTTATTGCATTTTGAAGTTAATACGCATTTTAAATATAATAATTTACAAATTTTCTTTTCACAATTTCAACCTAAATGAATCTGGACCGTGAGATTTTCAAACCCCCAGATCGTAACGCACACATCTTTCTTCTTCTCCCTCCCTTCGCGTTTCTTTCACGCGCGTATACCCATCATTGTCGTTCGAACTACAATAGCCGCACCCACCAACGTTGATCAAAACATCATCATACCACCACCAAAACGAAGCTCATCCTCCCCTCAATACTCGGCCGGAATACCATTGAGCTCGGTCCCCCCCGCTCGAGAAAAACGAGCACGAACTGCTCACGTTCGTGGCCTCCAAACACCCTCCCCGATCGACGAAAACTCATCTCCACCGTTCAGATTGAAGTTCTCCCTCCCCTCTCTAATTTTGTAGTTGATACTTTCCTTTAATTGTCGGTGGATTGAGAGAAAATGAGGGAGGAAGATCGAGTGTTTTTGGCCATTGTTTGGGATAGTGGCGGCTGAGCAAACATTTTTAGGGTTAGGGTATTATTTTTCTAATTTGTGAATAATGGGCCTATTTATAGAAAATAACACGAACACTATTCATTTCGGAATTTCCGAACTCCGATTTACGCGCAGTGACTGGCGTTTCTAGGGTTTATCCCGCGTTCCGGACACAGTGGAACAGGTTTTGGAAGATAATTCGATCGTATGTGTGAGATATGACAATAAACGATCAATTTAAATTAAACCGATCTAAATCGATTTCGAGACGTTTTGGCTTGCCCCGGACAAACGGTAAATCCAATTGACACGAAATTTGAAACCTTACAATAATATCACATTACAGATCCGATGAAACTAGTTTCGTCGAAATCCGATACTTTTTGAAAAATGACTATTTTAACTCGCCGAATTAATATTAAAACGATATCGATGCGTTTCGAGCTACCACGGTCAAATGACAACTCCGATTGCTATGAAAATTGAAATTCTATAATAACAAACTATTACGGATCCAATGGAACTAGTCTCGTTCAATTCTGAGACTGTTCAAAAATTGGCTATTTTTCAGTCGATAATTAAATATTAAAATATTCAATTTTCACAAATTAACTTTTAATTCAATTTTAAAAGTTCTATAACGTCACTATAACTCCAACATGATTTAATATAACTTTATAAATCATTTTCATTCACATTTAAACTGAATTTTTCAAGTAAGTCTGGAATTTCACTATTTAATTTATCGATTTAATTATCTAATAAAATCCAGTTATTCGAATTTTAAATTACTCGACTTATTAATTTCACTTGTTAATATTTAAAATCAATTAATTATTCAAGTTTTAATTAATATAAATTCTGGGGCGTTACAATTTCCGAAAGAACCGGAATTGAGTTTACCGGAAGCTATCGAATATTGTTTTGAAGTGACCGGGATCAGATATATTATTTGAAAATCACTTCGAACCAACATAAGCATTCGAATGGAAGATATCTTGAAGACGGTTGAAGACGGAGCTTTCAAAGTGCAAGGGCTACTTGTTACTAATCCTGAGGATGATTCCAAAATGGATGTATTAGAGGTAGTGTCTTCGGTTTCGTTCAGTACCAGAACAAACTTGTATGGATGAATGGCGGCATTGCATTGTTGCTTGGAGGGTAGTGTTAGCATTCCAAGTAGGAAGTGCTAAAGAAAGGTAAAGCGTAACCTCAAGCCTCATCAATGGGTAAATGATTAAAGCAGGGACATGTAGCAAGGCGGTCGCTTCCATTATGGTATGATCATCCCATATCTAGATTGGATATTTATGTATGCTTCGGGGCCCATATGGTTGTTTATCAACCATGGGGTGATCATATTCGGCGCTATCTAGTAAGGGGTAGGGCCGGTCCTGAGTAGCTGAGGAGCAACGTGTTATAACCGCTCGTACATTTTATCTAGAGGTGTACAGATTCGGTGGGTAGACCCTTACCCATCATAGTTGGAATCCATTTTCCAATACGAGCCTTCGGGTTTAGTTGTATATCTATTATGCTATAATTTAATTAATGTAACAATTTCGACTATGATTAATATGCATTTGTATCCTAGCATTATTATAATATCACTGAATTTTCTATAGAAAATATTTTGGTTATCGTAAGGTAAAAATTCATTGGTGTTTATGTGCGGCATGATCTTACGAGATACCTTTGATTTTAAAAGGTTTTACAAGTTATAATAATAAAGTTTTTTGTGATTTAAGTTCTCACGCTGGTTTTACCAAACTGATCCGAGCGTTGCTTTTTTTATAATGCTCGGGTCAGACCCTAGCACATTTTTCAGATTTAGCTTTGGATGCTTTGGAGCTCAGGAGACGAGCTGGATGTCCAAAACATATCTCTCATATATTCCTTCTTTATTTCCGCTATATTGTTTGTTGTATTTATCAGCATTTGTAAGAACAGATTATTATAACTGTCCATGCTAATTAGAGGTTACTACTCTGATTGTGTGTATAAAAATTTTCTCTTGTGTAAAGATCATTTTATACTATAGATTATTCTATTGCATTGTGAGATTCTGTTCTTTTTTTTTTCCAACGAACTGTCTTTCTGGCACTCAGATGTTCGACACGTAAATACATTAACTGTATCGGTGTCGATTTTCAAAGGTTGAAAAAGCAGGTTGTTATACTCAGACCGAAGAATCAACTGGTATCAATGCTAGGATGAACAACTAGATTCATTGCTATGAATGATCATATGCAATGAGCAACTTTATGTAAGTTACTCCTATGCATTGTAGTACGTTGTAGGATATTTAGTATATTTAGTGGTTTTTGAGCTATCGACAAGACCCATTGATGGATAAGAATTTTTCATGTATTTCTAGTTTGATGTTTTATGATATGGATGTACACATCCTTTGGCTCAAAAAACCCATTTTCAACTTAATCATTGTTAACGCTAAAATGTGTAACGCTAACACCCTGGTGTCTGGAGTAATCTAGTGAAAGCACCACCCGTCTACACGGGAACTAAAAGTAAATAGAAAAAGGGAAAAAACAGTAAAAGAGACAGCAATTTTTATAGTGGTTCAGCCTAAAGTTAAGCCTACATCCACTTTACATCCTTCATTATGTTCTTTGAGCACACTTTTACAAGATTATAACACTTTTATAACACGATTTCTCGGTTACAACACCTTTACAACACTTTTCAATGATTACAACACAATCGAAGCAAGAGATCAGAACTTTGATGACGGATTGCTCTTTGGATCCATGTTGAATGAAGTAGAACTGCTGATGAGAATTCTTCGATGATTGAAGTGTTGGAGGAGTCCCCAAAAAATGGCAGAGTATCGACGCTTTTCAAATTCGGAAAACTCCCCCAAAAAATGTGGAGTTGGCGAGGTATTTATAGGGAAGAAACTGGGTCTAGGTCGTAGGTCGTGAGCGACCTAAGAGATAGGTCGTAGGTCGTGAGCGACTTAAGGGGTAGCAGGAGATGGAATGGCGACCTAAAGAGCAAAGGCACAGGGCATGGTAGGTCGTTAGCGACCTAAGGAGGTGCGGTATAAAGAAGTGACGACCTAAGGGAATGACGACCTAAAGGAGTGGCGACCTAAGGGAATGACGACCTAAAGGAGTGGCGACCTAAGGGAAGAGGTAGTGTATGGATTAGGTCGTTAGGCTACTAGGTCGCGAGGAAGTTAGGTCGCAGAGGTTAGGTCGCGGAGGGTAGGTCGCGGAGGCTAGGTCGCGGAGGCTAGGTCGCTGCTATCTTAACTCGTTACAAGCTTAAGTCGCTAGGTCGTTTGTTCTTTATCTTATTAACTCGCTGGAGGCTTTGAACTGTTAGGTCGCTGGGACCTTTAGGTCGTAGGTCGCTCTTCAGTAGCAAATAAAACGTACCGTTTCGAACGGGGCACTGCCCCCTGGACCCCTGCGACCTGAACGGGCAGGTCGAACCCTGTAGCGGGGGTGTTGCCCCCGCACCCCACCTTGGGGGGTTGCTACCCCCCTGGACCCCCCTCCGTGGGGGATCTTATTTGAACAAACAATCAACAGGATTTGCTCTGTTGAGATGTTGAATTGACCATTCTTCGAGATGAATTGTCTTTGGCTTCTCGGTCGATTTTATGGTATCACGGCTTTGCTAAAAGGCGGGATAACAATCATCATTTTCTTCTCTTCTGCGCATCGTGAAATCGCAAAACAGAAAATAACAAGCCTGACATTTCAATAATTTTTATGTATCTAAATTATGCAAAATTTATGTACAGATAATGCATTTTATAGTTTAAAATGGAAGACGAATGTAACGAGTAGGGTTTTCAACTTTGATTCAAATTGTCGGACTCTAAACTTATGGTCAACCATTTTGATTGAAACCTTGTCTACGTTTTGATGATTTTTGTGCTAATTTTGCATCACTGCGGCAAATGGCATCTACAGTATATATGCGATGAACCTATGCATCAAAATCAGCCGTAAGCCTCTTAAATCTCAGGACAACGTTGAATGAAACAATCACCAATAATTAATCATTAATCTTTTGAATCAGTTAGCAATTTTTTCAACGAAAATAGATACAAGAACAAACTTTGAAAAAGAAAAATTAAACTGAAGAACAATGATTAAATTTTTAAAAAAATTTATCATTTGATCCAAAATTGAAACTGAATGTCCTCCGATCTAATTTTTTTTCAAAGTTTGTCCTTCTTATTAATTCCCTCTTTTACAAAATAATCAACAGTTTTTGCTATTGCATTTTACGTGTGCAAATACTAGTATTGCTACAAACTTTTATCGCGATCGTTTCTTCTTAAATTACAAATTGCATCACAATTACATGTAATCTAAATGATTTACTGTTAAATTATATATACTAGAATTTGGCGTTTATCCCACCATACAAACAAAAATATAAATGAACTTTGCATTTATTTGGAGGAAAAACATACCGAGGCACCAAAAATAAATAAATAAAAAACAATCAGTTTGTCAATCTATTGGGTCAGCCCAGTATACAAATGTAAACATATACGAACATTTTTTTTTCTACTGGCACAACCTCAATTTCTTAAAAGACTTTGTTGGCCCAGAAAATATTTAGCAAGGCCTACAATATTCCCAAGCAAAATACAGTACAAGGTGGCTTAATATGCATAAATTATATCCTGAAACTTCTGTTTCTACAGTAGGTGATGCCGTATAATCCCTAAAGGATTCTATCATGCACTACAGATTAAAAGATGAGAACAGAAATTAACAAAGTGATTGAGATGATAAACATAAATAATAACATAACAGTTAGCTATTATACATATCGAATTCACTGCAAGCCAACTATGTACAGACAACAATAACGGAATGTAGAGTCATGTTATACAGCAAAACTACAAAAATACACAAATATGAACTGAGGGAAATAAACCATCAGCGATTGGGCCTTCATCATTTTTAACTTCTGAAGAAATGCAGATACAAATACAGTGGAACATATAAATCACACCACACTTTGCATATTCACCGATTTAGAATCAATATTTATCCCTTCTGTATAAAAGTCAACAACGAATACTTGATTCAGTACGGATACAGGAACAAGATTGAGACTGAGCATTCAGTTCTAGGTAGACTTTGAAATTTTTATGGAAGAATGGAAACCAAAATAAGTTTTAAGTTGACTGAATCAACATGAACAGAATAAGATGTAGAGCCAGCAGATCATAAGAAAAGCCATTAGAAATCTTTGTATGGACTTATAAATGGCATTAGTGAAGAATATAAATATAGCATGTGGTTGTACTAGGTTATTTTTTATATATAATTGTAGCTTCAGATGTTGTAAATTAATCAACATGGAATATGATCCTATACTCTGAATATACATTTTACCCGCAATACTTGCATCAAAACACAGGAAACCTTTTGGAGTGCACTAAATATATTTATGGGTCTGATATTTTCTATGCATTCAATGCACAAAGCAAAGAACGCGGAGCATGCATATTAATGTACTCTCCCTTTTTAAGAATATTGCCGAAAGGAAACAAATATGAATCGTTTTTTAACCACTCATTTTATGTTGGAGCGGACAGAGCATGGTAGGGTAGTAAGTAGTTAATATTGATTAATTTCGATGTTATATCACCAATACGTCGTTGTTATAAAATGTCAACTAAAATATCAATCAACAATATCTTTGTGATATATCGATGATATCTGCCTACATGCTGATAACATTTTGATGCAAATATCGGTGAAAGTAGTAAAAGTACTCTAGTAAGCACATCAATAGCGTATTACAATTTAAATAGGGTATACATAAGCAATTTTACATAAATAAATAGCCAAACATTTTAATAACTATTTAGTAAATAGAGAATATTCACATCATTTAATACTAGTATGTCGGCGTGTGTCAACTGTTTTTAGTTTTAAGTACACAGGATGTGTGTGTATCCGCTCTTCCATTCTGCTTTTTACTTCTCACAGGAAAATTCAAAAGGGTGTTTGCTTAACATTACAGATCGTGAAACGATGATTGCTGTAACCCTATGGGATCAATTTCTTTCATTAGTAGGGAGGGATTACTGTAATTTACATTTGTTGCTAACAAACATATCGATATTATTATCATTTACTAGATACTTTCAAATATTGCATATCGGTCTTTAGTTGATATTTTGTTACCGATATAAACTACTCAAGGTAGGTAGTCGTTTTTTCACTTAGTCTCCCCATGTTGGACATACTCCAGTGGAAATCATAGCAGAGATCACAAATCACTTTGGATCCTTGATCAGGAACTGAATGTCTCAAATATTCTCTGATACTTAACACCACTTTTTGCTTTAATTAAACCTTTAGAAATTCAAAGTGGGAATGGAGGTAGAAATGGTGTAAATCTGATAAGGAAAAACACAAGTCTTAAAGAAGTCCAGGTTGGAAAGGAGAAATCAGTATGCAGAATTTAGAAATGTTTTGGCTGAACTTGGTAGGCTTCTCATATATGAAGCCTTAAGAGACTGGCTGAAGATGAAAATATTTCATTGAAAAAAGTGAACTGGCTTTTTGGTATCCATTTAAAAGCTACAGAGAATTCCACATGCTGATGAATGTAATGCTGAAGAAGTGGAGTCACCTAATGAAATAAGATGGATGGAGAGGCGGAATGCAAAACTGGTAGAGAAAGCACGTAAAGAACAGCATGCTCGAGTTTGAATTCAACACTGCTAGTCTTGAAGATAAAAGTTTTGAATTCAAACTGCAAATAGAAATACTGAAGCTAATGCCAGGTAAATTCAGTAGACAGTTACTAGATAAAAGAGAAGCCATGGGCAAAGGAAGTAGTAGTAATGCTAAAATAAGGAGTTCAAGAATACCCAAAGGGAACATCAAGAAGATGGGAAGTAATTTCTTACTATATTTGCACGGGTGGGTCAGTCGAACAAACTGTCAAAGCTACAAAGACTGTCCTTCTTCAGAAATCCAATTCTGCAAAAACTTTTGAATTATTTCTCGAGAAAACAAAGCCTCAATCAGAAGATTGTGTCACCTCTTACAGTATATGTGTGTGTATAAAATAGTAAATTAGAAGAAAATACTCTCTTCACCTTATTTCTCTCTTATTGTTTGTTCCTCCTCAATTCCCTATGTTATTTTGTAACTAAGTACCTTACCATTTTAGCAAATAAAAAACAGTTAGTTTTCTCCTTAATTATCTTCTATCACAATTCAAAATTATCATCAAAATCAATGTTGTAATATCATTCACAATCTATATATGTGCATATGTGTGTATTGTAACTTAAAACACAAAATTGATATACGTACTGTTATGTAATGGCGGTCGAACCAAGCTCTCCATCTCCAGCACGTCTCATACGCATATGAGTTGGCACAAACTTTATTATAATAAAAGGAATCCCCAATGTTGCGTGTCTACCAACTCATATTTATACACCACTTCTCCAGGTTATTTAGCGATATGGGACTATACCAATTTCAAACCGTCGTTCCTTCTTGCAACATGCGAGACAACCCTAACACGTACGCACATACATACATGTATTTGTGTATGTATGCACATATATGTGTATACACACACACATATGTACTATGTAATTTCTCCAATTTCAAAAATATTATTTGGACTTATTTTAGAATCAAAAAATATTATTTTAAATTGTAAAATTTTGAAATAACAGTAATATTTTTTTTAGAATATATAAATTAATTAAATATTATGTTTAATGTATAACTTTTGTAATTTTAACAATATTATTTTATATTCAATTTAAAATAAATATACTATCTTGAATAGTTAGAATCAAAAAATAATAATATACGTATTATTACTTATAACTACTTAAAATATATCTTAGTTAAATTTATGATATTAAATATATAACTTATTTTTATCAGAAAAATAATATAAATAGGTTTATAATGAAAAAATAATGTTTTAACACATTAAAATTTGAAAAAAATAATGATATGTTTTTATAATTATGTGTGCATAGATAAATTTATAATATTTAATATGTATAGACGTATAATTTCATACACATTCATTTTAGTAAAACTGAAAACAAATAATATCTTCGTAGTTATCTTCTATTATTCATATATACGAGTCTACTGCAATTTGAAACTATCGTCTAAATCTATTTTGCTTTGAATGTTTCTCATATAAATTAAAATATGATTTGTTGAAACTTCAAAAATATTGTTTTTAAACCAATTTGATATAAAGTATTTCATTATGAATACATGGAAGAAAAAATAGTATTTATAATTATTAAAATATACATATATCAATTAAGTATGATAGCTAATGTGTAATTGATTTAATTTGGAAAATATTATTTTAAATTATTTTTATAAAAGAAAAATATTGTTTTAACACATAAAAGTACGAAATTAATAACATTAGATTTATTAGAAATTTATTTCTACATTCATTTAACATGCTTATATATATAAACTGATAGAATATTATTCTTAATGTATGGTTTATTTAAATTTGGAAAAAATATATTTTTAATATTATTTTAAACTGAAACATACCATTCTACATATTTATAGTCCAAATTAATTATATGCTTATCATTATTTATTTTATTGATTTGATTTCACATATTAATTTATTAAATCTATTTTATTTATTAATAATAACTCGGAAGAACTATCGTGAATTCCAAGAATTGTTAAATCTCTCATTGTTTCTCTTCCAATATATTATAAACAAATTCCTATAGTTTATAATTTCTATAATTATTAACAAATCTCTCTTCAATACTGACAAGCTATTTATTTTGGAGTATGGTTTGTACAGTCGTTTAATTTCACTCAACTATTTTAGGTTCAAGTTTGTATTATTATTTTCCTCCTAAATCGGTGTTTTAAGTACAAATAAACGTACATGCAATAATCAAGACTCCTTAGCTCAGCCTACTATTCGATAATAATCGGTATCGACGTATAATTTGTAAAAAATTAGAAGATTCTCCTTGATTTTCTTTAACTTATTTACAGCCAAGTTTATGTTGTTATTTTTTTTTCTAAATCAATATTTCATTATAAGCTAATATATACACAACAATTTAAACACATGACCTGTCAAGGACCCCTTGTTCAAGTGGTTGGAGGTACGGCGTTTTAGACAAAGTTTCTAGGCGTTTTAGACAAAGTTTCTAGAAGTCATAGTTCGAGCTGAGATATCATAATACTTTGCTTGAATAAAATATCACTTGCGTTGTAATAAAAAATAAAAAATTAACACATGACTTACACCGATTTTTTGATAATAGTTGTAATGATGTCACACTTTTTTGATGTCAATATGAAATACAAAAAATGTCAATCTACAAGTATTAACAATCTTAATATCACTTAGGATAAGGTCCAACAATTACACTTCTTTTATAAATTCAAAACGTCATACAAATATTACCAAATCTTATAACTTAAAAACGGGATCTACAAATAAATTTTTCTTACAGATTCATTCTTTATTAATTAATAATATAAATGAAAATTCAAGCTAACAAAAAGTTAGATGTTGCAACCTAGAATTAAAAATTCAAACTAACTACACATGATTTCAGTGCAAAAATATGCTTAAATATTTGTCGCATATAATTTGTAGGTAAACAATTCACACGCAAAGAGGTTGCCGTAACACTCGTAAATAGTAATAGTTGTGGGAGGATTTTCTTGGTTATCTTTCATATTCTGCAATAAGATGTAAAATGAACTTCATTACCACAAAATATCGGCTTAATTGAGGTTATGATTTTTAAATCACTTTATTACTCTCTAAAAATTTGAAAACAAGGGAGGGAATTCCAATTGAATATTATATTTAAAAATGTTGTTACCAAATTTTATAAATAAAAATAATTATATTTTGGTATACAAAATCATATTGAAAATATGGCACATTAATAGTGATGGAAATAATGCAATTTCTCTCTAGAAAATTTGTTCATTTCAAAATTTGATCGAGACTGTTTCTAGTAGAGCCTGGGGGGTGGAGCAGTTTGTGGAGGGAGGAAAAAAAGTATTTCCATGTATACTACGAAAATATCTTCATGTACATAATACCATGTTTCAAATGGAGTTTTCTGGTAGAAAAAGTCTTCTGCTACATCAGCTCTAGTGTACCTAAATCATTCAGGATGTTTGATCAAAGATCAAATAGCCCATAGTGGTCCCCTATTTTACCAGAATAAGAGAATTTTATTTTTGCAATCAAAAGGAGACAATGATAACAAAAGATCTACTTGACTTAGCTTTATAGAACACATGTTCATAATTCGGGGCAAAAAACCAGCAGCATAATAACGATAATTACAATAGTGCAAACGCATTTAATTAAACACACAAAAAAAAAGATGATTACTTTAGCAGGTGCAAAAAAGTTTATGTGAGCATGAACGAGAGCATGTGTCTAGCAATAAGTGCGAACATCTCAGAAAGCAGTCGCATGATGAATGCATACTAAACTATGAGCTATATATATAACTAGGGTCGGACTCAAGAACCTCGCTATAACTGGTTATTTAAGAATATACGGAACATGACAAACAAATTTGAAAGGTGCACAAAATAAGACTGCAAGGCTATTGTAGGGTACACGATTCATTAGTTCCGGAAAGAATACACTGAACAGCATCAATATTGTCGACCTACATTAAAAGTTTCTTCCGGTCAACATTTAGCTACTTCGTTATCTTTCAAACAAATTCATTCCTCAATTGTTTTAACCTCAATATCTCCAGTTCCATTACATGATCAATAAACTAAGAACGGAATAATCGACCATGACCAGAAAAGCCATAAACTAATGCATGCAAACAAGTATAACATCAAGCTTAATTGTTCAATAGAACAAAAAGGCATAAACAATTGCATACAAATTCGTATAAGCAATGCTTAACTGTTTAGCAAAACAAATTCGTATAAGCAATGCTTAACTGTTTAGCAAAACACGCATCCCCGCCAATATAATGGTATGACATAACAAACATTATTGTTTAAAAAAACAAGGACAACAACAAATCCAGCAAAATTCAACTAAAAATTACACAAAACTCATACAGTATATACACACCTTAGTTACCGATACATAATCCTCATCCAAAGCTCTTGCACCATTAATCTACACCTGCCAGAAAAGAAAAAAAACCCTATTTTTAAAATCACTCCAATCCAAACCTTACAATATGATATCGTCAAAAATAATTACCGGAGAAATTCATTAAATCAAACTCTCAAAACTTCAAAATCCTCCACTTATCTTAACAATTCACCAAAAAATACTATAACATAATGCCCAACTACTGGCTCGAATCATCCTTTCCGATATCGCCATCTTCTTGATTCTGCTCATGTTGATTTTCTTGATGAATCTGAACAGTGTTTCCTCCACCGCCAATTCCAACCCTAACATTATGACCCATCTGTTGATAAAAATGGTTCAACCCTTGTGTATTCAGAACCCCAATATGCCCATCTTGAGACAGCCCTAACTGAAGCCCGGGCATTTGTGGCCCGGGCTGCCCTCCCAGCATTGAAGTAAAGCTCATGTGGCCACTCATCCCTGTCATCTCCATCCCCACAAACCCTAAATTGCTCGAGCTAGGGCCGGCCCCATTATTATTGTTGTTGTTACTGCTATTATTGGAATTCATAAACCCGGAATTAAAACCTCCCCATAACCCAACAGCCCAACTGTTGTCGGGCTTAGAGTTCGGCATCGCCTGAGAAGAAGCTAAAGCGGATGCGGGTATGGTACCCGACCCGGTAGCGGCGATGATGGCGGGTTCTGCATGATGCAGAAGCCACTGAACGGTCTCGCCGTCGGATTTATGGCCGAGTTCTCGGGTCAGCTGGAAGATTCTGGCGGCGCAGAGAGCGGGCATGCGAATCCTCCGGCCGCGGCCGTCGACTTTGGTGTGGCGGTCTTTGTTGGAGGTCCGTTTTGGGGCAAGAAGGGCTCTTTTTTGCGGGTCTTGAATGGATTCGGGTTGGGTCATCAATTGACGATCCGAGTTGGGTTGGGATTCTTTTGGATCCATTAAAAGATTGGATTTTTAGGAGAGAGAAAGTGGGGTTGATGAAGATGAGAAAAGGGGCTGTGGGGAAGAGGAAAAAGATGGAAACTTTGAGATTTTTATGGGTTTTTTTTTACTGGGTTTTTGGATTGGTTGCTGTTACTTTGACTAGTATTTTCCTAGAAAAGGAAAAAGGACAAAGATGAATTGAAAAGGAATTTGATTTGGTTAAAAACATGAGACTGCAGTAAAAAGAATAGATTAAATTCTCTGCTGCTGAAATGCAGTCCGCTGATTATATATTTCTTTACCTTTTTCTTCTTTTCTTTGACTTCGTATGAATATCAATCAGGTCGGAAAAATTAGTGAATCAGAATTCGCGTAGTCAATCTACTTATCTTGAACTTGTAATACATCTCTATTTTGTTGCTTGCTTTGCAATTTCAACAGATTGAATAAGTTCAAAAAACTAATTATCACTAATACTGGAAAGAAAGAAAAAATCCAGACAGACTGAACGTTCATGCTATTAAAACGCAGGGATGTGCACTTTTTTTTTTCTATTGGATATTACTTTTATTTATTGATGATGATAGTGGAGTAGGAGGAATGATTCATTTTATGCCTGCTTTTTAAAGTTTATGTTTGTAGCTGTACTAAAATCAAGTGCCTCGCATACTAGTTATTCTCCGTTATTAATTATTGATTGTTTATATTTGCATCACCATCTAACTGCACTCTATACCCGTATGCTGCAGTGAAAGAACATTGACATATGAAAAAATATTTTAGACTTTGCAACCTAAACGTCGTGCCTAGGTATACTAATTTTTCAAGATCTTCTTCTACTGGGTAACACCTTTTTCAAGGTGTTTGTTCTCATACTGGCAAAGGTGGTGGTTCTCGTTATGGTAAGGCTGCTGGTTTCCAACCTAAATGTTAGAGATGGACAGGGCCGGTCCTGAACACTTGGAGGCCCAAGGCAAGACCAAGGCAATTTGCTTCAAATACATAAAACATAGCAGAAATTTAGGTAAAAATAGGACTCGAACCTTGGCTGCTCCAGTGTAATAACAATCGCAATACCACTGGACTAACTGATCTTTTTGATATTGGAAAATAATCCACCTCATATATAACTATTTTTAAAATTTTGGGGCCCTAGAATATTGAAGGCCCTAGACCACCGCCTTGGTGGCCTTGGGTCAGGGCCAGCCCTGGAGGTGGATTTCTGAAAAAGCCTCCCCGTGTATGGGGATAAGGTTGCATACTACCGTGATATTTACCACAACCTGCTTATAGTGGGTGCTTTGTACATTAGGCACTAGCTTTTCGAAGGATTATCGTATTCGTCCCATCAAAAAATTCATCATATCCGTTAAAAATGCAAAAAAAAAAAAACTTTATTTCTATTTAATAATTGAGGAAAAGTCATTGAAAGTTGATTACGTTGGAGAGAAATCATCTCCCTCCATCTTAATTTCATTTTTCAATCTCTTTCTTTTTTCTTGATATGTTTAACAAGGAAAAGCCATTGAAAGTTGATTACGTTGGAGAGAAATCATCTCCCTCCATCTTAATTTCATTTTTCAATCTCTTTCTTTTTTCTTGATATGTTTAACAAGGAAAAGCCATTGAAAGTTGATTACGTTGGAGAAATTTATTATGGTAAAATATGTAGGGAAAGATTTATCACCAATAGTGAGCGGAAGCGATTTAAGCAAAATCTAGTATTGCCTATTTGAATACCAATGTAAATCCAAAATCAATTATGATATCACATAAAATCAAACAACGGAAAGAAAAGAGACACAGAAGATTTAACGTGATTTGGATTTGTATCATACGTCCACGAAGATCCAACAACCATTTTTATTTCTATCATCAATTCGGAGAGATTACAAGCCATATCAATAATTAGAGAGTTACAAAATATGGAGACCCTCTCTAATCAATGACTCAATCGAAGAATTACAATTTAGAGCACTCAAAATAGAAAAACCTCAAATTGATATATTTAACTAGGGTTTCTATTAATTACAATTATTGAAAATCTGATCTCATATGTAATACTTAATTAGGAAGATGATTAAGAGGATAATATGTAGATGCTCTAATCACTTTGGACCATCGGATCATATCAAAAGAATCTACACCATCACTAGAGAAGAACCTTGCACCAAACTGATGAAACTAGCCTCCAAAATTTGACTTTAGCAAAACTCTTGAAAAATAAAGCTTCAGCGACTCAGACGTCTGATTGAAGAGGTCAGACTTCTGAGTGAAGATCAGACGTTTCTGTGAAATAACCTGAAACTCTCCGGTTTGTCAAAACAGCAAATTCGACGTCTAATTAGAGAAATCATACGTCTAATCTCCTGAAGGCTCAAAGTCTAGCAATTTACAGATATTCAAACGTTTGGCTTGGGTTCCCAAACGTTTGAGTGTCTAACACTGGCAATTTTTAACTCCTCTACTCCGTCTTCTTTTGCTCTCTTCCTCCAATCGACTTCCCGACTCTTCCAATACGAGGCTTTACATAACATCTTCAATCTGAATCACTTACAGGTACATATGTGAATCACATAATAACAATACTCCACCTCGATTCAAAATATGTAGGTTTCATTGACAATTAAAAAAATAATCATAGGGATTGTTGGGTCTTGTGCCCCGTGGCGCTCAAGCAACTAAAATCAAACTAATCAAGTTTGAGCAATGCTCAAACTTATCCTTAGGAAGTGACTTTGTCATCATATCTGAAGGATTGTCCATAGTACTCACCTTCACCAACTTGATCTTGCTTCGTTCTTCCTTAAGCATAAGGAAGAATCCTCTAACATCAATGTGTTTCATATGAGAACTATAAGCGTGATTCTCTATAAGATGAATCGCGCTCTGACTATCTGAAAATAACTTTACTGTATGTTGCACCATAGAAAGATCATCCAATAACTGAAGCAAACACAATCCCTCCTTAGTCGCTTCGACAATCGATATCAACTCGGCTTCAGTAGTCGACAAAGCTACTACAGAATCCAGTTTTGATCTCCATGAAATCGTGCTTATGCCAACTACAAAAACATAGTCCGACACTCACATCCGTCTGTCTCTATATTCAACATAATCTGAATCATAGTAACCTCTAAGAGAGACATCGCCATCTACTTCACCGTACAACAAGCCAACCGAAGAAGTGCCACGAAAGTATCAGAATATCCATTTCACTGCTTGCCAATGCTCTTTA
The DNA here is from genome assembly GCA_030737815.1 of Allium fistulosum. Lineage (NCBI taxonomy): Eukaryota > Viridiplantae > Streptophyta > Magnoliopsida > Asparagales > Amaryllidaceae > Allium > Allium fistulosum. The sequence continues at coordinate 1,347,608,565 of CM060902.1, forward strand.
TCGGTGTTAGACATATATCGACTCACAACACCCACAACATGGGCCAAATCTGGTCTCATGCACCATCACATACATAAGACTACCAACGGTACTAGAATAAGGTATATTAGTCATATACCTCTTGTCTTCATCCGATGAAGGTGATAAGTTTTAAGATAACATAAATGAGAGTCTAATGAAGTGCCAAATAGTTTAGCTTTCTCCATACCAAATCTAGCAAGGACCTTCTCGATGTACTGCTCCTAAGTGAGTCTTAACTCTCTTTGCTTTCTATTTCCGAATATCTCTATTTCCAAAAAAAATTGTGCTTTTCCCAAATCCTTCATATCAAACTCCTTGCTAAGCTCTACTTTCAAATCTGTAATTCTGACATACTCCGAGATGCAATCAACATGTCATCAACATATAACAGAAGATATATCATATCTTCATCACACCTCCTGAAATAAACACACCGGTCTTAGAAGCTTCTAGATTAACCCTGTAAAAGCATAAACTTATCAAATCTCTTATACCATAGTCTAGGAGACTGCTTTATTCCATATAGAGATTTGTTAAGTTTACAAACATAATCTGACCTGTTACTATCAATGAACCCCACTGGCCGCCACAAATAAATTTCTTCATCCATATCACCATGTAAGAATGTAGTTTTGACATTTAGTTGCCCAAGTTCCATATCATGATAAGCACCTAATGCCAAAAGAATATGAATGGATGTATGCCTTACAACTGGAGCAAAGATATCATGATACTCTACCCCTTTCTTTTGAACATACATATTTGCTACTAACCTTGCTTTATATCTGAAATCACCATTGCCGCATCTTTCACTCTATAGATCCACTTACATCCAATTGCTCTCTTGTCAGTGGAAAGAGGCACCAAACCCCAAGTATGATTTTTCTGCAAAGATTCAATCTCATATTCCATAACAGCTAACCAACTTGAACTATCAACTGATGCAACAGCTTTTTCTATAATCTCCGGGCTCATCATGGACAACATTGAATGCATATGTTTCTATGTCATCGAAGATAATGTCTTCTGAAACACCCCACCCCCTTAGTATTTCCTAAAAGGGAACACCAAAGGATGTGGTGCGTTATAGGTATAGCTAAAGCATCACGGAGACTAAGATTCACAAGACAATTAAGTAAAAACAGCGGAAAACATTTAAGTAGTAACTCATTATTCAGAATTAAACTTCATAAAATAAGTCATAAAAGCAGAATATGTCTCAAAACCAAATACTCATGTCTTATGAAAAATACATCTCAGACTCAGAATCAGAGTACAAAAATAAGAACAATCATAATCCCACTCACAAGTGCCAAATCCATCATAAGAAAAATGTAAAAGATGAAGAACAAAAGAATACATCTGAAATGAGAAAACTTCGGTAACCTGAATCAACTCAACTCTGCTGGCCTATTGGGGGGAAAGGGGAAAATAGAGGAGTGGGTCAGTCAATAAGTCTGGTGAGTGAAAGTAATTACTAGCATTTCTAAGCAAGATAAAGGTAATAGACTAAGCAACAGTTCTAGTTTAAAAGGAAATAAAGGAAAGATAAAACACGCATAGAGGACTGTTTGCTTTGATTATTTGCTTTGATTTTTTCGATTGTTTGCACTTGTCTTAAACTGTTGTGATTAGGCTGAAATCTTAATCCTATCTCAACCGCTATCTTGATTAGGCAGAAATCCTAATTATACCCTTTGATCGGCCTTCTTATCTCTGTTGTGCAACTATGAACCAATCCTGTTGGTCACAGCAAAAGACGTCTCTTTAGCGCGTAGGACGCAGTAGCGAATTATTTACCCTAATCGATGTCGCACACTCGGTCATCGTCGGCACACACTAACTGTCGCCCCCTCTTTGACCCTTTATTTACCCTAACCAGCATTAGCATGCCCAACCTCACCTAACTGTTGTGAGACCATCAGTTCTAGTCCTGAAAGGGAATGCTGCCCAGCCTTACCTAACTGTTGTGAGACCATCAGTCCTAAACCTGAAAGGGAATGCTGCCGGTACTGATCCTAACAAACAATCTTCTAGTTTTGCACCTATGAAGATCCCGGACTCGGCCTTCGAAAATCGGCACCCGTACTTCACTTGTACTCAAAATGCCGTAGATTCAAACGCCGAATCTGGCTCCCCGGAGCTTATAACACCATTAAGTATAACAACACAGCGGAAGAAAAAGAATATATCAATATATAACATTGATACAATGACAGATACAAAATCTGATACAATATGATACAACAGATATCAACATACATCAAAGATATGATACAAGAGATAGCAGGGGAATGTAAATAGATAACACCAGCAGCGGATAGAATGTCTCCAATAGAATGCTCCAAGATAAGCAACGTCAGTCCATGAACTCCAATGAACTGAACTAGCTCCAACTAATCTACAAAACCTGAATATCTGAAAACCCCAACTCTAGACTGCCCGTGTGGAAAATGGTGGGCACCCAGAGTTTAGGAAGGGAACAATAAACCCCGAGTCAGTCGTGGGACTGGTGTGAGCAACAAAAACAGTTTATCTTTAAACAAACAACAAAGGAATTTTAAACATTGAATCCGCAATGCTTTTGGAAAATGAAACTACCATAAGGCCTCCTGCACACACACACAATGCAAACGCAGAATCGGAGGAGATTTCTCCTTATGATAGTCAAAGATGCTTACTACGCAAAGGAAACTCTTTTGATATTATTATTAGTGCATAATGTCGAAAAGATTTCGAAAGTACAATATTAATCTTAGCCAACATACAACCATTATTGTATGCCTACTATAGCTACTATGTTCAATAATAGGTTACCGCCACATTCCATGGTAGGTAATACAACTAAAACCGTACAAGGCTCATATTGTTTCTTTGGATTTTCCAACAAATGGTCAGGCTAAGGAACTTCCTATGCCACGAAGGAACGTCTCTGGCGGGACGCTCCGAGAGACAACCTGCTCTCTGCCAACACAAGGCCAGTTACCCCCTTCCCGGGTAGTAAACCTGAGATACGCCACCCCCGGTCCTTTGGGACCTTTATCCGAGCGCTCAATAACCAACATCACACATAATAAATAAAGTGTGTCCACATGAGTAAGTATCTGGGCTCTATACCATGATACTACCCTTTTCCAGAAGGAATGGTCATACCCTAGGGAAGCTACCCCTAAAACCTTGCCGCATCTTTCATGTTTTGACCATTTCCGGGTTGTGAGGTCTGACGAAGTCTCGTCCACAAAGCTACGCTTTTTCACAAAGCCATGCTCTGATCACAAATGATCAATAAATGATCAATACACAGCAGCACTCAGCATGCCACATTACCAAATTGGGAGTATATCGCTGATAACCTTCAACTACATAACCTTTGAGCTCGTACGTCTCAGAGAAGGGTGTTAAGCTAAGGGAATAAATTCTCCGCCACCAACAGAAATGTATTTGAAAGAAATCTGCTTTATATCTCAAAATGTAATGTCAGACATGTAACCATACAAGTCTGTTCCGGGTTCGAACAGAACCGAAGGCACTTCCGAAGAAGCCCTTGCAATCCGGGTATTCACAATCCCGATCGGACTTCCCATCACTTAGGAAATCTCTATACCGGAGCAACTCAGTGCAGAGACAATCGATAGGTTATCCTATCGTTTTCGCAAATACCCGGTCTTCAACACCGGTCTTCAAATGCTATCCATATACGACGTATCACTAATTCGGAATGGGTTATATGACACAAAGGTCTTTTCCCGGCTAACCCGAATAGTGAGCGCAATATTTAAAAATATATGGATATTGGGATTTCAGTTGAGTCACAACTTATTACCCAAAACTTCTCTTTAAATGGTTTAAACAAATTACCATTTTTAATCTTTTTAAAAAAAAATCATGTTAACAACCTTCAACGGTTTAAACAATTTCCACACCTTAATCTTTTAAACAAAAGATTCATTCATAGATTTTCCAAATTAATTCTCATTTCAATTTGATTAACTCGTTAAATCTTTAAAACAAAGATTTAACTTATAGCTTTCAAAAACAATTCCATTTCAAATGGTTTAAACAAACCATCATTTTAAATCTGTTAAAAATAAACAGATTTAATTCATAGCTTCCAAAAAGAATTCATTCATTCATAACTTGGAAAACCATTTTTCAATTCAAACTTGAAATTCCTTTAATTAAACTGGACTTTCATTCCTTATCTGAAAGCTTTTATTCTTTTAAAACAAACAGTTTTCATTTCAGAAAATCTGGTTCATTTATACGAGTTAAGGTCCTTGGGTTAAATCCAAATTCTCAAAATTATACTTTTAAAATAGTTTAACTTCATATAAACACATTTATAACATTTTAACCAAAATTTCCAATCATAGGATTCAATTCCAAATTATTTGAATTCAAATTCAAATTGAATTATTTAAATTGGAAATTTTACCAAGTTATTCAAAATAACTTTTATCTTAAAAACTCCATTTCAAAAGCTTTAACATTTAACCCAAATCCATTTCCAAAATCAATTGAAATTAAAATTTCAATTTCAAAAATATTAAATTTAAATCATCTGTGACTCAACCGATTTCCTCGTACAATCCATATCTGTGTGTGTATGAGTGTGGTCCAGGGGTTTTACCCAATAGTGCAACATCACAAATCATCACATCATCACAGATTCAAGCATATCAATATCGATAAGCGGTATATCTCTACAACGCTTATCTATATACATAGAATCACAGATAGATAATATAAATGCATTATAGATATATAAATTACAGCTTGAATTAAAACAATTCAAATCACAAAGCATCACACAGTAGAGATCAAACAATTCACAGCATTCAATAGAATACAGACATCTATATTTTAAACCAATCAAGATATCTGATTAATTTAAACCAGATCATTTTCCTTTAATAAATTTCTAATCATGGTTAATTAATCATCAATTAATTACAAAATATTAAATTAATTATCCCTTAATTAACCATTAATTAACCTTTAATTAATAATTAATCCTTAATTAATTATTCTTAATTAATTACAATAATAATTTAATTAATTACTCCTCAATTAATAATTATCTCTTAATCACTTTAATTATTTACCTTTAATTAATCATTCTTAATTTAATTACCTTAATTAATTAACCACATTAATTAATTATTCTTTAAAGTAATTAACCTTTAATTACTCGGTAAATAAATCTTTAATCATTAATTACCCATTCTTAGTTACTTCCATTTAAGTAATTTTTTATTTATTTAATCAATCATTAATTACTTGATGAATTAACTTGAATTATCAATTAATTCTATATTAATCACTTTCATTAAGTAATTTACTTCAAGTAATTAATTTCTTTAACAAATAAAATTTAACTTAACCTTGAAATTTTAATTAACAATTATAAAACATCCTTAATATTAACTTCTTGAAATATCATTAAGTTTATAAACTTTAAAAATAAAAGCTAAGTTTATTAAAAACCGTACTTTTAAAATTTAGCTAATTTAAAACAATTTATTTAAAAATCCTTCTTAACTAATCTTAAACTTGAATATCATTTAATTATAAGAAGAGAATTGTTTTAATAGGATTTAATCAAGATTTAAAAATTTAAAAACTTGATTTTTCTTTGAATTTTTAAAACTGCTTTTGCCTAACATCAGAAACCCGAGCAAATGCTTGTTTTACACGGGCTTGACTCCGGGCAAAACCACGTCTTCACTCACTTCGAGTAAACCCATCATTTTCACGTGCTTAACCTCGAGACGTTCGCTTTCTTCCCCAACCTATAACCACCCATATAAACAAAAATGCACCGATGATCCCTGTGTACGTGTACACGAACTATGATCGACTTCGATCATCATCGCGACCCTCAGCCGGTCGCTAATGACCACGGTAACCTATCTGACCACCCAACATCATGAGTCGACGACGAATTTGAAAATTGAACCATCCAGCAGCCTCCAGGAATCACCCTGTTCACCAAATTTCGCTCCGCGTGGCCACCTTCAGCCACCAGAGAACTTGCGATCACCCCCCACAGCTGCTACACCTTCCCACACATCTTCTCTCCAAGTCCGGTCTACTCCGGTGCAATGATGATGACGTAACAGGCCGAATTTCAACATCGACAAAGTCCTGGTTCTAAACCCTAGTTCACCGATATCAGATCACCACAGCCTTTGATAAATTCCATTTCTATTTTTTCTGATGATCTTCCTCATGCCTACTCCCTCCAGGAACGACCACAACTCACCCATCGTTGTCGATCAATGGCAATTGACAATAAACCCAAATTTGAACAAATCCGATTATCTCAACCATTACACATCTAAAAATCAGAATCTTTACATCAAAATTCATCATTCTGCTCATCGTTTCAAAATATGTAATCAGAGATTAGAATTAGCTTGATCTATTTTAACTCATCTTCTTATTTTCACTGTAGTTTATAAATGTTGAGATAAATACCCAACCATTTTACTTGAAATCATCTTCATAAATGATATCTTCTTGTTTCAATTGTTTGCTCTTCAGAAATCAAAGTTTGATAAAGTTTTGATTGAGAGATATAAATTTTGTTTGTTGTTTTTGAACTGTAATCATAATAGAGACAACATATACATTCATATACACTACTACACAGAGCTATTCAATCATATTTCCATAAAAAAAACTCATGCAAACATATCATACTACTTCATTTCAAACCTCATCAAAATGTAAACAGATTCAAGCTTTTAGGTTTAGATGTTTGCTCACTTGATTTTCTTTTGAACAGAGAAGGTTGAATACTGGAAAGAATTCTGAAGCTTGATGCTCGAAACAGGTTGTAAAAACTAGCAAGCTGAAACCTTTCTTTGATCTCTAGTTTGAATTGATTCAAGTTGTTTTAAGTGGATGTTTTTTTTAAGTTTATATAGTGTTGCTTCAGTTTTTTCTTAGCTTTGAAGATGAACGAATTGGAATGAGGTTGATAAAAAGAAGTTTACAGGCTATCATTATTTTATTTGTACAATAGGGTAATATTTTTGTACAATTTACAGTGATATTTTTCTTCTTTGTTGGCTGGTATGTTATTTTCGGTGGCTAAGGAGATTTGCATTTATTGCTTTGTACAAATCTATACTTATTCAAATTTTAAATTGTACTTGAATATATAGCATTGTCCTTATCTTATTTTCCTTTTACTTGTTCTTGCCCGGTTACCTTCTTCTTCTTTACTTTGACTATGTACTTGCACTTGCCTGCATATTTCATCTTTTTGCTTTTCTTTAACTCGGCTGATAGATGTGGCATTAATTGCCCTGGGTACTTTATGTCCCCTTATGATATTTATATTTTCTTTTGTTTGTTTGAATACTTTAATAAAATTTGATGTCTTCTTTTGTATTTATTTCTTGAGTATACTTCTACAACCTTGATTTTATTTCATTTATACATACTTGTATATAATTTATTTGTCTTATGCTTAGTGATATAAAAATGAATTCTAATATATCTACTTTATATTGTATAAAACTATATAAGTGATCATATAGATATATATTCTATATTTTAACATGTTGTTAAATTTCTAGCAATTGTTTACTTTGTATTTTTATAACTTATCTTATATATTTGTATTTCTATTTTTATTTATTCCTTATTATTTTGTAACATAGATAATCTCTATTTTTAAGTAGTTGTTAAAGTTTAGCAAATGTATTTACTTGATATTTTATATCTTGTATATTTTCATTTTGAAACCATTTATTTACAATTTAAATTCAAATCAAATATATATCTATATATATATATAATTTCAAATCCATTCATATATGCCCATATACATATATATTCACATATATACAATATTTACAATATTTTTAAATATAAATGATTTATACCAAATATATTTGGATTCGGGGAAACTCGCATCACTTTATCAATAAATTTTCACAATTTTTATTCAAAAATACAATTAATTATTAATTTAAATATATATAAAATTTGGGGTCGTTATAGCACCCCTTGCCCAAATCCCCAGATTTGAGTCTCTATCTATTGGCCACTTATTTACCCTAATCAGCATAAGCGTGTCCCGGCATCACTTATCTGTTGTGAGACCATCAGTCCTAGATCTGAAAGGGAATGCTGCCGGTACGGGCCCTCTTCTATGTTTGCTTATTAACTTAATTCAAGATCTAAGTTTTAAAATAAGCCTCTTCTTTTATTTCTGCTATATTATCTTATTAACTTAATCCAAGATCTAAGTTTTAAAATAAGCCTCTTCTGTTATTTCTGCTATATTTGCTTATTAACTTAATCCAAGATCTAAGTTTTAAAATAAGCCTCTTCTATTATTTCTTTCTTTCTAATTATAACCTATGTGTTATAATTATTCTTGCAATTGTTACCCTTCTATTTTCTCTTTTTTAGTTATAACCATTTGTTATAATTATGCTTGCAAATATCTTAAATTTGCCTATTTCAGTCCATCTCTATTTTATTTCAGTTTTTCTTATTTTACATCCGATTTATGTAAATTTAGTGTTTTTCTATTTTAATCCATATTAGCGAATTCTTCTCGTTTTAATTTATTCGCGTAAAATGGGATTAAATCTCTATAAAAAAAACTAACATTTACAGGCTAAATTCCAAGTTAAAACAGATGTAAATAATTGTAAATAACTGTAAATGACTATAAATAACTGAATAACATAGCTGAATAAAATAGACTGAAATGAACTTCTGAAATTTACTTAAAAACTAACTGTAAATAACTTATATAAAAACTGTCTCAAAATTGTAGAAAAACTATAACTATTGAGAACCCTACTATTTTGAATTACTTAAAAATCTAAAATAATTACATAACACTCACCTATGGTCTTTAGCTCTAATCCTTGGCCTTCCTGGATCCACTTCTTGGACGTAGAATATTTTTATTAAAAAGATCTTCTCCCTAGAAATTTTTTCTATTTAGGGTTCAGCCTCAGGCAATGAACCCAATTGGAAGAAAATTTGAATGAGAAAAATAGCTAGGTCTAGGGTCTTATTTATAGTGTTGCTTAGGGATCTCAGGTCGTAGGATTTAAAGATTAAATCTGGTGCAACCACGTCATAGGCTCACTAGGAACCGTCGGATGCAGCTAAGAACGCACGAGATTAAACTAAAAACGCAAAACACAGTTACCTGGATGTTTTCACGTCCAGGAAATATGGCGGGTCGACCTGTAAGATTTGAGGGTCGACCTGACAAGGGCGCGGGTCGACCTGCCCCTTATATATATTTTTTCTCTTTCGTTTTAGTTTATTAATTTCTGATTTCTGATTTCTTATTTCTTGCATAACTTCTTCATACTAGCTCGGATTTTGGCAAGTTATGTATGTAATTGATCAGAAAATCGCCACAGACCCAATGGTGCAACTCCTGTAGCTCGATTCTGAAAATTTCACAAACTTATTTTATTGTTTAATTAATTCATTAATTAATTATTATAGCTCAAATTTTGGGTAGTTACATTCTCCCCTCCTTAAAGGATTTCGTCCTCGAAATCTCCAAGGACAGAAGAATGAAATAAATATTTTCATCCAATTTCTACAACCACATATTCAACCATCATCCATTACATCCATTGTCCTTAAGCTTTCTAATGCAATTTATGTCATATGCAATAGTGTAGTGTCAATGTCCCTAACTAATGCAAAAGATTAGGCGGTCTACTGATTCAGTCGACCTCCTTTTTATGCAATCATGTCCGTGCCATGTATCCAAATGAATGCAAGTTTCCTAATGATAACTGATAGTTCTATATGCATGCTACAATCATCATCCAAATGCAACAATCATATGATAATCACCCATTCATAGCAACCATGAAATAAAAATGCAGGTGCACACACATCCATATGCATATGCTTTAGTGACCTAGTTAGGCCGATCCCAAAGAGATAATAGTGCCTAGTGTTTGTATATGCGTCCATTAGCATCCACTAGCAAACACTTGCAACCACTAGCGTTCAACATACATAACATGTTCTAGTAACATGTTTACATTCAGTCCTACCATCCATAGGTTAAATCCTAAGATCTACCCTCCCAAAGGATACAAAGGAAAGAACCTATTCTAAACTAAAGATGGAAATAGGAAATTCAAAACGTACTACCGAAGAGATATGGATAAGAGGTACGTATTTTCTCCTCAGTCTCCCACGTAGCGTCCTCAATACTATCTCCCCACTGCACCTTAACCAATGGGACTTCCTTATTCCTAAGCTTCTTGATATCATGTCCAACGATCTTAGTAGGAATGCGACGAACCGATGCTTCTCTCTCTACTTCAACTTCCTCAAGTAGGCTAGGTTCCACTACCTCTGCTGAATCATGTAAGAACTTTCTCAAGTGCGAAACATAAAAAACATCATGAACTCCAGCGAGCCTCTCCGATAGCTTTATGATACGTCATCTTCCCTACCCTTTCTACAATGGGGAACTGTCCTACGAATCTGGGAGCAAGTTTCCCTCTAGATCCAAACCTCGCTACCTTTCTTAGCGGAGACACCTTAATGAAAACCAAATCTCCTACCTCAAACTCAATATCCTTTCTCCGCTTATCTGCATAGGATTTTTGTCTATCTTGGGCCGTCTTCATTCTTCTTCTAATCAAATCAATCTTTTCTGAAGTCTCTCTAACCATGTCGGGACCAAGTAGAAATCTTTCTCTAGACTCTAACCAACATGATGGTGACTTGCAAGGTCTTCCATAAAGAGCTTCAAAAGGTGCCATTCCAATGCTAGCCTGAAAACTATTATTATATGCGAACTCCACTAAAGGAAGGTGCTCCTCCCAAGTTCCTCCAAAATTAAGAATGCACATCCTCAACAAATCCTCAAGAACTCTATTAACTCTCTCTGTTTGGCCATCTGTTTTAGGGTGATATGCCGTACTCAATCTAAGCTGTGTCCCTAAAGCCTCTTGCAAGCTTCTCTAAATCTCTCTAGTAAAGATAGGGTCTCTGTCGCTCACTACGCTAGAGGGAACTCCATGAAGTCGGACTATCTCACGAAGGTATAAGGATGCCAAATAAGGTGATGTCCTCTTACTCTTGACCGGAATGAAGTGGGCGCTCTTTGTCAAACGATCTATAATCACCCAAATACTGGTATTCCCCTTCCTAGATAGGGGTAAACCATCTATGAAGTCTATCAAAACACTATCCCACTTCCATTCGGGTATATCTAGTGGTTGAAGCAATCCGCCGGGCCTCTGCTACTCCACCTTAACTCTTTGGCATACAAGACACTTAGCCACAAACTCTGCTACATCCTTCTTCATGCCACTCCAATAAAACACTCTCTTCATATCCCTATACATCTTATCACCACCCGGATGAATAGTCATTCGAGAATGGTGTGCTTCTGCTAGAACTGCACTCATCAAATCACTAGTGCGAGGAACACAAAGTCTTCCATTTCTCCTTAGCCATCCTTTACCATCGATGGAATAGCGTTGGAGATGTCTAAAGACCTCTCCTCTGCTAATCCTATCCAGAATATCCACAAGCTCTGAATCCTCTCGCTGCCTTGAGCTAGTCTGATCTATGAGGGTTGGCTTAACCTCAAGTGCTGAAATCTTAGCAAAATCTCTGATAAACTTCCTATAATTACCAGCTAAACCTAGGAAGCTTATAACTTCGGTAGCGTTCTTGGGGGCCTTCCAATCTTGTACTACCACTATCTTAGTGAGATCCACAACTAAACCCTCTCTTGAGACTACATGCCCCAAGAAACGCACCTCCTTACATCAAAAGTGACACTTCGAGAACTTTGCTTTCAACTGATGAACACGAAGTGTACAAATAACCTCCTCAAGATGAATAAGATGCTCTTCCATACTCTTGGGAAACACCAGAATGTCGTCCACAAACACTACAACGAACTTATTTAGGACATCTCGAAAAACACGGCTCATCAAATCTACAAAATAGGCTGGGGCATTGGTCAGCCCAAACGGCATAACCAACCACTCAAAGAATCCATCGGGTGTCCTAAATGTTGTCTTATCGATGTTATCGTCAGTGACCCTAAGCTGATGAAATCCAGTGGCTAAGTCAAGCTGAGAAAATACTGAAGAGCCAACTAACTGATTGAAAAGATCGTCAATCCTAGGAAGTGGGTAACGGTTGAGCTTATTCAACTCTCTATAGTCTATGCAAAGTCGAAGGGAACCATCCGACTTTGTAGCAAAGATGACTGGCGCTCCCCACTCAGATATGCTCCATCTGATGAAGCCTTTCTCCAATAGCTCACCAATCTTCTTACTTAACTCCTTCCTCTCCCTAGGAGCCATATGTCTCACGGGCAATGCCACTGGCTTAGTATTGTCATTTAGATAGATCCTAAAGTAGATCTCTCTCTTATGGGGTAGTCCCCTAACCTCCTCAAAAATATCTGGGAAATTTCTAACAACTGGAACTGGATCTAACTCTCCTTGTAATGAATCAAGGGAATAAAGGAAGCTCAACATGATTGACCCCTATGGGTCGCAAGAAACCTCGAGAGTCCGTCCACTACATGTCTCTAATCTGACGACTCTCCTCTTGCAGTCCAATATCGCACCATAAGTGGATAACCAGTCTATCCCCAAAATCATCCCATATCCCGAAAATCCCAGTACATAGGTGTCACAATCAAACTCTATGCCTAGTATAAAAATTTTCAAACCCCTACAAATCATGGATAAATGTGTCGATCCTCCTACGGGGTTTGAAACAACTATAGGGTCTACTACTAGAGAAATATCTAAGTGCAAACAATCAACCAAGGAACTAGAAATGAAAGAATGCGATGCTCCGGGGTCAAAAAGAGTCCTAATAGGAAAATCCGAAATAGAAATAAAATCTTCTACAGAGAGTTTCCTACCTCGATCTGGTCCACTACTTAAAGGTGCAACATCCAAAGCCTATACTTGCGTCGTAGGTGCGCCTGCTCTCTACCCCGTCTTCCGAGGACAAGCTCTACTAAGGTGACCAGGCTTCCCACAGTTGTAACACCTCCCCTTCATTGTGTCCTTCTTACAGTCCTTTGTGAAATGCCCAACCAATCCACGACTATGACATTTCTCGCCTTTCTTGATCTGTCCCTTTTGAGGTCCTCCTCCTTTCTTCTTGTCCTTATCCTTCTTATTCTTCCACCATTGCTTCTTAGAGATTTCTGATTTAAGAACCTCCTTAACCTCTCCTTTCTTAGCTACATCTAACATGAGAGCTAACTCCACAAGTGATTCATACATCGCTCCTATAGGTACATGTGTCAATGCCAACCCTTGGAGGGGCTGGTTCAAACCCTTAGCAAACTTAGTGGCCTTCTTAAGCGGTGTATTAACAAGCTCCATTCCAAACCGAGATAACTCATTAAACTGATTTATATACTCTTTCACCGAAAGACTCCCTTACTTCAGACTAATGAACTTCTCCAACTGCATGCTTTCCTTGGCTTGCGACAAGAACTTTCTCTCAAACCTTTCCCGAAATCCAAACCAACCAATGTCTCTACCCTCCATCTCTAAAATCTCCCACTAGTAAGAAACCTCTCCCTTCAGCTACCAAGATGCAAGCTGAACTCTCTGCTGGTCTTCCAATCCTAACAGCCCAAATATCCGCTAAGTATTCCTCAACCAAGCTCGTGCCTCTACGAAATCCTCCATGCCAGGAAACGTCTTGCCTCCTAGATTAGCGAAGTCCTTGCATAGTTTAGAAAAATTGGCTGGTGCATGTGGATTAACGGGATCTCCACCCACCGTTGCTGCATTGGGTGCTTGCCCTTGCACCTCTGGTGCCGTAGCTTGGAGGTATCTACGAAACCAGCCAGGGACTTGGACACCCTCTGGATAATTTGGGGCGTCCGCCATTCTATCCAAAGAAAAGAAAATTTAGGCTCGAAAGAATCGAAAGAAGGTTGAACTGGACTTTGGGGGGATTTTTATAAAAACACTTTTATACTTGAAAACTATTTCTATAATAAGAGTTTCTTTCTAAAAAATACTTTTAGTTTGAAGATATGTTACCTTTGAAGAATACTTTACTTTTAAAATAAGTTTTTAGGAATCTTGTAACCTTAGGCTCTGGTACCAAGTAAAACACCCCTTAGTATTCCCAAAAAGGACACACCAAAGGATGTGGTGTGTTATAGCTATAGCTAAAGCATCATAGAGACTAAGATTCACAAGATAATTAAGTAAAAATAGCAAAAAACATTTAAGCAGTAATTCATTATTCATAATTAAACTTCATAAAATAAGTCATAAAAGCAAAATATGTCTCAAAAACCAAATACTCATGCCTTATGAAAAATACATCTCAGTCTCAGAATCAGAGTACAAAAATAATAACAATCATAATCCCACTCACAAGTGCCAAATCCATCAGAAGAAAAATGAAAAAGGTGAAGAAGAGAAGAATATATCCGAAATGAGAAAACTCTGGAAATGAATCTCCAAGCAACCTAAATCAACTCAACTCTGTTGGCTTATTGGGAGGGAAAGGGGAAAATAGAGGAGTGGGTCAGACAATAAGTCTGGTGAGTGAAAGTATTTACTAGCATTTCTAAGCAAGATAAAGGTAATAGACTAAGCAACAGTTCTAGTTTAAAAGGAAATAAAGAAAAGATATAACTCACATAGAGTACTGTTTGACTGTTTGCTTTGATTATTTGCTTTGATTGTTTCGATTGTTTGCACTTGTCTTAAACTGCTATGATTAGGCTGAAACCCTAATCCTATCTCAACTGCTATCTTGATTAGGCTGAAATCCTAATTCTACCCTTTGATCGACCTTCCTATCTCTGTTGTGCCACTGTGAACCAATCATGTTGGTCACAACAAAAGACACCTCTTTAGCGCATAGGACGCAGTAGCAAATTATTTACCCTAATCGATGTCGCATGCTCGGTCATCTCCGGTGCACACTAACTGTCGCCCCCTATTTGACCCTTTATTTACCCTAATCAGCATAAGTGTGCTCAGCCTCACCTAATTGTTGTGAGATCATCAGTCCTAGTACTAAAAGGGAATGCTACCCATCCTCACCTAACTGTTGTGAAACCATCAGTCCTAGACCTGAAAGTGAATGCTGCCGGTACCGGTCCTAACAAACAATCTTCTAGTTTTGCACCCCTTGCCCAAATCCCCAGATTTGAGCCTCTATCTATTGGCCATTTATTTACCCTAATCAGCATAAGCGTGTCCCAGCCTCACTTATCTATTGCGAGATCATCAGTCCTAGATCTAAAAGGGATTGCTGCTGGTACGGGCCCTACTTCTATGTTTGCTTATTAACTTAATCCAAGATCTAAGTTTTAAAATAAGCCTCTTTTATTATTTCTGCTATATTTTCTTATTAACTTAATCCAAGATCTAAGTTTTAAAATAAGCCTCTTATATTATTTCTTTCTTTCTAATTATAACCTATGTGTTATAATTGTTCTTGCAACTGTTACCCTTCTATTTTCTCTTTTTTAGTTATAACCACTTGTTATAATTATGCTTGCAAATATCTTAAATTTGCCTATTTCGGTCCATCTCTATTTTATTTTAGTTTTTTTATTTTACATCTGATTTCTATAAATTTAGTGTTTTTCTATTTTAATCCATATTAGCGAATTCTTCTCTTTTTAATTTATTCGCGTAAAAAGGGGTTAAATCTCTGTAAAAAGAAACTAACATTTACAGGCTAAATTCCAAGTTAAAACAGATGTAAATAACTGTAAATAACTGTAAATGACTGTAAATAATTGAATAAAATAGACTAAAATGAACTTCTGAAATTTACTTAAAAACCGACTGTAAATAACTTATATAAAAACTGTCTTAAAATTGTAGAAAAACTACAACATTGAGAACCCTATTATTTTAAATTACTTAAAAATATAAAATAATTACAAAACACTCACCTATGGTCCTTAGCTCTAATCCTTGGCCTTCCTGGATCCACCTCTAGGGCGTAAAATATTTTTATTAAAAAGATCTTCTCCCTCGAAAAAATTTCTATTTAGGGTTCAGCCTCAGGCAATGAACCCAATTGGGAGAAAATCTGGATGAGAAAAATAGTTGGGTCTAGGGTCTTATTTATAGTGTGGCTTAGGGATCTCAAGCCGTCGGATTGAAGATTAAATCTGGTGCAACCACGTCATAGGCTCACTAGGAACCGTCGGATGCAGCTAAGAACGCACAAGATTAAACTAAAAATGCAAAACACAGTTACTTGGACGTATTCACGTCCAGGAAATATGGCGTGTCGACTTGTAAGCTTTGAGGGTCGACATATAGGTCGACCTGACAAGGGCGCCGATCGACCTGCCCTTTATATATATATTTTTCTCTTTTTTTACTTTATTAATATCTTATTTCTTATTTCTTGCGTAACGTCTTCATACTAGCTCGGATTTTGACAAGTTATATATGGAAATTGATCATAAAATCGCCATAGGCCCAATGGTGCAACTCCCATAGCTCGATTCTAACAATTTCACAAACTTATTTTATTGTTTAATTAATTCGTTAATTAATTATTATACCTCAAATTTTGGGTTGTTACATCTTCGATGCTCAATCCAATAAACTCATCAAGCCACCTAGGCTTCCTTTTCTGTCTAACAGGCTTGGTCTCTGAATGAGCTCCAACTTGGATCTGATCCTCTGTACCAACATCTGTACTATCCCCGTCAACCACAGTGCCATCAGAAACACCATCTGAACCTCTATGAAAAGAATCCGAAGATAACCTGCCTTGTGTTTGGTATTCTGAATCTGTCCTCACATTGTCATCGGATGAGGAAGGCTCCACCTTTAACATAGCCTTCTCATCAAAAGTCACATGCCTATTGATAATAAACTTCTTGCTAATAGGACACCACATCCTATATCCCTTCACCCCTCTTCTATAACCTAGAAAGATACACTTTCGACTTTAGGTTCTAGCTTTCCTTTGCTCTCATATACATAAGTTGGGCATCCAAACACATTGAAATGAATAGCTAACAGGCTCTCATTTCCATACTTATTCATGGATCTTCATATCTATAGTAGTAGAAGGTGTGTGGTTGATGAGGAAAGCCACCATAGATAAAACTTTTGCCCAAAATCCTTTCCTCAACTTAGCAACCAATCTGAGGCAACAAGTTATCTCCAACGATGTCTGATTCATCCTTTTAGTAGCTCCACTAGACTGAGGGTCACCAGGTGTGGTATGATGCCTCTTAATACCTTCGGATTCACAAAAGTCGATGAATTCCTATGATACAAATTCACCACCATTATCCGAACAGAGAACATTCAACTTCTTCTCTGACTGCTTCTCAACCCTAGATTTCCACTTTCTAAACCTGGAAAAGGTTTCACTCTTAAATTGTAGAAAGTATACCCAAACTTTACAAGAGAAATCATCTATAAATGAAACGAAGTACCTGGATCCACCCAAGGATGGGCAAGGGGAGGGCCCCCAAACATCTGTATGAACATACTCTAAAACAACTTTTGCTTTATGTTCTCCAATACTAAAAGAAATCTTTGTCTACTTTGCAAGAACACACTCTTCACAAAAGCCAAGCTTTGAATGTTGAACGCCATCAATCAAACCTCGATTTCTCAACTCATCCAAACTGTGTTCACTAATAATGACATATCCGCAAATGCAACAATCTGAAAGAATCTAAATCAGCAGAAGTACAGAGGCTAATTCACCAACTATAGTAGTTCCCTTTAATAAATAAATATTTCCCGCCCTCATGCCTTTTATAACAATCATGGAACCCTTCGATATCTTCATTTTCTCTCCCTCAACTACAATCTTCAACTCAAGCCTACTCAAAGCCCCAATAGAAATCAAACTCTTTCTAAGATCAGGTGCATGTCTAACATCAGTAACGGTATTAATAACACCATCAAACATTCTGACCTTCACACTACCAACACCAACTATATTGAAAGAAGCATCATTGCCTATTAGAATTTCTCCGTCAATCTTATGGTATGTAGAGAAACAGTTCCTATCAGGTGCCATATGATAGGATGCACCAGAATCAATAAGCCGTAAGTTGTTCTTCCCAGAAGGGCCAAAAGCTGTAAACACATCGGTATCACCCTCTGTACCTGATTTCACTACTGCAGACGCTTAAGCTTGCTTTAAGTCTTTTCTTTGTCCTGAGCTTGGGACATTGAGCTACAAAGTGCTCCAGTTTCTTATAATAATTGCAAGTTAATCACTTAGGTCTCTTAGACCGAGACCTTGAATTATATCGACCTCCACCATTCTTTGACTTGCCTTGGTTCCTACCTCTCTGAATAGATAAGCTTTTTGTATCACTATCTACACTAGTGCTCGCCAATCTTCCTCTCAACACCTCATTATAAAGACCGACCTTTACGTCATATATGCTAATATTACTGCAACCGTATATCATGAAGTTAACAAAAGCAGTATACTCCTTTGGTAAGGAACATAAGAGGATCGCTACTTGAGCCTCATCGGTAATAACAACATCTGTTGCCTTCAAGTTTATAATCAAAGTGGTCAAAGCCTGCATGCTCCATAAGGTCGGCTCTAGGCTTCATCTTAAACGAATAGAGTTGTTGCTAAAGAATAATCTGTTTTGTGAGAGACTTATCTTGATATGCATCAGATAATGCATCCCATAATTCCTTCGTCGTCCTCTTTTGAGAAAATTCTCTAAGAACTTCACCTGAAAAACTCAACTGGATTGTTGTAAGAGCTCCATCTTCCATCTCTTCCAAAATAGTCGCTTCAATGTCCTTCAATTTATCAAGTGCAGAAATGATCTTAAAAGTCTTCTCCTTCTTCAATACTGCCTCCATCTTTATCTTCCAATTTCTAAATTATCCCTTTCCATCAAAACGTATAACAGCATAATTGACACCTAATCTACCAATATATTTTATGGAAATCTCCATTAATACCTAAACAGAACAATAACACAGGCTTTGACACCAAACTATAGTGAAAAATGTAGGGAAGGATTAATCAGCAATAATGAGTGAAAGTGATTTAACTAGAATCTAGTATTTCCTATTCGAATACCAATGCAAATTCAAAATCAACTATGATATCACAAAAAAGCAAACGACGGAAAGAAAAGAGAAGTAGAAGATTTACCGTGGTTCGAATTTGTACCTTACATCCATGAAGACCTAATAACTCTTTTTATTTCTATCACCAATTCATAGAGATTACAAGCCAAATCAATGATTAGAGAGTTACAAAATGTAGAGACTCTCTCTAATCAATCACTCAATTGAAGAATTACACTTTAGAGCAGTCAAAATAGAAAACCCCTACTTTGATTTAGATAGGTTTTATATTAATTAAAATTATTGGAAATTTGATCTCATATGTAATAACTAGAAAGATGATCAAGAGGCTAATATATAGATGCTCTAATCACTCTAGACCATCAGATCACATGAAACGAATCTGCACCTTTAATAGAGAAGAACCTTGCACCAAACTGACAAAACTGTTCACCAAAATTCGACTTCAGCAAAACCCTCAAAAAACAAAGCTTCAACGACTTAGACGTCTGAGTGAAGAGGTCGACGTCTAAGTGAAGATTAGACGTCTCTGTAAAACAACCTGAAACTCTCTGGTTTGTCAAAAATAGCAACTCAAACGTCTGATTAGAGAGGTCCGACGTCTGATCTTTTGAAGGCTCAAAGTCCTGCAATTCACAAACATTCAGACGTCTGGCTTAGGTTTCCAAACGTCTGACTACCTTATACTGGTAATTCTTAGCTTCTCTACTCCATCATCTTTTGCTCTCTTCCTCCAATCGACTTCCCGACTCTTCCAATATGAAGCTCTACATTGTTGGGAGAATGTTGATTCATGAGTTTTGATTCATGACACAAGCTTCAGAGATCATACGACGAAATACAAAGAGAATACTATATGAAAGCGACAAAAAGAAAATAAACGAATATTGTTAACTACAAAGGAGATAAGACTACAATCCAGAGATTAGTATGAATATTTTATTTTATTGAGTCTTAGAATATTGTTAAAACCATTCCTCAGGTAGTCACACGCACACACAAATTGATCCATGTTAATTTATACATATATAAGTGTACACTGTGCAAATAACATCAGGTCGGCTGACCGACCAGGATCCTCGGTCGACTGACCCTGTGTTATGTGCACAGGTACTTTCTGTTTTGTGTACGATTTCGAACTCAGCTGACCGGCCAGATTTTCCGGTCGACCGACCAGAGAATAACGGCTAGTTTACTGAAGAGATGCGATCATTTCATGAAGAGGAATGTCCTCTATTTCAAGAGATATGGACACAACTGTTGACTGAAACTCTTCGTGAAAGATTATAACTCTTCTACAACTATATAAACATATTCAATTCACTTCTACAATTACCGATTCTTGTTTATATTTCTGAAATCTAATCTCTATTCATTTCTGCAAATAAAAGTTTTCATTCTTAATTAATATCACTAGAATCCTTATTTTAATTTATATACTTCGATTCTACGTGATTATCTTCCTTCTAAATCTTCACACACATATATACTCTTGAGGATTTGATTATAGGAAAGGTGTACTATATAAAGACAATCAGTGTTATTTAGAACACATTCGTCAACAAACAATTTATATTAGGCTGAAGTCCTCTTCGGTTGTTGAGGCGGAAAAATTCCTGTTCGGCTGCTCAGGTGTCGTATACCTATTCCTCCGGGTTAAGTGAGGGGTTTAGTTTAAATCCAGAGGGTATTCTGGGACTGGACGTAGAACGGGAAGTTCGAACCAGTATAAAAATTCCTGGTGTGCTTACTTTAATTTTTACTTTACTGTTATTACCAGTTTCCGCATTTATATACCATATTACACGATCCTTAGTACTACACGTACACTTTCATTTGGTATCAGAGCAAGGTCATCCTATAACCATCACAAAGTTATTTGATATTTATTTCTAGTAATATGGCAACCACACAAATTAACGATGTTAACACTCACACTAATTCTAGTTTCACAGAAGGTCAATCGACTTCACGACCTCCACTTTTCAATGGTATAAATTACAATTATTGGTCAACTAGAATGAGAATCTATATGCAATCAAGTGGATTTGATATCTGGAATATTATACAAAGTGAGTACACAACTCCTACTGGAGAATACTCAACTTGGAGTAACACACAAAAACTAGATGCTACATCAAATGCTAAGGCTATGAATATTTTATTTTGTGCATTAGATAGAAATGAATTCAATAGAGTTAGCATGTGCACTTCCGGTTATGATTGGAGAACTCTTAAAGTTTCACATGAAGGAACGAACAAAGTTAAATTAAGCAAAATTTCTATGTTGAAACATCAATTTGAAAATTTTAAAATGAGGCCAAATGAATCTATAAATGACATGTACTCTAGATTTCAGGATATTTATCATGCTTTATTATCATTAGAACAAAAGTTTACTGATTTTGATGTTGTTACAAAAATCTTAAATTCTTTAACGGACGAATGGGAACGAAAAGTCCTAGCTATTGAAGAAGCAACTGATTTGTCAACATTAAAACCAGAAGAATTGATAGGTAATTTAATGTCCTACGAAGTAAATCTGCAGGCAAAACGAAATGGAGCACAAGAAAAGAAAAATGTGGCATTCCAAGCAGAAAAAGATGATTCCGACTCAGATAATGAAGATATGGCAATGATCGCTAAAAATTTCAAAAAGTTTTTGAAATTCAACAGAAACAAATTCAAGGGAAACAAAAATAATTCCAACAACAATTCCAATAGCAGCAAACCATCATCTTCAACAATGGAATGTTATGAATGTCATAAGAAAGGACACATGAAGAAGGATTGTCCAGATCGTAAAAAGAATAACTTCAAGAAGGATAAAACCAAACGAAAAGCTTTTTCAGTCACTTGGGACGACACTGACTCGTCATCCTCATCAGAGAGTGAAGGTGATAATGAACAAGCAAATGTATGCTTCATGGCTTCGTCAGACGATGTAAGTGATTTTACTTTTGAAGATTTAATTGAAATAAATTCTGAATTAGTAAATTTAACAAAACAACTTAAAAAGAAAAATAAGGAGTTGCAAAGAAAGTTAGATAGAACAGTTTTAGAAGTAGATATGTTGAAAGATGAGAAGATAATATTGGAAGAAGAACTTGAAATTTCTCAACAATCGAATTCTAACTTATCTTCTCAAATTACGTCAATATCTAAAGAACTAGAAATTCAGAAAAATAAAAATGATGTTTTACTTTTCGAAAATAATAATTTAAAATCTAAAATTAAGGATTTAGAGTTAGAAAAATCTAGTCTTAAAATAAAATTTGATGATATTTCTAAAAATGTTTCTAATTTCAATAAAGGAAGAGAAAATCTTTCTAGTATACTAGAAAACTCTCAATCCTCTAACAATAAATCTGGACTAGGATTTAAGAAGCAAAATAATTTTGCTAAAATTAGGATTAATAATAAAATTAAGAAAGATATTAAGAAAACAGTTTATTCAAATACTAAAACCATTAAGATATGGATTCCAAAAACAAATAAAGTATTGATAAGGAATAAACATATCGAAATGTTTATGGAAACTGTTCATAATAACAAATTATGTTTATAAAGGGAATTCTGAACCCGTATGGGTTTGGCTTCCTAAGATCTAACTCTTAGGACCCTAAAAAGATTGGGTACCAACTTTTTATAAACTTTTTGCAGGTACCACATAAGAAGAGAGGAAAATGGATTTTAGATAGCGGTTGCTCAAAACACATGACTGGAAACAAAGAAATGTTGTCAAACATTATATACTCAAATGGAGGAGTAGTCACCTTTGGAGATAACTCAAAAGGATATATCATCGGCAAAGGCAATGTCAGTAGCAACGGTACATCTAATTTACCTCTCATTACTGATGTTTTATTAGTTAAAAATTTAAAACATAATTTATTAAGTATTAGTCAACTATGCGATAAAGGTTTTAATATAACTTTTTCAGAAAATAAATGTAACATTTTTGATAAAAATCATAACATTATTTTTGAAGGAAAAAGAGATAAAAATATTTACATCTTAAATATGAACATTAATAATGATTCAAATTTGTGTCTAGTGGCTAAAGAAAATGATTCTTGTCTTTGGCACAAAAGATTTTGTCACAACAATTTTAATACCATCAACAAACTAGCTAAAAATAAATTAGTTAAAGGTTTACCCAATATAAAATTCGAAACTAACATATTTTGTGATGCATGTAAATTAGGAAAATTAACAAAATCTTCTTTTAAATCAAAGAAAGTAATATCTACAGAACAACCACTTGAACTTTTACACATGGATCTTTTTGGTCCAACTCAAGTGCAGTCTATTAATCATAATAGATATGTTTTTGTTATTGTAAATGATTTCTCTAGATATACTTGGATTTTCTTTTTGAAAAATAAAAGTGATACTTTTGATAATTTTAAAGTTTTTGTTAAAAGAATTCAAAACATTAAAACATTGAAAATTAAAAATATAAGAAGTGATCATGGAGGCGAATTTGAAAATGAAGTTTTTGAACAATTTTGTAACAAGAAAGGTATTAACCATAATTTTTCATTTCCTAGAACACCACAACAAAATGGAGTTGTAGAAAGGAAAAATAGAACGTTACAAGAATGTGCAAGAACTTTACTAAATGGAATCACTTTATCGAAACACTTTTGGGCAGAAGCTGTAGCTACTGCTTGTTATGTTTTGAATCGCGTTTCTATTCGACCATTAACTAAGAATACCCCATATGAACTTCTAAATGGAAGAAAACCAAATATTTCATATCTTAAAGTTTTTGGTTCTAAATGTTTTATTTTAAATACTAAAGATCAACTAGGCAAATTCGATCCAAAATCCGATGAAGGAATATTCGTTGGATATTCGGAACGAAGCAAGGCTTATCGAATTTATAATAAACGAACTCAAATTATTGAAGAAAGTTTACATGTTTCTTTCAACGAAAATTTTAAAAATATAAATCCAAGTGTTACTATTGATTCTGATGATGAAACTACTCAGAATGAAAATAGTAATACAAATGAAAATTTTATTCATGAAACCAATACAAACGTTACTCCTAATATAATAAAATCTCCACCTAGAATTTTAAGAGACCATCCTATGCAAAATATAATTGGAGAAGTTAATACGAATGTTAAAACCAGACATCAACTAAATCAAGTTGGCCATGTAGCTTTTCTCTCTAACATAGAACCTAAGAATATAAAAGAAGCTTCAACTGATGACTACTGGATTCTTGCCATGCAAGAAGAACTAAATCAATTCGAACGAAACAAAGTTTGGGAACTTGTTCCTAGACCCAGTGATCAATCAGTCATCGGTACTAAATGGGTTTTCAAAAATAAAGCAGATGAACTAGGAAATATAACGAGGAATAAATCTAGATTAGTTGCACAAGGATATAATCAAGAAGAAGGAATTGATTATGAAGAGACGTTTGCTCCGGTCGCCCGACTTGAAGCAATACGAATATTATTAGCTTATGCGTGTTTTCATAATTTTAAACTATATCAAATGGATGTTAAAAGTGCATTTTTAAATGGATTCATAAAAGAAAATGTGTTTGTTGAACAACCACCTTTGTTCAATCATGAAAAATTTCCGAATCATGTATATAAACTCAAAAAGGCGTTATACGGTTTAAAACAAGCACCACGTGCTTGGTATGATCGTCTTAAAGGCTATTTATTAGAATTGGTTTTGAAATCGGTAAAGTAGATCAAACGCTTTTTATTAAGAAAACTAATAAAGATATTTTAATAATTCAAATATATGTTGACGGTATTATTTTCGGCTCGACAAATGAAAAACTATGTCAAGAATTTTCAACTATAATGACGAATGAATTTGAAATGTCTCATATGGGAGAATTGTCATATTTTCTTGGATTACAAATTAAACAAATTGAAAATGGAATTTTTATTAATCAAGAAAAATATTGTTATAATTTAATCAAACGTTTCGGTCTGGAAAACACTGCTGCCAAACCAACTCCTATGAGCACAACGATTCATCTCGATAGAGATGAAGATGGCAAAAGTGTTGATCAGAAGTTATATCGTAGTATGATAGGTTCGTTACTTTATTTAACAGCGAGTCGACCCGATATTATGATGAGTGTTTGTTTATGTGCTCGATTTCAAGCAAATCCCAAAGAATCACATATGAGAGCAGTTAAACGCATTATTCGTTATCTAACTAAAACCAAAGATTTCGGACTATTTTATCCGAAAGAATGTCCTTTCGAATTAGTTTCCTATAGTGATGCTGATTTTGGAGGAAGTCGGACGGATCGAAAAAGTACGAGCGGAACGTGTCATTTCATTGGACGTTCCTTAGTTTCTTGGTTTAGTAAGAAACAAAACTGTGTTTCTTTATCAACGTGTGAAGCAGAATATATATCTGCTGCTTTGGCATGTGCACAAGTCGTATATATGCAACAAACACTATAAGATTTTAATTGTCATCTTGAAAAATCAATAATTTATTGTGATAATACTAGTGCAATAAATCTTTCTAAAAATCAGGTCAATCACTCACCAACAAAACACATTGATATTCATCATCACTTTCTTCGTGATTGTTTGGAAAAAGGATTAATAAATTTAGAATTTATCAACACTGAAAATCAAATAGCTGACATTTTTACTAAACCGCTAAATGAAAATATTTTTATAAAACTAAGACGTGATTTAGGTATAATGTCATTTAAAGATCTATGAATAAAAATATGTAAAAATATCGAAAAATCAAAAATTTTCTTATTTTTGACCAAAGCGGAACTCGAACTCATGACCTCTGACTTATTTGTTAAATGTTGTATTATAGCTACTTGAGCTATGGGTGTTTCTTGTTCCAGTTCTATTTACAATCTGTACCATTAACTTTAATTTCAGAACAAACTATTTTTGACTCTAAAGCCTATATATCATACAATTACAAACAGTTTTGTTTTAAAGTTCTGTGATTAAAATTAAAATTTGTTTTAAACCACTATATTTTTAGAAAATAAATGGTTATATATATGTACTATGTTTATTGATTAGAACATATAATACAAAAATCTTTTTACAAAACAAAACTTGAAAATATGTCTTCAAACAATGATTACTATAACTCTGAAAATTCTCATCTTTCATACACATCTCCAGACGACGATTGTTCTGATCGAATCCCCGAAAATGGTCCCTATCCTACTTTTCCAATGCCTAACCGTGTTCTAGACTTCTCCTCTCCAAATAAAGACCCCCAACACGGGTGGAAACCATGGGAAGACTCCCATACAGGCTATACACCTGAAAAGAAGAAAGGAAAGAATACAATGGTAGTATCTCCATCAACCAAACAAAAGATTGATGAAATACATCACTACCAACAACAGCAAATGAATATGCAACGGGAACTCTACTACGAACAAAAAGTCACGGCAAGACGTTTAAGTTTTCTTGAAAAGATTGCCATGAAAATTTGTTCATCTAAGAAGGATGATGTTGCTGAACCTTCTTACAGATCTCCATCACCTTCAAACCCCGTTCAAACTCCAATAGCTCCAAGATGGTCACCAATAGAAAATGTTCCATCTCCAAACTCATGGGAACGTAGATGCTGATGAACCATGGCTATAATTTAATATATATATATGTTATTATTTTCAATAAGATGTATAGATATAAATGATGTAATAATAAAATTTATATTTCTATAATTTTTTTTAAAAACAGCAGAAATTTGTTTGTTCACATGCCTCGGTCGACCGGAGACCCTGAGTCGGTCAGCCGAAGCTATCCCGAGAAGTTTAAAAACATATTTTCTGCCAGGTCGGTCGACCGAATTCCCTGACTCGGTCAGCCAAACCCTTCCCGAGAATTTCACCATCTTTTCAGATTGCCACTTCGGTCAGCCGACCTAGTGCTTCCGGTCGACCGAACGTACCATTTTCTGTTTTCTACTTCAGTTTTATACCCATCCTTTCACCTTTTTTATTTTGTCTCTTCACTTTTACTCTCCCAAAACAGATTTTAACCCTAGCCCCCATTACAACCACCCAAAATTTCTTCAAATTCTTCAAACAAAAATGGCCCCTAAGAAGAAATCTAAGACTAATGCTGGCTCATCTTCATCAACTCCTGTAGACTCTCAAATTGCTTCTTGGCTAGTAAGTGACAAAGCTTTAGAAAGATGGATAAGGCTTCAAGATGCTAAAATCTTTGAGGAGTCATTCGTAAGTTATCCTGATTTTACCGCCTACGGTATTGAAAATGCATCCCTTGAAAGTGGTCTTGATACATTTCTTGACCATAGGAAAAATAACTTTCATATAATGGTCAAATTATTTCTAGCAAATCTCAATCTTGTAAATCCACCGAGAAACACTGAAAACTGTGTTTGGACATCGGTTTGTGGCACTTCGATTTTTCTTTCCATTGATCGAATTAACCACATTTTAAATGCTCGACCGGGCGGAATTTCGTTACATGATGTAGATTGTAATACATTGACTCATGACCGTCTAAGTCATCTATTTTTTGAAAATGACGCTACCGATTTAAGGCAAACTTCATCCCTTCGACCTAAAGCCCGACTCTTTCATCGATTCATGATGAAGTCTATTGTTCCAAGAGGAGGATCATACCATCTAGTATATCCCGAAAACTTCAAAGCATTGTATGCTATGTGCGGAAATATTCGAGTAAATTGGAAACAACTTCTTATGGATGAATTTCTCTCTTTCAACCAAGGAAAGATGCTCCATATTTATTATGGAGAATACATAATGAGGTTGATTAATAACTTTGTCACCCATGCTCCGGAATCGGAAACATCCAAAGTTCGTAATTTTGACTCACGAACCATAAAACTAATGAAGATACCCGATGCACCGTCCCAAATTACAACTTTTCAGCAATGGCGTACTACTCCTCGAGAACAACTACGTCGAAGCTATTCTATACCTCAACCATCTACTCATTCTACGGAACGTATAACTCATCAAACCTCAATTCAACGACCAACTCCCAGAACCAGTACGGAGGCTGCCATTGATATTTTGGCTAGAAATCAAATAGCTTTGGATTCTCGACTTCGAAAAATTGATGGGCGGTTCAAGAAGATCAAAGGCTTCTTCGTAAATTTATGGGATGCCTTATCATGTACTTCCGAAGCCGGTGCTTCATTTGTTGCTCCTGGAAAAAGACCAGCGCCAAATTTCTCTTGGCCTACATCCGATAATACAAGTTCCAGCACATCGGCAACTCACGTTCCTCACACACAAAGACGGGGTAAGGAACCAGCTCCACTGGATGATAATACTCGTCCAATATTCTGGGATTCTGATGATGATGAGGAGTAATTGTAGTTTTTACAATTTAATTTCAAGAATTTCTTTATGAGCACAATATATTTTTCCTTCATTATTGTTATGTACTAAGCAAACATCCTTAATTACTCTTATTTTGGTTTGAATATTTAATATTTAAAATTCAATGAGTCGCATTACTTTAACATATTACTTTTGGTAAGTATTCCTTTTTGTCGATGACAAAGGGGGAGAAAAATGTATGAAAGCTAACATATTTTTTGCAGAAAAGTCACCATATATTCAAGGGGAGAATTATAATATAGATAAGTTTTACTTCGTCACATAAGTATTGTCATCAATCAAAAAGGGGGAGAATGTTGATTCATGAGTTTTGATTCATGACACAAGCTTCAGAGATCATACGACGAAATACAAAGAGAATACTATATGAAAGCGACAAAAAGAGAATAAACGAATATTGTTAACTACAAAGGAGATAAGACTACAATCCAGAGATTAGTATGAATATTTTATTTTATTGAGTCTTAGAATATTGTTAAAACCATTCCTCAGGTAGTCACACACACACAAATTGATCCATGTTAATTTATACATATATAAGTGTACACTGTGCAAATAACATCAGGTCGGCTGACCGACCAGGATCCTCGGTCGACCGACCCTGTGTTATGTGCACAGGTACTTTCTGTTTTGTGTACGATTTCGAACTCAGCTGACCGGCCAGATTTTCCGGTCGACCGACCAGAGAATAACGGCTAGTTTACTGAAGAGATGCGATCATTTCATGAAGAGAAATGTCCTCTATTTCAAGAGATATGGACACAACTGTTGACTGAAACTCTTCGTGAAAGATTATAACTCTTCTACAACTATATAAACATATTCAATTCACTTCTACAATTACCGATTCTTGTTTATATTTCTGAAATCTAATCTCTATTCATTTCTGCAAATAAAAGTTTTCATTCTTAATTAATATCACTAGAATCCTTGTTTTAATTTATATACTTCGATTCTACGTGATTATCTTCCTTCTAAATCTTCACACACATATATACTCTTGAGGATTTGATTATAGGAAAGGTGTACTATATAAAGACAATCAGTGTTATTTAGAACACATTCGTCAACAAACAATTTATATTAGGCTAAAGTCCTCTTCGGTTGTTGAGGCGGAAAAATTCCTGTTCGGCTGCTCAGGTGTCGTATACCTATTCCTCCGGGTTAAGTGAGGGGTTTAGTTTAAATCCAGAGGGTATTCTGGGACTGGACGTAGAACGGGAAGTTCGAACCAGTATAAAAATTCCTGGTGTGCTTTAATTTTTACTTTACTGTTATTACCAGTTTCCGCATTTATATACCATATTACACGATCCTTAGTACTACACATACACTTTCATACATAACATCTTCAATCTAAAGTACTCATAGGAGCATATTTGAATCGCATAATAACAACACTTATAAGTGAAGACCTTATTTTTATTATCATCAATCCTATAATGCTGGTGTTGGATCAGGTGCGTTGGCAACATCGCAAAGATGGGAAATTAAAGAAAAGATCATTTTATTAATTTTGCACTAGATTTTATGTTCCACTTACCTTAGTAATTTACTCATACTAAATCATATTTAGAAATCATTGGTTAAAAGAAGTTTGTTATTTTGATTTAATCATGTTTTATATTGTCTACAAATTTTCAATGTATGTGTATGTATGTTATGATATATGTATGTATATGTGTGTGTGTATGTATATGTATGTGTGTTCAATTTAATTTTAGTTTATTATAATTTATTTGTTAGGAATTCATACTGGGGCACACTATGAATCATTAGCTAACGATGACATTTATATGAGTATCGGTATTTATAACACATGTGAATAATCACTGCCATTTATGGTTATAAAGGAGGAAAACAATATCAAGAAATATCTTCTTAATATACATATGGTCTCATAAGGATATGTGGTTATATATATACATACATACATATATATATAACACCACATACTTTTTTGAGACCATTTAGAATTTTTATTTCAGGTTGTCAATATGTATTTATAAAGCAAAAGAAATCAATAATAATAAAAATTGTTTTTTCACTATAAAATTTATATACATGTACACTTCTCCTTGAACTTGTTGTGCAAATTCTAACTTCATGACTTCAATAATTATAATAGAGAGGTTAGGGATGTATCATTTTGCATGTTTTGAATGGGAGAAGGTAAGGCTATTTGAAACAACTACAAAATATAATATATCCACATTTTCCTCTCTTTTGTATCTCGATCTAATCTAGAGCGAGAAACCTAATGAAAACTTTCCCCTTCTCCTTGCATGCTTAGCCCCTTAGTCATGGACTTACATGATGTTGGGTCGAATTAATATACCATTTTTAATTAATTTTTTAAGCCCATATACTTAATTAAACTACTACCTAACAATTACATATTATTCTAATTAATTTTAAGCTCGTCAACAAATAATTAATTCCTTAACAATTTCAATACAACAGCCATATTATTTTTTATTATTAATTTATAGCATTTTAAATTAGTTTAAAACAGTTGAACTCAAAATTAGTTAACACATTGTTGTGTTCACTCCTTATGTAAACACGATCCTCAATAATATTTAAACAATTAAAATACCGAAGCTTGTACGAGCTTTGCTGATTTAGTATTGGAAATGAATTTGGTTGCTTATAGATTATCTAAGCGATATCCATTTTCTAATATTTATTAAGCTACACCTTTGCAACGATATTTTATGCTTGTTTTCTTTTCATTATCACTATATCACTAAGATATCCAGAGTTCGGTTAATGGTCAATTTTTTTAGTAATATCAATAGTTAATTGCATATATCACTTTAAAGTCCTTGGTTCAATCCGGTAACATTTATCGATTAACTATCTTACTTTAACCAGAGATTTTGATTTTCATTTGACTACCAATTATGATGATACTAACCTTCTACAATGAAGGAGTTAAATTCTCTCTTGAGTAGTGTTTCACTTCAAGTAGTTCAATGTGTACCAAAGTATGGTCGTAACACATCGTGATGTCATATGAATGATCATAATCAAAATACATCCTAACTACAAAGATCAACGATACTCTCAAGTCAGAAGATTATTGCACATCGTTACATGAGATATTTTATTTTGACTTAGTTTTATCAGCCTATAGAAAACTCTCATGAGTCCTTATGTGATTGTTCGAAACAACCACAAATACGTAATTCCTAGATGTCCCAAACAGTCATGAGTAATTTACCGCCCCTCAAATGAAGAACATTACGTACGTTAGTCTCAACGGAAGTATCGATATCCTTTTCTGGATACATCTCGACTAGGAATAGTTTAAGGACAAGTATTTTTTGTGTTTGATTCAAAACTCATGGTTACGAACACGTTCTCAACTCCAATTAATAAAATACTTTTCCTAAGGTTCTTTTACTTATATTTATTTAATGTATTCATATCATTACTTAAATCACGATACGACAACACATATAATAGAAAACAAAACCAAAGTCATACTTTATTTCGAACAAGATTTCTATGCATAATTGCACCTGGGACATACCCTTAACTATATCAATCTTCCACTTGCACCTCAGACCAATTATGGAGGCTCATGCCCGTACCATCGATTGGTCGACCTAAACTAGATTGAGAAAGGAACTTAGTGAATAGGTTTGTGATGTTATCTTTGGTAACTACTCTCACAATTAATATTTCTCCATCAGTGATAAATTGTCTCGTCATGTGAAACTTGCGGAGAATGTGTCTCGACTTCATGTGAGTTA
Source organism: Allium fistulosum (assembly GCA_030737815.1). Taxonomy (NCBI): domain Eukaryota; kingdom Viridiplantae; phylum Streptophyta; class Magnoliopsida; order Asparagales; family Amaryllidaceae; genus Allium; species Allium fistulosum. The sequence continues at coordinate 1,347,640,823 of CM060902.1, forward strand.
GCTATTCCTTGGCAATTCATATTGCCACATTATTGTCATGGTACAACAACGTCGGACATTTAATGCTTGGGATCACTCATCTCTTTAATTGCACATCCATAGTGTTTTTTTGGCATCGTTTAAGGCAGTATACTTAGCCTCTCAAACTAGCCACGATTTCTTATTTGGAACTTTTTAAACTAGTGACCCCTTAGTTAAGGATAAATACGAATCCTGAGATTGATTTTCCATTGTCAACATTACTTCGAAAACTTAGGTCCAAATACTCCGTTATAAGGAGTTAATTATTTCCATATATTAAAAATAAATCCTTAGTATTTGTCAAATACATTAGGATGACCTTAGCCGTTGTCCAATAATTTTCACCCAGGTATGACTGGCATAGGCTAACTACACCTAGTGCAAAAGTGACATGGCCCAGCATATAGCATACGTATATGATGGATCCTATTGTTGAAGCATAAGAAATCCTACTTATATGCTTTCTTTCCTTACATGTAGATGAGGAGTCTTTCTTAGAAAGAAAAATTGCATGCTGTAATGGAACATTTTCATGCTTGGGATTTTACGTACTAAACTTCCCTAGTGCAGTACCCGTGCATGTCAATCGGGACAATCATAATAACATTCTAGATCTATTTCTATAGATCTTTATATCTAGGATAAAGAATGTCTCTCACAAATCTTTAATTGAAAATTGTGGAACAATCGAGCTTTCTTTGATAGTAACATTGGCACATCACTACCAGTAAGTAGTAAATTATCATTGTATAAAACCAAAAAATGCAACAGTGTTGTTTTGTTCTTTCTTATATATGCATGTTTCTTTTGCGTTTTGACCGAAACCATACTGTTTGATTACCTTTTCAAAACATTTATTCCTACTCCATAATGATTTCTTAAGGCCATAAATTGATCTTAAGAGTCTACATGCAATGTCAATGCTCTTACTGACCACCAAACCCTCCGACTACGAAAAATAAACAATCTCTTCTAATCGCTATTTAGAAAACTATTTTAACATCCATCTACCATATTTCAAATTTTTAATAATTAGCGATTGGAAGTAGAATCGGAATTAATTGAAGCATGATGATTGGAGTAAATATTTCGTTATAAACAACACCTTGAATTTGATGGAAAACTTCTGCCATCAACCTTGCTTTATAGAGATTGACCTTTCCATCTGCATCAATCTTTTTCTTGTTGTATCTGGCCCAGTTCGCAGCGGGTTAAATGAGTAAATTTCAAAAAATAATCCTAACTAGATCTTAGTGGGCCAATGAAATCTAATATTTAATATTGATTCAATCTAATTATTTTAACAAAATCATACTTTATTTTGATTGGTTTTTTATTTAATTAATATTATTAAGTAAATATATTTAATGTGTATACATGTAAATATATCATATCTATACTTGTTAGGTCAAGTTTTGGTTCAAACCTATGTGCTTTGGTCAAAGAAAATCAATGATACAAGAGTAAGGTAAGACTCTTAGTCAAGTATGCTTGTCATAATCCATATAAAGTAATTTATGGAAATAAGTATTTGCTCAAGTCCTTGGTCACAAAGTCACAATTTCAATTTGACCTAAAGACCATTAAAGTTCCAATATCAAGCTCTTTATTATTCATAAGAGAAAATAAAAAATAAGAGAGAAGTACAATTCGAAATTTTCCCCTTTCTAGTAGGGGTACATGCCTATTTTTAGAGAAATTTAATCTCTTGATTTTTGACATGTGGCATTTATAGAAATGGATGGCTTTGATTTGATGATGTGGCATATGGCCAACTTTGACATGTAGCTCAAATCTCTTTATCAATCCTTTTGTGATGACGTGGCATTACAAACAAGTTAGGGAGTGTCACATGGCTAAATAATGCATCATATTTAGTAGTTTTATCATCATGCAATAGCTACTTCATTCTTAATATGTGACCGCAATGTGACCTTCATTATGCGATAGCTCCAATTTATATGCCTTTCAACATACGATGGCTCTGTGATCTTCAACATGTGATAACCCTTCGGCTTTAATAATATACTATGCCTCTATTATTTAACTTATAATTTCTTTACTAATATCAGCCTGTGATAACTTCTTGTTTATTCAATATGAGATAGCCTTAATGGTATCAACATGCAACATCCTCACATTATCATCTTGTGATAGTCTTCAATCTGTGATAGTTTGGTATTACCAATATGCGATAGTCCTCAACATGCGATAGCTCCATATTACCAATTTGCGATAGCCTTCATTATAAGATATCTCTCAACTTATGGTGGATTTATATTATCAACATATGATGGCCTAGCCTTCAGTATGCAACAGCCCTCAACTTGCGAGTGACTTAATATTATCAACACATGATGGCCTACCCTTCAATAGCGAAAATCCTAACTTGCGATAGCTTAATATTATCAACATATGATGGCCTCAACTTCAACATGCGATAGATCTCAACTTGCGATTGCTTAATATTATCGACATATAATGGTCTCAACTTCAACATGTGATAGCTCTTAACTTGTGAGAGCTCTCAACATATGATAGCTCCCAACTTGCGACAGCTTTCTATATGTGATGGCCTCAACTTGCGATAGCCTTTCTTTTTTCCTCAACATCTAATAGCTTTATCAATATTTGACCTATGGCATATCTTTTCTACATTTGACCTTTAATATAATTTTCATCGATGAGTAATGTCCTTTAGTACCTTTAAGAAAAGAATTTAGAGTGTAACACTTGCGCTCCCATCATAAGAAGTTTTCTTAGGGTTTAGTTTAAATTAACTTCAGTAGCCTTTAGTAAATTTTAGAAATATGAATGATTTTATAGTTCTATTTTGGAAATTTTATTTGATACAAAAGTTAAACATGCGCTCGTAAAAAAGCTATTATTCAAAATTGATTTTTGGAAGCAAAATTATAAAATACTTTCTGGAAATACTTTTCATCGGAACTAACCAATTTTATTGCAAGATGTAAATTTCCCATAGCTTTATTGGAAATTTCTTTATTCTTGTTTTTCTCAAATTGATAATTTTGATTGATCTTTTGGTGATTCTTTTGTTATCCCCTTTCCTTATTTGGATGGTTATTTTCAAAGTCGTTAAATTACCGGAGACCACTGGCAGCTCTCTTTGGTTGTGTGCTTTGGCCGGACACGGCAGCAGGACCAAAGGCTTGTTTGACCATCACCTTTTGGTTGATGTTTTGACCTGGCCTTGTAGCAGGACCGAGGAATTTTTTACTATCACTCTTTTAATGGGTTCTTTGGGTGGTTCAGGCGGTAGGATTGAAGGATTTTTTACTATCTTCCTTAGATGGATGTTTTAGCCGGGCCTGGTGGCAGGACCAAAGACTTTTTTGATCATCGCTCTTTAGATGGATACTTCGGTCGGGCTCGGTGGCAAGACCGAAGGCTTTTTGACCATCTTTCTTGAATGAATGCTTTGCCCAAGCCTGGTGGAGGGGCCAAAGGATTTTTTGACCATCACTCTTTGGATGGATGCTTCGGCCAGGTCCGGTGGAGGGACCGAAGGATTTTTGACCATCTCCTTTAAATTGGTGTTTTGGCTGGGCCCGATGACGGGACCAAAGGCTTTTTTGACCATCACTCTATGGATGGTTGGTTCGCCCAAACCCGACGTCAGGACCGAAGGCTTTTTAACCATCTCCCTGGGATTGGTGCTTTAGCCGGGCCTTACGGCGACACCAAAGGATAAAATGCCCTCTTGTGGATTTGAGGACCGTTTCTGCTCAAAAAATCCCGCCAAACTCTTTAGGTTAGGAATTCCATTAAACATAACACATCCAACTCTGAAGATTATTATTTGGATTGAATCTTTTGGTAATCCACTTTATTCATCAAATATTGTGAAATACGGTCTCAAATGTTTGACATTTTATGTTCTTGCTATCACATTTCCATTCGGTCTACTTAATCAATAAGTTCCAAGAAGGAGTCCTTTATGAATGACTAATGGGCCTTCCTAATTTGGTCCTAGTGGGCCATTTATTGGGTTCTTTATGTTTGCATTACCCTCCTTAGCAATTGATCTCCTTTATGAGTGTCCTTTTTACAATTCTAAACCATAATATTTGGAAATCCTTTATTGGTATTCGGCTGTTCGTAAGGCATGGTCTCTTAGTTCGTTAATCACGTCAGGTGGCTCTTTCTTTATTTCTTAGTTTGACTCGTAGGTGTACGCAACACTTTGGCATGAAGGGACTTCAACTTCGCTAGGTAACATTGCTTGAAATCCATACGTTAAAGAATATGGGGTATGTCCAATGGATGTCCTCATGGAGGTTCTATATGACCATAAGCCTAGGGGAAGCTCAATTACTAGTTTCCTTTTGCCTTGTCTAGTCGAATTTTAAATGTTCTTTATGGTCTTATTTGTTGTTTCCACTGCACGATTAGCTTTTGGATGAGCTACTGATGAATTTTTTTACTATACTATTTTTCTCACAAAAGCAGGCGAATTCTTCGCCCTCAAAATTGAAGTCCATTATCGAAAATGATCTTATTTGGGAATCTAAACCGAGTAATTATATTTTTTATGAAAATTTTCCAATGATGATATTCGATAGAGGTTCTGCTTCTACCCACTTAGTAAAGTAATCAATTGCCCCTATGGAAAAATTTGCTCCTCCTATCGAGACGGGGAGAGCTCCTTTCAAGTTGACTCACATACATCAAAAGACCATAGATTTACGACAAAAGTTAACTCATTTGTAGGCAGCTGTAGGATTCTAAAGAACTTTTGGCACTTACCATGCCTTTTCATGTAAGTTAATGCACCTTCAATCATGTGGGGCCAATAATAATCTTGCCTCATTATCTTCTTTGCTAGTTTTACCCCATTAGAGTGATTTTCATAGAATCCCTCGCGGGCTTCCTTAAACAGCTTTGCTCCTGTCTCTAGGGTAATGCATCATAAATAAGGTGTTGAATATTCTTTTTTTATATAATATCCCATTGATTATAGGGTACAAAAAGGATTGATATCTCGGTTTCCTTAACTCGTTCTTTACTTTGGGCAGTAATTCTTTTTCTAAGTATTCAATTATCGGTGTCATCCAACTATTAGTATATTGATCCTTGTAAATGTTTATTCTCGTTCTTTCAAAAGTTTGTTAATGATTATTACGTTTCTAAAGATATTTTGTAACACCCCTAATTTTAGTGACATTATTCAAGGAATTTAATTTGAATAAATTAAATAGAATAATGTAGATAAAGAGATTGAGGTTGATTAATTAACTAGGTGGCCGTGCTTAATTAAATCAAATGAACTTATATAAATGGTTAGGATATTAAACACAAGGGCATTAGGGTAATTAGTAGCCCATATTTACCACCCTTATACTGTCCCCTTAGTCACACACGTTCATTTTATCTCAAACAAAATTTTATAACCATGAGAAACAAGGCCATATATTAGGAAGAAGAGAAAATCAACTTAAAGCTTAGGATTCAAGTTAGGAGGAATCAATCTCAATCAAACTTCAATTTCCTTATCCAATCTAAGGTTAACAATAATTTCTACATCTCTAATTTGATTTTAACATCATATGGTTTTTGATTTTAGGATAAATCTGTTTTATGATATATTGAACGATGATATGCTTGATTTTGGTTTATATATGGGTTGACCAAGGTTGTTTAAAAAGTAGATATACACGGTTTTAGGGTAAAATCGAGATGAAATGATTTTTAAATGCCATGGGAAAATTTTTATGTTATAGAAAACAAGGTTTTGGAGATGGATTTCAATTTTCATAATTATCGGAACTGAGATGGATTTTATATTAATTTTCTAGTGAAGAAAATGATTTATTGGGTTATAAATTATTTACGCCTAAAATAACGATTATTTGGATTTGAAATTTATATATGTTGGAAAACATATTAAAATAGATTTTTTGAAAATTTTCCAGATTTTTCCTAAGTATTTTGATGAATATATAAATTATTTAAGGTATAAGACTTAAATGTTTTATATATTTAATTAAGGAGAAGGGACATTTTATAAAATTAAATTATTATTTAAATTCTGAAATTAGTGGCAGCACTTTTCTGAAAAGCATTCGTTAACCAATAGGAATTCGACAAATAAAGGCAGGTTAGTTGAAAAGTTAATTTTCTTTTAAGTAAAAAACAAAGAAATCATACTTTCAGCATGTTTCAGCCAATTTTAGCATTAGACCTTCCGACCCAGACCTTTCAACATAGTTGAAAGGTTAGCTCTTGACAAGGTCAAAGTTCAATGCATATGGTATCAGGTTACTTATGTAATGAACTGAACAATGTCGAAGGGTATTTAGTCGAAAGGTTGGTTGCCGAAGAGGTTGGGGTATGTTTGTTTTATAAACCAAAGATTGCCTTATTTGCTTTCGAATAAGAGCTTTCGACTTGGTTGCTTTCGACCAGGCCAATTATTTAAATAAAGGTTTTAAACCTTCCAAAAAAGTCAAAAGGTTACTGCCGCTTATCATTGTTTTGCTTTGAACCATCCGACACAGTCGAAAGGTATTTGCCTCTTTTTCCAACCTTTCGAAGTCGTTACTTTCGACAAAGACGAAAGGTTTACCTGTTTTAAAAACCAGCCGCTTCTCCTATTGCTTTCGAAAGGTATAAAAGCATTTGACTTAGATGATTTACCTTTGTTTTATAATTGAAATATAACCCAAGCTTTCGAAGGAGTTGTTTTAAAGGCGGAGGCCTATTGTTTTAATGAAATGTTTTAAAGCTTGCGAAGCAGACCTTCCGACAAAGTCGAAAGGTTGCTTCTAATATAGTCGAAAGGTTTTAAGAGAGAATTTTCAGCATGTTTTAAATTGAACCCAATAAGTCTTTGAAAGGTTTATATATTTTAAGAGTTGAATGCTTTCAAAAGGTTTGAATTGCTGAATGGCTTCAATGGTTTTGAAAGGTTTGGATTCAAAAGGTTGTTTTGAAGACCTTTCGACAAAGTCGAAAGGTTTGGTTTTGAAAGGATTAAGGAGCCCTCCGACAAGGTTGAAGGGTTGGGTTTTAAAAGCTTTTTAGTGTTGTTTAAGCTTTCGATAGGTTTGCTTTCCAATGGTTTTGAAAGGGCTTATAAACCCATACTCTAAATTTTTAAGGAAAACCCACAGCTTATATAAAGGAGTTTTGTTATAACTTTAAGTATAAAACTTTGAAGAAGTATTGGCTTGATAAAAATATAAGTTAAAAGGTGTTAACTATGTTTTATGAAATGTATTTCAAGGACCTTAAACCCACAGGACTGGCATTGTTAAATTGCTGTTTTACTTCTTCAATCATGAATATATTCACATGACAACCCATAACTGTATTTTGGAAAAAAAGGGTAGAAGAACCATTTAGGTTAACTCAATAGTGAATATAAAATTACTTAAACTCCTGAATGAGTAGAATTACATCTATGGAGTCAGGGTGACCAAAAATATAGGATGCTTAAATGTTGTAGTTATTGGTGTATACCAAAAGGTTCATGGTAAACCCATGAAAACTATGATAAAGTAGTTATTAGCATAAACCAACAAGTTCATAGTAATCCCATGAAAACTATGATTAAGTAGTTATTGGAGGAAACCAATAGGTTCATAGTTAACCCTTGAAAACTATGTATTAAGGACTAGTATGAGCTAAGTGGTTTGTGTTAAACTCATGAAAACTATATCCGGACTAAGAATTAACATCAGTCAATAGGTTCCTAGTAAACCCATGAAAACTAGGTTAAGCAAGTGGCTAATGGAAGAATCAGTAGGTTCCTAGTCAACACATGAAAACTAGGATGTGAAGTGAGTTATTGGATAAGTCCATAGGTTCCTAGTTAACCCATGTAAACTAGGATAAGGTGATTAGTTATTGGAATGACTAATAGGTACAGGAGGGCCCATGAATTAATTAAGTTGATTAGCAGGAGCTTATAGGTTCTTAGTTATCCCATGAAAACTATGAAAGGATAGGGTGTTCATTAATTATTTAAAGGTTATTAGTAAACCCATGAAACCTAAAAGGAAATCTTAATTATTTTCAAGTATGCATATCATCATAATATTTTGAAAATGTATGTTTTAACTATTGTGGATGCAGAAGCACAGTATATGGCTTTATAAAGGTTTTCGGGTACTAGTGAGGGGAAAACCCGTTCCGCTAAGCGGCGTGGTCTCACTAGATATATTAAAAGTATTGAGATGTTAGATTATTGTTCATACCGGGCTTTATGTCTGACTCGAAGTTTTTGTTTTCCCCTTAAACTCTTGGGTGCTCAATTGATTTTGAGTAGTTTGAGATTTAATGTTGTCAGGTTTTCTTCTCTTGCGAATAAAGCTTCTGGAGGCGTGCAGGAGGCAGATAGATATTTAGAGTTTTTTTTTCCGCTGTGTGTTTTGTTTGTAAAGGCAGATTTATTAGCCTTACTATATACTTTGATCAACCAAGGGGGCATCTTCATATGTCGCTCTTGGCGTATTTGTAATAATTATATTTTGTTGAACGTGGTTAATGTAATTTGGGATTATCTAATGAACATGAAATGTTTTGATTTGAATATGGAAATGTGTTTTTGAATTGTTAATTTTTTTCCATATTTCTGTGATCTGTGTATCAATGTAACTAGCACCGCCGTATTTGGTCGCCGAAGATTAATAACTATGGATGACTGCAGCATCCGTAGCCGTTAGTTTTAGGCCTCCAAGTAGGGGGATGTTACAAGTTGGTATCAGAGCATAGGTTTATGAAACTTTAAAAGAAAAGTAAAACCTAAAAGCTTTTTCAAACATATTCCAACAAATCTAAAAATATGATTGGGGTTTGGGTCAACGCTGTATTAACGTACTTGTATTTGATATATAGGTATATATCTAAGTATGTATTCCCCTCTCTCTTAGACCGTTCTTCTGTATCCTACTAAGGCTCGTATGCAGTTATACGAGAAAGTGGATATGGAGGCAGGAAATGGAAGAGGAAATCTAGGTGGAGGAAGCACCACTACTAATGGAAATTCTCGACCTAATACTCGGAGAAACCAAGGTCGACAGGCTAATGCTAATCAAAATGCTGAGGCCAATGTAGGTGCTGGAAATCCTCCAGTAGATGCGAGGACAGTGTATCAGTTGTTGGCTAATCTTTTGCAAGCCGGAGCTACTGGTAATGTGGGAGGAGCTAATCCTGTATTTCCAGTTGGTTATAATTATGCTAAGCCGAGTAGAGACTATATCAGTCTGGGAGAAAAGCCGTTTACTAGAACGGAAGATGCTGTTGAAGTTGAGAACTGGCTGCTAAACTGTGAAAGGATCTTTACAGATTTAGGCTTGAATGATGGAGAGAAGAGAAGGCTAGCCTCTAGACAGTTGCAAGTGTTAGCGCTTCATTGGTGGAACAATGTGACGGCAGGAGTGTAGGAGGAAGAGTTGACCGGGGCTGACTTCAGGAGGAGATTTGAGTAGAGGTTCTTGTCTGAGGTTGCCAAGCCGGCATTGATGAGGAAGTTCATGGATCTTGTCCAAGGACAAATGTCTTTGATCGAGTATGCTACCATGTTTGATGAGCTATCTCGATATGGTTATGCTTTGGTTGACACTGATGTCAGAAGGAATGAGAGATTCATTAGAGGTTTGAAGCCAGAGCTAGGTAGGATGGCTATGACTCATATTAGAGAACCTTATCATGTGATGGTGGAGATGACCATCCGCCATGAGGGGATGCTTGTTGTTTCAGCTAGGGAGAAGCTAGTTGAGCCCCGGGGGTTTCAAGGAAGAAAAAGGAAATTCTTTAAGAAAAAAGGAGCCCAGAAAGGGGAGGCCGCTAAGAAGGCGAAGGCTGATTTGGTGTGTTATAAGTGTGATAAGAAGGGCCATTATGCCCACGAGTGCAGAACTGGGAAATGAAAGAAGCTCGCGGAGAAGAAGAATATGAAATGCTTCAATTGTGACCAAGTTGGACATTATAAGAACCAGTGTACCGATCCAGTCGGAGCGGACCGAGGGAAGGTGTTTGCTATTGGACCACTGTCTTCTTCTAAACCTACTGTAGTAGAGAAAGGGAAAAATGTGATGGAAGGTACACTTTTGATTCAGAGCATACGAGTTAGGGTACTTTTCGATACCGGTGCATCACATTCATTTATATCTCAGTATTTGGTTGATAAGTTATGTATAGAATCCACATACCTTGTTACTTCCTTAAGGGTTGCGAATCCAATAGGAGGTTATGCAACTCTTGGGATGAGATGTGACCAGTTAGAACTTGATTTATTAGGTCATAAGTTTGTATGTTTTTGATTTTGTAGGTTTCGGGATCATTTTGGGTATGGATTAGTTGGGTAGGTATGAGGCTAGGATATTTTTCCAGGATCGAGAAATATCATTGAGGCACCCAGATAGTTGTAACTGAATCATTATCTCAGTGGAGAATTCCAGTAGGAGTGTTTGTGCTTTGTTAAGTGCCATGGAGGTTGAAGAAGAGCTTAGTCAGATTCGTGTGGTTAGAGAGTTTGCAGATGTATTTGAGCCGGTCACTGGATTACCCCCAAAATGAGCTGTTGAGTTTCAGATAGATCTTGTACCGGGAGCTGAACCTGTTAGTAGACCACCTAGCAGAATGACACCGATAGAGATGAAGGAATTTAAGGTGCAGTTAGTGGATCTTGAGGAAAGGAATTTTATTAGACCAAGCAGTTTGCCTTGGGAGCAGCTGCGATGTTTGTGAAGAAACCAGATGGGTCGTTAAGGACGTACATCGACTATCGTAAGTTAAACGAGAGGACGATCAAGAATAAGTATCCTTTTCCGAGAATCGACGACTTATTTGATCAGTTGAGTGGAGCCAGAGTGTTTTCCCAATTGGACTTGGCGACGGGGTTCCATCAGTTGCGAGTGGTGGAGGATATCATTCCTTTGATGGCATTTCGAACTAGGTATGGTTCGTATGAGTGGTTAGTAATGCCATTCGGATTGACGAATGCACCTGCTTTCTTCGTTGATTTGATGAACCAGGTTTTTCGAGAGCACTTGGATAGGTTCATGTTGGTGTTCATATATGATATTTTGGTGTACTCTAAAGATGAAAGAGAGCATGAGATTCATCTTAGAGTAGCGTTGGAGATGCTGAGGCAGAATTAGCTGAAGGCGAAGTTTTCCAAGTATCATTTCTGGAAGAGAGAAGTTAAGTTTCTTGGTTATGTAGTTTTAGAAGAAGGATTGTCAGTCGATCCAGTTAAGATCGAAGCTGTCAATAATTGGAAGAGACCAGAGACGGTAACTGAGATAAGGAGTTTTCTTGGACTTGCTGGCTATTACCGGAGATTCATCCAGGATTTCTCATAAATAGCAGCACCTTTGACTAAGTTGACCAGGAAGGACGTGAAGTTTGTTTGGTCCGACAAGTATGAGGAAGCATTCCTTAAGTTAAAGCATTTGTTAACCAATGCTCCAGCGTTAGTAGTTCCGGATGGTAACCAAGGATTGGTAGTATACACTAATGCATGTGGTACTGGACTAGGAGAAGTATTGATGCAGAGGGGTAAAGTTATTGATTATGCATCTAGGCACTCAGACCGCACGAAGTAAGATATCCTACTCATGAATTGGAGTTTGCGGCGGTGATTTTTGCCTTGAAGATTTGGAGGCATAATCTTTTTGGAGAGAGATTTGAGTTGTATACCGATCATAAGTCATTAAAGTGTTTATTCTCTCAGAAGGAGTTGAATATGAGGCAGCAGAGATGGTTGGAGTTTTTAGCTGCTTATGATTTCGATATAGAGTATAATCTTGGAAAAGAAAATAAGGTAGCAGATGATCTCAGTAGCAAACATCAGAATGTGGTGTTAGCGATGTTGGTAGAATGGAAGGATCTAAAAGCTTTAGCCAGTTGTGGTGTGTAGTTAAGATCGACTGCTAATTCAAGTAGAGGTGCTGTTGTGTTGTCTTGTTTAGAAGTTCGAACAGTGTTGATCGAGAGGATAGCTATTAAGCAAAGAAAAGATCCATTATTAAATGAGAGGATCATAAGGCTTGAGGTTGGAACTAAGGTCGATGATTTGAAAGATTTTTGTCTTGACCAGAGAGGATAGTTGAGAAAGAAGGGATGGCTATGTGTTCCAGATGTGGAGAACTTGAGAAGAGAAGTTCTAGAGGAATGTCATCGTTCAAATTTTACGATTCATCCTGGAGGAACCAAGATGTATCAAGGTATGAAGAGGAGATTTTATTAGGAAGGCAACTTATGGGTTAGGCAGTGTGTAAACTATCAATAAGTGAAAGCCGAACATCAGAAGCCAAGTGGGTTACTTCAACCTTTAGATATCCTAATCTAGAAATGGGATTCGATATCGACGAATTTTATCGACGGGTTGCCAAGGTCAAATCAAGGAAATGAAAGTATATGAGTTATTGTGGAAAGACTGACCAAGAGTGCCCATTTCATTCCGGTTTAGTCAACCCGAACGACACTTCTTTCGGCTAAGTTGTTTATGAAGAACATAGTTAGACTTCATGTGATTCCTAGTAGCATAGTCAGCGACAGAGATGCATTATTCACTAGCTAATTTTAGAGGAGTCTACAAGAGGTATTAGGTACCAACCTCAAGATGAGTACAGCATATCACCCACAGATGGATGGGCAGACAGAGAGGGTCAACAAGGTACTCGAGGATTTATTGAGAGCTTGTGTATTGGAATTTGGTGGATCTTGGGAAGATCACCTACATTTGATTGAGTTTTCCTATAATAATAGTTATCAGACTAGTATAGGAATGGCGCCTTTTGAATCTTTGTATGAAAGGCCATGCAGGTCGCCATCATGTTGGTTAGAAACTGAAGACAGATTGGTCTTAGGTTCGGATTTGGTTAGAGAGGTGTCAGAAAAGATTGAGTTAATCCGAGGACGGATGATGGAAGCTCAATCCAGGCAGAAGAGTTACACGGATAAGAGGCGTAAAGAATTAGAGTTCTCAGTGGGAGACAGGGATTTCATTAAGGTATCACCGATGAAGGGTGTGGTACGGTTTGGAAAGTCGGGAAAGTTGGCCCCGAGGTATGTTGGTCCATTCCAGATTGTAGAAAGGATTGGAAAGCTTGCATACAGAGTAGAGTAGCCAAGCCATTTGGCAGGTATCCATAATGTATTCCATATGTCTCATCTTTGCAAGTTTGTGTACGATCCAGAGGCTACTATTCCTCAGACAGAGTTGGAGGATTTGGTAGTAGAATTAGATTTAACTTTTGTTAGACAACTGGTTCGAGTTGTAGCAAGGGATGAGAGGAGATTAAGAACCAAGACAGTCAAGTTGGTGAAAGTGCAGTGGAGCAACAACGAGAAAGACTATACTTCGAAGATAAAAGACAGGAGTTGAGAGGCTTATCCTGATCTACTTTGATGGTATGTCTATATCAGATTTATATTGATTATGATAGTCAGGTAGGCTAGTACGGTTGTTAGGAGATGTTACATATGATTGCTATGTTTGCTAGTTAGTCCTTGATGAATTTCGAGGACGAAATTCTTTAAGGAGGGGAGCTTGTAACACCCCTAATTTTATTGATATTATTCAAGAAATTTAATTAGAATAATTAAATAGAATTATGTAGATAAGGAGATTGAGGTTGATTAATAAACTAGGTGGTCGTGCTTAATTAAATCAAATGAACTTATATAAATGGTTAGGATATTAAACACAGGGGCATTAGGGTAATTAGACGCCCATATTTCCCACTCTTATACTATTCCCCTAGTCATACACATTCATTTTATCTCAAACAAATTTTATAACCGTGAGAAGCAAGGCCGACCATTAGGAAGAAGAGAAGAGAAAATCAACTTAAAGCTTAGGATTCAAGTTAGAAGGAATCAATCTTAAACAAACTTCAATTTCCTTATCCAATCTAAGGTGAATAATAATTTCTACATCTCTAATTTGATTTTAACATCATATGGTTTCGGATTTTAGGATAAATCTATTTTATGATATATTGAATGATGATATGCTTGATTTTGATTTATATATGGATTGAACAAGGTTGTTTAAAAAGTAGATATACACGTATTAGGGTAGAACTGAGATGAAATGATTTTTAAATAGCATGGGAAAATTTTATGTTATAAAAAACATTGTTTTGGACATGGGTTTCAATTTTCATAATTATCGGAACTGAGATGGATTTTATATTAATTTTCTAGCAAAGAAAATGATTTATTGGGTTATTAATTATTTACAGCTAAAATAATGATTATTTGGGTTTGAAATTTTTATATGTTGGAAAACATATTAAAATAGATTTTCTAGAATTTTTCCAGATTTATCCTAAGTGTTTTGATGAATATATAAAATTATTTAAGGTATTGGACTTAAATGTTTTATATATTTAATTAAGGAGAAGAGGCATTTTATCAAATTAAATTATTATTTAAATTCTGAAATTAGTGGTAGCACTTTTCTAAAAAGTATTCGTTAACCAATAGGAATTCGACAAATAAAGGCAGGTTAGTTGAAAAGTTATTTTTCTTTTAAGTTAAAAACAAAGAAATCATACTTTTAGCATGTTTCAGCCAATTTTAGCATCAGACCTTCTGACCCAGACCTTTCGACATAGTCGAAAGGTTAGCTCTAGATAAGGTCAAAGTTCAATGCATATGGTATCAGGTTACTTGGTACGTAATGAATCGAACAATGTCGAAGGGTACTTAGTCGAAAGGTTTGTTGCCGTAGAGGTTGGGGTATGTTTGTTTTATAAACCAAAGATTGCCTGCTTTGGTTTCGAATAAGAGCTTTCGACTTGGTTGCTTTCGACCAGGTCAATTATTTAAATAAAGGTTTTAAACCTTCAAACAAAGTCGAAAGGTTACTACCGCTTATCATTGTTTTGTTTTGAACCTTCCGACACAGTCGAAAGGTATTTGCTGCTTTTTCCAACCTTTCGAAGTCGTTGCTTTCGACAAAGAAGAAAGGTCTACCTGTTTTAAAAACCAGCCGCTTCTCCCATTGCTTTCGAAAGGTATAAAAGCCTTCGAGTTAGATGATTTACCCTTGTTTTATAATTAAAGTATAACACAAGCTTTCAAAGGAGTTGTTTTAAAGGCGGAGGCCTATTGTTTTAATGAAATGTTTTAAAGCTTGCGAAGCAGACATTCTGACAAAGTCGAAAGGTTGCTTCCAATAGTCGAAAGGTTTTAAGAGAGAATTTTTAGCATGTTTTAATTTGAACCCAATAAGTCTTTGAAAGGTTTATATATTTTAAGAGTTGAATGCTTTTGAAAGGTTTGAATTGCTGAATGGTTTCAATGGTTTTGAAAGGTTTGGATTCAAAAGGTTGTTTTGAAGACCTTTCGACAAAGGATTAAGGAGACCCTCCAAAAAGGTCGAAGGGTTGGGTTTTAAAAGGTTTTTAGTGTTGTTTAAGCTTTCGAAAGGTTTTCTTTCCAATAGTTTCGAAATGTCTTAAAAACCCATACTCTAAATTTTTAAGGAAAATCCACGGCTTATATAAAGGAGTTTTGTGATAACTTTAATTATAAAACTTTGAAGAAGTATTGCCTTGATAAAAGTATAAGTTAAAAGGTGTAACTATGTTTTATGAAATGTATTTTAAGGACCTTAAACCCACAGGAGTGGTATTGTTAAATTGATGTTTTACTTCTTCAATTATGAATATATTCACATGACAACTGTTTCCTGGAGATTTGACCAGGCAACTAGTACTCGGCTTCCAGTAGAACTCAGCGTCATAGAATGTCCGGCATCTAGGAGTACTCGGCGAAGTACTCGGCATCCATAGTGTTCGGCATCCATAGTGATCAGCATCAGATAGTACTCAGCATACAGTAGTACTCGGCATACAAGACTACTCGGCGCCGACTAGCACTCGGCATCAACTAATGCTCGGCGTCAGCTAGCGCTCGGCCTTAATAGAACTCGGTAATAGGTGCACTCGGCAACAGGAGTGTTCGGCATAAAGTAGAACTCGGCAACAGGTGCACTCGGCAACAGGAGTGTTCGGCATAAAGTAGAACTCGGCATCCAACGGGAGTACTCGGCAACGGGAGTACTCGGCATCCGGGAGACGTTCGGTGTACATAACTATTCAACATGACACCATCATTCGATCAGGGAGCATTGTTCGATCAAGAGCTTCAGATAGAGTTACGTTCGGCTTCAACTGCAACCATCCTGCACTTCCCACACATCAAACGAACCATTCAGCATAGAAAGGACTGTTCGGCATGGAAGGGACCATTCGGCACAGAAAGGACTGTTCGGCGTCAAAGCGTTCGGCATACCTGGTTCGGCATGCAGCGAACACTACACCTGGGCTAGAGCGTTCGGCTACCAAGCCCACTTGGGAAGTCCAGCCCATCTTTGTTTATAAATAGAGGGGCAGGGTCACAGTGAAGGGGGTCCTGTTTTGGGGAGAGAACACTAGGGAGACTCTGCCATTTTTTAGACTCATCTTCTCTACTTAACAACTTCATTCAAGCATTTGATTCACGAATTGTATTTGTAATCATCTATTAAGAAGATCAATAAAGTTTAACCTCGAAGTGGACGTAGGCAATTACGCTGAACCACTATAAATTTGGTGTTCTTACTTTCTGCACTTAAATTAGCATTCTCTCCTCTGTTTAATTTGTTTTCATCACTTATATCTCTACACAATCTTTCTCTAAGAGGTTAGTGACCAATTTTGGTGCTAACACTTTGGTGCTTTCACTAAGAATTGAATTCTCAGACCTCAAGGATCTGCTTTGAAGCTACTGGATTGAACAAATCCCCCAAAGAAGATCTGACTCACTGATAGGACATCCGTTGATTCTACTCAGAGTTCATACCAATAACTCTACAATGGCAGGACCACGTACCAAGTCAGCTTCTCATAATGCGGATGCCCGCGAGACTGCTAGCGTGCAACAAGCAGGACCTAGCAACCAACCAGCAATTCCGGGTGAAGGGATTGCCGCCCTGGACCAAGCTCCAGTTGTCACCAGAATAGAGTTCAACGACTTGATGAGAGAGCTTAGGGAAAGCAGGAGACAACTAGGAGAGCAAATGCAAGCTAACGCCAACCTGATGGCACAGCTCACTTAACAGCAGCAACAGAATGCTGGGGGAAATCCCGCTCCTTATTCCTTATCTGACAGCTCTACTTCCTCTGATGAACCTCCCAGGCGCAGACGCCGCAAGACTGAAGCTGCACGAGCAGAAGCTGCTGCTCAAACAGCTGGAAACCGTGACCAAGCAAGAGCTGGAAACTTCAGGACCAGAGTACAAATGGAGGATGGAGGCCCAGATCATCAAAACGCTAACGATGTCGAACCTCAAGACGCACGATTGGTAGATCGCCAGGAGAGGAGGCATCAGCATGGACAGACGCATAGAACAGACTCTAACCTTCCACCTTCCATACAGACACCAGATCTGACAGCCATGATCAGGCAATTGATGAAAGAAAATCAGGGCTTATCGAACGATGATTGTGGAGTGTCAAGAAGTCACACTCCGTTCACGGATGTTGTGTTACAGGCGGCGTACCCAAGGAAGTTTAGTATGCCAACTATCCTTGCGTACGAGGGAAAGACTGACCCCAGACAACATGTCATGAGGTACGAATGGATGATGGATTCAGCTAGAGCAAATGATGCCACCAAGTGTAGATGCTTTCCAATTACTCTATCTGGGATCGCTACTATGTGGTTTACCCGACTTCCTCCGCAGTCTGTATCCAATTTCGAGGAGTTGGCAAAGAAGTTTATTGAGCAGTTCAGGATACACACTACTCGTCCGAAGGACGTAATGTCTTTGTCAAGTGTAATCCAAAGTCCCGGGGAGTCATTGAAGGAATATTTACAAAGGTTCCATGTCGCGGCAACTGAAGTCAGTAATCCCAATGATCATGCAATTCTAATAGCTGTGATGAGAGGTGTGGATCCGAAGTCTGAATTTGGAGACTGGTTGGCAGGAAAGCCTCCGACCATGCTAGAGCGTTTCTACTCAAAGGCACACCAGTTCATAAGAAGAGAGGAAGCTAGGTGGGTACGACGAGATAAGGCACCAGGACCTGTCCAAGAGTCTATGAAGAGCAACATTGCTGTGAAGCAGTCCGGAGACAGCTCGAGAAAGGTCCAAGTCAATGTCCAAAACAAGCCTGGACAACCTAAGGAGTCTGGAGGAAGAAATCAAGGGAAGAAGAGAGAAGCGGGGAAGTGGAAGTCGAGAATTCCAAGCTACAGCGAATATACTCCGATGAACGCGCCGCTTGAGAACATCTACCTATCCACCTTCAATACCTTTCAGTACAGAAAGCCACGTCCAAAAGAATCAACCGAGGAAGAGAAGCGGACCGGGAAATATTGTCGCTTCCATGAGACTTATGGGCACAATACGGAAGAATGCAGACACCTGCACGACGTTATCGAGAAGTTGATCAGGCAAAAGAAGTTGCAAGAATTTGTGAAGGATCCACAGGAAGGGGGACAGGGAACGTCCAACCCAGGTCGTGCACCAGCTCCGCGTCATCCTGAGGAGCCTGCCCGAACCGTAGGCAGACTGGTCATAAATACAATTATCGGTGGACCTCACCCCGCAGATAAGAATTGGCAAGAGATGAAGCGGTATGCAAGCTCCCTGAAGCATGCAGATTTTGAGTGCTGTTCGAACGTGGATGATGGGACCCCTGCTAAGCAGCAGCGCGTAATGATGGACGATATAATGTTCAGAAACAGAGATGCTGATCAAGTAGAGGCCCCAACCATCGACCCGATGGTCATATCTGCGACGATCGGACCAGCATATGTGAAAAGAATTCTGATTGATTGCGTAAGTTCAGTCAACATCATCTTCAATAAGGCTTATGACCAAATGAAACTGGAAACAAAAGACCTGAAACCGTCCAAGGCTCGTATACACGGCTTTAACGGCGCAACGACCGACGCCGTGGGGTACGTTGAGTTACCAGTTGAACTGGGACAAGGCGAGCGTCGGAGGGTGCGAATTCTACCCTTCTTAGTTTTGGATGTGGATTCTCCATACAATGTTTTCTTGGGCCGGCCGGCCCTGGCTGAGTTTAGGGCAGCGTTAGCACCGTGGTGTTTAACTTTGAAGTTCCCAACTGACAAAGGAGTAGGTATTTTTCATGGCGACCAAGCAGCTGGTCATTCCTGTTATGTGGCTGAGCTCCGAGAGGCCCATCGGAGGGAGAAGGGAAAGGTTGCGGACAATCCCGTCCGCATCCTTAATACGGATGATTGACAAGTAGTGCCCGAGCCCTGGCTCGGGCATAGTTCTCGGATCTTCAGAGATATAGATCCGAGAGACGACGATGAGAAACCCAGGGAAGAGAAGGCAGTGCCGGCTGAATTAACAATTGACATTTCAGTTAGCCGTGACGACCCTTCGCGAATACTAAAGATCGGATCACGGCTTAGCCCCGCGATAACTGAAGACCTTAGCGACTTCCTCTGGGCGAATCTTGATGTTTTCGCCTGGACGCATTCTGATATGTGTGGGATCTCTCCCGCCATCACGAGTCATATATTGAACATAGACCCAAAATATGTCCCGGTTAAACAAAAAAGGAGAGGAATGGACCCGGAGAGGTCCGCTGCTCTCAGAGAGGAGGTGGACAAACTCAAAGCAAATGGGTTCGTCCGCGACGCCCTCTACCCTGAATGGGTATCCAACCCCGTGCTGGTAAAAAAGGCGAAGGGAAGTGGAGGACTTGCGTAGATTATTCCGACTTGAACAAAGCATGTCCAAAGGACAGTTTCCCGTTGCCTAGGATCGATCAGTTGGTCGACTCCACCGCAGGACACGAGCTGTTATCATTCATGGATGCATACTCCGGGTACAACCAAATCCCGATGCATATTCCAGACCAAGAACACACCAGCTTCGTTACGAATGTCGGGCTTTATTGCTATGTAGTGATGCCCTTTGGATTGAAGAACGCAAGAGCGACTTACCAGCGTTTAGTGAATCGAATGTTCAAGGACCAACTGGGTAGAACGATGGAAGTCTATGTGGATGACATGCTCGTGAAGTCACGACGGTCAAACGACCACATTCGAGACTTGGCTGAAATGTTCGACATACTCAGGTTTTATGGGATGAAGATCAACCCTCTGAAGTGTTCCTTCGGCGTTGCATCGGGGAAGTTTTTGGGATTCATCGTCAATGCTAGAGGAATCAAAGCTAACCCAGAAAAGATCCAAGCTATCCGAGATGTGCAAGTGCCCAGGACTATAAAGCAGGTACAGAGCTTAAATGGAAAAGTAGCTGCGTTAAGTCGATTCATATCCAGGGCAACTGACAAGTGCATCCCATTTTTTGACATCATAAAGAAAGGAAAGAGGAATTTTGAGTGGACGCCTAGTTGCGAGGAAGCCTTCCGGGATCTGGTGAGGCATCTGGAGAGTCCACCAATGCTGTCAAAACCAGTAAACCACGAGATGCTATACGTATACTTGGCTGTATCCCCGCATGCGATAAGTGCGGCTTTAATTCGTGAGGAGGATCGAGTCCAGAGGCCGGTGTATTATGTTAGCAAGCGTTTAACGGGGGCGGAGAGGAATTACCCTAAAATCGAGAAATTGGCTTATTGCTTGGTGATTGCATCACGTAAGCTGCGCCCATACTTTCAAGCACACTCAATCAGTGTTTATACCGATCAAC
This sequence comes from Allium fistulosum, assembly GCA_030737815.1. Taxonomy (NCBI): domain Eukaryota; kingdom Viridiplantae; phylum Streptophyta; class Magnoliopsida; order Asparagales; family Amaryllidaceae; genus Allium; species Allium fistulosum. The sequence continues at coordinate 1,347,661,512 of CM060902.1, forward strand.
CCCTGAGGCAGGTATTCCAACGGCCGGAAACTTCTGGAAGATTGCTAAAATGGAACATCGAATTGAGCCAATTCGATATCGCCTACTTACCACGAAGAGCCATCCAAGGGCAAGCATTAGCAAATTTCATCGCTGAGTTTACCATTCCCGTCAAACCGGATAATCACGACGCCATTCCCCCTGTCCGATGGAAATTATACACTGATGGGGCATCAAACGACCGTTGCTCCGGCACAGGCGTAGTCCTTATAACTCCGGAAAACCGATCAATTTGTTATGCTTTGAAGCTCGATTTCCCAGCTACAAATAACGAAGCAGAATATGAAGCGCTGATTGCGGGCTTGAAGCTCATCGGAGAACTCGGGATTAAATCAGTTGAAATCTTTTGTGACTCACAGTTGGTGGTTTATCAAGTGTGGGGAGACTACCAAGAAAAGGGACGAAAGCTTGCTCCGTACCTTGTTCGGGTCCAAGAACTACTATCAAATCTTGAGCGTTATGAAATTTCATATGTCCCACGCGAACTAAACAAAGAAGCCGACTTATTGGCTAAGTTTGCGAGTACCGGCGATGCACAACAAATGGGATTGTATCCCGTTGAAGCCTTGCATGCCCCGAGCATAGACGAGATGAAAGTCGATCGTGTGTTGGAAATGGAGATCGAGAAGGAATCGTGGATAACCCCATTCAAACTGTACCTAACGATAGGAGCTTTACTAGAAAAAAGGAGCGAAAGACGGCAGGTCCTTCGAAAGGCCGCGCGATACGTAATGCAGGATGGGTCAATGTATCGAAAAGGATTCTCAGTCCCATTATTACGATGCATCGCTCATGATGAGACAAAGCGGGTCTTAAGAGAGGTTCACGAAGGGGAATGTGGCGACCATACTAGGGGGCAAACGCTAGCAAAGAAGATCCTCCGCTATGGATATTACTGGCCCACCGTAAACCGGGACGCCGCGGACTATGCAAGAAAATGCGACAAGTGTCAAAGATATGCGAAAATCCCGAGGGCTCCATTAACGAAACTCACACAAATGATTAGTCCCTGGACATTTGCGATCTGGGGAATCGACATAATCGGCTCTTTGCCTATATCCAAAGGTGGCGCGAAATATGCGATAGTCGCAGTCGACTATTTCACAAAATGGGCTGAGGCAAAACCTTTGGCCACAATCACCTCTAAGAAGGTCATTAACTTCGTTGTACGAAACATTATATGCCGCTTTGGCCTTCCACGCACCATCATTACGGACAACGGGACGCAATTTGAAAGTAGAGAGTTCAAAGAGTTCTGTTTAAAGTATGGCATCGAGAAGAAGTTCGCCGCCGTGGCACACCCGAAAGCTAACGGGCAAGTCGAGGCCGTCAACAAAATAATCAAGTCCATACTGAAGAAGCGTCTGGAGAAGGTTGGAGGCAAGTGGGTAGATGAACTCCCGACAGCATTATGGGCATATAGAACTACCCACAAGTCCGCGACTGGCCACACTCCATTCGCCTTGGCATACGGCTCCGAAGCCGTTATACCCGTGGAACTTGAAGTTCCATCACACCGAGTGACATACTATGATCCCAAGACGAACCAAAATCTCTTGTTGGAATCACTAGACTGCATCGATGAAAAGCATGAAGAAGCCGAATTAAGGGCGGCAGCGCATAGGCACCGAGTCAAGCGCTACTACGACGGCAGAGTCCGCCCAAGGATCTTTGATGTGGGTGATCTCGTTCTGAAACGAGTTTTCCCGGTACCATCACGTATGAATCCCAGCTGGGAAGGTCCGTACGCCATTGAACGGAAGCTTGGAGAGGGAACATTCAAGCTAGCGACCGTTGATGGCACGACACTCCCCCGAGCATGGAACAGTGAACATCTGCGGCACTATTACATTTAGCATGTTTTCTTTCTTGTCTTAGGCACTGTTATTTCCTACATGTTTCCATTCAGTCATAACTTAGTTTCTTTTTAAAGTTGTAATCGAGCAGTTTAGTTGATTTTCATTAATAAAGGCTTGAAGCCGTATTTTCCATGAATCACTAACGTTTCTATATCTCATAATTGAATGACGAACTACATTATCTTGTACGACGTATGGACTCGTATAAACAATTTCAAATCTCCGAATCCCCAGAGCGCGGATCAGAGTACTCTAAGTCCCCGTAGCGTGGACTAGAGTATAAACGATTTCAAATCTCCAAATCCCCAGAGCGTGGATCGGAGTACTCTAAGTCCCCGGAGCGCGGACTAGAGTATAAACGATTTCAAATCTCCGAATCCCCAGAGCGCGGATCGGAGTACTCTAAGTTCCCGGAGCGTGGACTAGAGTATAAACGATTTCAAATCTCCGAATCCCCAGAGCGCGGATCGGAGTACTCTAAGTCCCCGGAGCGCGGACTAGAGTATCTCAAATCTCTGAATCCCCAGAGCGCGGATCGGAGTACTCTAAGTCCCTGGAGCGCGGACTAGAGTATAAACGATTTCAAATCTCCGAATCCCTAAAGCGCGGATCGGATTTCTCTAAGTCCCCGGAGCGCGGACTAGAGTATAAACGATTTCAAATCTCCGAATCCCCAGAGCGCGGATCGGAGTACTCTAAGTCCCCGGAGCGCGGACTAGAGTATAAACGATTTCAAATCTCCGAATCCCCAGAGCACGGATCGGAGTACTCTAAGTCCCCGGAGCGCGGACTAGAGTATAAACGATTTCAAATCTCCGAATCCCCAGAGCGTGGATCGGAGTACTCTAAGTCCCTGGAGCGCGGACTAGAGTATAAACGATTTCAAATCTCCGAATCCCCTGAACGCGGATCAACTTACTCTAAATCCTCGGAGCGCAGATTTAGGGAAAAGTCCAAGTACACGAGAGATGTAGAACAAGAAATATGCCACGTCTGGAGATGTTCGAACATCACGAAAATGGACCGGGAGATGATGCGACTCATAAGAACATGAGCTGCGACTACAGTTAATCAGCAGACAAAAGAAAAAGCAAGAAAGTCATTCAAACAAAAAGAAACTAAACTTCATTCAGTAGTTCAAAATGGGGTTACACAGTTACTCCTATAAAACTCAGAGTTGAGAACTTATCTATACAAGCTACAAGCTACAAAGATAAAAACAACTACAAGACTTAAGCAAGATGCTCGTTGAACGAGTGTATCGATTATTTCTTTGGCTTCTTCTTCTTGTCCTCCTTTGTTTTTTCCGACGACTCTTCTCCCTCATGCTTTTTCTTGGATTTCTTGCTTGCTAGAGAAGCGGAGTCAGGAGTAGGAGATGGGACTTCCAGTGGTTTGGACCTGCCCGGGAGAATGATTTTCAAAGGTCTGTTCCGAGGATCGGTGAGTTCCAGAATTTCAGGTTCAATTTTGACCTCGACCTTTTTCTTCTCCTCTGCGGCGAGGCGGTCCTTCATGCTCATCTGTGAAGTATGCTCAGAGGCGCCAGTGATTTCAACTTCGTCGCTTCCTTCGGCGGGGGATGAAGCATCAAGCTTATCGTCATCTAGCGCCCCAATCACTTGAGCATCGGGACCAGGAATCACTCCCGCGTGGACAACATCGCTAGCTTTCTCTGCCTCCTCCTTGGCGTCATCGCTCCTCGGAGTTGGCTCGGCGTCAGAACAACCTACATGAAAACATAAAGGATGGGCGTTAGAACGAGTAACCACCGCTGAAAAATGACGGGATCATTCAACTTCTAGAAAAAGAGTTTCCTACCGGGTTCTGGTTGGCTATCGGTTGCGCGTGGGGTTTCACCCTCCAGAATAGGAGATAGCACATTGACGCAGCGGCGGAATACAAAAATGATGATACAATGAGAATAGCAATCGGTGGATTGAGAAATACTGAAATGCCCAAATCCGTTGATCCGAAGATACCGAATTCAAGATATCTCTGACACGTTGATCGCGCACGATACCATGAGGAGAGATCTACAATTCTTCGAGCGTTGATCAAGCGCACTTGATTCCGCGAATTGGCTTCAACGATCGAAGATTCGTGCGCACTCGAATGTCGAAGGTGGAGAAAGGAGATACACTCAACTACCGATTTTAATTGAAAGCACAAAGCTAACAAAAGAGAATTTTATTCAACAATCAACAACCTTTACAAATGATATAACTTGCCTATTTATAGGCATACAACACAACACTTACAACACAACTCATAGGTCTTGAATGACCTAACACTTAGAATATCTACAACACTTAACAGAAATACGAGCTACAGTACAAACGACTCAACAACACTCTTTACAAACGACCTAAGAAAGTAGGGTACCGACTTAACAAAGTATTTAACGACCTAAAGAAACAGTGGTCTTCCGACTTAACTATTCATGCGACTTATCAATATTATCTCCCGACTTATCAATTATACTTATCACCAATGTTTAACGACTTATAACCAGTACTTCACGACTTCCAAATCATCTCACGACTTAGAAGAAACTCGCGACTTATCAAAACGTTTTCCGCTTATCAAAACTCGTGACTTATCCCAGCATCTCCATTTATCAAATCTCGCGACTTATCCCAGCATCTCCATTTATCAAATCTCGCGACTTATCCCAGCATCTCCGACTTATCAAATTAATTTGCGATCTAAAAAGAAAGATCGTTCGCGACTTATGGGAGGCGGCACGCGACATAAGATGGCGGCATGTGATTTAGGGGAGAGAGGGACGAACGACTGGAATCGGCAGATTTAAGTCGGGGAAGGGTTTAAGTCGCAGTGGCGACTTAGGGTTAGGTCGTGGATGATGGTTCACGACTTAGGGATAGGTCGGAAAGTGACTGCGAGCTATCGTTAGGTCGAAGATTGTTGCGTGGTTCCAGTGACAAGGGTTTAGGTCGTAAGTCGTTAACGACATATGGTTGCTTAGGTCGGAAGTCGTCAACGACATAGGGCTTAGCTTGCGGTGAAGAATTAGGTCGGATTAGTTTTAGGTTGGGAACGATTGGAACTGGAGTTATGTCGGGCTTTGTTTGCGACCTATCGTTAGGTCGGAGAAGTGATAATTTAAGTCGTGGTGGTGATTTTAGGTCGCTGACTTTGGTAGATCGTTCACGATCTAAAGTCGAGTGATGGTCTGTTTCGCGAACCAGGTATGCTGCTGCATCATCCTCCCCTGGTTGAAAAGAATTCGTCCCGAATTCACACGTTTTCCTTCTCCGAGATGTTGTCTTCCATTCATTATCTGGTCTGATGCGGCTCTGGTGATACCCACTCTTGAGATTGATTTTGTCTTGACACTTTGAAGATGTGGCTCGACATAAGGAACGCATTGCGTAAAACAAACGTGGCATTAGGCAGGCGGCATAAGGAAGTGATCTGAGGGAGATGACATATGAAAAAGTGTGGAATAAACTAAGCACTAGGTGCCAGATCCAATTCATGTAGCATAGAACTTCATAAGAATAATGTCGTATACCATATTGCTTGTGCCAATAGGAAGACGTGATACAGAACCAAAACGCGTCGAAAATGTGAGATGATATAAGGAAGTTTAAAATCAGGGAACGACTTAGGAAATCACGACCGAAAAAGTGTGAGGACTCATGCTCAGATTCTCGTCTTTTCAACTCTTCCTGTTCTTTCAGATTCTGAAGATTATGTGATCCCTGTAGTAGAATAGCATCTGGTACTAGTTCAGTGTGAGGTTGAATGTCCTGTGGTGGTGGTAACTCTTTGGGTAGTTCCTCAGGATATTCGACTTCAAACTCATTGAATTCTGACCCAACTTCCTCGAAAACCTCAAGATCTTCCCTCGCTCCTTGCTCGGTCAACACAAACAATTCATTCCTCATTTCCACATACTCTTCCAACAATAAAAAATTAATTTCTTCAGGTAGTTTTCCAGAAATCTCATCTTCACAATCTTCAAATACTTCAATCTCTTCAGAATTCTCAAAATCAAAACTTTCTCCAGGTTCAATCAACATTGATAGTTCATCACCATCTTGTATTTCACTGTCGAACTCTTTCAAAGATAATAAATCATCTGATTCTGCCTTCTCTTCTATTTCATGTTTACTTTGTTCGGACTCCTTGAAAACTAAAAAAGTTTCACTTGGCTAGTCTTCCTCCATAAACTCATGTGTCAAGCAAGAATCCTTCATCGTCAAATTATTTCCTTCAACTCCGAACACAATTTCTTCTTCCACACTATCAACATCAATCTTTGGTGGTGATGAATAATCAACTTCTACATCCACATACTTTGACTCAATTTCTTCATCATCATCAAATTTCGATGGTTGATAAAAGTCAATTTCAACAGTCCTCCTCAACAAGTTACCTCCTTTCTCTATTGACAAAACTTCTACTTCCCCTGACAAAGATTCCTCAAATCCTGGCAGAAATTCTTCATCGTCGTCAAATTGTGGTGGTTGATAAAAGTTAACTTCATCAATCCTCCTCAACAAATTACATTCTTTTTTCTCCAACTCGACCTCTTCATCTTCGTTGTCAAACTTTAGTGGTAAGGCTGCGAATGATTCTGTAGGACCGACCTCTTCAAATTCTTCTAACATTGGCTTAACCTCCTCGAGAGTTTTAAGCTCTTCACTTGTCTCATACCTAACCAAGGTTTCAGCACTACCTTCCGATTCTTCAGCACTTTCGCCGAAAGGTAATGGATTAGTTGGTTCCTCTTACTCTTCTGTCTCGTTTTCAGTAGAATCATCCACATCCTCGCTTTCACATTCTTCTACAACAAAGGGTTTCTTTTGGGACTTTGTACATTCAAAACTTCGATGGTCAAACTCCTGATAATGATATCGCTTAACTCGTTCATCAACACTTGCCCTCGTGATTCCATATACAACTGGTTCGTTGACTCTCTTAAAAACATTTTTACTGTAATGAACATCATGATTCTGATTGCTGGAGTTTGTAACCACACCCTTTCCTCGATTCCCTTGACTCAACTTCTGCAATCGTTGATCAATACGAGCTTGATAATTGTAGGGTAAGAAATTTGCTTTCATCATCCTTTTCATCTTATCCCACTTGACAACTTTAGACTTCTTCATCCTCTCTCTGGTTGATTTAGTTTGTTGCCACCAGTCCATGGCTTTTCCTTTCAAACTTGCAGCAACTAACTTCACTTGACGATCCTCAGGAACGTAGTTGAGCTCAAAAACATTTTCAATCGTGGATAACCAGTCCAAGAATTCCTCTGCTTGTAGTCCACCTCGGAATTCTAGAATCTCCGTATCCTTTCTTGATTTCCATGTATAACCATCCTCTTCGATATTCTGGTATCGATTTTGCCCTTGATCGGAATATCGAAAATGAACACGATCACCATAACTTTCCTCTTCAAAATTAGTTGAACTTCGTCGTCGATTCTGAACATCGACTCTTCTATGCCCATGCACGTCCTCTCTACTTCTTTTCTCATGATCATAAGATGGCTCATGCTCGTAACCACGATACGCTCTTCTTTCTTCCTTCTGATAATCACGATTGTCTCGAGCTCCACGATCTCGATTTATTGACAAAGATGATTCTCTTCTTTCTCTATCATAACGTGGCGACACTCTCCGTTGATTTCGATTCATGTCAAACTTCATTCTCTCTACTTTCTCGAAATCCTTATTGAATCTTTCATCACTACATTGCTTCATCTGTTCAGGATCTTCTCTCCCATACAAATCTGCAACACTATGATGATGGTTATCATATCTCGGAGGCATGATCAAGTCTTCAACAGATCCAAACACCAACTTCACTTTGATCCAAAAATTCTCGAATCAAACTTCCCCACTTGTTTGAAATCTCACGACCACCCAAATAAATAAACAACTTAATTTGAACTCCAAAACTTCAAATCTCAAAATTGATGCCCAATGAACTTGAACAAATCTCCCACACACTTGAACAAGTTCGCCTCTAGCTCTTCTACACTTCAAAGAAAATTCAAACACAATTCAAATCCACGTTTGGCGTGCAAACTTCCACGGTCAACTCAAACACTTTTCCCCACTTAGATCCAAAATGAAATGGATCGAAATCTTCCAAGTTGTTGCAACTTTATGATGAACACGACGCACACCAAAAGATGCACGGCTTCACTTCAAGCTCTCGGCTTTAAACAACAAATGATGTATGATTTGAATTCTTCGATAGAATATTGGCTCCAAGACTCGGCTTAGCTATGATTGGCTAAAACAAGCTTTGATACCAAATGACGCAGCGGCGGAATACAAAAATGATGATACGATGAGAATAGCAATCGGTGGATTGAGAAATACTGAAATGCCCAAATCCGTTGATCCGAAGATACCGAATTCAAGCTATCTCTGACACGTTGATCGCGCACGATACCGTGAGGAGAGATCTACAATTCTTCGAGCGTTGATCAAGCGCACTTGATTCCGCAAATTGGCTTCAACGATCGAAGATTCGAGTGCACTCGAATGTCGAAGGTGGAGATAGGAGATACACTCAACTACCGATTTTAATTGAAAGCACAAAGCTAACAAAAGAGAATTTTATTCAACAATCAACAACCTTTACAAATGATACAACTTGCCTATTTATAGGCATACAACACAACACTTACAACACAACTCATAGGTCTTGAATGACCTAACACTTAGAATATTTACAACACTTAACAGAAATACGAGCTACAGTACAAACAACTCAACAACACTCTTTACAAACGACCTAAGAAAGTAGGGTACCGACTTAACAAAGTATTTAACGACCTAAAGAAACAGTGGTCTTCCGACTTAACTATTCATGCGACTTATCAATATTATCTCCCGACTTATCAATTATACTTATCACCAATGTTTAACGACTTATAACCAGTACTTCACGACTTCCAAATCATCTCGGGACTTAGAAGAAACTCGCGACTTATCAAAACGTTTTCCGCTTATCAAAACTCGCGACTTATCCCAGCATCTCCATTTATCAAATCTCGCGACTTATCCCAGCATCTCCATTTATCAAATCTCGCGACTTATCCCAGCATCTCCGACTTATCAAATTAATTTGCGATCTAAAAAGAAAGCTCGTTCGCGACTTATGGGAGGCGGCACGCGACATAAGATGGCGGCATGTGATTTAGGGGAGAGAGGGACGAATGACTGGAATCGGCAGATTTAAGTCGGGGAAGGGTTTAAGTCGCAGTGGCGACTTAGGGTTAGGTCGTGGATGATGGTTCACGACTTAGGGATAGGTCGGAAAGTGACTGCGAGCTATCGTTAGGTCGGAGATTGTTGCGTGGTTCCAGTGATAAGGGTTTAGGTCGTAAGTCGTTAACAACATATGGTTGCTTAGGTCGGAAGTCGTCAACGACATAGGGCTTAGCTTGCGGTGAAGAATTAGGTCAGATTAGTTTTAGGTTGGGAACGATTGGAACTGGAGTTATGTCGGGCTTTGTTTGCGACCTATCGTTAGGTCGGAGAAGTGATAATTTAAGTCGTGGTGGTGATTTTAGGTCGCTGACTTTGGTAGATCGTTCACGATCTAAAGCCGAGTGATGGTCTGTTTCGCGAACCAGGTATGCTGCTGCATCACACATGAACACCAAGCCCGGGATCTTCAGGGTCGTAGCCGGCGTGCTGCTCGAATGGGTCAAGTGTCGGCCGACCGGCCGGTTGAGCAGCGGGAGGAGCAGCAGTGTGAGGAGCCCTAGTCTCAGTCCCAGACGGGCCAGCTTCATCATTTTTCTCTTTTGGAAGGGGAGAGCCTTTGCTATAAAGCGTCAATGCTGCGGATAAATCCGCTGGCTCATTCCCCCTAAGGAACTCCTTCACCAAAGCATCCTCATCGACCTCTTCAGAGCCCGACTCGATTTTCCTGATCTTTATCAAAGTTTCCCAGGCCTCAGCTAGGGATTCGAGGTAGCCGTCGCCCAAGAATGTTAAGTCGCGATGCATAAGGACGCGGGCTCCATATTCAGCGATCAACGGGTCAAACATGCATTTGACTTCTTCCCTGCCGGCTTCTGCGGCCGCCTCGAGACGAGAGTCAATCTCCTCCGCAGCCTTTCTTTTGCCCTCCTCACGGGCCTCATCCTTCATTTTCTCAACCCCAGTAAGTTTGTCATCGAGCTTCGTTTTCAGGAGACGAGTAGCAACGATTTCATCACAGTATCGTTGTGATTCTTCTTGAGCAGCTACCTTGTCCTCCTTCTCCTTGGAGAGTAATTCTTTCAGCTGTCTGACTTGCACGACGAGCGCGTCCCTCTCTTTTTGGACAGAGTCTTTTTCTAGGGCGAGGGCACCGCTGCGCTGGACTGCCTCATCAAGCTCCTTCTTGTGAGCCATCTCTAAGCGAGTAACTGCCTCAGCAGTATCTTTTGCGCTTTGTTCAGCAGCTTCCAGCTTCGACTTATACGAAGCGAGCTCTACGTCTTGGTGCTCGATGATGTTTTTGTCGCAGCCAGCCTCCAGTTTCAGGCGATCAATCTCATGTTGACGCTCAACGGACACCTCCGAAATCTTCTCCACCAAGTGCACAAACGCGTCATGTTGAACATAGACGTCGTTATTGCAGGCAATGGCACTCTGCTTCACGTGCCCAGGAATATGGTGAATAGCTGGGAGGAACTTCAAACCGTCAAAGCTAATTTTCGGAAACTTGGCCCGAAGATCTACCATCTTTTCCGCGACAGTTGGATCAACCGCGGGAGTAGGGGGAGGAGGCTTTGGAAGTTCTCCCCTTTTTCGTTGTTCCCGAACTTGCCTCGTACTCGATGAACCGGAGTGTTGTTCTCGAGGAGCATTAGAGTGGTAACCCTTCTGTGAAGTTTTCTCTTTATCTAGCACAGTTGGAGGAAGAGGATCATGGGACTGCGAAGATTGAGAATATGCCTTCTTGCAGTGAGACGACTCACGGGGACGATTGTCTCTATCTTCATAATCGTCTCTGCCCCTGCGTCTGCCTGAACCAGAGTCCTGTCCAGAGTGATGAAATATGGAAGAGCCATGAAGGCGATCGAGTCCGTGAGAATGCCCCATATCACCTGCAAAGAATGGAGATAACAACGAGTTAAGAAAAATCCGTGAGATAAGAAAAAACTTAAAGTGTATGATGGAATGCATATGTGCGTGTGTGTCCCAGTGTCTCCCCCGACGGACCAGTTCTTTTGTCTTTGCTAATTGGAGTATTGTCTCCTTGGGTCGGGAGTTGAACTCCCGCGTTGCCTTTAGCGGGCGAAGAAAACTTGAGGGCTTCAGGATCGTCAAACCCGTAATTAAGAATATCATCGGGAATAGACAGGTTCGACAGGCCCCTCAGGGAACTTTCCAGGTGCTGCGAGGAAGCCTCTTTCTCAGGCGGGATAGGCATGACTTTTGAAGTGCCACCAACTTTCTCCTTCTGAACTTTATATTTTAACTTCCTCTTTCCCTTCGAAGGGGAGGATGACGTCTCAATATCTTGAACTTCGACTGCCGGATTCCAAGCGGGACCCACATTCTCGCCTTGAGTCTCAAGAGCTTCGTCTTCTTTGCGCTCACCTTCTTCGTGCGTATGGGAGTGCGGCGCGACGATGATCCGGCCTGTTTTTTCCCTTTACCGGACGAAGGTTTGGGAATGATGACACCTTCTGGAAGGCTAATCCGACGACCAGGGGCTAGCAAGCCAAACCCTGACAGTGATTCATTTGAAATGATAGTCCGGATGTCTCGTTCCTCGGCAGGAAGAGCTCTAATGGCTTCAACAGCCTCAGAATATCCTCGGCCTTCCGGACGCGGGTTGATACCTGAAAAGATGAAACAAAGAGTTAGGAAAAGCTTGACTTCGGTTAAATGCGAATAGTGACTCGGCAGAGAGACTTACTGCCTTCAACCCATCTCCTCGCAAAACCAGGAGGGCAGCGCACATAAAACCATTTCTGTTTGTACAGGGCGAATTTACTGCATGCCCCTGTTAAGATTTGGCATTTGTGGTACGGCTCGAGGAACATAAAGGAAGGACTGTCTTTTCGTCTCTTGATCATATAAATGTATCTGATATCGCCAGCGGTTGGAGGTCTAGAGAAGATGGCCATGAAAAGTAAGTAGGTCCCGTATAGAAACGCATGGCCGTTCGGGTGCAGCTGCGACGGAGCTATGTCAATATACTGCAATACATCCCGGAGAAATAAATTGAACGGAGGCACGCTGCCTATCCAACACATGAACTTGTTACAGGCGGTATACCCGACTAGGGGCAGATGAGGACGATCGTGTCGCGAAGGGACCAACACGTCGGCGAAAGGGATCCCATGAATGGAGCATATCCGTCGGAGAGCGGCTTCGTTGATCTTCGAAGCTTGTGAATCGATCGGATTGTCTAGAAGAATTGCTGCCTCCAGGGCATTAGGTGCTAAGTTGTGAGCAGGAGAAGTCGACGGATTAGAAGTATCAGCAGCTTCTGGCCTTGATGATGGCCCAGGCCTGTCGGATATAGTGGCAGAGCTAGACTTTCTTGACATCCTCAATAAATAAAGAACCTGGCAAAGTGCTTGAGAAAACTATACTTGAAAAACGTCGAGCGTTAGAATTAACAACACGGATTTCCCCCCTACGTGGTGTGTGAACTAGTGCAAGCAATCGTGTACAAGCAATAAGAATCTAAAGATTTCAAATATATAAAGGTGAGCTTCGAATCGTCGCCTTCGAAGACCGTCATCGCTGACCGTCTCAAAAAGCCCGCCTTGAGATGATTACTGTTTCAAATTCAGAAAACGAATGTTAATCGAACTACTAAAACTATGGAGTTAATGATCCGGGTCAGTTTCACGTGATGGTGTGCTTAGATCTTTGCCCTTGAATTAATTAGGCAAGACAATTGTTCGTTCGGCATTTACAGTGTTCGGCCTAGGTATAGTATTCGTCATGTATGTTTGTTCGGCAGGTCAGTTGTTCAAAACGTAGACTGTTCGGCATTTAAATGGTGTTCGGCAATGGTATTGTTCAGTCTAAATTGTGTTCGGCATATGTATCTGTTCGACATGTCAGTTGTTCGGTCTAAATTGTGTTCGGCATATGTATCTGTTCGGCATGTCAGTTATTCGGCACATATACTGTTCGACATTTGGGTATTGTTTGGCCTTAGTTCGTTCAGCTCAATTATAGTTTGGCATTCTAGTAAGTGCTCGGCCTGGGATTATTCGGCCAAGGTAGTGCTCGGCAGCCTTCCATTCCACCGTCCGGCGCATGGCGACGTACGCCGGAGCAATGCTACGCTAAACAACACCTTTACCTCCACCAGCACCTTCATTCTTTTTTCTCTTTTTCTTCCCTTTAACCTCGGTTCGACACGAAGGGACTAAGCCCATAGGTGGACATACTCCTAATCATTCTTCCTCGCATCATCGTTCGGCAGTAAAGACGCAATAAAGACGACCTACCCGAGAGACACAATCGGCCATCTCGTTTGAAATCTACTTGAATTGTACGAGGAAAAATACCTAGTTTTGCAGATTGGAGATTGGGATGGAGTAGTTAAGTTTTAAATCCGGACGACTGAATAGAATTGCAAGTCCTTGAGGAACGGCAGAAGTAAAAAAGTAAAGGGGAGAAGAAGGAAAAGACCTAGTTTTATAAAGAAGGGACGTAGAAGTCGAAGGGGCTATACCCGGTGGAACCGGTCAAAGCCAGAGTGTTCGGCATCGGAAGGTAGTGTCGTTCGGCATGAGGAGTGTTCGGTTTCGACTGATTCGTTCGGCATTTGTACCACGCTCGTCATACACCTCCACCACTTGTATTCTCAAAAAAGCGTCTCCAAAGAGTGTTAACCCAGATTCGAAGCGAAGTTCGGGGGATATGCAGTTCAAAGCGTATCACGATTCAGCCACGTAATACACTTTGGGGGGCAAGTGTTTCCTGGAGATTTGACCAGGCAACTAGTACTCGGCTTCCAGTAGAACTCAGCGTCATAGAATGTCCGGCATCTAGGAGTACTCGGCGAAGTACTCGGCATCCATAGTGATCGGCATCCATAGTGATCGGCATCAGATAGTACTCAGCATACAGTAGTACTCGGCATACAAGACTACTCGGCGCCGACTAGCACTCGGCATCAACTAATGCTCGGCGTCAGCTAGCGCTTGGCCTCAATAGAACTCGGCAATAGGTGCACTCGGCAACAGGAGTGTTCGGCATAAAGTAGAACTCGGCAACAGGTTCACTCGGCAACAGGAGTGTTCGGCATAAAGTAGAACTCGGCAACAGGTGCACTCGGCAACAGGAGTGTTCGGCATAAAGTAGAACTCGGCATCCAACGGGAGTACTCGGCAACGGGAGTACTCGGCATCCGGGAGACGTTCGGTGTACATAACTATTCAACATGACACTATCATTCGGTCAGGGAGCATTGTTCGATCAAGAGCTTCAGATAGAGTTACGTTCGGCTTCAACTGCAACCATCCTGCACTTCCCACACATCAAACGAACCATTCAGCATAGAAAGTACTGTTCGGCATGGAAGGGACCGTTCGGCACGGAAAGGACTGTTCGGCGTCAAAGCGTTCGGCATACCTGGTTCGGCATGCAGCGAACACTACACCTGGGCTAGAGCGTTCGGCTACCAAGCCCACTTGGGAAGTCCAGCCCATCTTTGTCTATAAATAGAGGGGCAGGGTCACAGTGAAGGGGATCCTTTTTTGGGGAGAGAACACTGGGGAAACTCTGCCATTTTTTAGACTCATCTTCTCTACTTAACAACTTCATTCAAGCATTTGATTCACGAATTGTATTTGTAATCATCTATTAAGAAGATCAATAAAGTTTAACCTCGAAGTGGACGTAGGCAATTATGCTGAACCGCTATAAATTTGGTGTTCTTACTTTCTGCACTTAAATTAGCATTCTCTCCTCTGTTTAATTTGTTTTCATCACTTATATCTCTACACAATCTTTCTCTAAAAGGTTAGTGACCAATTTTGGTGCTAACAACAACCCATAACTGTATTTTGGGGAAAAAGGGGTAGAAGAACCATTTAGGTTAACTCAATAGTGAATATATAATTACTTAAACTCATGAATGAGTAGAATTGCATCCATGGTGTCAGGGTGACTAAAAATATAGGATGCCTAAAATTTGTAGTTATTGGTGTATACCAAAAGGTTCATAGTAAACCCATGAAAACTATGATAAAGTAGTTATTGGCATAAACCAACATGTTCATAGTAAACCCATGAAAACTATGATTAAGTAGTTATTGGAGGAAACTAGCAGGTTCATAGTTAACCCATGAAAACTATGTAATAAGAACTAGTATGAGCTAAGTGGTTTGTAGTGAACCCATGAAAACAATATCCGGACTAAGAATTGACATCAGTCAATAGGTTCCTAGTAAACCCATGAAAACTAGGATAAGCAAGTGGCCAATGGAAGTATCAGTAGGTTCCCAGTCAACCCATGAAAACTAGGATGTGAAGTGAGTTACTGGATAAGTCCATAGGTTCCTAGTCAACCCATGAAAACTAGGATAAGGTGATTAGTTATTGGAATGACTAATAGGTACAGGGAGACCCATGAATTAATTAAGTTAATTAGCAGGAGCTTATAGGTTCTTAGTGATCCCATGAATACTATGAATAGGACAGTGTGTTCATTAATTATTTAAAGGTTATTAGTAAACCCATGAAAACTAAAAGGAAATCTTAATTATTTTCAAGTATGCATATCATCATAATATTTTGAAAATGTATGTTTTAACCATTGTGGATGCAGGAGCATATTCTATGGCTTTATAAAGGTTTTCGGATACTAGTGAGGGGAAAACCCATTCCGCTAAGCGGCGTGGTCTCACTATATATCTAAAAAGGATTAAGATGTTAGATTATTATTCATACCAGGCTTTATGTCTGACTCAAAGTTTTTGTTTTCCCCTTAAACTCTCGGGTGCTTAATTGATTTTGAGTAGTTTGAGATTTAAGGCTGTTAGGTTTTCTTCTCTGATGAATAAAGCTTCTATAGGCGTGCAGGAGGCAGATAGATATTTAAAGTTTTCTTTCCGCTGTGTGTTTTTTTTGTAAAGGCAGATTTATTAGCCTTACTATATACTCTGATTAACCAAGGGGGCATCTTCATATATCGCTCTTAGCGTATTTGTAATAATTATATTTTGCTGAATGTGGTTAACGTAATTTGGGATTATGTAATGAACATGAATTGTTTTGATTTGAATATGGAAATGTGTTTTTGAATTTTTAAATTTTTTTACATATTTCTGTGATCTGTGTATCAATGTATCTAGCACCGCCGTATTTGGTCGTCGAAGATTAATAACTATGGATGACTGCAGCATCCGCAGCCGTTAGTTTTGGGCCTCTAGGTAGGAGGATGTTACATCTTCCTTGCCATATTGTGGTTGTCAAGCTTATAACCGAGTTAAAACCAAAGGTTCCATGGTTGATCACAACAATCTATTCAAATTTTAAAATTATAAATATGAAAATACACATTCACCTTGAAAGCAAATTGTACAATGGTATTACCATAATTTAATATGTATATAACTTCAATGACACGATTGATTTTAGATGTTGCATATATACATATACATATACATACATATGTATGCATATTGTAATTTAAGATTTAATTTCAAAACTGTATAGTTGACTAAACAACAAGCCTGAATATATTAATTTAAAAACACATTAACCTAGAAAAAGGATTTGATTTGATGTTGGTTTACAATCTTGAAAACATGAAATTAAAGCATATGAATATATATAGGCACAATTTAATCAAATAAAAAATAAATCCATGTTTATATGTGAATTAAATTATGATAACAAAAGTAAAATTTTGTTATAGTAAATTAGACATACACAAACCAATAATCTCTTATCTAACAAACTATATCATTACACAAAATAAAACAAATAAAAAATAATTTTAGATTGAATAATTAAATAATTTAATTGTGATAGCAAATGTAAATTTTGCAACAAATCAAATCTATAATAACTAATGATTTCAAATCCAACAGTAATATCAGTACACAGAATAAATCAAACACAAGAACAATTTTACAGTTAAATGACAATACATAAGAGGTTTAAAATAGATTCGACACGTGATAATTGGATACACAAATATGTGATTTAAATCATGGTTGAATGGGTGAATTTAAATTAAAAAAATCAATTTTACATC
Source organism: Allium fistulosum (assembly GCA_030737815.1). Taxonomy (NCBI): domain Eukaryota; kingdom Viridiplantae; phylum Streptophyta; class Magnoliopsida; order Asparagales; family Amaryllidaceae; genus Allium; species Allium fistulosum. The sequence goes on from CM060902.1 coordinate 1,347,678,638, forward strand.
TTATTAGGCCTATGAAGTCTACATTATTTTAGATCCAATCGAAATAATTTTACACAAAATCTTTATCATATTTAATTAATATATAAAGGTTTGATTTAAATTATAAATAGTATATAATATGCATATGTGTATCAAATACACATATATATGTATCAAATACACGTATATGTGTATAGTTATGTGCAACCGATATAAGTTTACGCAGTTTAATGTGCATGTATATAAGTGTTGGGATTTATATTGCAACGTACACATTTGCCCCATTATATACATATTTGATGTCCATATTTATTTTTTCATTTGTATACACACACATATGTATGTGTGTGTGTATATATGTATATTTATATAAATTATATATTTAATTATGTTTATTTGATGTTGATCAATTCAAAAGGATTCAAATTAGTTTCTAAAATATCTGAAGATGTTTTAAATTTAGAACTACTTCTACATCTGAGAGAAAAATTATTTCAAGTTTAAATTCAATTTTTAAATGTTAATTATCTATACACACACATACATATACATATATATGTATATATAATATATAATATTTTTTAATAAATGTTGAAAGCATATAATATTCAATTTAAAAATTTATATAAAAAATGTTAATTAATAAATATAAATAACATATGTCTAAAAATAAATTTTTCTGTCAAAACATCTTTTGATGAAATAATATGATTTTTTTTAAATTATAAAACCCATGCGGATTTATAGGAATAATATTTTTTGATTATAAAAGCCGTGCAGATTTTATAACAATGATTTTTAAAATTAATCTATACGGATTTATGAAAAAAGATGTTTTTAACTTGTATGTTAATTTAAAAAGGATTTAATGTATTGATAAATTATAAATCGTGTTTTATAATTAAGCGTGTGTATATAGACAAAGAAATTTCAAAAATAAATATATAGTTATCTAATTTTGAATCAAGCCATTCCTCAACGAGTCGGAACCATTGAATGGTCGTGAAATGGAACCAGAAGTCTAGAAGTTCAAGTCTAAAAACTAGAATTCAAGTGAAGTCCGAAGAATTGGTGTTGAACCCTACTTGTCACTGGAAGGCACTTAACCATTCCTCAGGAAAATCAAGTCAAGTAGCCAAAATAGAGGCAAAAGTATGACCTAAATCCATAACTAGGTACCGAGTTGTGTCTCTCAACCCCATACTTATTCAAGAGTATTGAGTCAGCATGCTATATTTAAAAAATTAAGAATGAAACACAACAAAGCATGTGAAATCTTGAAGCTGAATGATGGCTCAACATACAAGCACAAAAGGTTAGAGACAAAGCAAAAAAGTGTGAACTCAGAAGACCTTATTACACGACAACAAGTCGTGAAGCGCCGGTACCAAGTTGACACTCAAGTGGCTAATCTAGCCATGATATTCATGTGGAGAACATAGATAGTAAATATCGAAGCTAAATTAACTAATTGTTGTCTATAAATAGGTGGAGTGCATGAAAACGAAATCTTTTTCTTACCTTTTGAAATATTAGATTTTACCCCAAGACTTAGTTGTATTCTTACCCAAGTTATAAGCAACCGAGTTGTAAAATCGCTGCTGTAAAAGAAAGTCATAATTATTAGCAAAGTTGACAGTAGACGTAGGCTATCAATTTTGGCCGAACCACTATAAATTCTTATGTGCTTTACCTCATTTTCAATTTCTTTATTTTTATGACTAACGCTTATATATCGATTGGGTGTTTGTCCCGTTTTGGGTGCAAATAATTTGGTGCTTTCACTGAGAGGATTCTTAAAGTTCTTGTCTGTAGATCTATCTCGACACTTTGTGTTTGATCTATCCATAAGCTAGGTCTAGAAAGTTGTAGTTATAAGATCCTTGAGTACTTAGCTTTGAAAGAAGTCCTAGAAGAATTATGGCATCTAGGAATGCTAAGGAAAAATACCTTCTTCATGGCTCGCCAACGATGATTAAAACAAAGGCTCTCGACACATAGAAGAACAAATCAACCCGTTACTACTGAAATTTTAAGTGCACCAAAGATGGTGACTAGGGTGAATTTGGATGGAATGATGATGGAGATGAACATAATGATGATAGAGAGCCAGAAAGATATCCTAAAGAAGATGGAGAATAACCATGCTTTGATGGCTTAACTATCCCAAAGAAAAAGAAGAGTCGTAGAGAATCATCATATTCTGACTCAGAAGAAGAGAGTTCTCCTTTGTCGAACGGAAATCATAGAGATGGAAAGCAAAATATGAGAAGAGGGGAAGTTGTCACATCAGAAATAGGGTTTGGGAAAACCCCAATGGACATGTCATAACCCAGCACCGAGCCATCACGACTTGGTATCGAGTTGAGGGGCCGAGTTGTGAATGAACATTAGGATGGTGAAGTTGATGAAGGGGTTGGTGTTGGTATTAATCAAGATGCTAGCAGTCAGAGTGGAGGTGTTTAAGAAGATGCCATTAAGCCGTCACGGAAATAACATAAACAACGAAAAGTTGGATGAACGGTTCTTCCAAAGACAGGGGAACCCAAATATTATGGAACTAACCAAGAGCGTTTGCGGAGCCAAAAGTCATGGCAGTCCCTGATGATTATCATCCAGTTGATCTAATTGACATGAAGTATATAGCTAAAATAGCGAGGAAGCTAGTGAATGAGAGCAATAATAGGAATAATGGAAAATGTGGCTCGGTGCCTAGTAAAATCCCATTCATAGATGATATTTTCTGGAAAGTCATCAATAAAATTTTGTTATGTTTATGTTGTCGTCGTATAATGGGATAACATACCCTATAGTCATCCGTTGAAGTACGAATGGCACATGGATAGTGTCGGAGCGACGGATGCAGTAAGATGTCGATGTTTTCCATATTTCTATATGGAATAGCTATGATGTGGTTTATTTGGCTTGCACCAAGATCTGTATCTTCATTTGGTCAGTCGACGAGAAAGTTTATGGAGCATTTCAGACTCCACATCGGTTGACCAAAGGTTGTGATGACCTTGTCAGGTATCTACTTGGAGAGACTTTGAAGTGATTTTTGAGTCGGTTTGATCTGTTACAACCCAAGTCAACGGTTTGAAGGAGGATACCGTATTAATGTTGTTGATCTAGGGGATGCACCTGGATACAGATTTTGGTAAATGGCTAAGGATGAAACAACCATCAACCATGGAGGAATATTGTCGACCATTTTCTACCTTAGAAGAGGTAGAATTGGTCATTATAAAAGCTGGGATTACTGGGAACGTTGCGGTCAACGTTGGAAATGATAATAATAACCTAAAGAGATGAGTTCTCTCCTTCTCATAGAGGATCACTCATTTTTCTCGAAAGATAATAATAATCAAAAGCAAAGGAATCAGGCACTGGTAGAAAGGAGCTAGTTTTCAAGAAGCATCCATTATATTTAAAGCTTGATGATTATACCCAACTGAATGAGACCGCTGAAAACATTTACCCTGCAACATAAGGTATAGAGAATTATAGAAGGGAGTCAACCGAACGTGAAAAGCTCTTAGGGAAGTATTATCACTTTTATAAGATACATAGGCATAATACCAATGAGTGCCAAAATCTTAGGGATATAATTGAGAATTTGATTTGGAAAAAAGTAGAAACAGTATGTGAAAGACCCGCAGGATGGTGGGCAAAAAAACAATAGATCCCAAGTGTAGATACCCCACTGAAATCATGTTGGGCCTGGTAGTGATGGACTTAGGCAACCTTAAAATAGAATTGTAATCAACACTATCACTAGTGGACCTCATCCAGCCAAGAAAAGGTGGAATAATATAGGTAGCAGGACCCGAAGCCATGTAAATCTCGAATTTAGGGATTTACCAGAAAGGCTACAAAGCCTGTTGGTTGTATAGATTTGATAGTGGAGCTTGGTGAAGATGACAGCAAGATGGTGTGATGCAAACATTTATTTTGATTGATAGACAGTCTGCTTATAATGCTTTCTTGGGCCGACCGACCCTTGCCAGTTTCAGGGTGGCTCTGACTCCATAGTATTTCACGATGACATTTACCATGAAGAATGGAGTTAGAGGTATCCATGGAGACCGGAGTACTAGTCATGAGTGCTATGCTGTAGAGCTTAGAGAAGCGGAACAATATAAAAGGGAAGGGTGCACAGGATACTCTTTGCATTAGGACGACTGATGTAAAGCAATCACCATCCAAACCCTGCCTCGAACGACATAGTAAATTTAAAAAATCTATAAATCCGAGGAAAGAGACAAAGGATGCAAGGGCAGTCATAGCGGAGCTGACGATCAACATTCTGGCTGATGAGGATGACCCTACTAGGGCCCTAAAGATCGGATCTCAGTTTGGCGTAAAGATGAAGAAGGAGTTGGTAGGGTTTCTCCAGAAAAAACTGGTTGTTTTTTCCTAGACACATTTCGATATGTATGGAATATTTCTAGAGATAGCATGCCACATATTGAATGTGGATCCATGATGCCTTCTTATGAAGCAGAAGGGGTATAGCTTGGGTTCGGAGTGGTTAGCTACATTAAAGGAAGAAGTGGATAACCTGAAGGTAAATGGCTTTATCTGTGATGTTATATACCATGAATAGATATCGAATCCAATGCTGATCAAGAAGCCTAATGAAAAATGGTGAACATGCGTCAACTATTCAGATCTAAATAAGGCGTGCCAAAAGGATAAGTTCCTACTGCCCCGAATTGACTAGCTTGTTGATGGAACCACCGAAAATGAACTATTAACTTTTATGGATGTGTACTTAAACTACAATCAAATAGCAATGCATGTTCTAAATCAACTTCATCACTGAACTGGGACCATATTATTAGATTGTAAATCCATCCGGGTCTGAAGAACGTTGCAGCTACCTACCAACGATTAGTAAATTCGATGTTTGAAGATCATACTGGACAGACAATGGAGGGCTATTTGCATGATATGCTAGTGAAGTAATAGCGATTGATGAACCATATGCGAAACCTCTTGGAGATGTTTGATGTGCTTCCAAAGTACGGGATGAAGCTTAACTCTCTGAAATGCTCTTTCGAAGTCGCATCAAGCATGTTTTTGGGTTTCATAATAAACTCAAGGGGCGTAGAGGCTAATCCAGAGTGGATTTGAGTATTGGAAGATGTTGATGCCCTAAGAACAAGGAGGAAAATGCATAGCTTGAACGAAAAGGTCGCTACACCAACGTAATTCATGTGAAAGGCAATAAATAAATGTGTTCCATTATTTGATGCCCTCAAGAAAGAGAAAGGGAAGTTTGTCTAGACAGAGGAATGTCAAAAAGATTTCCAGGCCCTACTTGATCACATAGAGAGACCGGTGGTTTTATCAAAGCCTTTGGAAGGAGAGCACTTATTTTTTTACTTGGCAGTGTTTGCTCATGCACTGAGTGCAGTTTTGGTACGTGAGGAGTCTAGAATTCAAAGTCCTGTGTATTATCAACAAGTAGTTCACTAGGGCAGAGAAGAATTATCCAAATTTAGAGAAATTAGTTACTTCTTGTTGATTGCTTCAAGAAAGTTACGACTGTGCTTCCAGGCTTATCTGATAAAATTGTTGATTGATCAACCTTTGAGAAAATGATGCACCGACCCGAGACTTCGGGAAGGCTACTAAAGTGGAATATTAAATTGATCTAGTATGACATAGCTACTATCCTATGAGGGCGATACAAGGACAAGCATTGGCTGATTTCATTCTCTAGTTTACCATTCGGGATGGAGAAGTGGAAGAGGATGTGATCCAACTTGCTCAATGGAAGTTATACATGGATGGAGCATCTAATGAACATAGTTATAGGGTAGGAGTGATCTAGGTAACCCCAAAGGAATGAACGACATTCTATGCCCTGAAGCTTGAGTTCTCGATAGAAAATAACGAAGTTGAATACGAAGCATTGATCGCCAAACTCAAGATAGCGAAAGAATTAGGAGTTAAAACATTGCATATATTCAGTGACTCTTAATGGTGGTTTTTCAAGCGAAGACTGATTTTCAGGCTAAGGAAGCGAGACTTGCCCCTTACCCGACGAAGGTTCTGGAACTGCTAAATGATATTGAATATTACACTAGAATGCACATTCCCAAAGAACAAGACATGAAAGCTGATTGATTGGTCAAGTTGGCCAGCTCTGGGGATGCACAACTCATGGGAGTGGTTCTAGTAGAAGTTTGGCTTCGAGCATCACCAGATGGTTGTCAATTGGATCTTGGAGGCCAAAGTGGCAAATGAGTCATGGATAACTCCAATCATGGAATATTTCCTGAAAGGAACTCTCCGATTGGATGAAATGAACAAAGAAAACCCCTGTGTAAAGTACTACAATTTATTATAAAGGAAAGAGTACCATACAGGAGAGGATTCTCTACTCCACTACTATGATGTGCCACCAAATAAGAAGCCAAGAAGATACTTGCTGATGTGCCTGAAGGAAGTTGTGGTGATCACATTAGGTGGAAGACTTTGGCAAGGAAAATACTTCACTACGGATACATTTGGCCAACAATCAACGGAAGGCAGCTGATTACACTAGAAAGTGCGATAGATGCCAAAGATTTATAAAGATTCATAAAGCCCTATCCACAAAGATTACACAAATGGTCAGCCCATGGCTACTTACAACATGGGGACTTGACATAATCGATGTGCTACCAATGTTGAAAGGCGGAGTGAAATATGCCATTGTTGTAGTTGATTACTTCACAAAGTGGGCTGAAGCGAAACCTCTGGCCACAATCACTATGAAGAAAGTGATCAATTTTGTGGTGAAGAACATCATACGTCAGTTTAGAGCTCCCTAAAAGGTTATCATAGGTAATGGAACCCAATTCGACAGTGTCAAACTCAAAGATTTCTGCAATAAATATCAAATTGAAAAGAAATTTGCAGCTGCAGCACACCTGTAAGTGAATGGATAGGTGAAAGTAGTGAGTAAGATCATCAAGTCCATCATAAAGAAGAGACTGATGAATGCCAAGGTTAAATGGGTCACTGAATTACTCCTAGCACTGTGGGCTCACTGAATGACTCATAAGTCACGACTGGTCATACTATATTTGCTTTGGCTTACGGATTAGAGGGAAGTTCTTCCTCATCGAAGAACTCAATGTGATCCCAAGATGAACGAGGAAATCTTGCTTAAGTCCCTTGACTTGATCGATGAGAAGTGAGAAGAAGTAGATTTCAGGGTAACTACTCATTAGAAAAGAGTAGCATGACAATTCAACGTTAAGGTCAAAAACCAAACCTTCAAGACAGGGGATTTCATTTTGAAATGAGTCTTTCGTAGACTGGGGCACTAGGTCCAAATTGGAAAGGTCCATATGCAATCGAACAAAAGCTTAGAGATGGAACATTCAAGCTAGCGACTGTTGATGGAATCTTAATTCTAAGGGCTTGGAATAATGAGTTTTTGAGACGCTATTCACTTAGACTTATCTCTGAAAATATCTTACTAGACTCTGATGTAATATGGTTGAATCTGCCATTCTTGTGTTTATAAATAGAATTGGCTTTAGGGATCGATGGAATTGAATTCTTAAAAACCTGACATTATGCTATGTGAAACAACAAAATTAAACATTTTCTGTTTTGAAAATGTAGATATGTAGGTATCTAGAAAAAGAAATCGAAGAACTCCTTCAATTAATGATCAGGTCGCTGGAGTATAAATAAATTATGGTCAACTAGACAATTCAACCCATGCATTTGATCTTTGACCATTGCCTGGAGATAGGCAAGGTCTGAAATTGGTGTTTGGAGATAGGCGCCAAAAAACTCCTTCGACCCATGGTCAGTTCGCGGAAGTATACTCACACTAGGTTAAATCGAACCATTCGCCCTAGAACTATAACCTATGACCAATGCCCGGAGATAAAGCAAGATCCAGGGCCAATGCTCGGATATAGGAAAGGCTTAATGATGAAGCTCGGAGAAAAACATCTGAAATGCTGAATCTCGGAGGTAGGTGTAACATCTCTAATTTTGAAACTCGAAAATAGATATTATTGATGCTGCGGTCATCCTTAGCATTATTTTCTAGTGACAAAATGAGATTCGTTATTGAATCATTAACACCAAGAGCACTAAAATTTGCAAAATTTTAACAAAATCATTTCATTCATTAATTAGAAAATTCATTACATTTTATTTTCATAACCCCACGAATACATCATTCGGATAAAATATAATAATTACATATAGTTCCAAGAGCGACATATAATGATGACTCCTTGGTTAGTCAGAGTTCTAACTAGTTAGATTGTTACAATACCCATCATTACATAAATTTACGACAATAAAAGCAATTAAACTATTGCATAGTGATATAATCTACTATATAGTAGCTTACCTCTTACATGTCTCCAGAAGCGTATTCATCTAAACCTGAAAAAGCTCTACCCTCAGCCTACCCAATTTCGAATTTAGAACCCGAGAGTTTATGGGGAATTCAAAAACTTTATGCCATACAAAGAGTCCGGTGTGATATTATACCACCTTGAACCAAAATAGATACATAGTGAGACCATTGAGTAGAACGGGTCTTTCCCTCACTAGTATCATTAACATAATATTATATCTGCAACCAAAATGGTTAGAACATACTCATAATATAATCGTGCTATAATGGATAAAATGAATAGTCCAACATTCATTAAGGTCAAAGGGTTATACATTCCCATAATTACCCAAATCCCAAAAGAGCCCATGCCATAGTTTTCTCAGGGTTAGTACGAACCTTATTACTCTTATTCGGCTGACTAGAAGCTTATATAGTTTTTTAGGTTGAATAGAAACATGTATTAGTTTTGCAGGCTGATCGAAAACCTACCAGGCCGACTACGGCCAAAATAATACAGGATAATCTACATTCTCTAGTCCAACAAAAGGAAATAATCATGAATTCCGTTCCACGAAAAAAAAAGGAATGGTGAGTCTCACTACTATGAGTTCCTTGCTTTGCATAATCCAAATTTCGCATGTCCTTCGGTTATGCCCTATGTAATAGAATTCACGGACTTATCCAACCATTGGCTAAGCGGTTGGAGTATAAGGAGTGACCCTAAACCAGTCTCCACCCTTAAATCTTCAATCTGGTTTTCAAAATGTCAATGAGTTATATCTTTTGATTAGTTTGGGCATCCTAACATAATTTTGACATTCACGATCTCTTGGATGCAATTCTACTCACTCGGTAGTTTAAGTCTAACCAGATCCCCTGTTGGAACAACCCTAACTGGTCATCTATTCACCAACTCCCCAAGGTCACAATGTTAGGTGATATCATATAACATATAAGTGAGCATGTCTACAATGCAATATATGCAATAATAACTGATTAAGATGTAAAGATTAACATAAAACACATCAACAATCAATTAAACGTATGTTCAATATGATAGTCACTTTATACACAAATTACTTTTCCAAAGTAATAGCTTCCTCCATAATAACTTTTTCAGTTATGGGCTAATACAATTTTCATTTCTTTTGAAACTACATAAAAATGCTTAACAAAATCATATTTTTTGTTTATGTAAAATTTGGCCCCAAAATAGAGTGAAACTCTTCCAAGTGTTATAAATAGCTATCCCACCCTTTTTAAAATCACAAGCTATTGTGCCTTAAAATTCACCTACTTTCGTGCATTAAAATATAGACCATTACGTTTTAATTTTTTTATAGTCATCGTCTGCTAAAAATAAAGGTCATCATGCGTTTTGTCCAATAGTCGTCGTATGTTAACAACCTCATGGTCATCGCATAAAAATAGAGGTCATCACATTTAAACCTGCTTGGAGTCATCGCATTCAAATTCAATTGAAGCCAACGCCTAACTAATCTTTGCATCCATTTTTGTTTAGTGGCCTGACCATATAAATAGCCTTTGCATATTTGAGTTCGCATGTAATTGTCTTCGCATGCATTTGCCTCTGCATGCAATAATATATACACAACCTTCATGGACATACATACACACACACACAAACACACACACACACGCACATACATAAGTTTGTGCCTTGTTTTAATTCAGCCTTCATATGCATTTAATTTGATCCGTGTGTTGTCGCCCTCAATTTGTGGATTGTGAATTGCATGTTGTGCGTATGTGGCGTGCATACATATTTTTCTTTTAAACCGGTTGCTTTTGTGAAATATAGATCTCGCATGGAATTGTTTATCAAATGCACCGTGTGTACTGTTATCACGTGTTAGAGTTCTTTCATGTTAATAAGCTTAAATTATATTTCCTATTAACATAATTTACATATCATATTTCCTATCAGCGTGCATTAGTCTTCACATGTTTTATCACATAGGGGTCAATACATACATACATACATATATATAACATTAAATGTCTTTTGTCTGTAATGAAGCTTACGTATGCAAACCATCTAGGCCTTCGAGGTATACATATGTTTCCTTTGCATGCAAAATTTTCATGAACTATCGCTGCATTTTAACTCGCATGTTATTTTATTTTTTTCATGAGCAGGGGTAATTGCATATAATATATGCCTTAGTGATATACATTTAAGGTCATCGTGGGCTATAACAAGCCTTCGTGAATTAAAATACCATGTCCTTGTATCGTGTAAACTTTTCTATTCTAGCTTTCAAGCACAGTTTTTCTTATCCCAATATGAAGTTTAGCATTGGATGTTAAGTTTTACTTGGTCAAAAATGGTTCAATGCCAATTTTGTAATTAAATTAAAAATCGATTTATTACCCTCTTAAACAACTTCTTTTTAGCAAACTCAATTCGATTTTGAATTTCTATTTGCCAATTCTCTTATCATTTCAGCAACTTTCCATAAATGTTAACTCATATAATTAACTCAACTAATTAATTAATTAATTTTCTCCATATTTAATTTGTGTTTTCCTTCACTAAATAATTCAAATAAAATGTAAAATTGATGAGAAAAATCCTAGAAGTTTACCAAAAATCTATTTTATCATTTTCTACCTCCTGTAAAATTTTCGGACCCGAAATAAATAATTTTTAGATTTTAATAATTAAATTCTTAATTTTAACCGTTTTTTCACTAAGAAAATTCAAAATAAATTCATATTAATTCCAAAAATTATAAATTAAAAACTCATCTCCAAAATAATAATTCGAACATCATATCAACATTCTAGATCATTTAGAGATCAAAAGCTTAGTTTTTCATATTAAAACCCTTTAGTAAAATCCTAAAAATTATATAATTAATAACTAATCATCTAAAAATCCATATCCATGATTATTCAATACAAATGCAAGACATTTAACATCCAAAATTCGAATCTACATCAAAGCCAAATTAAAACACACAAAAATCATGAGATGAATGCATATTATTCACCTTAACCCTTGTTGAAATAATGAGAATTTGCCTTAGCTTTCTTTTCTTCTTCTTTTCCTCTTGAATTCCCTCTTCTTCTTTGGTTAGTTATGGCTAGCCTTCCCTTTTTCTTTGGTTGGTTTTGTTTAGAGAATGAAATGGAAGTGAATGAGAGAGTAGGGAGAATATAACATAATATTTAACCTTTCCTCTTCTGCCCTTCCAAACTTAAGTTTATTAAATCTTATTTCATTAAACCCATTCTCCTTGTTTTGTTGTTTAAAGGAAAACTCGTTTTAATTAGTTAATTATTTAAAGCACATCCCACAATTTCAACTTCCTATTTAATTATCCAATAATTAAGTATTTAAATTATGTGCTGTATAAAAAATTAAGGCTGTTACAGGATCCCCTTTGAAGAATTTCGTCCTCGAAATTGTGAGAAGGAAAACAATAACAAGCATATAATCATGCAAATATGGGTCACAACACATAAAACAACAACACTAGCATAACTATTAGTCAATAGTCTATAAACTATTATCCCGCCTATTGGTCAGGCCGGGATACCACGGATTTGGCTAAAATGAATGGATTGGAAATCGATTACAGTTGAAACTATGGACGATAGTTGAATAAATTCGAATGGACAACACTCAAAAAAATGACTAGGTATGGAATTGGCACTTCACCTAGGTAACGGATCGGATCGAATCCCCAATCTTTGACATTATCAAAGTGCGATCAGTATATAGTGACAAGGAAGGCCACATAAGGCTAGATTCCAAATTTTAAGTTGATTAGAGTTCGTATGTTTGAGTTATGGACAAAAGATGGATCGGTATCGACGGATCAGTGGTAATTTGCTTGGAGTCGGACCCGGGAAAATTTTCTATTTGCTTGGAGTCGGTGCATGGTTTGCTTGGGGTCGCAGAAATTTGAAGTGTTAGATCATGCTTGGTGTAGGATACATGTTTGCTTGGAGAAAAATGATCGGCACCTCAAATTTTACCCGACTCACGTCTGCTTGGAGAAAATTTCAATTTTACCCGAGTCTAACGCTGGACCAGAATCTTCAGAACCTGCTTTGAGTCAGAAAGGTGATCACTTGTGGTCTCGCTTCGGGTCAACCCTGAAGTGGGTTTTTCGACGACCATTTTGGTGATTTTTGACGATGATCGGTCTATAACCCAAAATTTACAAAGGCAATCGACATGAAATCTGGAGGACAACTACACTGCATCATGTTGGATCCACCAGAACGATCGCACCTCAAAAGGAGCAAATATGGAATGATCTTCCATATTTTCATTTTTCAACTCGACTCCATGGAAAACACGATATGTCACAAACACTAAGTCGAAAGAGCACGAAATATGGAGAGCAAGTAGCTAACATCATGATAGACCCACCACAATGATCGCACCCCAAAAGGAGCAAATATGAAATGATCTTCCATATTTCCATTTTTCAACTCGACTCTACGGAAAACACGATATCTCACAAACGGTAAGTGGGAATTGCATGAAATTTGGATAGCAAGTAGCCAACATCATGGAGAACCCATAAAAACGATCGCACCCCCATTGGAGCTAATATGAATGATGGACACCACTCGTTCCAATGGTATGCGATCGATCTGAAAATTGGTGGATCTGGTCGTTTGGCTCTGGAGGTTCTTCTGGCGAAATTTTAGCCCGATCCAGGCACGTCTTTACGTATAAATACAGCGGACTTGGCTCATTAAAGGGATCTTCTTCTTGTTCTAGATATTCTTTTGGCTCTCCTTCATCACTTCTTATCTCTTCCGTCATTAATTTTCTAAGGCTAAAAACAATTGTATTTGTCATCCTACAATATAATAAAAAGATTATCGGAGTGGACGTAGGCCGGAATTTTCCTAACCACTATAAAACTTGTGTGTTCATTTACTTTTCTGCAATCTATTCTATGATCTGTGAATCTATATTTTTCTGTTTGGATCTAAATACCGGATATTGGTGCTTTCATATACAATCGGGTGTTGGTGACCATTTTTGGTGCTAACAGTAACAATACAGATCATATAATCAACATAGATTGGGATACGCCTCCCTAATCCTATCTTCTGTTTCTCAAGTACAATCATGTCCATCGGCATTCCACTGAACCTTCACTAACTTGATTGTCTTATTCCTTAACTGCACTATTCACTATGCAAATAAGTTGCCTAATGGCAGTTATATCAGGCTCCAACACTAAATCTTCCAAAACCATTGGCTTTATAGTACTTTTTGGATCACACATGTACTTTCCTAGATAAGATACATGAAAAACATTATGAACTCCTATCAAACTACTCGGTAACTCGATACGGTAAGCAAGTTTCCCGATTCTCTCACTGATAGGAAACAAACCAATATATCTAAGTGTTGTTTTCCCATCTTGCCAAATCATACAACATTCTTCATCGATGTTACCTTTATGAAAACAAAATCTCCAACTGAGAATTCCAAGTTTTTACATCATTTATCTGTATAGCTTTTCTGCCTTGACTAAGCTTCCTTCATCTTTGCTCGGATTAACTCTATCCTTTCTGTCGCTTCTTTCACCAAATCTGGACCAAGTATTGGTCTATTACCTATCTCCAACCAACATGCATGCGATTTGCACAACCTTTCGTAAAGTGCTTCGAAAGTTGTCATTTCTTGTAAACTATTATTATATGAAAACTTGACTAAATGAAAATGATTTTCCCACGATCCCTCAAAGTTCTATACACAAGCTCCTAATAAATCTTCGAGTACCTTATTAGCTCTTTCCGTTTGCCCAATAGTTTACGGATGGTAAGCGGTACTCATCTTCAACTTGGTACCTAATTCATTCTACAAACTCTTTTAAAACTCACTCGTGAACAATGGATCTCTATCACTTACAATACTAGTCGGTATTCCATGAAGTCTTACAACATTCTTTATGATTAACTTCGCCAAACTAGATGTAGTCCATGTCGACTTAATAGGGATAGAGTGTGCACACTTGGTCTGTCTATCCACCGTGACCCAAATGCTTTCATTTTCCCTATTTGATCTTAGAAACCTATCTACAAAGTCCATAGATATAGAATCTCATTTCCATAGTGTCACTTCCAAAGGTTGAAGTAGTCCACATGGTTTTTGATGCACGGCTTTTACTTGTTGGTAATTGATACATTGCTTCACCCATAAGTCTACATCTCTCTTCATGCCTTCCTTTCATATCATGTTACATCTTCGTACCTCCAGCATAAATAGTAAACTTCGATCGATGACATTCTCTAAGAACTTCCTTTCTAAAATTATCCACGTCTGGAACACACAATCATCCCTTCTTTCTTAACCTACTTCTTCAGTCAAGTGAAAAATCTTTCAAATCATCAATCTCGTTTCTTGCTTCTAGTCTCTTTAATCGATCGGCTTATATTGGATCATCTTTTTGCCTCGTCGCAATTCTTGCGATCAATACCGATCGAACTTCTAGATAAGAAATCATTGTGGCACCCTGACTGGAACTGGTCGTCGACCTCATTCTAACTCCACACGAAGCCAATGCTTCTAAATTGTTCCATTCGGACTACTTTACCAACATCACATTCTGATGTTTTCTACTAAGTGCGTCCGCCACTTTATTTCCTTTCCCCGACGTATACTCAATCCCAAACTCATACGCTGCTAAAAAACTCCATCCATATTTGCTGCCTCATACTCAACTACTTTTGAGAGAATAAATACTTCAATGATTTATTATCCATGAACCTCCAATCATTCTCCCAACAGATAATGTCTCCACACCTTCAATGCAAAGATCACCGCTGCCAACTACAAATCATATGTAGGACATCTAACTTCATGTGGTCGGAGCTGTTGAGAAGCAAAGGCAATAACTTTACCTCTCTGCATTAATACAACTCCTAACCCTGATCCACATGCATCGGTATACAACACCAAATCTTGATTCCCATCTTGAATAACTAATATGAGCACATTGGTCAATAAATGCTTTCGCTTTCGAAATGCTTCTTTATATTTATTGGTCCAAATAAACTTTATGTCTTTCCTCGTTAGCTTAGTTCTCGGTGCTACTATAGAAGAGAAATCTTTATAAATCTCCAGTAGTAGCCAGCCAACCCCAAGAAACTTCTAATCTCAGTCACAGTTTTGGGTCTTTTCCAATTATTAATAGCTTCGGTCGTAGATGGATCCACAGATAATCCATTCTCCGAAACTATAAGCCCAAAAAACTTCACTTTTAGTTGATGATGTCTCGATGTGTCTGGCACTATTTTAAGATGAACTTCATGTTCTTGTTCACTCTTTGAATATCAAAATGTCTTCTATAAACACAAACACGAATCTATCCAAATGCTCTTGGAAGATCTGTTTCATTAATCTACGAAGAAAGTAGGCATGTTGGTCAGTCCAAAGGGCATGACTTACCACTCATACGAACCATATCTTGTTCAAAACGTCGTTAACAGTATACTCCCCTCCGCAACTCTCAATTGATGGAAACCCATAGCTAATTCCAATTGTGAGAACACCCTGGCTCCACTCAATTGATCAAATAAATCATCTATTCTAGGCAAAGGATACCGATTCTTTATCGTCTTCTCATTCAACTTCCTATAGTTGATACGTAGTCTCAATGATCCATCTGGTTTCTTCACAAACACCGTTGTAGCTCCTCAAAGTGAACCACTTGATCAAATAAAATTCTTTCCTTCCGGATCCACCAGCTGCACTTTTAACCCTTTCATCTCGGTAGGTGTCATTTTGTTAGGTGTTCTACTAACAGGTTCAGCTCTAGGTATGAGATCTATTCGAAACTCTTTGGCATATTTCAGCAGCAGTCCTATAACATGCTAAAAATATTAGCATACTCTCTTACTATAAGAACCTGATTAATTTTATCCTCCTCGACATTAAACCGATCCTTGAGATGTGGCACAGTTGCTCTAGCAATCTCCGACTTCAATCCCTAGATAAACTCCTTATTTTTCTTAACCAATGTATTAATGATGGCCTATCCATGCTAGACAGCTCATCAAACTTCATCACATACTCCAACACTGACATCTCAACTTGCTCTAACCCTAAGAACTTCCTGAACAATGTTGACTTGGCTACTTTGGACAGAAATTTCTCCTGAAATTTAGCCCAAGTTAATTCCTCCTCCGGAACCCCATGGTAACACTGTACCAATTATCTCGATGTCAATCTCCTTTACTGATCGTCGTTCAATGCCAAATCAGTAAAAAAATCTCACTTTAGAGAAGACAATCCTACACTTCAATGGAATTCTCCGTTCCCAATAAGGATTTTCCTCCCAAGCTAGTATAATATCGTCTTAATGCGGCATAGTTGTTATGGGCAGCCATTTCTGGTATTATAGCTCCCACATTACTAGTATCACTTCCAATCAATCCAGTTGCTACTACAGCTCGCATCATATTGACAGAGAACCAATACATAGTTCCTATGTTAATTGATGTGGTATTAGCACCCACATTTGCATTTAGCGTTTGCATTAGCATTATCATTAGTTGCTTGGTTAGCGTTCCTAGCATTAGTCCAAGCATTTCCATTAGCTGTGCTGCTTCCACCTCTTAAGTTTACTCTTCCACTTCTAGTATCCATCTCTTGTAATCTTCATATGAGTCTTCATCCGATATAGAAAAATGGTCTAAGACAGAAGGGAGAGTATAGATAGAGATACGTACTTATACACACACACACACACCAAAAAACAAGTACGTTATTATAACGCTACCCTATACCCTAATTTATTCTTTCTTATTTCATTCGAGTCATGTATTTTTTCAAAATCATTTTAAGTTTTATGTAACCTTGCACTCTGATAACCAATTGTAACATCCCCCATTTTAAGGCTTAGAAGTAGATACTAATGGTGATGCACTCATCCTTAGCATTATTTCCCAGTGATAAAATGTTTCCATAACCCTACAAATACATCGTTCAGATAAAATATAATAATTACATATGGTTCTAAGATCGACATATGATGATGCCTCCTTGGATGATCAAAGTTCTAATTACTTAGACAGTTAGAATACCCGTCATTACATACATTCAACAATAATAAAAGCAGATAAACTACTATACAATGGAAATATAATATTTTATATAGTAGCTTGCCTCCTACACGTCTCCAGAAGTTTATTTGTCTAAATCTAAAAAACCTTACCCTCAGCCTACTTCATTCTAAATTGAGCACTTGAGAGTTTAGGGGAAATCAAAACTTCGGATCACACAAAAAGTCTGGTATGAATAATATTATACCATCTCGAACCATAGTAGATACATAATGAGACAAACCGTTGAGTGGAACGACATTTTCCCTCACTAGTTTCCTTAAAATCATATTATATCTACAACCAAAATGATTAGAACATAATCATAATACAATCATGCAATAATGGGTAAAATGAATAGTTCGACATTCTCTAAGGTCAATAGGTTACACAATCCCATAATTACCCAAATTCCAAAACAATCCATGGCATATTTTTCTCAGGGTTATTTCGAGCCTATATTAGTTTTTTCAGACTGACTAGAAACCTATAATAGTTTTGCAAGCTGACTCGAACCATAATATAACCAAATAATCCATATTCTCTCATCCAACGAGAGGAAATAACCTCGGCTTTTGTCCCATGAAAGAAAACAATGGTGAGTGTCACTGTTACGAGTTTGCTGCTTTGTGTAATATAAATTACGCTTGTGCTTTGGCTAGGCCCTATGCAATGGAATCAGCGGACCTGACCAACTGTGGGCGAAGCGGTTGGAGCATAGGGAGCGATCCTACACTAGTCTCCACCCTTAAATCTTCAATCTGGTTTTCAAAATGTCAATGAGTCATATCTTTTTGTCAGTTTGGGCATCTTAAAACAATTTTGATCTTTATGATCTCCTGGATGCAATTCTACTCACTCGAGAGTTTAAGTTTGACCATACCAACTATTGGAACAAACCCAATTGGTCATCTATTCCCTAACCTCCTAAAGACACAATGTTGGGTGATATCATATAACATATAAGTGAGCATGTCAAAAATTCAATATGTGTAATAACAACTGATCGAGATATAAAGATTAACATATAATATATAAACAATTCATTAAATATATGTTCATATGATAGCCACTTCATGCAAAAATTACTTTTCCAAAGTAATAGCTTCCTCCATAAAAACTCTTTCAAAAATGGACTAATACATTTTCCCCTCTTTTGAAATTACATAAAAATGCTTAACAAAATCATTCTTTTGTTTAAGTAAAATTTAGCCCCAAAATAGAGTGAAAATCTTCCAAATGTTATAAAATAGTTATCCTCCACATTTCAGAATCACAGGCCATCGTGCCTTAAAATTCACCTACTTTCACGCATTAAAACATAGGTCATCATGCCTTAAAAAAATATCATTATTATTGCCTGCTAAAAATAAAGGACACTGCGCGTTTTATCCAATAGCCCTCGCACGTCAACAACCCCATAGTGCTTACATAAAATAGGATCATCGTGTTCAAACGCGCTTGGAGTCATCACGTCCAAATTTCAACTTAAGCCATTGCCATATTAGTTATCGCATGCATTAGTGATTGCTTGCATTAGTAATTGCATGCATTTTGTTTAGTGGCATGGCTATATAAATAGCCTTTGCATATTTGTGTTCGTGTGTAATCGTCTTCACGTGCATTAGACTAAACTATAATAATATATACACAGCCTTCGTGTACAAATACACACACAACCTTCATGCCTTGTTTTAATTTAGCCTTCACATGCCTTTAACTGGATCCGTGTGTTGTTGCCCTCAACTTGTGAATTGTGAATTGCATGTTGTACCTACGTGGTGTGTATATATATATTTGTTTTAAACCGGTCGCTTTGTAAAATATAGATATTAAATGGAACTTTTTATCAAATGCATTGTGTGTACTGATATCTCATGTTAGCGTGCTTTCCTGCTAACATGCTTAAATTATATTTCATGTTAACATAATACATACATACATACATATCACTTCGATCATATTTCCTATCAACATGCTTTAGTCTTCACATGTTTTTGTCATATAGTGGTCGACACACACACACACATACTGCATTCGCATGCAAAATTCTCATGAGCTATCACTACATTTCAACTTCACATACTATTTTCTTTTTTTTCATGAGCAGGGATCATCCCATACAACATATGCCTTTGTGGTATATATATATATATTTAAGGCCATCATGGGCTATAATGAACCTTCATGAATTAAAATACCGTGTCCCTATGCGGTGTCCACTTTTCTATTCTAATTTTCATGATAATTTTTTTTCTCCTAACGCAATTAATTAAAAACTGATTTATTACCCTCTTAAACAACTTCTTTTTACCGAGCCAAATTTGATGTTAAATTCTATTGGCCAATTCTCTTATCGTTTTAGCAACTTTCTAGAAAATGTTAAACCATACAATTAACTCAGTTAATTAACTAATTAATTTTCTCCATAATTAATTAATGTTTTACTTCACTAAATAATTCATATAAAATGGAAAATTGATGGGAAAATCCCACAAATTCACCAAAAATCTATTTTATTATTTTCTACTCCCGTAAAAATTTCAGACTAAAATAATTATTTTTATATTTTTAATAATTAAATTTCAAATTTTAACCATTTTCTCACTTAGAAATATCATAATAAATTCATATTAATTCCAAAATTTATGAAATTTAAAACGTATCTCCAAAATAATAATTCAAACATCATATCAAAATTTTAAATCATTTAGAGATTAAAATCTTAGTTTTTCACATTAAAATCCTTTAGGGAAATTCCTAAAAATTATGTAATTAAGAACCAATCATCCAAATATCTATATCCATGATTATTCAATCCAAATGCAAGACATTTAACACCCAAAATTAGGATCTACATCAAATCCTAGTTAAAATACACAAAAATCATGAGATGGATGAATATTATTCACCTTAACCCTTGATGAAATTATGGAAATTGCCTTATCTTTCTTTTCTTCTTCTTTTCCTCTTGAATTCCCTCTTCTTCTTTGGTTAGTTACGGTTAGCCTTGCCCTTTTATTTGTTTGGTTTTGTTTAGAGAATGAAATGGAAGTGAATTAGGGAGACGGGAGAGTATAACATAATATTTACCTTTCCTCTTCTATCTTTTCAAACTTAAGTTTATTAAATCTTATTTCATTAAACCCATTTTCCTTATTTTATTGTTTAAAGGTTAACTCATTTTAATTAGTTAATTGTTTTTAGAAAATCCCATAATTTTAACCTATCTTTTAATTATCTCATAGTTAAATATTTAAATCATGTGCTATATAAAAAATAAGAGGTGTTACAGTAGGACCCAGTGTGAAATTGAATCTTCCTTTGTAGGTATATTGGGCATTTATGATCAACACCCAGAGATAGGCGAGATCGGGCATGGATGTCTAATGATAGATATCCAAAGCATCTCTTCTTGTAGATAAAAAGCTAGTGATCCTATAACCTTGCTTCTGGTCTAACGGAACCTTGCCAAAGGTAAGCCGAATAGGCCTTGGAGTTGATCGAGTGATTATAATTCTACTAGCTAAGAGAAAAATGTTTTAGAAGCGATAAGTAAGATGAGATGGTGAATAATCAATAAGCAATGGTAAAAATATATTAATACATACAGAGTTATAGTGAATGATGACATTGCGCCGACCTGTGCAGTTAAAGCGCTTACCAGATTCAATGCGGCGGAGGTGCAAAAAGTCATAGCAGGGATACAAGGAAGATATAGCGGGATATAGCGGATGACTCTAAAATAGCATATAAAACTCGTACTTAATGTTTTTACAAATATATAAATGGTAATTAAATGAAAAAAACTTTTAAATGTATTATAATTAATACATAAATAATTTTAAATAAAAACATGTACGAATATACTGTAAATAACCGTAAAACTGTTATATAATATAATTGAATTTAGTAGAATATTAGAGTATTTTCATTTCTGAAAATATATTAAAATTCAATTAAATAAATTAATTTCATAATTTTTATAATGTATAAATATCATTTTTCAATTCATTTCTTTTAAAGAAGATATAACGAAAAAGAGGAAATAACGGGATATAGCGGGGCTTAAAGCGGAAAGGCCATATTAGGGGCTCTATGGAAAAATCGTAGCGGTGGAAATCCGCTATAAGATATAGCAGGGTAATAGCGGGGCATTAACTGCATAGACACCGACTCATATATGGTTATCACATATATAACTAGACCATATATATAACACTAAGTAAAAAAGTCGAGAGTCTGAAAGAAAAACAACTTTACTCACAACTAAACTTCGAAAGCAAAAAAGGGCATCATACCACACAACAATGACCTATATACACATGCCAAAATGGAAGAAACTTGAATAGACAACAACATGAGAAAATGACATTTAATCGTTCTTCGACTACTCCTATGCCTCCTTCGACTTTACGAAGAGTTAAGGTGTGCCTTTTCTTTGTTTTTGACCCCATCCGGACGACCCTTAGGGTCCTCATCTCAATTATAGTCACTCTCTAGAGACTTAGGAGACTCATCTTGAATGCCAGCCATTGTAGGACTAGAATTTGGAATAACGATTGGGTCAGTAGGAATAGAAACCGAGAATAAGGAAGGAATATCATCAACGTATTTTTCCTTCTTAGTTTCCTCAACCTTCTTGAGTTGGAGACCGTCTTTTCTAACATTGACGGCCCATTTTTATGCTCAGTAGCCTATGAATGGCTATGTAACTTTCGACATCAGAACATGGAATGGAACTGGTTAAGGAAGTTAAGGACAGAAGCAAGTTCGGAAATAATGATATACTTAGTTGTTGCGGCCTAGGAGCCTGGATCTAGATATACATTGTGACAACCACCCATACCACCCGCACATCAATGACCTAAAAGAGCGCTGAAAACGTGCCAGGCTGATATGGAATGATCATCAAGGTTAAAATTTAAAGCAGAAAACCTGTTGCATATCTCACAGCGCATGGATAAAATATAATACAGAAAATGTACAACATAATATAGTGAGCCATAACAAATAAAAATAACATCTCCACTGAACCATGAGTTATGGTACAAATGTCATAATATCTCAGTACAACATTTTATCACTACATCCCTCAAAGTATATAAAAACAAACAGCAGAAACCAGAAATATAGAGTAATACGCCATAGCTCCTCTAAGCTCATCCCCGTACAGCAACGACAACACCAATTTGTCATCTAGTCTGCTCATTTAAGAGCACCCAAGATGATAAGAAAAAAAACATAAAACCTTAGGATAGACAACAGTGTAATGTGAGCGGTAAATGACTATCAAAAGCTATACTGGAAAATATGGTACAAGATAGGTACACAAAACTGTACCTGACCTGTCCCTGCAACCAAAGAGTTAGTACATAATAATAAGATATAATATGCTACTCAAAATAAACAACAATAGGATACTTTAATAGAACATGATAGAAGAATCAAAGCAGCCTCCCCCATTGGCCCTATTCCCAATCCCTTCTCCAGCATTCCTATAGATGATAGCCTACCCAAAAGCAGATATAGCAATCATAGCAACCATAGAATCTGAAACCTAACCATCATCATCTAAAGCCTTGAATATATGATAACTCGTATGGCCACGTCCTCACTTTGCCAGAGACTAATGGAAATCCTGGTTCTCGATTGTGTTTACCAACTCACCAGTTAGAAACCCCGCATGGTTGTCTCTTATGGTACCTCTATACCACCTGACCTAGACCCTGCCGGTCTAGAGTACACGACTAGCGCTACCAGCTCTCGGGCGCCTCGGCATATAGTACCATTGCTTTGAACACAACCAAAACACTCCGAGTCATCAACGATTCCTTGGTACTCCCAAATCTTTAGAGCTTTCCACAACTCCAATCCAATTCCGTGCGCGAGCCTACTACTCATCCCAGTCCATTATCTTACAGTCATGTTCCATCCCGAGCTGTCAATCTACTCCCTTAATCCCACTCCTTATCCGAGTTTCCGACCGGACTGTTAAAACTTTCATCATGCCATAACTACCAAACCGTAGAAGCAATCAACGAGCCATAACTTCCTGCATGATCCATAACCATCTCAGAGTCTTCCCTCCGGATCTCATCAACTTTGGAGCCTATAATTTGGATCGGTACCGATCCAATTGGATCGGATCAGTATCGATCCAAACACTTAGCCAATTTTGGCTCCCTCTCACTTCCAACCTCTAGTACACTGCTTGCAGATGCTATAGACCCCAGGCTTTCCCTCTTAGCCTCCTGGTCCTTCCATCTATGCTTCATAGCCGATCCAACATAGATGATCCATCATATCATCAACTCTTGGCCTATCCTCCGATCCAACTTCATAGAGCATCACTGGAACCCTGCTCTACCATCCCCCTAGATCTCACTTCGATTGGTGCAAAAATTCGAACCGATACCGATCCAATTAGATCGGATCGGTATCGATCTAAATACTTTGCTCCAATCGTCATGAAATTTTCAGGGCGTCTTCCTTGCATGCTCCAGAGCCTATCATCCAAGTTCGTGCGAATCCGACGAACTTTGCTCCCGATATGCTCCATTACCAATCTAAGTCCTAAAACATACACAACACTAGCAAATGAATCAAGTATAGCAAGCAATTTCAAACACAACAATAAACCAATCATTGCAAATCATTCAATTACATCAAATCATAAACATTCAAGTCATCTAATTAAATCAATGATCATAAACAAGCATAGGTCTAACTTAAATCATTGAATTACATTGCCATATATGCACAAACGATACTAGCCAATGACCTAATCCATATTACATGTTTAATTAGGTCGATCTAGGGTTTCAAAATCTTGATATACCCATGTCTAATCAATTTATAGTTTAATTTGACAATCCTAACTTATAATCACCTAATTACAACATATAATCCATCGTATACTTGTGAGAGATCATAAAAACTCATCAAACCAATCAAACCTATGAATATGAGAGGTGATCTGATACAGACAGCATCAAATCAGATGTAGATGTGATCCAATCGACGAGATCAAGACCCTTGATGAAGATCCAGCCTTTAACTTGAAATTAGAGGCGATTTGAGATGAAATCTATGCAAAGAATGAAGAACTAGAGAGGAGGTAGGTTTTGGGGCCGATGTGAAATGAGAGGTAAAGGTTTCAAATGGTCTCTCTCACCTCATATTTATAGCCAAACCTGATTAGAACAAAGGGCTTGCTAATTGGCCCATTAATCCCCTTTCTAATTCTAGCCAACAGGTTACAAAACTTAAAACTACTATAATCCTAACCACTTATCCGATTTTCCTATATGACCACTCTATGGAATGGGAAACCAACATTCCTAAGCAATGAACCAGGTTAGAACATCTAATTCAGCTCCTATCAAAAGTTATGGCCGAAATAAGATTATCAGGGGCAAAATGGTCACATAGAAATTCGGAAAAAATCATGGATGTGAAAAATATCCCTAAGAACCATATCCTAAAATATTAGAATCATATGATCACAAATAAATAAAATAAAATTATTTTACGATCCTTCGATACGTAAAATATGGGTCGTTACATTCTCTCCCCCCCTTTAGGAATTTCGCCCCTGAAATACCTAAACAAACATAAGCAACCAAGGTTATCTCGCATGCCTACCAGCCACTAGCAACCATCTAACAATCCAACTAAGTAGCCAAATCAATAATAGCAAACAAAACCTATCCTAGCATGCGAAATTCTAATAGTATAAGATACAGTGGTGCAAGTAGATACGACCTATGGGTCTTACTACTCGAAGAATTCTGGATAGGTCGTCTTCATACTCTCTTCAGTCTTCCATGTACAATCGCTATCATCCTCACTCAATTGTACCTTAACTAACCTAACTACCTTCCTCCTAAGTTGTTTCGTCTCATTCCCAATGACTCGAAGCGGCTTACGTGGTCTTGAAACTTCTGGCTCAACCTCTATTTCTTCCAACTGATCTAGTGGTATCACAATACCCAAGTCTTGCACAAATTTCCATAGATATGAGATATGAAAAAAATCATGCACACCCACCATCTTCGAAGGCAGGTCCACTCTATAAGCTATTTTCCCATTTCTCTCAATAATTGGAAACGGTCCAACAAATCTGAGTGCTAACTTCCCTTCCTTCCAAATCGAACAACATTCTTCAGAGGAGAAATCTTAATAAATACCATGTCTCCAACTAAGAATCCCAAATCTGTTCTTCTCTTGTCTGATAGCTCTTCTAACTATCTTGAGTAGTCTTCATTTGTTGCTGAATGATCTCTACCTTCTCGAAAGTCTCTCTAATCATATCTGGACCAAGTATCGATTTCTCACTTGTTTCCCACCAACATGAAGGTGAATTACAAGGTTGTCCATAAAATGCTTCATACGGTGCCATGCCAATACTCGATCGCTAACTGTTGTTATAGGCAAACTCCACTAAATGCAAGTGATCATCCCAAGAGCCTCCAAAATCTATAATGCATGCTCGAAGAAGATCTTCCAAAATCTGATTCACTCTTCGGTCTGGTATCCATCTGTGGGTGATAAGCTGTACTCAATTGCAGCTCGGTTCCCAAAATCTCTTGTAAGCTCTTCTAGAATCCACTAGTAAACAATGGGTCTCTATCGCTTACAATACCCTTTGGCACACCGTGGAATCGAACAATCCACTTAACATATAATTTCGCCAACTTGGATGCCGTTCTGGTAGACTTGACACGTATGAATCTTGCACACTTGGCTAGTCGATCTACCATTACCCAAATAATATCATATCTTGCTCTAGTCTTTTGGCAGTCCATCTATAAAATCCATAGATATTTGTTCCCATTTCCATTTGGAAATATCTAGTGGTTGTAGTAATCTACTAGGCTTCTTTTGCTCAGCCTTCACTAATTGATAATTCAAACACTTTGAGATGAAACTTCCAACATCCTTCTGTATTCCTTCCCAGTAGTAAGTCCTCTTCATATCCCTATACATTTTTTACCACTAGGATGAATGGTTAATCTAGAATGATGGCAACCTTTTAACACTTCATCTCATAATCCATCGACATCTGGAACAAACAGTCTCTTATCCTTACGAAGCCAACCATCTTGGTCAATCTCGTACTGCTTCAAATCTTCAGATTCTACTCTCATTTCGATCTTTTCCATGATCTCTACTAGCTCAGCATCTTGTTTTTGGCTAGTACCAATCCATTCAATAAGAGTAGGTCTGATCGATAAGCTTGCTAGCATCTCAGGCTCGAGCTCACAACGTGGCCTGAAATCAAATCCAGATATATACTCCATATGCTTCCATTCCGAAAACATAGTTCCCAATTTAGCATGTCTTCTTCTCAATGCATCTGCCACTGCATTACATTTCCTTGGAGTGTAGGAAATATCAAAGTCACAAGAAGCAAGGAACTCCAACCATCGTTGCTGCCGAAGGTTAAGATCCTTTTGAGAGAAAAGATGCTTCAAGGATATGTGGTCTGTGAATAACTCAAATATTTCTCCCAATATATAATGCCTCCACATTTCAAAAGCAAAAACAATCGCTACCAACTCCAAGTCATGAGTTGGATAACTTCTTTCACGTGGCTTTAGCTGTCGACTAGCATAAGCAACAACTTTTCCTTTCTGCATCAACATAGCTCCAAGACCAGTACCATAGTCATCTCTTCATTCCCACCCAACATAATCAATACGGGTGCACTCGTCAGCCTTTCCTTCAAAGTTACAAATGCATGCTCACATCTTGCATCCTAAGTAAAAGTATAATTCTTCTTGGTCAAGTTGGTCAACGGTGCTGCAATCTTTGACAAGTCCTTTATGAAGCGCCTATAATATCCTGCCAATCCAAGGAAACTTCTCACATCCGTAGCATTCTTGGCTTGATTCCAATCCTAGATCACTGCCACCTTTGCGGGATCCACTGCAACTCCTTGTCCTAACACAACATGTCCCAAGAATCTCACTTCTTCCTTCCAGAAGTGACACTTAGAGAACTTTAGCTCTCAACTTATGCTTACTCAAAATCTCATGCACAATCCTCAAGTGCATCTTGTGCTCTTCCCCAGTTCTGGAATAGATCAAAATGTCATCCAAGAACACAAGCACAAACTTGTTCAACTGGTCTCTGAAGACTCTATTCATAAGATCCATAAAATACACCGGAGCGTTGGTCAATCCAAAAGGCTTCACCAACTACTCATAGATACGTAAGGGTGTCTGAAATGCAGTAAGAGGCACACTTTCTTTAGCCACCCTCAACTGGTGAAATCCCATTGCTAAATCCATCTGAGAAAACATCTTTGCACCGTGCAGCTGATCAAATAGGTCATCAATCCATGGAAGCATATACTTATTCATTTTTTGTAACCTTGTTCAGCTCGCAATGATCCACATATAGCCTCAAAGAACCATCCGCCTTTGTTGCGAATACAACAAGTGCACCCAATTTGGATATGCTTCTCTGAATGAATCCTTTCTTCAACAGACCATCCACTTGCACCTCTAACTCTTCCTGCTCTCTGGGTGCCATATGCCTCAAAGGCATCACTATGGGTTTGGCTCCATCTAGTAAGTCGATTCGAAAATCGATCTCTATGCGGTGCCAATCGTGTCACTTCCTCGAAGACATCAGGGTACTCTCTAGCGATAAGCACTAATGACGTTACTTCTTGTGGAATCTCAAGCAAATATAGAAAGCTAACCAATACCCTATCCTCTGGTAAGCAGCTTATCACAACCTTTCGCCCTTCCACATTCCTAGTTGTCACCTGTATCTTCTCGCAATCCACAATAGCTGCATACCTCTTAAGGCAGTCCATTCCCAAAATAATCCCGAACCCAGCAAAATTAAGAGCAAAGCAATCACAAACAAAAGAACATCCATGACTGGATAAAACTAAGCCTTGACAAATCATACAAAGACTAGTAGATCCTCCAATAGGTTTGGTCACAATCAAAGGTCAGTCTACTATCTTGGGTTCCAAATTTAATCTCATACTAACTCACCACAGATAAAAGAATGCGAAGCTCCAGTATAAAAAAGAACTCTAACAGAAACATCACGGATGTAAAGCATACCTTGCACTACGACTCCTTTCCCCTTATCCCTAACAGTAGGAGCACAAGATGAAGTAGGGACAACATCCAAAGCATATGCCTTTACAATCTGCTTACCTTAGGTGTTTCTGGATAATTCCACTTCATCTGCCTAGGCTTATCGCAGTTAAAGCTATTTTTAGCCGCCTTACATTCATTAGCATAGTGGCCTTTCTCACTACAATTGCGACAAACAACCTTATTCTTGCTCTTCTTTTGGCTCCCTTTTCCTTGCTATTGTTGTTGCTTACTCTTTCCATTCCATTTCTGCTTACCCCCACTGCCCTATTACGGTTTCGGTTCCTCCTTTTCAGCTACAACCACTATAGTAGTCTTATTCTTTGGGTATAAACTCTCATTTCTGAGCCGCTAGAGTAAACTTCTCTTCAAATCTAGCTTTGCACTGATCCCAAGAAATCTGATCTTCTGGAGTACTAATGGTAATAGCATTCCACCAATTCATAGCTCGGCCTTGCAGTTTGTCTTGAAGCAAGTTTCCTTTACATCGTATCTTCCACTTCCATATCACTAAAGATACGCTCGCAAGTATCCATCCAATCTTGCACATCAATAGCTGATTATGTCCCTAAGAACGGCTTCCCTCCTAGAGTAATAATCCTTACAAAGCTTGGCGAAGTCGACTCTAGGCGCTTGCATAGGAGAACCACCATCTTAAGCCATACCGGGAGTAGTTTGGGCTCTTCGCAACAGCGAAGCCATCATTGCATCGAACATGGCTTGAAAATCGGGTGTAGCAACTTCGATCCCGCTCCCTCTTCCACTCCTGAAGCACAATTATTCCTAGTAGCATTTCTTGTGTTTCGATTCATCCTTATCTATAATAAGAATGGTTAGCTTCATTCCAAGAAAAGCTGTAATGGTACTCAAGTACATACTATACTAAATAATAATATTATATACCTAATAACTTCATTAACAAGTATGCTCCCTCCCTTAGCGTATACTCTTGAATTACTTCCGTTAACTGGTAACCAAAGCTTTGATACCAAATGTGGTGACTACCCCATACCACCCGCACATCAATGATCAACAAGGTTGAAATTTAAAGTAGAAAACCTGTTGCATATCTCACATCGCATGGATAAAATATAATATAGAAAATATACAACAAAATATAGTGAGCCATAACAAATTAAAATAACAACTCCACTGAATCATGAGTTATGGTACAAATGTCATAATACCTCAGTACAACATTTCCTCACTACATCCCTTAGAGTATATAACAACAAACAGCGGAAACTAGAAATATAGAGTAATATACCATAGCTCCTCCAAGCTCATCCTCGTATAGTAGCGACATCACCAACCTGTCATCTAGTCTGCACATTTAAGAGCACCTAAGATGATAAGAAGCAAAATATAAAACCTTGGGTCAGACAACAGTCTGGTGTGAGTGGTAAATGACCATCAAAAGCTATACTAGAAAATATGGTACTAGACTGGTATATAAAATCATACCTGACCTGTCCCTGCAACCAAAGAGTTAGCACATAATAATAAGATATAATATGCTACTCAAAATAAACAACAATAAGATACTATAATAGAATAGGATAAAAGAATCTAAGCAGCTTCCTCCATTGGCCCTATTCCCAATCCCTTCTCCATCATTCCTATATATGATAGCCTACCCAAAAGCAGACATAACAATCATAGCAACCATAGAATCTAGAACCTAGCCATCATCTTCTAAAGCCTTGAACATATGATAATTCATATGGCCTCATCCTCGCTTTGCCAGAGACTAAT
The DNA here is from genome assembly GCA_030737815.1 of Allium fistulosum. NCBI lineage: Eukaryota > Viridiplantae > Streptophyta > Magnoliopsida > Asparagales > Amaryllidaceae > Allium > Allium fistulosum. Next base: position 1,347,708,968 of record CM060902.1, read on the forward strand.
GGACATTCCGGTTCTCGATTGTGTTCACCGTACTCATTGGTTAGAAACCCCACACGGTTGTCTCTTGTGGTACCTCTGTACCTCTTGACCTACACCCTACCGGTCTAGAGTACACAATTGGTGCTACTAGCCCTCAGGTGCCCCCGCATATAGTACCCTTGCTTTGAACACAACCAGAATACTCTGAGTCATCAACGGTTCCTTTGCACTCCCAAATATTTAGAGCTTTCCACAACTCCAATCCAATTCCGAGCGCGAGCTTACTACTCATCCTAGTCCATTATCTTACAGCCTTGTTCCATCCCGAGCTGTCAATCTACTCCTTCAATCCCATTCCTTATTTGAGTTTCCGACCGAAGTGTTAAAAATTTCATCATGCCATAACTACCCAATCGTAGAAGCAATCAACGAGCCACAACTTCCACCATGATCCATAACCATCCCAGAGTCTTTCCTCCAGATCTCATTGATTTTGGAGCCCATAATTTGGATCGGTATCGATCCAATTGGATCGGTATCGATCCAAACACTTAGCCAATTTTGGCTCCTTCTCACTTCTAGCCCCTAGTACACTTCCTCTAGATTCCATAGACCCCCAGCTTTCCCTCTTAGCCTCTTGGTCCTTCCATCTATGCTTCATAGCCGATCCAACATAGATGATCCATCATATCTTCAATACTTGGCCTATCCTACGATCCAACTTCAAAGAGCATCATTGGAACCCATGCTCTTCCATCCCCCTATATCTCACTTCGATTGGTGCACAAAATTCGGATAGGTACCGATCCAATTGGATTGGATCAGTATCGATCCAAATACTTTGCTCCAATCATCATGAAATTTTCAGGACGTCTTCCATGCATGCTCCTGAGCCTATCCTCCAAGTTTCGTGCGAATCCGACGAACTTTGCTCCCGATATGCTCCGATCACCAATCTAAGTCCTAAATCATACACCACACTAGGAAATGAATCAAGCATAGCAAGCAATTTCAAGCACAACAATGAACCAATCGCAACAAATCATTCAATTACATCAAATCATAAACATTCAAGTTATCCAATTCAATCAATAATCATAAACAAGCATAGGTCTAACCTAAACCATAGAATTACATTGCCATATATGCACAAATGATACTAGCCAATGATCTAATTCATATTACATGTTTAATTAGGTCGATCTAAGGTTTCTAAATCTTATGTCTAATCAATTTATAGTTTAATTTGACAATTCTAACTTATAATTACCTAATTACAACATATAATCCATCATAGACTTGTGAGAGATCATAACCACTCATCAAACCAATCAAACTTATGAAAATGAGAGGAGATGTGATCCGGGCAGCAGCAAATCGGATGTAGATGTGATCCAATCGACGAGATCAAGACCCTTGATGAAGATCTAGCCATTAACTTGAGATTAGAGGTGATTTGAGATGAAATTTATGCAAAGAATGAAGAATTAGAGAGGAGGTAGGTTTTGGGGCCGATGTGAAATGAGGGGTAAAGGTTTCAAATGGTTTCTCTCACCTCATATTTATAGTCAAACCTGATTAGACTAATGGGCTTGCTAATTGGCCCATTAATCCCTTTCCTAATTCTGGCCAACAAATTACAAAATTTAAAACTGCTATAACTTCCTAACCATTTATCCGATTTTCCTATATGACCACTCTACGGAATTGTAAACCACCATTCAGAAGCAATAAACCAGGTTAGAACATCTAATTCAATCCCTATCAAAAGTTATAGCCGAAATAAGATTCTCAGGGGGAAAATTGTCACATAGAAAGTCGAGAAAAATCGTAGATGTGTAAAATTACTAAGAACCATATCCCAAATATTATAATCATATGACCACAAATAAATTAAATAATATTATTTTACGATCATTCGATACGTAAAATACGGGTCGTTACACACTTCAGGTGAAGAGGCAAAGGTAGGTGAACTTGAAAATTGATAAAATGAAAAATAGAGATTAGACATTGAAGGGTGTCACCTGAGCATTCTCAAACATGGGAGAAACTGGAGATATACCTCCAGGAGAAACATAAGTTGTATGGGAAGGAGTCCCCATCAGACTCTCCTCTACGATGGGAGATAAAGCTGGTAGCTTCGGCGCAGTCTTGGGCATTGTTTAACTAGGTTCCACAGGATTATATTGAATATTAGCTAAGGATGTGGAAGAAGTTGTGCTCCTAAAGTCACCATGTTAGCTGAAGTTGTAGAAATCCAAGAGGAAGGGATAATGGGCTTAGAAATGAGAGGCTCGGATGTAATGGAAGTAACATCACTAGAAGTAGCCGCCGCTAAGTTAGTCGCCTCTGCTAAGCGACCCTAAGAAATGGGAATTAAGCTTTCAACCAAATCCTCATAGTCAGATTTGGGAGGGACCTCAGCAGGCACCTAGGGAGGACCGGAGGCCTCAAAAGCTAAAATTACTTGGCCTATGACAAGTGCACCAAGTCCTCACTATCTAAAAGGTCATCCTTCAACACATCCACGTTGACCTCGACCCCATCTACGTGTTCCTTTTTCGCCTAATAATTTTTTTGAGGCTATTGCTAATGTTTTAGGTTATGTGTTATCAAGCCACTTTAGATTTCCAAATTTAGGAACATTCGCATAGAAGCGAACCAGAGTGGGCTCGACATCCGCCTTTACCTTTTCTTCAATAGTGGCTGAGAGGTTTTCCGCATCCTTTTGTGCATGTTTAGTGCGACATCTCTTATCTAGAGGCCCGAAACTAAGCGCTATAGATGATGCAGTCATCCATAGTACTAACTTCCAGTGACCAAATACAGTAATACTAATGGTATCCATAATATCAGAAACACTTGAATATGAAATAAAATCAAAAATTTCAAAAAAAACTTTTTTCATTAAATTTCAAATCATAAGTTCATATCCAAGTTACATAATCCCATAGCGTTTCCCAGGCATTGATCAAATCTAATTATTACAAATATGCCAAGAGCGACATATGAAGATGTCCTCTTGGATGATCAGAGAAATATTAGAATAACTGCCTTAATACACACAGCGGAATTTTTAAAACAAAATGTCTTTATATAACTAGAAATCTGCCTCTTGCACGTCTTCGGAAGCTTTATTCGTCCACCTACTAAAACCTGAAAAGCCTTCAACCCTCAGTCTACTCAAACCAATTTTGAGCATCCGAGAGTTTAAGGGGAAAACATAAACTTCGAGTCAGACATAAAGCCTGGTGTGAACAATAATATACATCTCGGTTATATATGATATTGAGTGAGACATGCCGCTTGGCGGAACGGGTTTCCCCTCACTAATATCTCTTTTAAAACATATCTTTTGCAAATCATAATCATGCAACCAAACTGGCTAATCAAACCGATTGTATCAAAATATCAATATCCTTTATGCTAAAAACAGAAAATTTACTGGACCAGCTATCCGAAACAAATGTAGTTTTGTTTGGCTAACTACTAACCTTTGGCTGACTCGGGCCTACCAGAAAAAATAATAAATATGATCTGACAACTGTTAGATAAGTCTTCTGGATGGTCTGTCCCTAACTTACATCTCCCAGGGTCTCCTGATCCTAATGGTTTTGCGGGCTCATCAATAACCTTTTTCTTCTTTGTACATATACTCCTTTCTGTATGTAACCATCATTTAATTCTACCTGTGACTAAGCCCTACACACTAGAATTTTGGACTAAAATTAGCTTGGGGCTAAAGCTAATGTATAGGGTGCGACCCTACACCAGTCCCATATAGTCTTCTATATCTGAGTCATTTTCTTAGGGTTAACTATCCTTTTAAATTTTCCTTGAAAAGCTTTTCAAAATGATTTAAACCTTTAAATCATACATATACAAGGAAAATATACTCTTTGCTTTACTCTAAGCTATTTGCCATGTTATATATACTTTACTCAAAATAATGTTGATGAAATACATTAAGGATTTCCCATCCCTCCAAAATAAGTTAAACACTTTTTAACTTAAAACACTTAGGCTATATTGCCAAAAGAAATTCATTCGAAACCTTTATATAAAATATTTAAGCAACCCTTTCGAAACCATTGGAAGTACCCCTTTCGTAACCATTGAAAGTACCCCTTTCGATATAAGTAAACTACTTTACTTTCTAACCTTAGGTAGAAAGGCCAAAACATAGCTTTTGAAACCATTTTACAAAAGCTCTTTTCGAAAACATTGAATTCTTCTCTTTTGAAAGCCTTAGAACCTTAGAAATCCTTTTCAAACCATAAAACTTTCCTTTCGAAAGAAATTGCAAACCTTCCACTAAAAACGCCTAAAATACCTTTCGAAACCGTTGGGGAACCTCCTTTCGAAACCATAGTTAATACCTTTTGAAAATACTGGGGAACCTTCCTGTCAAAACCTATATTAGTTACCTTTTGAAAGCATTAAAGTATACTACTTAGAGAAAACCTTTCGAAAGCATTGGTTCAAGTGAAAGCTTGTGGAACTTAGTTTCGAAACCATTAAAACCATTTAAGTCGAAACCTTTGGGTTTATCTTTCAATAGAACTAAGGGTCATAAAATATCTAAGTCGAAAGCTCTCTTTCGAAAACATTTTCCTAAGTAAAGAAAGTAGATGGTTTCAGCACCATCCCTTTTGAAAGCATTAGAGAGTGGCTTCTTTAATAAATTCGAAAGCATCCCTTCGAAACCATGTTTAAAGGCAACAGCCTCATCTGGGTCGAAAGGTTGAATAGCGGCAACATTGATTTCGACACTGCCGAAAGCCAATTTAAAAACAAAGGCGACAACCTGAGTCGAAAGATTATCTTTAAACCAATCAAGTCGAAAGTCGTCTTATTCGAAAACAAAGTTGGCGCATTTCTTTTAGAAGAAAAAACAAAATCTCGACTCCTTTCAAAACCCCTAGTTTCGACACCATACCTTTCGCTTGAATCCAATTCACTATGTACTAAGTCTTGATACTTTGTGCATTGGTTTTGACCAAGGTTGGAGGCGAAGGAATGAAGTCTAAAAGTGGTTGCCGAAGGAGGTAAGACAGCGGAACCCTATAAAACCTGAATTTTTCTTAAAAAGGTAATTCTTTTCAACTAACCTGCTTATTTGTCAAAATCTAATTGGTTGCCAATTTCCTTTATAAAAGCTTTTCTAAAAGTGCCGCCGAATTCAGATTTGATTTAATTAAAACATTTGCAAAATGCCCCTTCTCCTATTTTAAACATATAAAACATTTAAGTCTCATATCTTAAATAATTTTATATACTTAACAAAACACTTAGGAAAATTCTCTAAAAATTCCAGAAAATCTCTTTCATTATGTTTTCTGACATATTTAAATTTCAGACCCAAAGCCATCATATCTTGGTCGTAAATAATTTTAAACCCAAAATAATATTTTCTTCACTAGAAAATTCATAATAAATCCACCATATTTCAGAAAATTATGAAACTTGAAACCCATTTCCAAAATAATATATCTGACCTCAGATTAAATTCGCAAGTCATTTGGATGTCATAAACTAGGTTTTCTAAATCAATTCTCATCATAAAAAGCATATAAAATAGCGTAAATCATCAACAAGTATATATATATGTGTGTGTGTGTGTGTGTGTGTGTGTGTGTGTGTGTTGTCATTCAAAACATGGAAAAAAATTGCAAATACTTTCGGAATCATCTAAAACCAAAATCAATCAAAATAAGAGATGTAGTCATTATTCACCTTAGCTTTGATGTTAAGGAAACGAGATTTTGACATTTGATTTAAGTTGATTAGATTCTTCCTCTTGATTTAGCTTGATTTCCCCTCTTTTCTTCTTAATGGTGGCCGGCCTCTAGGTGTTTGAGTTTTAGTAAATTTTGTAATGAACGTATGAAATGAATGTAGTGAAGGCTTAGGGTATAAGGTTATTGCTTTTACCTATTTTGCCCTTATCTACACACCCTAACTTAATTCATATAAATCTACTTAGCTCATTAGTTTACATAGGTACGACTACCCCTTTATAAATCATAAATCTCACTCTCTTAATAAATTACATTGTTTCATTTAATTTACCTAACTAAATGTTCTAAATAATGTTACAAAAAATATAGGGTGTTACAGACTCCCTTCCTTAAAAAAATTCATCCTCGAAATTACGATAAGGCACTCATCAAACGATCAAAAAGGTAAAACATACCATAACGCAAGTCAGGATAAATATTTCGAATCCTACTCTCAGTTTTCCAAGTACAATCTCTCTCGTCGTCACTCCACTGGACTCTGATTAACCTGACGGTCTTGGTACTTAGCTTCTTCTCATCTCTTGCGACTATACGGACATGCTTCCTAACTATAGTCAAATTCGCCTCCACTACTAAATCATATAACACTATCGGTGTAATAGTAGTCTCTGGATCTCGAATATACTTCCTTAGATGAGAAACATGAAAAACATCATGGACTCCTGCCAAACAATTCGGTAACTCTACTCTATACGCGAGTTTCTCGATCCTCTTAACAATAGGAAATAGTCCAATGAATCTCGTTGCTACTTTCTTGTCTTCCCGAACCTGATAACGCCTTTTATTGGTGATACTTCGATGAATACTTGATCTCCAATTGAGAACTCCAAGTCTTTTCGTCTCTTATCGGCATAACTTTTCTGCCTGGACTGAGCTTCCTTCATTCTCGCTCGAATCAACACAATCTTCTCTACGGTTTCTATAACCAAATCTGGACCAAGAATTAACCTATCCCCGGTCTCTATCCAACAAACGAGAGATTTGCATGGCTTTCCATACAAAGCTTCAAACGATGCCATCCCTATAATTGTTTGATAACTGTTGTTATACGAAAACTCGACTAAGTGTAGATGGTCTTCCCATGATCCCCCAAAGTATAATATGTAAGCTCGAAACAAATCTTCTCAGATTTTGTTTACTCTTTTTGTTTGCCCATCTGTCTGCGGATGGTAAGCGGTACTCATCTTGAGCTTGGCACCTAAAGTCTCCTGTAGACTTTTCCAGAACTCGATAGTGAATAAGTAATCTCTATCGCTTACAATACTACTACGAATCCCATGAAGTCTAACTATATTCCTCATGAACAACTTAGCCAAAACAGGTGTCGTCCTAGTGACTTAACTAGAATGAATTGGGCACTCTTGGTCAATCAGTCCACTACGACCCATATACTTTTATTTCCCTTATTTGACCTTGGCAATCTGTCTATAAAATCCATAGATATCGAATCCCATTTCCAAACTGGAATCTCTAAAGGCTGAAGCAACCCACTCGGCTTCTAATGTTCGGCTTTCACTTGTTGACAGTTTTCACACTGCCTAAACCACAAGCCAACATCCCTCTTCATACCATCCTAATAGAAGCTCCTCTTTATATCTTGATACATTTTGATCCCTCCAAGATGAATTGTAAATTTGGATCGATGACATTCTCCAAGAACTTCTTTCCTCAAGTCCTCAACATTCGGAACACATAACCGTCCCTTCTTTCTCAACCATCCCCTTTGGCTAAGACTAAAACCTTCTAAATCATTGATCTCTGATCCAACCTTAAGCCTTCTACTCTTCTCGGCTAATAATGGATCCTCCTTCTGCTTAGAAGCAATTCTCTCGATCAACACTGGTTGAACTTCTAAACAGGACACCATGGTAGTACTCTGACTAGAACTAGCAGTCGATCTTAACTGCACACTAAAAGTAGTCAAGGCTTCCAAATCCTTCTATTCTGCCAACATAGCTAACACCACATTCTGATGTCTTCTGCTAAGAGCATCTGCTACCTTATTATCTTTCCCTGGGGTATACTCTATACTTAAATCATAAGCAACCAAAAACTTCAGCCACCTCTGCTGTCTCATATTCAACTCCTTCTGGGAGAATAAGTATCTTAAAGACTTATGATCTGTGTATAGCTCAAATCTCTCCCCTAAGAGATAATGCCTCCAAATCTTCAATGCAAAGATCACCACAGCCAACTCCAAATCATGAGTAGGATATCTCATTTCATGCGGTCTAAGCTGTCGTGAAGCGTAGGCAATCACTTTACCCTTCTGCATCAACACACCTCCCAATCCGGTTCCACATGCATCGATATACACCACCAGCCCTTGGTTTTCGTCTAGAACTACTAACACAGGTGCATTGGTCAACAAATTCTTAAACTTAAGAAATGTTTCCTCACATTTGTCGGACCAAACAAACTTCACCTCCTTTCTGGTTAGCTTGGTCAAAGGCACTACTATCCATGAGAAATCCTTGATGAATCTCCGGTAATAGCCAGCAAGTCCAAGAAAACTTCTTATCTCAGTCACCGTCTCTGGTCTCTTCCAATTATTAACAGCTTCGATCTTATCTGGATCGACCGACAACCCCTTCTCTGAAACCACGTGACCAAGAAACTTAACCTGTTTCTTCCAAAAATGACACTTGGAAAACTTCGCCTTTAGCTGATGCTGCCTCAGCGTCTCAAGCACAATTCTAAGATGATCGTCATGCTGTCTTTCATCTTTAGAGTATACCAAAATGTCATCTATAAACACCAACATGAATTTGTCCAAATACTCTCGGAAGACTCGGTTCATCAAATCTACGAAGAAAGCAGGTGCATTCGTTAACTCGAATGGCATTACTAACCACTCGTACGAACCATACCTAGTTCGAAATGTTATCAAAGGAATATTGTCCTCTGCCACTCTTAACTGACGGAAGCCTGTCGCCAAATCCAACTGGGAAAACACTCTGGCTCCACACAACTGATCAAATAAATCATCAATTCTCGGCAAAGGAAACTTATTCTTTATCGTCCTCTCATTCAAATTACGATAGTCAATACACATCCTCAACGATCCGTTCGGTTTCTTCACAAAAAATGTGGCTGCACCCCAAGGCGAACTGCTTGGTCTAATAAGATTCTTGGCTTCTAAGTCCACTAACCGCACCTTTAACTCTTTCATCTCAGTAGGCGTCATCCTGCTTGGCGGTCTACTTACCGGTTCTGCTCTGGGTACTAAATCTATTTGAAACTCAATGGCACTTTCCGGTGGCAATCCAACTACAGCCTTAAAAACATCTATGAATTCTCTAACCATGGAAACTTGACTAATCTCGTCTTCTACCTCCATAACACCCAACAAAGCATTTACCTTACAACTGGGGTTTTCTACGGAATATACTATCCGATTTCTAAAGTCGAGGTGTCTAAGTGATATTTTCCTATCGTGGCAAAATATCCTAGCATCGTATTTACTTAACCAATCCATACCCAAATATAATTCCGAACTACGAAATCAAACACATGCAAACTGCAAACAAAGGTGTGACCCAACAAGTCAAACTCTAAGTGGTCACACTTCATCCCAAGTGCCGCATACCCTCCTATCGGATTTGCAACCCTTAAGGAAGTAACTAAATATGAGGGTTCTAGGTTAAGCTTATCTACGAAAAACGAGATATAAAAGAATGCGATGCACCAATATCAAACAGTATGCTAATAGACATACCATGAATCAAAAGCATACCACCCAACATAGCTTTTCCTTTCTCTTGTGATGTTGGTCCTGAGGTAGTGGGTTCCAATGTAAATACTTGGCCTTTATCTCCCTTAGCTGGCTCTTTGCACTGGTTCTTGTAGTGCCCAACTTGATCACAGTTGAAACATCTAACTCATTTCTTCTCAGCAGCCTTCTTTCTTTATCTGTTCGGCACTCATGAGCATAGTGGCCTTTGTTATCATACTTATAACAAACCACCTCAGACTTCCCTTTCTTAGCAGCTCCTCCTTTCTAGGCTCCTTTCTTGTGGAAGAACTTTCTTTTCTAACCTTGCCCTCCTTGAGCTTCCTTGGCCTTATTCCTTTCCAGCAAAGCCTGTATCTCCTTTTGTCTTAAAGCTATTTCTAAAACCACATCACTAGGATCTCTAATGTGTGTCAACACAACTCTAACAAGCTCAGTCTTCAGACCTCTTATGAACTTCTCATTCCTCTTCATTACAGTGTCTACTATAGCATAACCATACCTTGCTAGCTCCTCAAACCTCCTAGCATATTCCAGAACAGTCATCTCTCCCTGCTCCAACTCAGCAATTTTTTTTAGCAAGGTATGAAAGTGTGTACGCTTGTGCACACTAATTGTGGATCGTGTAATATGGACTCACAATATATGCGGAATGTTATTTACAATTGCTATACAAGTAAATATTCAATAAACTAGCTATATAGCAATTCACAGATATAGAATAGTAAATGCAGTAAACTGTAAAAATCACACCAGGGATTTTTATACTGGTTCGGACCTCCCGTCCTACGTCCAGTCCCAGACTCCTATCTGGATTTTCACAACCAACTACCTCGCTTCACCTGGAGGAACAGGTTTACAACACCCGAACAGCCGAACGGGATTTCGTGCCTCTTACAACACCGAGGACTTCAACAAAAACAATTACAATTGCCGTTGACAACTTGTGCTCTTGATAACACGGATTTGTCACTTGTAGTACACCCTTCCTATAATCTTATCCTCAAAATATGTGAATGATGTTTGTGAAGATTGAAGGAAGTATATTACTTTTTGAATCAAAAGATATGAAATAATTTCAATGATTCAATAAGCAATTGAAATGTTTTAGAGCTCAAGACAGAGATCAATAGAATAGAGATTAGAATAATAGAATTGGTTATTTGGAATAATGATTTCATGATGTTTATATAAGAAATAAACAGTTGTAACCCTTTGTGAAAAGATACAAACAAAGGTCATGATCATTGGTGAAGAGAAAGAGAAGCAACCGTTGAAGAAAAGGAAGTGTCTGTACGAAAGGTTGCTTTCTGTTTGAAAACGGTCGACAGGTCAAAATGGACCAGTAGACAGGAATTTGAATATATATACGTTATGTACACTTGTGCACGTTATCTGTGCATTCTGGGCAGAAACGGTCGACCGCCTTGTTTTAAACCGGTCGACCGGTTTAGCCCAGACTGCACAGTTAATGTGCACTCATACATATATACATTTATATTCAAAGATTGAAGGTATGAGATTATTTGAAGATAGATTTTAACATAACTAATACTACTAACATACCAAAATAATCAACCTCTAATGTATGAAGCTCGTTGTGTCTCAATGAATGACTTCTTTTTGTCGATCACGGTTTATCCCTTTGTCAGAAATCAAAACTATATAAAAATCTTGACTCAACATTCTCCCCCTTTTTGATTAATGACAACATATATCTGAAACTCTGAATCTCCCCCGAATATGTGATCTCCCCCTGAAATTTTGTCTGTATTCTTTATATAAATATATATATTCCTGCAGATAATTGTTAGCACTTTCTCCCCCTTTGTCATCGACAAAAAGAAGTAATAGATAATGGAATAATATAGGAATGTATCAACCAGAATATCCACTTTCCTCTTTTCTTAAGTGGGACCTGCAAAAAATATAATTAAGACCATGGTACCCACTCTTTATGGGGTCCTAAGAGTTAGATCTTAGGAATCCAAACCCATACGGGTCCGGTATCCCCTTTATATACATAATTAGTATTAAAATGCACAGTATTCATGAAATTCTGAATATATTTGTTCCTAATCAAATTGTTATTTGTTTTAGGAACCCATATTTTGATAGTCTTTGTATTTTTCTTTTGAAATTTCACAACTGGCTTTGGTTTGGAATATAATAAACTAAGATTTTTCTTAACATCAGTCTTCTTTCTTTTATTATCAAGATGTTTCTTGATTTCTTGTTTCTTATATCCCAAACCTTGTTTATTTGATGTAGATTGTGAACTTTCAATGATTTTTGTCAAATTTTCTCGACCTTTGTTAAAGTTAGAAACATTTTGAGTTATGTCATCTAACTTAGTTTGTAAGCTCGCCTTTCTAGGTCCAGATTTTTGACTTTTGCCTTAAGCTCATGATTTTCAGTAGTGAGAGCATCATTTTTCTCTTTTTGAGTTACAATTTCTTGACTCAAAAGAGATAATTGAGAGTCAACATTAGATGATGATTCTTGAAGTTTTTCAAGTTCTTCTTCTAATATTTTCTTCTCGTCTTTTAACATATCTCGTTCAAACTCTGCTCTACTCAAATCTGCTTTGGCTACTTTTAATTGACGTTTTATGTCTTTATATTTGACTATCAATTCAGAATTTATATCAAGTAATTCATCAAATGTAGGAATTTGTACCTCATCTTCTGTTGCCATAAAACAAACATTAGCTTGTTCATTCTCCTGATCACTTTCACTTTCAGATGAGGATGAGTCTGAATCATCCCATGTTACTGAGAAGGCTCGTTTCTTTGACTTGTCCTTCTTATGTTTGAATTTATCATTTTCTGACTTCTTCTTCTGTTCTGGACAATCCTTCTGCATGTGCCCCTTTTTGTGACAGTTGAAACATTCTATAGTTGATGAAGATGGTTTGTTTGATCCAGATTTCCTTTTGTTGTAACGACTGGCTTTTCGATATTTTAGGAATTTTTTGAATCCTTTTGCAATGAATGCCAAATCTTCATCTTCAGAATCTGATTCATTTTCATCTTTCTCAGCATGAAATGCTACATTTTTCTTTTCTTCTTTCTGTTCTTTTCTAGCCTGCAAATTTGCTTCATAGGACATTAAATTTCCTATCAATTCATCTGGCTTCATGATGGAAAGGTCATTAGCTTCTTCAATTGCTAATACTTTTCCTTCCCATTCACTAGTCAGAGAATGTAGGACTGTTGACACAACATCAAAATCTGAATATTTTTGTCCTAGTCCGATAAGTGCATGATGAATAGTTTGAAATCTTGAATACATATCATTGATTGTCTCATTCGGTTTCATTTTGAAATTTTGAAACTGACTTTTCAGCATGGCTATTTTGGCTTGTTTAACCTTGTTAGTACCTTCATGAGTGGTTTTCAGCGTTTGCCAAATTTGATATGCAGTAGTGCAGATACTAACACGGTTATATTCATTTTGGTCTAATGCACAAAACAACAAATTTATTGCCTTTGCATTTACGGCTGCTGCCGTTTTTTCAGCCGTTGTCCATTCTGAATATTCAGTTGTTGGATTCACTATTTCTTTTTGAGTAGCATTCCAAGCATCATAGCTATTTGATTGCATAAAAAATGACATACGTGTAGCCCAATAGCTATAGTTGAGACCATTAAAGAATGGAGGTCTTTGTGTTGATTGACCTTCCGTGTAAGTGCTAGTGCTAGTGCTTGCGTTATTTGCCATATTACAAGAATATATCAAATAACGGTGTTACAGTTATATGATGACCGTGCTCTGATACCAAATGAAAGTGTGTACGCTTGTGCACACTAATTGTGGATCGTGTAATATGGACTCACAATATATGCGGAATGTTATTTACAATTGCTATACAAGTAAATATTCAATAAACTAGCTATATAGCAATTCACAGATATAGAATAGTAAATGCAGTAAACTGTAAAAATCACACCAGGGATTTTTATACTGGTTCGGACCTCCCGTCCTACGTCCAGTTCCAGACTCCTATCTGGATTTTCACAACCAACTACCTCGCTTCACCTGGAGGAACAGGTTTACAACACCCGAACAGCCGAACGGGATTTCGTGCCTCTTACAACACCGAGGACTTCAACAAAAACAATTACAATTGCCATTGACAACTTGGGCTCTTGATAACACGGATTTGTCACTTGTAGTACACCCTTCCTATAATCTTATCCTCAAAATATGTGAATGATGTTTGTGAAGATTGAAGGAAGTATATTACTTTTTGAATCAAAAGATATGAAATAATTTCAATGATTCAATAAGCAATTGAAATGTTTTAGAGCTCAAGACAGAGATCAATAGAATAGAGATTAGAATAATAGAATTGGTTATTAGGAATAATGATTTCATGATGTTTATATAAGAAATAAATAGTTGTAACCCTTTGTGAAAAGATACAAACAAAGGTCATGATCATTGGTGAAGAGAAAGAGAAGCAACCATTGAAGAAAAGGAAGTGTCTGTACGAAAGGTTGCTTTCTGTTTGAAAACGGTCGACAGGTCAAAATGGACCAGTAGACAGGAATTTGAATATATATACGTTATGTACACTTGTGCACGTTATCTGTGCATTCTGGGCAGAAACGGTCGACCGCCTTGTTTTAAACCGGTCGACCGGTTTAGCCCAGACTGCACAGTTAATGTGCACTCATACATATATACATTTATATTCAAAGATTGAAGGTATGAGATTATTTGAGGATAGATTTTAACATAACTAATACTACTAACATACCAAAATAATCAACCTCTAATGTATGAAGCTCGTTGTGTCTCAATGAATGACTTCTTTTTGTCGATCACGGTTTATCCCTTTGTCAGAAATCAAAACTATATAAAAATCTTGACTCAACAAGGTAGACTTTGCAGCTTCAGACATGAACCTTCCTTCAAATCTCCTCTTGAATTCATCCTATGTCAAAGCTTCGTCATTAACTCCGACTGTAACGCTGTTCCACCAATGCAGTGCTGCTCCTTGCAACTGCCTTGAAGCAAGTCTTCTCCTTTGCTCGTCATTAAGCCTCATATCTGCAAAGATCCTTTCATAGTGGAGTAACCAGTTCTCTACTTCAATAGCATCTTCGGTGCCAATGAATGGATTTCCTCCCAATCGAGTATAATCTCTACTCAAAATAACATAGTTAGTCACCACTGTAACTTCCTGATTTCTTCCTACAGCATTACCTCCAACTACTCCAGCATCAGTTCCCGCTTGCACCATGTTTGCGATGAACTGATACATGGCTTCCATACCAACTTGTGGGACTCCAGCGCCCACATTCTCTGCTTGTGCCTGACCTAGGTTTCTCCTGGTACTTGGTCGGGCATTTTTGTTTGTCGTGGTGCTACCCCCAAGGTTTACTCTTCTAGCATCCATATCTGCATTCGAGCCTCGTGAGATACAGAAGAATATCCTAATAAAGATAAGATACTAGAGATATAGCGTATACATATATATAGCAAATACAAGTATGTTACTATAGCGTTATCCCATCCCTGATTTTTTCTCTAATTCCTAAGGATTATGTTTTCAAAAATCATTTTTAGTTAAAGTTTTTCATAAACTGTGCTTTGATACCAAGTTGTGACATCCCCTATTTGGAGGCCCGAAGTTAAGCACTACAGATGCTGCAGTCATCCATAGTATTAACTTCCGGTGACCAAATACGGTAATGTTAATGGTACCCATAATATCAGAAAAACTTGAATACGAAACAAAATCACAGATTTCAAAAACTACTTTTCTCATTACATTTCAAATCATAATTTCATATCCAAGTTACATAATCCCATAATGTTTCCTAGGCATTTTTCAAATATAATTATTACCAATACGCCAAGAGCGGCATATGAAGATGTCCCCTTGGATGATCAGAGAAATAATAGACTAACCATCTTAATACAAATAGCGGAATTTTTAAAACAAAATGTTTTTATATAACTAGAAATCTGCCTCCTGCATGTCTTTGGAAGCTTTATTCGTCCACCTACTAAAACCTGAAAAACCTTCAACCCTTAGTCTACTCAAATCAATTTTGAGCACCCAAGAGTTTAGGGGAAAACATAAACTTTGAGTTAGACATAAAGCCTGGTGTGAATAATACTATACATCTCGGTTATATATGATATTGAGTGAGACCATGCTGCTTGGCGGAGCGGGTTTCCCCTCACTAATATCTCTTTTAAAACATATCTTTTGCAAATCATAATTCTGCAATCAAACTGGCAAATCAAACTGATTATATCAAAATAGTAATATCCTTTATGCTAAAAACAAGTAATTTACTAGACCAGCTATCCGAAATAAATATAATGTAGTTTTGTTTGGCTAATTACTTAACTTTGGCTGGCTCGTGCCTACCAGACAAAATAATAAATATGATCTAACAACTGTTAGATAAGTCTTCTAGACGATCTATCCCTAACTTACATCTCCCAGGGTCTCCTGATCCTAATGGTTTTGCGGGCTCACCAATAACCTTTTTCTTCTTTGTACATATACTCCTTTCTGTGTGTAACCATCATTTAAGTCTACCTGTGACTAAGCCCTACACACTGGAATTTTGGACTAAAATTAGCTTGGGGCTAAAGCTAATGTATAGGGCGCGACCCTACACCAGTCCCATCTGGTCTTCTATATGTGAGTCATTTTCTTAGGGTTAACTACCCTTTTAAATTTTCCTTGAAAAGCTTTTCAAAATGATTTAAACCTTTAAATCATACATATACAAGGAAAATATACTCTTTGCTTTACTTCAGCTATTTGCCATGATATATATACTTTACTCAAAATAATGTTGATGAAATACATTAAGGATTTCCCATCCCTCCAAAATAAGTTAAAACCCTTTTTTTAACTTAAAACACTTAGGCTATATTGCTAAATGCAATTCATTCGAAACCTTTGTTTAAAATCTTTAAACAACCCTTTCAAAACCATTAAAAGTACCCTTTTCATAACCATTGAAAGTACCCCTTCCGATATAAGTAAACTACTTTACTTTATAACCTTAGGTAGAAAGGACGAAACATGGCTTTCGAAACCATTTTGCAAAAGCCCTTTTCGAAAACATTGAATTCTTCTCTTTCGAAAGCCTTAAAATTTTAGACATCCTTTTCAAACCATAAAACTTTCCTTTTGAAAGCAATTGGAAACCTTCCATTAAAAATGCCTTACATACCTTTCGAAACCATTGGGTATCCTCCCCTTCGAAACCATAGTTAATACCTTCCGAAAATACTAGGGAACATCCCCTTCGAAACCTATATTAGTTACCTTTTGAAAGCATTAAAGTATACTACTTAGAACAAACCTTTCGAAAGCATTGGGTTCAAGTAAAAGCTTGTGGAACTTAGTTTCGAAACCATTAAAACCATTTAAGTCGAAACCTTTAGGTTTATCTTTCAACAGAACTAAGGGTCATATGACATCTAAGTCGAAAGCTATCTTTCAAAAACATTTTCCTAAGTAAAGAAAGTAGATGATTTTGACACCATCCCTTTCGAAAACATTGGAGAGTGGCTTCTTTAATAAAATCGAAAGCATCCCTTCGAAACCATGTTTAAAGGCAACGGCTTCAACTGGGTTGAAAGGTTGAATAGCGGCAACGTTGGTTTCGACACTGTCGAAAGCCAATTTAAAAACAAAGGCGGCGACATGAGTCGAAAGCTTATCTTCAAACCAATCAAGTTGAAAGCTGTCTTATTCGAAAACAAAGCAGGCACATTTCTTTTAGAAGACAAAAAAGTCTCGACTCCTTTTGAAACCCCTAGTTTCGACACCATACCTTTCGCCTGAGTCAAATTCACTATGTACCAAGTCTTGATACTATGTGCATTGGTTTCGACCGAGGTTGGAGGCGGAGGAATGAAGTCGAAAGGTGGTTGTCGAAGAAGGTGAGGCAACGGAACCCTATAAAACCTGTATCTTTAATTAAAAAGGTAATTCTTTTCAACTAACCTGCTTATTTGTCAAAAAATAATTGGTTGCCAATTTCTTTCCTAAAAGCTTTTCTAAAAGTGCTACCGAATTCAGATTTGGTTTAATTAAAACATTTGCAAAATGCCCCCTTCTCCTATTTTAAACATATAAAACATTTAAGTCTCATACCTTAAATTATTTTATATACTTAACAAAACACTTAGGAAAATCCTCCAAAATTCCAGAAAACCTCTTTTAATATGTTTACTAACATATTTAAATTTCAGACCCAAAGCCATTATATCTTGGCCGTAAATAATTTTAAACCAAAAATAATATTTTCTTCACTAGAAAATTCATAATAAATCCATCATAATTTAGAAAATTATGGAACTTGAAACCCATTTCCATAATAATATATCTGACCTCAGGTTAAATTCGCAAGTCATTTGGATGTCCTAAACTAGATTTTCTAAATCAATTATCATCATAAAATGCATATAAAATAGCCTAAATCATCAACAAGTGTGTGTGTGTGTGTGTGTGTGTATATATATATCCATTTATCATTCAAAACGTAGCAAAACATTTGCAAATACTTTCGGAATCATCTAAAACCAAAATCAATCAAAAATAAGAGATGTAGTCATTATTCGCCTTAGCTTTGATGTTAAGGAGATGAGATTTTGATCTTTGATTTAAGTTAATTAGCTGGTTCCTCTTGATTTAGCTTGATTTCCCCTCTTTTCTTCTTAATGGTGGTCGGCCTCTAGGTGTTTGAGTTTTGTTAAATTTTGTAATGAACGTATGAAATGAATGTAGTAAAGGTTTAGGGTATAAGGTTATTGCTTCTACCTATTTTTCCCTTGTCTACACGCCCTAACTTAATTCATTTTAATTCTACTTAGTTCATTAGTTTACATATGCATGGCTACCCCTTTATAAATCACAAATATCACTCTCTCAAATTACATTATTTCATTTAATTTACCTAATTAAATGTTCTAAATAATGTTACTAAAACTATAGGATGTTACATTTAGCATCAAGTAATTTACCCATAATTCGTCAACAGTCTAAGAGCATCACCTTTTCTATCTTTTTAGCTTCCAGTGTTGTCTCTAGCTCTAAAATCCTCAAAGTCATATCATCAACCTTAGTCTGGAGAACCTCTTTCACCTTGAGAATAGTGTAACTTCTGTGGTATGCAGACTCAAGTTGATTATGTTACAATTGGAACTTATCATCAAAAACCATCCACACTTCTATTCTTCTTCTCCTTTGCCTTGAGAGACTCCTTGGTCTCCTCCAACTCCTTATCCAAAGTAGCAATGATCCACTCATTATCTATCTTTCATGACTTCTTCTCCTTCTGGAATAATTGATTGGCCATGTTAACGTCAAATATAGCTTGCGAGAAATTTCTTCATGTAAAATATTGATCATAATAATCAATTACACAAGTTGTGACATGTTTGGCCACACTAACAGGAAAGTTCTTCAAAGGATGGGTAAATTTAACCCCATCAAAGCAAAAGGTAGGGAAGGATCTTTGGGCAAGCTATTGCCTGAAATATGTAAATGTTGTAGAGATGTGAGCGGGAGCATGCACTTTGCCAGGCCTTTTGTAACAACCCGAAATTTAACCCATAATAATTAATTCGTTAATTAATGAAATGATAAAATAACTTTGTGAAATTACCAAAAATGAGCCATAAGAGTTGCACCATTGTGTCCGTGGTAATTTTCTGGTCAATTTCCATATATAGAACGTCAGAATCCGAACCAATATGAGCAAGTTATGAATTAAACAAAAACAAAGAAGAATAAAAAAATGGACTAGGTCGACCGGTCGGTCGACCTAGGTACCAGGGTGGTCGACCGCCCGGTCGACCCGCTTCCCCTTGTGAACGAACGAACGAACATTCGTTCATTCGAATGTTGTACGCGTCATTTGCATTCTTTTAACCAATCCGGTCCTTCCTTTCAGCCTATGGAGTAGTAGGCCGATCAAAGGGTAGAATTAGGATTTCAGCCTAATTATAGGATTAGGAATTTAGCCTAATCAAAGAAGCTATCAAAGACAAGTACAAACAATCAAAGTTAATCAATTATGTTAATTCTTATTTATTTCCAGCTTATTCCATATCCTTATTTCCTTTGTTTCTTTTTATATACTAGAACTGTTGTAAAGCCTATTATCTTTACTTTACTTAAAGATTCTAGTAATTACTATCATTCACCGGACTTTTAGTCCGACCCACTCCTTTATTTTCCCCCTTCCCCCATAGGAAATCAAGGAAGAGGACAGTAGGTTGCAGTTGCTTGGAGGTTTCTTTGAAGGAGATTCCACTATGTACTTCCACTTCTTTAATTTCAGCTTTTTGTTCTTTACTTGTACTGGCACATGTTGGGGAATAGTTATACTCTGATTTTTGAGACTATGGTTTTCTTTGATTTCATAAGACATATATGTATGGTATTTTGACACATGATGTATTTGGTATTTGGTGACTTATTTGGTTTTTAAAGCAATTATGAAGTTATGTTCTAAATAAGTTATTGTTTAAATTGCTTGGAGGTTTCTTTGAAGGAGATTCCACTATGTACTTCCACTTCTTTTATTTCAGATTTTTGTTATTTACTTGTACTGGCACATGTTGGGGAATAGTTGTACTCTGATTTTTGAGACTATGGTTTTCTTTGATTTCATAAGACATATATGTATGGTATTTTGACACATGATGTATTTGGTATTTGGTGACTTGTTTGGTTTTTAAAGCAATTATGAAGTTCTGTTCTAAATAAGTTATTATTTAAATAGTTTCCGCTGTTTTTACCTATTTCTGTCTTGTGAATCTTAGTCTCTACTAGTTTTAGGTTATACATACAATGCACCACACCTTCTAGTGTGTCCTTTTGGGTATACTAACGGGTGTGGGGTGTTTTATTTGGTAACAGAGCCTAAGGTTACAGGATTCCTAAAAATTTGTTTTAAAAGTAAAGTATTTTTCAAAATAACTTGTTTTAAAAGTATTTTTCAGAAAGGAACTCATAGAAATAGTTTTCAAGTATGAAAGAGAGTTTTTATAAAAATCTTCTCAAAGTCCATTTCAACCTTCTTTCGATTCTTTGGAGCCTAAATTTTCTTTTCTTTGCATAGTATGGCTGATTGGTTCCATAGATCTACGGCACCAGAGGTGTAAGGGCAAATGCCCATTACAACACCAGTAGGTGGAAATCCCTTTAACCCACCTACATCATCCAACTTTTCTAAGCTATGCAAGGACTTCGCTAGTATAGGAGGCATAACTTTTTCTGGCACGGAGAATTCAGAGGAGACGCGAGCTAGGTTGGAGAATATGGAGCAAAGGTTTAGTCGGTTAGGTTTGGAGGACCGACAAAGTGGTCAACCTACATCTTGGTAGCTGAAGGGAGAGCTTGAGAAGGTTCCTACAAGCTCTAAGAAGCAGTGGGGGAAGGACAAGAAGGATAAGGACAAGAGGAAGGAGGGAGGACCTCAGAAGCGAATCAAGAAAATTGGGAGATGTAAGCGTTGTAGAATGATTGGTCATTACGCAAAAGACTGTAAGAAGGCAAGAATGAAGGGAAGATGCTTCAATTGTGGACAGCTTGGTCACTTTAGTAAGATTTGTCTTTAGAAACGAGGCAAACACCGAGTGCACCAGCAGCACAGATTCAGATTTTGGATACAACACCTTCCAGCAGCAGACCAAATCGAGGTAGGAAAAATTGATTTCTATTCCTGATTTTTCCATTCGCGCTCTTTTCGATTCTAGAGCATCACACTCTTTCATCTCTAGTTCTCTAGTTGATTGTTTGCACGTAGACATCTCTTTAGTAGTAGACCCCATTGTTGTTTCAAATCCCATAAGAGGATCGGCACACTTGTCTATGGTTTGTAAGGGTTTTAAAATTTTTATCCTAGGCATACAATTTAATTATGGCGCCTATGTATTGGGATTCTTAGGGTATGAGATGATTTTGGGGATGGATTGGCTATCAACATATGGAGCTATATTAGACTGCGGGAGGAGAGTCGTTAGACTAGAGACATGCAGCGGTAGGACTCTCGAGGTTTCTTACGACCCATAAAGGTCATTTATGTTGAGCTTCCTTTATTCCCTCGATTCATCATCATCAGAGTTGGATTCGGTTCCGGTCGTTGGAGATTTTCCAAAAGTCTTCGAGGAGGTTAGATAACTCCCCTCTAAGAGAGAGATTGACTTCGGGATTTATTTGACTGATAATGTTAGACCAGTGGCATTACCCGTTAGGCACATGGCACTTAGGGAGGGGATGGAATTGAGCAAGCAAATCCATGAGCTTTTGGAGGAGGGTTTCATAAGAAGGAGAATATCGGAGTGGGGAGCGCCAGTCGTCTTTGCTACTAAGGCAGATGGTTCTCTTTGACTTTGCGTGGACTATATGGAATTAAATAAGCTCACAAAGAAGAACCGTTATCCACTCCCTAGGATAGATGATCTTTTTGACCAGCTAGTTGGCTCTTCAGTATTCTCTCAGCTTGATTTAGCCACGGGATTTCATCAGCTTAGGGTCGCTGATGACAGCATTGATAAGACCGTGTTTAGGACTCCAGACGGATTTTATGAGTGGTTGGTTATGCCTTTTGGGCTAACCAATGCCCCGGCCTACTTCGTAGATTTAATGAGCCGCGTCTTTAGAGAAGTCCTAAATAAGTTTGTGGTTGTATTCGTGGATGACATTTTGGTGTTTTCAAAGAGTAAGGAGGAGCATGCTATTCATCTAGAGAAGGTTCTTCGTACGCTTCACATTCTTCAATTGAAAGCAAAGTTCTTGAAGTATCACTTTTGGCATGAGGAAGTGTGTTTCTTGGGGCATAGAGAAGGTCTATACATGGAAAGAGTTTGAGAAACAATTTTGTACATTTAGATTCAGATTGTGAAAATCCAAAGAGTGGTAGGCAAAGGTCGGGGATGTACAATAGAAAAGGAGGTAAGCCACGTGTAGATAATTGTAGAAATTATAATTGTTTCATATAAGTGGATTTAAGGGTAGTACCTTAGAATAAATATGAGTATAGGAACAAAAGACTTTAAGTAAGGAAATGGGATTTCCAAGATTTAGGAAGGATACTCCTAGGGTAGTAAGTAGAAAAATCCACTTTATGTCTAACCCAATAAACTGAAATTAATAGAATTGAAAAAAATTATAGAATTGTCAATATTTTTAAAGTAAATATTAGGTTTTTGGGAATATAGTAAGAAATTTAAATTGGTTTTTATATGATGGAAATTTTGTTGAAAAAGTGAAATTATTTTTGAAGAATTATAGAGCGCATATAGCTCACTAGTTTCTTTGAAAGTAAACAAAGATTTAAAATATGAAAACCTAGAGCATATTAAGTATCGAAAACGTAAATTACAGCATTTATTGTTGTAATGGATGTTTTCGTGAAAAAGGAAGGGAGCATAAACTATAACGCTACCGTTATGGTAAGTAACTCCCAAGGGAAATGTTTTAAACAGTAGGTAAGGGTTATTAATATTTATTTTTAATTAAATCAATACACTGGTATCTTTGGGTTGTAGTAACAGTGTTTTACGCAACATCTGTTTTGAACCCAAATAAAAATGTATTTTTAAAAGATAATTTCTAAGAATAGAAATTAATATGATTTGTGAATACACTTATTATTTAAGTAAGTATAAGAAAATGTTTTCTGGTTATGGATATATTAAAACTGTTTCGAAGATGAGTTTTTCTGAAGAAAAAAAGAGTAAGTTAGATATTAGAAAATTTCTATCGTAAGAGAATATAAATTAAACATACTTTAATCTATTGGAATGAAAAGAATAATGGTATAATTTTCTATGAAACCAATAAAAATGTTTTGTGTAAGTTATAAGGAATACGTGAAAGAGATGTACAAGGTATGGGAAGAACCATATTTTGTATAGCCTGTTTCGAAAAATATAAAATAAGTTCCTTGTAATTTCACATAAACATGAAGTCCTCTTTTAAAAGGTTCATAGTAGATTTTAGCGTTAATAATTTCTCATTAGAGAAAATAGTTCCAATACATTAGGGTATGAGACCGTGAGGTGTAATAAGAAGATGTTTTGTAAACACACAAGGACATTTTAAAGATATTTTAAAAGAAAAGGGTTTGGTGAAAAAGTAATAAGTTTTTCGAAATGAAAACTTAATAAAAGTAAAATTTGAAAATCCAAATTTTTATAGAAAAATTTAAAGGTCTTTAAAAGAAAAGGAGGAATTAATTTTAGACTTATAATTTGGAAGTTTTCCTCTCTAGGTTTGGGAAATAATGTAAATTCAAAAGCTGTGAAGATGAAAGTCTAGAAAGATAAGATTTTAAGTAACATAGTATTTTTGAATTTAATAGAAACTTAAAGATAACACTTTTAAAGACAAAGGTTTAGAGATTTGATGTTTTAAAATTTTAGAGACCTTAATTTTAAAATGGAACTATACCAAACTCCTAAATGTGAAGTAGACAGGAATCAGTTCCTAGGTGTAATGGAAAATGTGTAAGGCTATAGAGGAGACAACAGTAATTACTTTTGGAAATAGTGATAGTGGAAGTTCCCGTAAAGTGTATAGGGCACTAGTGAGAACTTAGGAATGTTGATTCAGGTAAGCAGGCTAAGGAAGAACGGTAAAGTGAAATTAGTAAGATTGGAAGGCACACATGGTTGAGGACGCGTATTTTTTATTTTGAAGAAACTTAGGAAAAGCATCTTCCTTTATTGGGATTCTCATATGATAATAGCATTAGAAGTGGCACCTTTCGAAGCTCTTTATGGAAGACCGCGCAAGTCGTATTCGTGTTGGATAGAGTCTACAGAGAGATTTCCTTGGTTCCGGCATGGTTAAATAGACTTCGGAGAAGACTAATTTGATTAGGAGAAAATTCGTATCTCATATCCACATCTCTTTAATAATAAGTTTTCGAATTTCCTATTTCCATATTTGTTTTTGAATAGGTTCTTTCCTTTATTATCCTTTGGGTGGGTAGAACTTAGGATTTAACCTATGGATGGTAGGATTTGATGTAAACATGTTACTAGAACGTGTTATGAATGATGGATGCAAGTGGTTGCAAGTGTTTGCTAGTGGATGCTAATGGACGCATATACTTACACTAGGCACTATTATCTCTTAGGGATCGGTCTAACTAAGACACTAGAGCATATGCATATGGATGTGTGCGCATTTTCATTTTATCCATGGTTGCTATAAATGGATGTTTATTACATGGTTGTTGCATTTGGATGATGGCTGTAGCACGCATATAGAACTATCAGTTATCATTAGGAATTTTTGCATTCATTTGGATACATGGCAAAGACATGATTGCAGAAAAGGAGGTCAACTGAATCAGTGGACCGCCTAATCTTTTTCATTAGTTAGGGACACTGACACTACACTAGTTAGATAAGTATCATAAATCGCATTAGAAAAACTTAAGAACAATGGATGTAATGGGTGATGGTTGAGCAGTGGGTCGTAGAAATTGGATGAAAACATTTAGTTCATTCTTATATCCTTAGAGATTTCGGGGACGAAATCCCTTAAGGAGGGGAGAATGAGGCTTATTTTGAGACTTAGGATAAATTAATAAGCAAAGATAGTAGAGATAAATTATAAAGGCTTATTTAAATAATTTATCTAAGTTAATAAGCAAGATGAAAGTAGGTCCTGTACCAAATAGCATTCCCCTATTATTTCTATGGACATGGTGTTTCACATAATCCTGAAGTGAGACAAGGGGCACGCTTATGCTAATAATGGTAGTAATTGGTCAATAAGTAGAAGTCCAAATCATGGGGATTTGGGCAAGGGGCGCAACTAGATATTGTTTGGATGATGGGCCAGTACCAACAGTATTTCCCCTATTTTCTATGGACACGGTGATCTCACATTAGCTTGAAGTGGGATGAGGGGCACGCTTATGCTGGAGCATGAGGTAAGAAGAAGACCCAATAGGTGGAACAACAGGTAACATGAGCATGGTGGCGGTTACGCGTGCGACTTCCATTCGGGTGCTCAGTAATCGTTATGAGTTCCAAGCGCTTAGTATGTGTGCCTTTCATAGGCACCATTGCCTTCTGTGTAGGGAGCTATATAATGTCTAGTCCACAGTAGATACTTTGTGTGTCATTCATAGACACCATTTCTGTGTAGGGAGTTATATAGTGTCTAGTCCGTAGTAAGGTCTATGGAGTAGCAGGTCGATCAAAGGGTAGAATTAGGATTTCAGCCTAATTATAGGATTAGGAATTTAGCCTAATCAAAGCAGCTATTAAAGACAAGTACAAACAATCAAAGTTAATCAATTATGTTAATTCGTATTTATTTCCAGCTTATTCCATATCCTTATTTCCTTTGTTTCTTTTTATATACTAGAACTGTTGTAAAGCCTATTATCTTTACTTTACTTGAAGATTCTAGTAATTACTATCATTCACCAGACTTTTAGTCTGACTCACTCCTCTATTTTCCCCCTTCCCCCATAGGAAATCAAGGAAGAGGACAGTAGGTTGCAGTTGCTTGGAGGTTTCTTTGAAGGAGATTCCACTATGTACTTCCACTTCTTTTATTTCAGCTTTTTGTTCTTTACTTGTACTGGCACGTGTTGGGGAATAGTTATACTCTGATTTTTGAGACTATGGTTTTCTTTGATTTCATAAGACATATATGTATGGTATTTTGACACATGATGTATTTGGTATTTGGTGACTTATTTGGTTTTTAAAGCAATTATGAAGTTATGTTCTAAATAAGTTATGGTTTAAATTGTTTCCACTGTTTTTACCTATTTTTGTCTTGTGAATCTTAGTCTCTGCTAGTTTAGGTTATACCTACAATGCACCACACCTTCTAGTGTGTCCTTTTGGGTATTCTAAGTGGTGTGGGGGAGTTTCACCTTTGCTTGGAAGATTCAGATGTTGCGAAGCTGGATGGTTGAATAGCTTGTTTGGATTTGTGGAAGGACACAAATTGGTTGTATTGAAGGAACTACCAAAGTAGGGATAGTCGGGTCCTTAGAGGAAGGAACATGATTAGGTTTTGTGGACTATAGATCCTTACTTTTTAGCAAAGGAGTGACTACGATGTTGAGTAGGGGCTGTCCTGCTTGATCCTGATCGATCATGCGATCTCCACTCATCTCCATGATATTTCCGCTTTTCTTCACCTCTCCTTTCCTTTGACGCCTTATGAAGCTGGATTCATTAGATGACACCCTATGTCAATGTGAAAAATCATGCTTGTGATAACCTAAAGAATGTCCTTGAAGTTCATTAGAGAGATTTAGGCATCCCATTATATCTGAAAAGGAAACACAGCCAAATTAACATTTACAGATTGTTGAACAACACTTGGAGTGTAAATATGTGGTGACTTTGATGTCATGTAAAGTGTCGGTGTGCCCTAGTGCCCCCACGGACCATGCTTATGAAGTTGTGTTAGCGGATTTATCTCCTGTACAGTAGTTGAAGGAAAGTCCGTAGCTATGAGGGTAGGAGAATCAATATTAAGGTGATTGAAATTTTCAAGGTCGTAAGAAGGAATATTATCTAGAATGCTCCTAAGTGAACCGTATATATTAGTAATTGGAGGAGTCGAAGTTGCCCTCCCGACTAGAGCCTGATGTGGTTGTGGAACGAGACAAGGTGAAATAATCTTTAGCTTTGGACGATAGGGAATAAGTGTTACTTGAAAATCACCACCTGTCTCTCTAGTGGACTCGTGACCAAGGTTCACATTTTCCACATCACTCCCGTCCTCATCATCTCCTCCTTCATTATTTCCATTATCACCATCACCTTCTTATCCTCCCTTTAATTAACTGGAGGATCCTGAATGTTAGGAGGAACTTCTTGGTTTTCAATAGCTTAGGGTCAACTACAACCTCCTGAGCAGACTGAGCATCTCTATGAGCAACAAGAACAAGTCAAGACTGGGATCATTGTCTAGAAGTTGAAATTGTCATATCTTTTCATCTATTAGAAGGAACTTCATTTTTTGCTCTTCGACAGGAATATTTTAAAGAGCTTGAATAGTATGTACCAGAGCTGCACTACTAGGCCTCCTTATAATATTTGTAAATTTATGAAAACGATGGAGTTAGCGATTTGAAAAAAACTAAATTCACCAAGAGAAAGAGTGACAGTAGAATTTACATCATGAAAACAACCTCCAAGCAAAACCGGATGGACAATGCATAAAGAAATATTTGTTTGTACCAAAAATGGGCACAACACTCTTCGGAAGTTTTTGAAGAGATAAAAGTGAAGAAAGAAAATTAAAACTGAGGATTATCTAACAAAAACTCCAAATAACAGAAAGTAAATTGCACAGAAGACAACAATTTAGAGTGGTTCGGCGTTTCGCCTACGTCCACTATGCAGTTTGATGATTTTATTGCTCGATACTTGAAGATTACAATTTCTTATAATGTAGTACAACTGGTTTTTATGAGCTAAGTCTGAATTTAAGGTAGCAGTGGTGATGTTGAATAAATCTGGCAGAGTCTGGGCGCTCTTTAGCTCTTAAAATTGTCCGACCCCTTTTTCTGAATGACCAGGGGCTCTATTTATAGGTGTAGGAAGCAGATATTTCACCTAAATTTCGGGAGACTACTTCTGGTATGTGAGGGGGGCCCATGCGCCAGCTCTCAGGAAATCTGGGCCCACTTTGGGATTGATTCAAAGTCCATTCGAATCGATCAAGAAAACGTCCAACCGAGCTGAAATTTGGTGTGAACATTCTTCAACATATGCACAAGCTTCTGTGAAAATTTCATAGCATTTGGACTTATGGATCTCGAGATATGGTCGATTCAAGATGATGACCTTCACCAGACTGTTCCGTTCGAATCGACTCATTCGAATCGATTATTTCGAATCGATGGCGTTGCGCGCCTTCCTGATGACGTGGAGCGCAATTTTCGTATCGATCCACCTTTTGCGCCGAGTGGATCGAGTCGTTCCGTGGACTTCGCTGCTTTAACTTGATGGATTCGAAGCAAGGCACCTCGATGGACTCGAGCATATCACTTAAGCATGGAGTCGAGATAGAGCTTTGTTCGTATCGATTATGATGGGATCCAGCTAATCGATACGAACTGGTGGGGTCTGGATGGATTCGAAGAGAAGTGGCTTTTTGGACTCGAACGACCTCAAGTTGGATGGATACGAAACAGACACTTGGCCAATCGATACGAGTTGTACTAACTATCGATGGACACGAAATCCATCGATACGAACTCGATGGATTCGAAACACGGCTACCTCTATCGATACGAAACGGTGCTCCCTGATGGGTACGAAATGGAGCTTATTGATCGATATGAAAACATGTTTTTCCCTCCAACTTGTATCCATCATAACCTGAGCATATGAACTCGGATCGACTTGAAACTTGGGATGTTGGCTTCCCTTGCTTTCTTAGTCATGTCTTATCAATTGTAGCTTGATCCGGACTTGGACAAAATTCATCGATATCCATGACGAGCGACATTTGGAATCCGATCAATTCCTCGGTATCCTGGCCTTGCCAAAAGGCGGGATAACATTTGCCCCCCAAAGTACGTCTTGTGGAAACATGACGTGCTTTGAAAAGCTGCAGGTTCTCTCTGAACAACTATCATATCTTTTGTTGAAAGTTGTACCCTGTACTGCTCGTAATTGATTGCTGTGTGATAATGATTAGCTGACTCTCGTTAACGTTGCAAGTTCGCGAGTCGTTGCCAGTTTAGCTCGTTATCGAATTTCGTATTGATTCTCTCCAGAACCGATTTGAAATTCGAGTTGAAACAATGCTTGATGGTTGTTTTCGAGTAGTTCCTTCATATCAATCCTCTCCGGAATCGACATAGAAGGTTGAAAAGTAGTTTTTCATAGCGATGTGGGTCAAGTTGATGGATATGAAATGCTCATTCGTATCGATAGGCCTTTGATGGACACGAAATTAATGTTTGCATCGATCGGCCTGTACCGTTGTGAGTTGATGGTCGCAAAATGGACACTTCGAATCGATGGAGTCTATCGCCTACAGGTGTCTTCACTATGGGCTTCGTACCGATAGTCCATTGTCCATCTCGTATCGATGGAAACTTCGGGTCAAGTGGATTCGAACAGAGCCTTCGACTCGGTTCGTGGGTCAACTGGTTGTGGCCGGTCATGTGGACTGGGAGATGAATCGACTCGGTTCTACCCTAGGCTCCATATAAATACCTGGGACCTCGCCATTTTTCACTTTTTTACTTTCCATTTTTTACTGTTGCTTTATACTCTCTGCGTTTTCGCATCGACCCGTATCCTTCAAGAAAGAAAGACTGCAACCTATCTTCGAATCCATCAGATTTGTCTTTCCAATCCTTCGAATTTCATCTTCAATTTAGGTAATTGACCATAAATCCAGATAACAAATTTATCTCAGATCCACTCCATCTTCATTGAACATTGATTCTGGTAGTTGTCAAAACCAGATCTGGGCCAAAGCTTGGTTGTAATCGACCATAGCGGTGCTCCAGTTGGTTGAGGAAGAATGAGTGGGGAAAACAAAAAAGCTGGATCGATCTGGGGGCTCGTGCTCGAATCGATGAAGGCAGTGACATTCCTCCCTGGATCTCGCATCGACAAACGGGATATGTCAGTGGAGACGATGCAGTTTCGTATCGATGGTTGTGGAGATGGATCGTATCGACTCAGAGTGACTGATAATAAGTTAATGATTACTTTGAAATCCTTAGCTTTAGATCGACATGAATTTTGCCATTACGATCGATACGAAAAGTATCGACTCGAGTGTTATCGATATTAAGCTAAGACCTTTCCGATCGATACGAACCATACCACCAATGATCGATACGAAGTCGCATCATCTTGATCGATACGAACCAGACCACCAATGATCGATTCGAAGCACGATGCTTGGTATCAGTTCGAACTTGTAACCTGATGGACTCGAACGAGCCTCCCGGGATCGATTCGAACTCTCTCCCTTTGATGGATACGAAATCTTGAGCACTTGAAAACATGATTCCGATGAACTTCATTCTTGCATATCTGGACTTGATAATTAAACTACACATTTGACTCCTACGAGCCTCTGCCTTGCATAATCGAACTTAATCGTAGTACTGTACATCTGACTGCCTTTTGAAGCTCGTAGATGGAACTGTAACCCAGCAAAATATAACGAACTTTAATCTGAATCAATCGTTAGTATCTGGATGGCGCGGTTGTGACGGTCAGCGATGACGGTCATTTCCGGTCTGACTCTCAAAGTTTTGTCGTTTCACACATTTAGGTTTATTTCGTAGAAGTCTGTTCAAGTTACGCATAACACTTGCACTGCACAACATATTCATACACTTTACACTGGGGAATGCACGGGCTTTTTATCGTCTAATGATGATTTCTCGTGAGTTAGCTAGTTATGGAACCATCAAGTTCGCAGCAGCAAGAAACTCAGAATATAACCCCTCCCAGACTTGAAATACCGGACATTGAGGCCAAAGTCATCGGTCCAGCCCCGGACGAGTTGCCTGACGCGTCCTTCATTAACAGTCCACCTGATTCTGTCCCGTCCAATATTTCCGAAGATATTCTAGGGAGAATATGCTTAAGGCATGGTCTGTCGCTGGACGATGTAATATTGCCAGGGCCAGATGACGGACCGCATAATCCCCCGGAGGGATATATTGCATTTAATCGCCATGCGTGCGCAGCCAGGACACTTCCTCCGTTTAACGAATATATAAGAGAAGTGTTGGCTTATCTGGGGATCACCTCATCTCAGCTTCACCCGAATGGATATGCTTCGCTCAATAGCATGTTCATCGCATTTATGGAGTACCTACATCGACCTCCTCACATGACCGATATAAGATATTTGTTCAACTTCAAAAGTCGGACTGATAGTCCATCTTTCACATTCTTGGAGTCTGTAAGACATTGCCAAGTGGTCACAGGGTCTTGGACGAGACTGAGCTACTTCAAGTCGGAATGGTTTTACATCCGATGTCCTCCAGGATTTGCCAGAAGATGGCTATTCAGACGTGAGTACCGTCATTTTCCCAAGTTGTTGACAAGGCAACTCATGAATGAAATTGAAATCATATTTTCTTTTTCTTTTCTTTCAGCAATAATCCAGCGACCCGAAGGTGGTTATTATAAAGAGATAGTCCGGGTTCTCCAAGAAATCCCAAGTAAAGAGAGGAATATCGAATTGATGTTGATCGGGCGGAGACAGAGCATAAGGCTTGATGGCGCACTAAAGACTGTCTCCAGAGAAAAAGTCAAGCGAAAGAAGCCCAAAGTCATTATAATCGAGGAAGCTGACTCCGAAAGAACTCATACCGATGAGGAGCCATTGGTCGGGCATGCTGACGGGACCCCTGACTCTGAAGAGAAGAGAAAAGGCAAGGCAGTGGCTTTTAAACAGCCTAAATCTGGGAGACAGACGTCTGTGGTCACAAACCGCCCCCTTTCTGGAATTAGAATATCGGAGGCATCCCCTCTGCAAGCGGAAATTCCCTTCGAAGGGCTTGCCAACCTCCCAATTCCGGACCTCGCATTCGCACAACAAGACGTTGAATTGGATGAACTGCAGCATACTTTTGACGTTAGCGAGTCCCTTTCTACCAGTGTGGTCGACAATTCTGGTTGGTCTGGGGGGTTACACATCCATACACTCTTTACGTCACTACACAATCTTTGACCGCAAACCGCATACCATGGACGGTTACTAATTTTCCTTATTTCACTTTGCAGGTACAATGTCCGGCCGAGGCTTAGTGCTTGGTAGTTTGCGCAACAAGCGCCGATCTTCATCGTACTATGAGCCACGCAGGAGAGAGGGAGACAACGATTATGACGCGGGGTACTCCAGTCAGGAGCGGTCTGATAGAGACAGAGGATATGTACGTCGGTCTCGATCTCGCTCTCCTCCTCCTCCTAGGATTCCTGTACCACCCCCAGCTATAGTTACACGTCCTCCGGAAACTTCACGGCACAAGCCATCATCTCATGCTCCTAGATCTGACCCTCCACGTGGAACCGAAATAGCCACCTCCCTACCTGCTACAACAGTCGTAACTAAACCGACCGGGGAAGGAGCAGCCAAACTTGCACAAAAGAGGAAAGAATTTCCTGAGATTTTCTTTGACGGTTATGTCTTCCCTCCACATCTAAAGAGAATTCCGCCAACGGTCGAAAATACCATTCACGACTATATTGCAGACATATTCTTTCAGTATAAAGAGTGGGCGAGGGCCGCTAGGAAAGCCTCAAAAGTGGCGTTTGATCGCACCGCCATTATTGAGAAGTTGGAAAAAGATTTGGGTCAGAAAGACCGAATTATCCAAGTGCTCAACGCTGAGGCCGAATCTTCCCGTAAATCTGAGATGGAAGCTCTCAAAAAGGCCGATGACGCGAACTCGGCCATGATTAGAATGAAACAAGAGCACTATACTTCGATGGAAGATATGGGTCATAGGAACACCACCATCACTACTGAGAGAGACGCTGCCCTCAAAGAGCTTAATGAGCTTAAATCCAAACTCTCCGATCTTATGAAGGAAAAAGATGCGGCAAATGTCTCTGCGCAGGAGGCCTGCGATCAGGCGGTGGTGCTTCAGAAAGAGTGGGACGCGGCTATGGAAAAAGTCCGTGAGATCGAAGCTGGGGTTGATGAGAAAGTTCGACTGGCGGAAGGCAGGATTAAGGCTGAGGTAGAGGAGCTGCTGGTCACTTATAACGCCCAGGTATTAAGGCGAAGAGACTTGACTTGGCTCGATGATTACCCAACAAATCTCTACAATGCCTGGAATTTGCCGGTTGAGGAGGAGAAATCGGGGCGTCCCGATGAAGCCTTTGATGAATTTGAGCTGGAGAACCGTATACTCAATGATGATGAAAAGAAGGTTCTTCACGACTCCATGATTTCTCATGAGAAGGTTCGGCTCGGTACTCAACTTCAAGAAGTTGTAGAAGGCTCTGGTGTTGGGCACCTCACTACCAGTTCCGAGATTATCATGCCGTCTCAGTCCGAGCCGACTCCGATGATAGAATCTCAGCCTATACCGGCCTATGACCCGGACCAGCCACATCTATCTCCTATTAAGGAGCATCCTTCTGAAGCCGTTCAGATGACCTCCAGCCAAGCTGAGGAAGGTATTCCGAACTAACCTTTCGTATATCCGGATTGAAGAACTTGTATAGAAATGTATACTAACAAATGCTTCTTTTCTCTGATCAGTGACCGAAGTCGTCCCGACTATGCTTCCTGCAATCCAGGAGTCATGCCAAGCGCAGGAAGCGATCATTTCTGAGGCGACCTCTGTTGTGACGGTTGCGCTTGTTGAAGTAACGCAGGGGAGCTCGATCTCTTTTGATGAACAGATGATAAATGAGCTCCTTGGTCGACAGAGTGACCCCTTCGCGGATATACCATTCGGTTCGGGTGGATTTTCATCCACTTCAGATACTTCGGCACAAGCTACCATGGCACACAGTGAGGCCCGATCTCTCCGAGAAGCAAGTATGCTGGCTGAAATTAACGCCAAGATGGAGGCAGTAGCACATGGTGGCAGCTTAGGGAGCGGAGCAGCGATGCATGACCCTACACCACTTATGACGATATCCCCTGGGGGCACGCTTGTTGATACCAGTGCGCCAGTCCCGCCTTCGGCCGTGGATCCCGTTCCTCCGACTCCTCCTGTGGGAAGCATTCCCCTGGACTCTAGTTCGGAGGAGGATGTCGATATCGTGTCCGAGGATAACCCGCTTAAAAAAAAGGGTTCAAAGCGGAAGATCGCTAGTGGATCCAGCGGCTCCTCGTCGAAGAAGAAGAAGCTAAGGAAAAGGAAAGAGTAGATGGACCATTTTTAGGCACGTATTTCCTTTTGCTGTTAGGAATTTTGTCATCCTCTTTTTTTTATAGGCTGTGTATAGATGCAGGTTCGGCCCTCGCTAGTAGGAATTTTTTTGGAAAAACTGGTATTCGAGCCATTGTTCTTGATTAGTTGAAATAAAATTTTGTCTTTCTGTTTCCACTTCTATTCCTTTTATACTTAAATGTCGCAGCATTCGAACCTCAGTTCTGTGTACTTGTATTACTCTAACTCGTTTCAGGTAGTGATTAATACTTGCATCTGCCCCCAGTTCCGGGGTTGAGTTGTAAAGATCAGTTTAGGATCGCAGTAAGTGGGGATCGAACGGTCGAACTACATTTATTTCTTTACAGATGGTTACATCCGCACTCTGGAGGTTTGCACTTGCATTTTTGCAACCAGTGACAGCTATCGAAAGCTTTCAAGTATTAGTCCACACTCCGGGGACATAAGTCATCTCGTGAGCGGTCGTTCACACTCTGGGAACTTAGGATTGACGTTAATACTCCATCCCATATTCTGGGAAATCGGAGTTAACGTTCGCATTCCAACTCACGATCCGGGAGTTTGAAAGGCGTATCAGGGTCATGGATGATTAGATCATATCCATCCTGAGTCAACAAGTGAGATCGTTAGACGGACGGGTCCATCCCTCTCAAACTTGGTTAAGTCATGGTCGAAGTCGTTTAGATGAACGGATTCACTTTTCTTCGGCTTTGTATTTTAAAGTTTATACTCCACCTCGCACTCTAGGAGCATGGAGTTGGCCGACAAACGGTCAGACACGTTCGTTTGGGCACTTGGATTACGTTCGCACTCTGGGAATGGTGGATTAATCAGGATCGTGGATGGTTGGTTCGCATCCACCCTGAGTCGACAAGCGAGGTCGTTAGATAGATGGGTCCATCCTCCTCGAGCTTGTTTAAGATACAGCCGAAGTCGTTAGGCGAATGGATTCACTCTCTCCGGAACTGCACTTAGTCGTAATGCGGTCGAGGTTGTTAGACGGACAGATCCGCCCTTCTCGAAACCGCATTTGGTTATTTATTCTCCGGTTTGCGCTCTCATACTTCGGAGTTTGTTAACGCTTATACCCAACTCGCGCTCTCGGAGTACTCTGGGGTTTGTTTTTATGTTTGTACTCCGTCTCGCACTCTGGGAGTATGGAGTTGGTGAATGTTTATACTCCGCCTCACACTCTGGGAATACGGAGTTGGCGAATGTTTATACTCCGTCTCAAACTCTGGGAATACAGAGTTGGTGAATGTTTATACTCCGTCTCACACTGTGGGAATACGGAGTTGGTGAATGTTTATACTCCGTCTCACACTCTGGGAATACGGAGTTGGTAAATGTTTATACTCCGTCTCACACTCTGGGAATACGGAGTTGGGTGAGGGATTGTCGTGCATCACCCCATTTTTAGCCTTGATGTGATGGCTTGCCCCCGAGCTTGGGTTTCACTTAGCGAGTGGACGGTCGTATCGCAGCCACTCCCTACTTGAATAAATTCCACTGCAGGATGGAATTCAGCTCTCCGTGCATCGTGATGTTGTATATTGTATTCAATGAATCACAGCTCTGGCCCGAAGAGATGGCATTTTATTGTTGAAATAAGAAAATATGGAAAAGTCAGTTGCCTTATTACAAGTTCTAATTTCGAAATGCAAAAACAAATTTTAAAATGGAATTAAAACTAAATAGATGAAAATAGTATGTTATTTGCAGTAGCGACGAGGACTTTCGCTACTCCAGGCTCTTGGTAAAATTAGACCATCAACGGTTGCTAACTCAAATTTGCCATCCCCGAGCCTCCGCTTAATTTCGTGTGACCCTCTCCACGTTGATCTCATGTGTGGGAGTGCCGGATAATCTTTTTTGGTGAAAAACTCATCGAGTTCAAAAGCTTTAAGTTGGTCCTTGGTATTGCGTAATCGGGCGACTCGATTTCAGCGTATGATCGTTCTCAAGTCAACCTGGTCGCCCTGGATGACCCCAACTCCGTTGATGGTAGGGAACTTTAAGGTTAAGCACCACGGGGCAATTACGACCCTAATTCAGCAAGGGCAGGTCGTCCTAAAAAGGC
Source organism: Allium fistulosum (assembly GCA_030737815.1). Taxonomy (NCBI): domain Eukaryota; kingdom Viridiplantae; phylum Streptophyta; class Magnoliopsida; order Asparagales; family Amaryllidaceae; genus Allium; species Allium fistulosum. The sequence goes on from CM060902.1 coordinate 1,347,745,451, forward strand.
GTTGTATGGCGAGTCTATATGCAACACAACGAATTGCAATGTTCGAATCCTCCTACGCTCTCCGGCTCCCAACTCAACTGGTAACTCCACCATCCCAACAGGTATGGTAGCACTACCGTTGAATCCATGGAGATGAGTTTGACAAGGTTTTAGATCCCTCACTTTCATCTTCATTTGATTGTAAGCATGTATAAACAGGATATTCACATAGCTCCCACTGTCAATCAGGATCCTATTCATCCGCATCGGACCTACTTGAGTCGATATCACAAGTGGGTCAATAGTCGGGCTCCCGACGCTGTCAACATCGCTGTCTCGGAAAATGATGTCGTTAGACATCGTTCTTTTTCGCTTGGTTGAAGGTTTATCGTCCAAGTTACCATCATACTCGAAGTTCGCACGTCTAACTGAGTTGTTATATGATTCCATTTCCTCCCAGCTTCGAACCGCTGGATGAGGACCACCACTTACAGCATTAATTACCAACCTTCCTCCGACATGAGCTGGTTCTTCCTGTCTTTCTTGATTCTGTGCTTGATTTTGGTTTGATGGACCTGCACCGCCGGATTGCGGTGCCCGTACAAAATGATCTAGCTTTCTTTCTCTGATCAATTTCTCAATGAGGTCCTACAAGTGTCGACACTCATTGGTATTGTGGCCATAACTTTCGTGGAATCTACAAAACTTCCCTGTTTGAATCTGCCTCTCCGATGATTTCTTCGGAGCAGGCTTCTTATATTACACAGTGTTGCAAGTTTGTAGGTATACGTTTTCCAATGATGTGTTCAACGGCGTGTAATTATCAAACATGGGAGCCCTACGCCGAGAACCTCGGTTCTGATCTCTTTTCTTATTCTGGCCATTATTACCTCCTGGCTGGGTTTGTTTTTTCTGTTTATTAACTGAACTTTTCCGGAATTCTCAACGGACTGTTTAACTGCTATGTTACTTTGTATCCCTTCCCTCCTGGGCCTCACATCGTCCTGCTTCCTAGACTGTTTCGCGTCCTCTTGCCGTAAGAATTGAGCGGCTTTGGAGTAGAAACGGTCCAACGATGTGGGTGGTTTCCCAGCTATCCAATTTCCAAACTCAGAATCAGGATCGATCCCTTTGGTTAAAGCCATCAAGGTCGAGTTATCGTTGGGATTACTAATCTCCACACATGCCGCGAGGAATCTCTCTAAATAACGCCTAAGTGTTTCCCCAGGAGCTTGAGTGACACTAGACAGGGTGTTAACGTCTTTAAGTCTGGCAACATGCATATGAAACTGTTCGACAAATTTCTTAGCCAGTTGATCGAACGAAGAGATAGATCTAGGTGGCAACCTTGTAAACCACATTGTTGCGATTCCTCCCAAAGAGATGGGGAAACTTCGGCATTTCACTGCATCATCAGCCCTTGCAACGCTCATTGACCACTCATACTTCAAAATATGCTGATTGGGGTCACTACTTCCTTCGTACACTGGGAGAGTTGGCATTCTGAATCGCCGAGGAGGGTCAGCATCTAAAATCTCGTCTGTGAAAGGAGTATGACTACGGGAGATTCCCCAGTCGTCATTTGTAAGCCCTTGGCTTTCGCGAATCATCTGACGTATCATGGTTGAAAGATCTGGCATCGGCACATTCTGTGCTTGCTGAGCTAAGGTGTGGTCGGGTTCCACAGTGCGGGCTTGGACCGGATGCTATTGACAGTCCATGTCTCGCCTCCTTGGCTCAGTATCTTCCGGGACGTATGGCTCAGGAGTATGCCCACGTTGCTGATTGTTCGGATTTGACAGATTTCGGGTATCAACCCTTGTTTCTGCCGCGACGGTTGTAGTGCGGTTGTCCGTGGTATATTGCGGAGCAGCACCTCCTCGTGATGAGGGCCCGGTCCAGAAGCTGGTTGATGGCCCGACCCTCAACTGTCCTACGATCAACGCAGATTAATATCCGGTAGCTTGTGTGTGACTCACGTCTAACCGGGGTCGTGTGGATCTGCCGTGATAGTCAGATGAAGCAGAACTTTCGGTGGACGAGTGGGAAACATCATCTCTCCTGGTCCTCCTGCGCCTTTGGCGGTTTAATTGGTTGGTCAATTCAGCGTTAGCGTGCAACTGCTCAGTCAACTGTTGCCGGATTTGAGTTAGTTCTTGGAGCAACACTTGGAACTCTTGTCTGGGGACTGGCCCTGATGGATCTAAGTGAGCAGTGTTGTCTTGATAGGGTGGCGGCTGCTGTGTAGGATTTTTCCTATCCCGACCTTCTTGATCAGCAGCTGTAGAGGCGGTTCTTGTGCTAACCATCTTGAGTGGTGGAGTCCTTTCCTAGACTTTATGCAAATCTGAATAGGATGGAAGGATTCCGGGTTAGAGATCTGGATCTTCCTCTTGGATTTATGCAATCCAAAGTGTTTGTACCAAAAATGGGCACAACACTCTTCGGAAGTTTTTGAAGAGATAAAAGTGAAGAAAGAAAATTAAAACTGAGGATTATCTAACAAAAACTCCAAATAACAGAAAGTAAATTGCACAGAGGACAACAATTTAGAGTGGTTCGGCGTTTCGCCTACGTCCACTATGAAGTTTGATGATTTTATTGCTCGATACTTGAAGATTACAATTTCTTATAATGTAGTACAACTGGTTTTTATGAGCTAAGTCTGAATTTAAGGTAGCAACGGTGATGTTGAGTAAATCTGGCAGAGTTTGGGCGCTCTTTAGCTCTTAAAATTGTCCGACCCCTTTTTCTGAATGACCAGGGGCTCTATTTATAGGTGTAGGAGGCAGATATTTTGCCTAAATTTCGGGAGACCACTTCTGGTACGTGAGGGGGGCCCACGCGCCCGCTTTCAGGAAATCTGGGCCCACTTTGGGATCGATTCGAAGTCCATTCGAATCGATCAAGAAAACGTCCAACCAAGCTGAAATTTGGTGTGAACATTCTTCAACATATGCACAAGCTTCTGTGAAAATTTCATAGTATTTGGACTTATGGATCTCGAGATATGGTCGATTCAAGATGATGACCTTCGCCAGACTGTTCCGTTCGAATCGACTCATTCGAATCGATGGCATTGCACGCCTTCCTGATGACGTGGAGCGCAATTTTCGTATCAATCCACCTTTTGCGCCGAGTGGATCGAGTCGTTCCGTGGACTTCACTGCTTTGACTTGATGGATTCGAAGCAAGGCACCTCGATGGATTCGAGCATATCACTTAAGCATGGAGTCGAGATAGAGCTTTGTTCGTATCGATTATGATGGGATCCAGCTAATCGATACGAACTGGTGGGGTCCGGATGGATTCGAAGAGAAGTGGCTTTTTGGACTCTAACGACCTCAAGTTGGATGGATACGAAACAGACACTTGGCCAATCGATACGAGTTGTACTAACTATCGATGGACACGAAATCCATCGATACGAACTCGATGGATTCGAAACACGGCTACCTCTATCGATACAAAACGGTGCTCCCTGATGGGTACGAAATGGAGCTTATTGATGGATACGAAAACATGTTTTTCCCTCCAACTTGTATCCATCATAACCTGAGCATATGAACTCAGATCGACTTGAAACTTGGGACGTTGACTTCCCTTGATTTCTTAGTCATGTCTTATCAATTGCAGCTTGATCCGGACTTTGACAAAATTCATCGATATCCATGATGAGCGACATTTGGAATCCGATCAATTCCTCGGTATCCTGGCCTTGCCAAAAGGCGGGGCACCAAAGTGTTTGTACCAAAAATGGGCACACCTTTGAAGTGAATCAACTTGTTCCAAAGACTAATAATCACATGATGACCTTTTCAAAATTTTAAATAAGTCAAAGAATGGTCGTCTCATCGCTTTTCGAAGCTGAATAAGTATCTAATTTCTTCATTATGGGCATCTTGTCTAAGTAGTGAAGGCAAACCATATAAATGTTATTCAGAGAAGCGTAGCTGTTTGGGTGAAGTCAAACAAGGGCAAGATTTATGAACTGGAGAACAAGCCGAACGAAGTGACTAAAAGAAGGGACACCTCCAGAGAGATGCATATAGCAGTTGCAAGAGGTATACCCCTTAGGTGGAACATGAGCCCATTAAAAAGGCATTGGGACAAAGGCATACTCAAAAGGAATACCATGCCTTTCACAAATTCTCCTAACGCCCGCTTCATCCAATGTAGATGTAAGAGAATCTGTGGGGTTAACGAGAATTAAAGTGCCCTCAAGGTTGATATCAAGGGCAATCCCTGCATAAGCTTTATGAAAGAGACCACTTGTAAAGACCGTATTGTCGAGGATGAGGTGGTTGAGGTCGAAAAGATGATGAGGTATATGGTAAAGCAGATGTTGATGTAGAAGCCGAACCAGTTGTAGATAAGGCAAATTCTGACGTAGATGGAACGACACTCATAGTGTCTATGATTCATGACTACTAAAAACCTCCACAGATGAGCAAGGTCAGGTATAATTTAACTCCGATCTTTGTAATGAAAGCAAAACCTACGTGCCCAATGTATAAGGCCAAATAGATGTTAATGTGCATTGACCAATCAGACTGAAGTGTCTGACTTAAAGCAGTATTGAAAGAATCCATTGAATGCTAGAGAATGTTGGATGTAATCGCTATATGAAATCATCCAACCAGAACTTGACCATCAATCTACACTCGACTAAGAATTGCTAAAGCCATCGATCTTCCTCCATGTATGTCGAAAATTTTATCCTAAATTTTGAATCGTCACAGCCACACAAAAAACTTGGGCCATAGCTTGGCAAAACCCGAAGCTAACTCAAAATGCATGAAGAAGGGAAGAGACCTGAGTCGTGCCTAGGAAATTTATGAAAAAACTTCGGGTTAGCTTCGAGTGTTCGAAGCCAAGCTCAAGTCTATATCCATTGCAACCTATGGCTAAACCAAAGAAAGAAAATGAAGTATATAATCATAGCCGAGTGTGATTGTAAGTGAACATCAAGCACCAGCTACCCCTAAAAATTGGCGGCCCCACTTAACTAAGCTCAATAGTAGGTGATCAGTTTGCTTGGATGGTCATATACAAACAATAATAAGAAGAAATCTACCGAAACTCGCAAATTCGTTCAAAAGAGAAAGATTCAGTCAGGTGCTTTTTTGTCTGTATGGGTATCGTTTTCCATCACATAGATGACATGGGGGGTTCGAGCGATGACGTCAAAATAAGAGAATCGAGTTAGAAATTAGATTGAATTAGGGGAAAATCTGAATAAGCCAGGGCTTAATTGTCTGAATCAATGTTGGCGGAGGTAAAGATGAACGACGATAGAGTGTTGAGCAAGCTACGGTAGTGGATTAAGGCTTGGATCGAAAGTCGAAGGAGGGCTTGAGATAAAATTCCCAAGTAAAGATAGCAGTGCAAAGTAAAAGTGAGGAAGTATGGTAACTGAAAGTTACCTAAGTAAAAGCATAGCTAAAAAATCGGTACCGAGTAATAAGCCTCAACTGGGTACTGAGTTGAAAAGATAAAAAAAAGGAGAAAAGGAAAAGAAAAGAAAAATAGTAGTGAACAATGAAATAAAAATGGAAACAAAGTGGTAAGATAAGATCCTACTCGATCGAACAAAAGAGGAGACTTCCTGAACTTCCAAGTTCGAACAATGAATCTGAACCGGATACTTTTGCTCTTATATAACCCAAAGGATATAAATCTATAACCATTCAAAGCAACGTCACAATCTAGAGAAGATGCACTACTTTGTGAAAATAGTTCATAGGATGATGACATCTATTCAAATTAGATTTTGAAGTCAAAAGCTTGTCTTGATTCAAAGCATGCCTTGTTAACACAAGATATACTTTTGGGGGTAAGTGTTATCTTGCTTTTGACCAAGCCATACCTCGATAAGTCAAAATCATTAAATGGTCATGAAGTGGATCCATAAGTACAGAAGATAAAGTCTGGAAACCAAAAAATTCAGGCACGGTCCAAAGAATTGAGGTTGAACCCTGCTTGTTTCTAGAAGGCATTTAATGGTTCCTCGAACAAATCAAACCTAGTGCCAAAAGAAAGAGGCAAAAGTATGAGCTAAGTCCACAACTCGGTATCGAGCTGTACCACTCAACTCGGTACCAAGTAAAGAGTGTTGAGTCTACATGCCATGTTTAAGAAGTTAGTGATGAAATAGAACAAAATAAACAAAGTCATGAACATAAATGCATAAAAAATTAGAGATAAAGTAGAAAATGGGTGAAGTCGGAAGACCTCATAACATGACATTGAGTTGTGAAGCACAACTCGGCATCAAGTTGACACTCAAGTTGTTGATTTGGCTATGATCTTCCTCTAGACTTTCCCGCCAGATGTGTAGAACATGGGTAGCAAATATCGGAGCCAAATTTATTGATCTTTTTCGATAAATATGAGGAGTGCACAAAAAGGGGATCTTTTCTTAATTTCTGAAATATTAGATTTTACCCAGATACTTTGTTGGATTCTTACCCGAGTTAGAAGCAACTAAATTTTAAAATCAATATTATAAAAGAAATTAAAAATCATTAACAAAGTTGGCAGTGGACGTAGGCAATTGATTTTGGTCAAACCACTGTAAATTCTTGTGTGCTTTACCTTGTTTTCAATTTCTTTATTTCTATAACTACTGCTTATATATCGATTCGGTATTTATCCCACTTTTGGTGCAAACATTTACCTGTGCATTTATTTATAGATAAATTTTGTTAAATATTTATATATATGTACAATAATTACTAAATTCATTTATAATTTATTTATTTTTTTACAAATTCATTTTAATTTACAAAAATGTTTCTTAATTTTATATGGCTGAACATGTATGTATAAAATTTAAATGTATATAGGTTTTTTTTAATTTAAATAAACATGTATATATTTATAATATCAGACATCAAATATAAATGTAAATTTGTGATTAAAAGATCTATTTATCCTTGCATATGGACATAGATGAATGTAAACATAACAAATCATGTAGGAATTACCCATGGATATAACCTTGAATATGCGTTGTTACACCCAAAATATCCAAGAATGGATAAAGAATGAAGCTATCATAAGTTGACAAATGCATAGCTATCGCATATTGGAGAGAAGAAAGCTACAATAAGTTGATAAGTTATCGCACGATAATGTTATAATGCTACCACAAGTTGAGCTATCATAGGTAGAGATATTGAAGCTATCGCAAGTTAATCAAGTAAAGCTACCACAAGGTGATAAGTTACCACAGGATGATGTTATAAAGCTACCACAACTTGAGCTATCATGGGTTGAGATACTGAAACCATCTCAAGTTAATGAAATAAAGCTATCACAAGTTGATATTATTAAGTTATCATAAGATGAGCTATCACAAGTTGAGATACAGAAGCTAACACAAATTAAAGAAATAAAGCTATCACAAGTTGATGAGGTAAATCTATGGCAAGTTAATAAAGGTGGAGCTATCGCAATATGAGAAATTTAATTCTATCATTGAAAAAATGGAGCTACCGCAGGTTGGTGAGGACAGGCTATCGCAAGTTGAGGAAAGGTGTTATCACATGTTGAGAAAATTGCAAAAAAGACTATGCTCTGTATCCCATCTTGTTAGCCCGAGTAAGAAGGCACATGAAAGATACGTCCAACAAGCCCGCCAAGAGCACAAAACCATGTTTCATATCAAGTAGAAGCATGTGAAAGATATCACACTTACCACTACAAACTTAACCGGGGTTACATTCCCACATCAAAACCCTTTAGTGGTAACTATGTGGATCTCAAACTACATAATAAAGAAATTTTTTGTGGTTTTAGGAAGTTCCGCGAATATTATCTTTAAATCAGCATATAACAAAATAAGGCTACCAGTTGAGATTCCAAAGCCGAGTCCAAAACCAATATATGGCTTCAATAACACAACAACTGTCACAGTAGGAATGGCTTGACTTCTTGTCACCGTGGGAACTTCACCTTTTCATAAATCTTTCTACATAAGCTTCCTCATTATAGACCAGCGGTCTCCATACGATTCTTTCCTAGGAATACCTACATTGATAGAGATAAGAGCAGTTATCTCTTAGAAAGACTTGCGCATGAAGTTTCATACCTCCATAGGAGTTAAAAGTGTAAAGGGAGAGAAATTATTAACTAGAGAACTATACAATGTAACTTTGAATCTTAGCAATAAAATTGTTCGAAATTATACTGTTGTGTCCTCTGATTTATATAAAAATGAAAATAACAAGATAGTTCAAAGAACTACATCAGAACTAAGTTCCAAAGCAAATACTAAATAGGTCATACAATGACTATAGTAATTCGTGAAAAAAGAAGAGGGATTATTTGCAAATGGTCAGAATAAAGAAGTACGATTTTATATTTATGATGTATCTATCAGATACTTTCGTACTCTAAGAAAGAACTGTCTCATCAGAACTACAAGAAGTAGAAGATGAGGTGGAACCTCGTTTGGAATAAAAAGCAAAGAGTAGAACTAGTAGATGACTTGGAAGACATATAAATAGATCATTCAAATCCGACCAAAGTCGTGAAGATTAAAAAAACCTAATTAGTGAACTGCGCACTAACATAATCAATTTCCTATAGATATCTCATGATGTCTTTGCATGGACACATTCAAATATGAAGGAAGCGACCCTGCAATAATTTTCCATGTCATAAATATAGATCATGATGCACATTCAGTTAGACGAAATTGACATACCCTAGATCAGGAAGGATACAATGCCCTTTATGAAGAAATCAAGAAACTGAAGGAAAATGGATTCATCCAAGAAGTGTATTACCCAAAGTGGATAACAAACCCGGTTCTGGTGAAAAATCCTAGTGGAAAATAGAGGACCTTCATAGACTTCACAAAACTCAACAAAGTCATCCCTAAAGGTAGCTTTCCATTACCATGAATAGATCAGTTAGTTGATTCGACTAGTTTGCACGAGCTGTTGTCGTTTATGGATGCATATTCCGGATACAATCAAATAGCCATGTTCGAACCTGAACAGGATCATAGAAGTTTTATTACCGAAAAATGCTGTATTTCTGTAAGGTAATGCCAGAAGAATTGAAGAATGTGGGGAAACATATCAGAGGTTTGTTAACATGATGTCCGAGGATGAAATTGGCAAGAAAGTCAACGTTATGTTGATGACATGTTGGTCAAATTGAAAGCAGCTTCAGCTCATGTACAAGATTTAGAGGAAACCTTCGTAACCATAAGGTAATATAGGATTCAATGGAATCCATTAAAGTGTACTTTTGCAATCCAACACCGAAAATTTCTAATATATATAATGAGCGCTAGAGGAACGAAAGCCAATTCGGAAAAGCTTGAAGCTATTAAGAAGACTAAAGTCCCAAATATCCTAAAAACGTGATGAGTTTGAATGGGAAAATGGCAGCTTTGAGCAAATTTATTTCTAAGGCCATAGACAAATGCATTCCTTTCTTTAATCAAATCAAAAAGGGCAAGAATTTCGAATGGATGAAGGAATGCAAAGCAGCTATTGAAGGATTAAAAGACCACTTAGCCAATCCCCCATACTTTCAAAGCCTGTCTCAGGTGAGGATCTATTTGTATGCTTGGGTATAACTAATCTGGTTAAGAGTACAATAGTAGTACGAAAAGAGGCAGATGTACAAAGATGATATACTTTAATAGAAAAAGCCTAGTGGAGCCAAACTAAATTATTCAACGATAGAGAAAGTAGCTTATAATTTACCACTTATAACACGAAAGCCGCAGCTATATTTCTAAGCGCATCCCATTAAGCTACTGATAGACCAATCACTAAAGCAGATACTTTAGAAGCCTGAGACTCCGCTGGCCCCTTAAAGTGGGCCATTGAGCTAAGCCAATATGATATTTCTTACTGCCTTCGAAATGTAATAAAAGATCAAGCATTGGTCGATTTCATTATGGAATGCATGGCCTCATCAATGCAACCCGTTGAGGAACTAAAAGAGTCTCCACAAGCGTGGGAACTCTATGTTGTTGGCCTGTCCAATGAATGAGGGCAGGGATTGGTTATGTACTTGTTACCCCAGATAGACAGAATTGTATAGAGCAATGCAGCTAGAGTTTAAAGCAACAAACAATTTCGTAGAGTATGAAGTGCTTATTACCAGACTAAAAATGGAACAGATAATGAAGGTAACTCATATTAAAGTCTATAGTGATTCACAACTTATTGTAAATTAGGTCCATGGAAACTATCAAACTAAGGAACTGACTCTGTCCAAATACACGAGACGGTCAAAAGAATTATTAGCTCAATTCAAATAGTTGGTATCGAGCAGATCCCCATGGAAAAAAACTCCTCGGTTGATTCTTTAACTAAGCTGGCAAACACTAAGGTTGCACATGAAATAAAGGCCATCCCTATAGGACATTTAAATGACCGAGGGATTTCTATAGTGCAACATATTCTAATGCTGACGTGAGCTCAATGACCAAGAGGTAAGGAGACCGCAGATCAAATTGAAGAGGGTAAGATTCAAGATAATAATACCACACCAATGGTAAATAAAGAAGAAGCGTAATCGTAGATGACTTCCATCAAACATTTCATATTGGTAGGAACTTTACCAATAGGTTGAAACACAACAGGGAAACTAAGATATCAGGCTCCTTACTTCATGTTCTTCAATGGAATACTTTACAAGAGAGGTTATTCAACTCCCTATTTAAGATACGACAAAAGAAGGAGTTAAAATCACGATAAAGGTTCGTGAGGGACATTGCGGAGATCATTCAGGGTAATGACGTTAGCTAAAAAGATATTAAGATAAGAGTAATTCTAGCCAATTGCATTAGCTGATGCATATGAGTTTGTCATGAAATGTGATAGATGCCAAAGGTTGGCCAGCATCTCGAGGCTGCCATCACCTAAGCTTACTCCTATGACCAGCCCATAGTCATTCCTAATGTCTAATGGGGGCAAGATATGCAATAGTGGAAATAGATTACTTTACCAAATGCATGGAAGCTAAGCCCCTAGCACCATAACTTCTAAGAAGATAGTCACATACGTGGTTAATCATCACTAGGCTTGGAATCTCCTATAAGATAATCTCCGATAATGGAACGTAGTTCGAAAGCAAGGAATTCTCCGACCTATTGAGAAAAAAGGTATCATCAAAAGTTTCTCCTCTATAGCTCATCCACAAGCTAATGAACAGGGTGAAGCAGCAAACAAAACAATAAAGAAGCTACTGAAGAAAAGGCTCACGAAGGCCAAGGGATAATGGGCAAAGGAACTGGCTTTAGCATTATGGGTATATAGAACATCCATGAGATCTCCCACTGAACATAACCCCTTTTCTCTAACATATAGTTAGGAATCCATGTTGCCAGTTAAAGTAGATATACCCTCGCACTAACGCTTGTCATATGTGACGGAACAAAACTCACATCTAAAAGAAGCAGCATTTGACTTCATATAGGAACGAAGAGATGAGGTAGCAATTAGGTCCACAGTTTACAAACAAAGGATGGCTAGAACAAATAACTCACGACTTAGAGAAAAGAGGTTTCACAAAGAGGATCCAGTCCTAAAGAAAATAGTGACGAACACAAAGGAACCAAAGGAGGGAGTACTTAGACCGAATTGGGAAGGGCCATCAGTAGTAGCTGAAACACTCTCAAATAGCACATATCACCTCTTTAGACTTGATTGGAACCTAGTCCAATGGACATGGAATTAGGGGCACCTCTGGTCGTACTTCGTTTAACATTTCATTTCTTGTAAAAAAAGTATGATGTACTAAGTAGTGATTGAAAAAAGTTAGTAAAGTAAGAAACTGGACGTAGAATATTGGACATCCCGAACCGGTATAAAAGCCTACTTGTCAATTTAATTTTCTTGCATATTACATAAGAGTAATAACAATGTAACTTGGCTTTTTCACTAAAACTTCACCGGATGTAAGGATATTAGACTGCCCAACCAACACAAAAAACAATCCACATGAAATAAGGGTTGTAAATACGCTACCCGACTTTATAGTCGAAATACAAAATCTACACCCCAAAAGCAGAGCATATGATTTCAAGCGCATAACAAGAATTTTTTTATCATGACCAGACTTTGGAGTTGCTACGATAAGAAGAAGGAACTTATATAATATGAATTAAGAAAGAATCAACAGAAAGTCTGTGCAAAGCTTAAAAAAGGTACACATACAAATTTACAATTTCTTTCCCAAATTACAATACAACTAATCACGAAATGCTAAGTGTGCACAAAAGGGATGCACCTCAAAAGGTAAGATCAACAAATTTGCAAAATACTGTATATATATATATATACTAGTGTGTAACCCGTGCGTTGCACACGGAAAAATTATAAAATTTAATATTATACTACTAATGGTAAAATTAAATGTTTATTATGCATCGTACCATAAATTTAATAAAATAAATGAAATATGAACTAAAAAATTAATATAATTATATATAGATTTGTGATATATAGCTTACATATCTTTGTGTTTGAGTAAAGAAAATAATTTTGTCATTTTTGTTAATATAGATATCGTATACATGTTGAAACCGACATATTTTAATGATTTATTGGGTGAATTAGCAAATACTACTTAACTGATTATTTTTAAGTAGGTTAAATTTATTGTTACATAATCAGTTTAAATGGATTTAAAGGTAGATAGTAAAGAAGATCCGAGAAGGGATTTATAGAAAATTGTCGATATTTTATTCTGAAGTTATTTGAAGTTAAAAGCGTAATTTTTTTGATGCATTATATGAAAAATTCGTGAGATAAATGAATCAGGATTTATTTTTGAATTAACTTTGTCAATATGTACATAATTTATGTTATGTGACCAATGTGGTGGAAATCAAGAGGCTAGAGGGGTGCTGCAAAATAGATGTGCAATCGAACGCTCCTTGTACACACACGCATATAAAATTTTAGTTGAATGAACAATAAATTTTTACTGTTTTTGTTAATATGAAATATATATATATATATATATATTAAAATTGGAATACTTATATATTTAGGATTTATCAAAAGAATATACTAACTATTAATTACATAAATTATTTAAATAGCCTAAGTTTGAGATTCCATAAGTAACGTAAAAATATGAGTTAAATATAAAATATTAGGAAAAAATCGAGGAGGTTTTGTTAATAGTCATAGAAGTGCTAAAAACAGAATTTTGCAATGCAATGTATGATAATTTTATTTTGATAAATTAACAATAAATTAAATTTGTTAATATTATTTATGTATATGATTTATAAACCTTACATTTGAATAATGAATTTTTTTTACCAATTTTGCTGATAAGGATATTTTATACATATTGAAACTGTCATATTTTATGCCTTGTTATATGAACTAACAAATAGTTGTTACTTGAAATTATTCGAATAGTTTCAAATTCCAAATTACATAATTAATTAAAATATATTAATTTAGATGTATAATATTTGGTGATATTGTTTTTAAAATAATTATGGAAATTTCGAAATGTAGGTATTTGCGTTAAAAAAAGAATTTTATTATGCAATACATGGTTAATATATTGGTATAAATGAACCGTTAATTAAATTTAGTATTATATATATATGATTTATGTTATGTGATTGATGTATTTATATATCAGAATAACTTTTTAATACTGTATTATGAATATGTTTAACATTGAAAGTTTCTTTTTTTATATAATTTATTAGACAAATAGTTTGCAGAATTTATTTAAATAGTCTTAAGATTATGCAATTCATCGTAATATATGGACTTTAATTTAAAGTATGAAAAATGGAGGGTGGTGTAGATGATTATAGAAATTTTAAAATGTACGTGTTTGAAGTACAAACATAATTTTGTAATGGACTATATGATGAAATTATCGAGATAAATGAATTTAATTGAATTTGTTATTATCGGTTATGTTTATAATTTTGTTATGTGTTTAATATATTTTTATAATTGACCTAAAATTTAATTTTACCATTGTAGTTAATAAGAAAGTGGTATGCATATCGAAATTGTTATGTTTGAAATTATTTGACGAATACATTAATATTAGTTAACTGAGTTTATTTGAATATCTTAAATTTAACAATTTATAGTTAATTTAGATATATGGATCTAAATGTAAAACAATGAAACTGAAATGAGGAGAACATTGTTAATCTAGGTGAGGGTGTGGGGTTTAGAGGTGGTGCTCCGTCGAAATAAAATACATTTATTAGTGTTAACCTTCTATTTTTTTACAAAAATATATCATAACATGCTTTATGAATTTGTGTATTAGTTATTTTTCCATAAATTGAGTTACCACAATCTTTTATTTTTACAAAATTAATATTGTTTTTAGTTTTCATAAAGAAAAAATAAGCTACCTTTATAAACTATATGCATTTATAAAAATTTAAAATTTAAAAGTAATGTCATTTATCAAATAGGCAACTTGATTAATATTAATGAAATACCATCATTTAATGGTGCATTAAATGGAACTCGTAAATGAGTTACCATAGGTTTTGAAATTGAAGTTCATAATTGATTTCTTTATTGATTCTATTCTTAATTAATGCTAATGAATTACCATAAATTTAATAGTATAGAAAGAAGGTTAACTAACATAGCTTGAAATTCAAATGAAATAGAATGGAGAAAATAGTCTAAAGGTCAATCTTATTTAAAATTCATTAAATAGTTAACATGAAATCAATTGCACAGCCTAGCCCACAATTGAACCAGCAAAGTAAGTAAGGCTACTTGATTAGAGCAGTGTCAAATTTTGAGGCGTTGAGATATAATCTGGATGGAAACCCTAAGGTTAAAACTGGAATTTCGCAATTGAAAACAACAATATCTCAACGTACGCCGCCTATCTCTCTCGTCTCAACCAGTACACCCTCTATCTCTCTTATCCCAAACATGCAGAAAAACATAGCGAAGTTTCATCAGAAATTAAAGGATAATTTTGTGAATCTTTAATCAAACCGAGGGAGCAGGTTCAGATTTGTGCAAATTTGCTCTAGAAGCATAAAATCCTTCGATTGAAGGTACCGTCTTCTGTCTTCTTCTTAGACTTCCACATTAATAACTATTTTCAATTTTCTATCAGTTTTCACTGTATACATAATTACTTAACTATTATGATAAATTTCTAATTTATCAGCACAGGTTAGTGCTATATATGGTTTATATATTTAATTGTGCATTGGGCTTGATGTTAATCAGTAAATTTCATGCCGTTTTATCATTTGGAAAAAGTGGTCAAATATTTAAATTTGCTCCATAATACGATGATATGTACCATCATAAGGTGTGATGTTTGCTGAACTATTCTTGATTGTTATCATCATCATTGTTATTGTTGTTCATTTTAATTTACATTTTCTGGTCTGTTTGCTTTTGGAATTACTTCTAAGAAAACATTTGATTGTTAAAAAAGTAAGGTATATTTCATTGATTTTTTTTCTTATCTCAAAGGTACTGAATGTTGTTTTTTCATGTAACATGGGTAGGATTAAGAATATGTTTAATATGCTCTCTGAGATTATTTGTTGTGTATAATTATTATCCATGAGCAATAACTTTAATTTGTTTAGTTTGAAAAGAATATTTTCGCTAATGTTTTGAAACTAAATTTATACAGGGTAGTTGTTTTCATTAAATTAGGAATTTGTTATCTATGTACCAAGTAAATAATTTTTGAATTAACTGTTCTTACTCTCAAAAGAAAAGTAAAACAAAAGGAAATTTCTTATTCTCACTCAATCATTTTCGGTTACAGTACTTGTCATTTCCATCAATTCTGTTCATAATTAACAATTTCATTAGGAAACTACATTTTTTTCTTTCATTCTCTTTTGTTTGGATTTGTTTGTTTGTATATCATTTGTTTGCTGATCACCTTAGATTTTGAAATTTTGGTAGAAATGAATAATTTTTATTTTATCTTGACCACTGTAGATTTTTTTCTTTCCATTTTCTAATAATAAATTTTAAATTTGATCACTTTAAGGTAATGATTTTGATATCCCACAGAGGACACAAAGATTATGAGACATATATCACGCCATTCAATCTTCAAAATTACACTACTAAGTGCCTTATATAATTCGGTAGGTTTGTGAATTTTGATTTTACTTAAAACTAATTGGGTTATATGATAGAATCTTTGGTTTGTAGATGCTACACAATATTTGGTGATACTGTTGAGGGCTTTTAAAATAACTGAGGAAATTTCAAAATGTAGGCACTTTATGTTAAAATAAGAATCTTATAATGCAAAACATGGTTAATATATTGATATAAATGAATTATGAATTAAATCTATTATTATTTTTATGTATATGATGATGATGATTTATGTTATGTGATTGATGTTTTATATATTTGAATGACTATTTTATACTGCAATATGAATATGTTTCTAATTAAAATTTTCATTTTTTGTATAATTTTTTACACAAATAGTTTGTTGAATTTATATAAATAGTTTTAAAATTATGCAATTCATTCTTTTATATAGACTTCGATGTAAAATATAAGCAGGGGAGGGGGTGTAGATGGCTATAGGAATTTTAAAATGTACGCATTTGAAGTAAAAACATAATTTATTAATGGGATACATAATGAAATTATGGAGTTAAATGAATTTATGAATGGATATAAAAGTAAGAAAGCAAAGATACATTAACCATGGATAATGAACATAGCGATATTATGTATTAATTTAGTTCATTCTTTTGAGTTGTCATTTATACCACTTCAAATTGTTCAATAACTAACTAATTAAATTGTTTCATTTTATAGGTTATCTACGTTTGGAAAAAAATCTAAATGGTAACAAACCATTTTAGTTCAATACTCCAGAAT
Organism: Allium fistulosum; assembly: GCA_030737815.1. Classification (NCBI taxonomy): domain Eukaryota; kingdom Viridiplantae; phylum Streptophyta; class Magnoliopsida; order Asparagales; family Amaryllidaceae; genus Allium; species Allium fistulosum. The sequence goes on from CM060902.1 coordinate 1,347,762,304, forward strand.
TTCAAACAAGTATTTTTGCACCCTCTTTTAAACTTAGATGCATGCAATTCACTATCAACAATTATTGACCTGTTTCATTTGTTACTCCCAAAGGTGATTATGCAAATTTTCAACATTTAATCCAAAGACATTAAAAGGGATAGCTCGGTATTTTTCAACTTTGACTCTAATTGGTAAAGATATTATCCACATATTGATCTTTTCCTATTATTTCACCACAACAATTATATGTTCTATTTTTGCACTATGATTCCCACATATTCCCAAAAACCAACATATATGAACATATACATTGCCTTAGTTTGTATATACAGATTTATGAACTGAATATGCAGCAACTATTGTCTTGCGCAAGTATTTCAAATATTTAGAAATGTGTCGTGCAAATATTTAATTTTTAAGCTTTCAAATATAAGTTGGCTGCAAGAAATGTGCCCCTGTTTATTAAAGATAATAGTATTTCAATAATTATCTAATGATGCAGAATGTTATTTGATGGGGTAATTTTCTTTTTTACATCCATAGCTTCTGACAGTAAAGTAGGTAACTATTATCACAATGGTTTCTTTAATTTTGGATATATCTTCTTCATTGAATTGTTCAGCTAAGTGTCCCTATAAGGTAATACCAAATTTTTACCACTATAGAGGAATAAAATATAGCTACATTTTTCTACGAATATATTAATAAAAATGAAAATTAAAATCATTACCTGGAATTTGCAATGATGATATTTCTCTTCAAACATTTTCTTTTTAGCTCGTCGAACTTGGTTACTTCTTCAATATTTGAAGATAGTTTGCCAACCACATCTGGAAAGTTATTAATACATTATTAATTAAATATGATTCTACTGCTTCGTTCTATATATGCATATTTTTACGATCATACCTAGTAGATACGTGTAATGAGATTCCATTTCATCCAATGGAAAAAACTAAAATTTGTATTTATAAATATGTGCTTTATCGTCAAACACCTTTATCATGCACGTGTTAGCATGAAATTCAATTTTATATGGCTTTTTCACAGCCTGATAAGTTTGCTTTTGGTTTTGACACTATACTTGCTTATTTCAATTATTGACCCCTCCACAACTTTAGATTGAAACTTGCTCATTAAAAATATTGATACGACCGCCATCAATTGATATCCCTAATAAACAAAAGTCGATGTTTTTTGGTATGTTTAAGATAATCTTGAATAATAGTTGCAAAATTTCAATGCTTACCTACCTCTTCATCAATAAGCAACATGTTAATCACGAAAGTTTCATTGTTCTTCAAGTTTATCGACTTCCATATTCTAGAAGCCCTCACTTTGATTTTACAGTCCTTTATAAATTTGTCTAGAGATTGTAAATTGCAATAGTCAGAGTTCAGTTTTTTGTTACCTGTAAGCAGAAACCATTAGTATTTTTTTAAACTAACAAAAACAGTAAATAAAGGAAAGACACGTTGAACTTTTGGAGATTTGTTATTTTTCAAACTATGGTTACTTTTTTGATGAGAATCATAAGTTTATATATGCATATATATAATAAAATGTTTATAAACTATACTGTATTATCAGGATAATTTAACTAAATCAAATACATAATAAGAAAGCTATTATACTTTCAATGTATAAAAATGGTATTTATTTCATTATGCATAAAAGTATGGAAATAACATAGCGGGATTAAGAAATTGAGATATAAAGAAATACCTAAGTTGAGCAATAATAAAAGAAGTAATCTGAACGTCTGTGTTAATCATTGTTTACAATTTTCTATTTATATAGGAAATGTGGTTAGGCTAGGATACTTTCAAAATTAGATAATTGTATTAACTGAGTAAAAAGAGGAAGACTCTGTCATATATTAGAAGATTTTTTTTCTGAATTTGAATGAAATAGACCGAGTTGAATCAGTGTGTTCCTTTTGTTTATTATATACAGTTTTTAATTTAGTTTCTTATGTAAATACAGTTATAAATTTTTTTGCATTGTTTTTTATGACACCTATGTGTGTTCGTTTAGTTAGTATATACAATTCTTTTTAATTTGGTTTGTTATAGGACTACAAGTATAACATTTTTTACATTGTTTTTTATGACTGTAGATTGGAAGGACTGAATTCTGAGAGGAGGGTGTGCCAGCAAGATTTGGACTTAAGTCTTATTAAAGTTTAGGTTTATTTTAATGTTGTAATGTGGTCATCTTAAACAATCTTAGAAAGATGTTAATTTAATATTATGCAGTAATGTGTTTAGTGTTGAACAATTTTAGAAAGTACTGATGTGTTTTGAAATTAATATTAGCAGCAAGTTACATGTACTATTTGCAGAGTATATTTATGTTTGAGTATTAACTTGTTAATTTTGAATAAAATATTGATATGTGCTTAAATTAAGAAATTTTAACAGTAGGGATATGTTTGATTTTCAAATTGATGGTAGGCTTAATAGCAACACATCATTTTGTATTTGTTTTCTAAATAGAAGAGTAAAAAATTAATTTTTTAATATGAAATATCTAGAGAGTTTTAAGGAGAGAAAAGAAAATTGCTAGAATTAATGTCATGCTTTAAAATTCTTCTACTTTACTATTATTTAATAGATATAAACGCCCTAGTCAAATTCAGAATCTCCCCTCGTTAGGAGCCTTCTTTTCTTGCCATAGGCTTGAGAAGTATGAAATGGAGAAATCTACATTATGACAACTGAAGAATGACGAGGCACGCCCACAATGGGATGCCTTGAGTCATAGTTCTCATCGACCCTAGGATTTCCTAGGTCCTGCTCCCTAAAAACATAGTCAGGTTGATTGTAAAGAAAACTCAAGTCTAACTTCAACATGAAGCGACTAAACACATCAACTATGCACTTTAAAGCAATGTCATCCATAATGCATCCAACCCTCTCCTGCTTGAGTTTCTTCGCTAATTCCGACCGTTCAACCATGGGAGCTCCAGTCGTTGAAGAATGGGAACACGAGGAAGTCACAAATTAGGACTGCATAGGGGATCTAATCCAAATATCTAGTCTTCCAACTCATTAATACATTCAATGGCTACATGTTGTACTCATTCCAAAATTTCTACTCTAGTCTATTTAGTCTTTTCTGTGAATTCCCCAAATATTTTTTAAGCAATCGAACCACCCTCGATCTTCAATTCTTTTATAGAACCTTCCAGCTTCTGTTCGTAAGCGTTTTTCACCTCATCAACCTTCTTTTGATAATAGGTTGCGATTTCTTTATCCACTGAAGGGCTACTTCATTATCTAGACAGCAGGAGCTTTTGGAACCACACCTGTAGGGGACGCATCAGGAGGAACGATCTCAGAAGACTGTTTGTCCTCTTCAGCCAGTTGATAAGCTACTTGCTTGGATAGTTCTTTAATGGTCTTCTCATGTTTCTTAATGTCATCTTCATAAGTAATCATACACAACCACTCAGCGCTTTTTAATAGCTCCTGAAAATCTGCAATTTTCTTCTTTGAAGACCTTAATTTGACCTAAGGCCCTCTATCTTTTTTTTGTGGACTTCGGGTCTGGGTGTTGCATGTTAATACAATTATGCCGCTTGAGTAAAGCCTGGTTAACTTCATTTAGCTCATTCATTTCGGGGATCTTTCTCCGTCTTCTCCCTCTCCATGTTCAAATGGAGAAAATCATCATCGGCGGCCTCTAAGCCACCATTAACATTGTCACGTACCTTGATGATGTTAGCTAGGATCAGATTGCATGTTGATGGAACATTAGGCTATGTATCATATAAAGGATAAAGAAATCGAACATAAAAATGGATGCGCACAGATAGATAAAGGAAGTTTTATTAAAATAAAAAACATTATATAATACATGCCATACCTTCATGACTATCAATGACTAAGTCTAGGCTTAAACCATTATAATTCGGGAAGCCCTAAAGAAAGCAATTCATCCTTTAATGAGGATCCCCACTTGTGCATTACTAGTTCATAAAGCGCATCCCTTTCATGAATAGCTTTTGTAATCCTCAACAAAAGGTCTTGAGATTCCCTCTTTAGTTGGGTTGTACATCTCTTCAGCTCAATTTCTCTCCTACAGAGAAAGGCTACACTCCTTGATAAACGTACTACAGCTTGCTTTTCTAGACTCTCAACATACGCTTTTGGATATTGAACTACTTTATCATCTACGATTGACTTTGCTAAAATAGATTTATCAACGTTAGCAGTCCATGCCTAAAAAAGGATATTAATTCAAATACACAACTATGTCTAACATGAAACACTAAATTGACAATCGCTATAACATAAATAACAAAGCACAAGTTGAATATTTAAACACCTGAATTTATTCATTAGTTATGAAATCTCAACAAAAGATTACCACGACAGCAACTAGAAGTACTATTGTACTAAAAAATTACTATCACAAGCTATGCTGTTTGAGACGGAGTGGAGTGCTAGACGCTAAGATTGGCTTTAAACCAGGCGGAGCTTGAACGAAAATAGGCATTTGTCATATATATTGTGCATACGATATTCGCATTAGTAATCACAAAACTAATACCTATTTATTAAACTATATTGATGTTGATTAGATGATCACTACATATTTGTTTATTATATACGATATATATATATATATATATATATATATATATATATCGGTGTGTGTGTGTGTGCATGTATTTATGCGTGTGTGTATGTGGATGTTTGTATACACATGTAAAGGTTTTGCCAATCTAGTACTTTTATGATTTATAGAAGCAACAAAATTTATATTAGTAAAGTTTGTATTATGGCAATATATGAATATTTGTATACTAAATAATCTTAAAGAAATCAAGTACAATATTATTGAATAAAATAAATTTTAATTTATAATTAATTATTTTTTGTTTGATTAAGAAATTATTTTTAAATAACTTAAAAGGCTAACACAATTAAAGTAAAAAATTAAGAAATCAGTAAAGCCGAATTTCAAAGAAGAGAGAAATTAAATGGTAACATTATTCTCAACAAATATAATGAAGAATTATATTATTTACTAATTGATTGTTTGTATATTTTGAGAAAGATATTAAAAACTGATTGAAGCATTGAAATTCTTGAAAAATAAAGATTAATAATAAATAAAAAAGTAACCGGATGATTTTATTATAAATGAATTTAATTTAGCCAAGTAAAAAATAAAGTTATACTAAAATCACATATTTTCTGGCATCTTAAGAAAAAATAAATGATTAAACGGTGCCTCAGACAAAGAGCGTAATAATGCGTTATCAAAAAAAGCGATACGATAAAATTCCATAAAAGTGCCTAATCGGCGCTCGACGGCGCCCTTGATAACATAGATTACAAGTTCACCGAATCTTAAAAATAAAAAATAATATGGTAAAAAACTAGGGTTCAAATGTTTACTTCAATGGAGTGGGAGGCCTTGTTGACTTGATCAACCTAGGCATCAAGCATAACCTTAGATGCTTTCTCAGTGTCTGAATCATCCGATAATTGTTGAACAGTAATCATGGGGAAACCTACCCCACTATGTTTCATAGTCCATAATTTGCAGCAATGACCCGAGCGGACATGGCAACTGTGAGGTTAGTCAAAAACTTGAAGCTCACTTCCACCTTAGGGTCATTAGGATGTTCCGTGAAGAATTATCGCTTAACTTGCGCGTATATCTAATAAAAAAGGTTATAGGTGGAGCCTTCAACCTCTTTTATCGTTCGGGCTAGCTTCCTCTTCGGTTTCTTCTCCTCCCCCATGGCTTTTGTAAGAGATCCTTGGCTTTTTCAAGGTCATCCTCAGGCTTTGTCGCATGGGTCTCCATCTCAATGTAATTCTCCAAAACCTCATCAATTTCTATCTTGTACCCATCTTCCCTTTTATACCCTACTCGACGTCCCCTTGACTTTTTTGAACCTCTGCTAACAAATTTATTAATGCTGGTTCAGAGGACCCAACCCGAAAATGCAACTACATGGCCAAAGCACTTCCTTGTTCGAAACAAATAAGTAATAATTCAGCTGATATGTAAAAAAATTCTTTAGAAGTGAGATCAAACTATTAGATAAGACTAGCTTTTGTGAAGAATTTGGAAAACCTCAGTAGAAGGAGGCTTTGAGGCTGAGAGAAGCAATGAAGAAAAAGCGACAGAGCCAAAGGTCATAACATTGTCAATCATAAGTCACCCTATCTGCTTGTCCAAAGCAGAAATAACACTACCTTCAGGAAGGGGCAAGAAGCACTAAGAAACTGAGAGCATGTTGATAGGAGGCATTGCTATAGTAGGAGTGCTAGCATAATGTGAAGGAGGAGGAGGACTAAAACCACCTATGGATAATCCACCTCTATCATTATCTGCAGAATGATTTACCCTCTTTCTCTTAATCAGGTTCTTAACCTTGAACGCGTCTAGAAATTCAGACATTGGACTTGTGTAATTCAATCAACAATGCATTTAAAGGCATATATAATGCTAAACAAGAGATAACTAAAAGGAAATTAACTATTAATTAGTCGCATATAGAAACATGCATGTATCCTAAGCGTGTACACCAACATGTTCATATAAATAACAAATATACCATGTGGTGCAAAGGTAATGAAATCGTAAATGAACACTGAATAAGAAAAGTGGTGCTACGAGTTTAGGAAGCCATGCTTACACAATAAAGCTTTAGTAAAAATGTTAGAACCTTTGCGTATATCCTTATCAAGACCAATTCGCTGGTTCTACATACTAAAAATAAGTCTCCTTCCCCATTGGAAAAATCGTGCATTTAACTAAAAAAGTGAGGGAAAGAAGGAGAAAGTAACGGAGAGAAAGAGTATACACGTCATCGTAGTTTAAAGTAATAATAATTGTAATAACCCGAAATTTTATGGCTTTGATTTGTGAATATTTAATTAATTTTAAATATTTTATTAATAGTTTTTAATGGTCAAATAACTCTCTTTTAATTAATAAGTAATTATGGTGAACTCATTTTGAAAGTTTGTTTACAAAAATAAATAGTTCGATGAAAAACTGAAAATGTGACTGAAAATCATTTTCAGATTTTCTACTTTTTAGCAGGCGGAAGTTATTGCACACATATGCACACTTCTGTAACATACATTTATAGGTATAATAAGTGGTTTAATAAAGTAAATAGAATTACTAAAAGTAAGTGTAATTAAAGCATTTAAAAATAATAATTAATTAAGGTAATAAAGTAAGAAAGACTTTTCTTTCTTATTTTTAGTGCTAAAGTATATATATTTTTATGCTTCTTTTTTAGATGTTATGGAAAATACTTAGCTACATGGAGGAAGCTTAGCATGGAAGGGTTAAAGAAGGGAAAAGGAGTAATTTGTAAAGGGTTAAATGTCATTTGCCACCTTTTCAAATTTTATATAAGGAGCATACCTCCTTCTCCTTTTAACTTTTTATTTCCACTTTCATTTCTCATTTTTTTTCCCTCTTCTTCACCCTCTTCTCTTCTTTTCTCTCTTTTCACTTTCCTACTTCAAAACACTTCTTTCTCCTTTCATACTCAAATATGTCTCTTAGAACAACATTGCAAAACCATATAGCAAGTCGAAGTTCGAAGAAAGAAGGCATAAAGGGGGTTCTTGGCCTTGGGCCATGTGCAATTTAGGAGAGGGGAAAGGCCATGTGCATGAGCAATAAGGGAGGAGAGGAGGTGTTTTAAAGCGCTAAGAAAGGGGTTGTGTTATCAAGTGATGTTTGTTGGTTAGTAGGAGGAAGTAGTGGTCTTTTTGGCAAGGCTTGGCCGAATTTAAATTGAGTTAAACGTACTTTGAAGCAACTTTAAAATGAATTAATTTGTTGTAATAATTATTCATTGTTTTGCTTATGTTGCATTTACATATGTATGTAATATATATACTCATTTTTCTAGATTGGTTCCTGCTTGAAAGTGGATGACACATAGCATGTAGACTGAGGACAAGCTAAATTGATGGAAGTCGGAATTATCATAGCGAATAGGCCACAACGATACACTTCGAAGTGCATATGTGAGGATTTATAAGGGACTATGTTATAGAAGGACTCTAAGGAGTTCCTTGCCATGTCAATTTTATTTTACATTATTACTTACTATATATGATGTAATAAAGTGGATGTAATTGCTAGTCGACTTGCTTTGATGATTTTTTTATGCGACATTGAAATCCCATGCCTTCTTTTAATGGTTTACTACTTTGTTTTGTAAAATGTTTTGATATGGTTTTCGAACCTGACTTTTGTATTCAAACCTTTTTGATAAGATACAGAGTGGTTTAAAATATAGAAAGGAATGTGGTTTAAAATTCGTTTGATTTACAAAACAAGTTTTAAAAGTTACAGTCCACACGGCGATAGTGACTACGGACGAAGTTCGAAAATCTATGTTTTTAGTAAAGTATAAAAGATTATCTACTTTAGATACTTTGAAAGGTCTTTTTAAACGTGTTTATAAAATTGATGTAAGTATTTAAAAATGGGTTTGAAGTTTAAAATATATTGTTAAGAATTTATTTGAGCAAGAAGTGTAAATTTATAAATGAAACTCCTTTGTCTTCAATGGTCAAATTTTATTTAATAGCAACCATCTTTAAAGGGATTTTTTAAACATAAGTTTCAAAGTATGTTTTAGAATGTTTAAAAGTAATTTTAAAAGAGGAAGGAAGCATGGATTACAAGACTATTTTTGTAATAAATGTTTCTGAGAAAAGGGAAAGAGATTATTGATTATAACATTCTTGTTATAGTAAATGGTTTAAGAAAATTGGAATAGAAGTTTGATTTATAACGCTTGGTTATTATTAAATAAGCTTTTTACTTTATAAAGGATCTTGTCTTTTGACATCAAGCTTTGGTTTAAATAAATGAGTTTGGAAATGTTTCTGATAAGTAGTTTGAAATCAAAGACTGGTAATAGGTTTATGGAGTTGGTTTTCAGATTGTTTTAAAAATACTTTGTTTTATTCAAGGGATTTCTTTATCGGTGCCATTAAGTAACAAAACAAATATGAAAAGTTATGCTAAAATGTTGACACGTTTATGGAAAGTAAGCCACCTTATATTTAACATTAAAACCCAGTAAGTAGACTTTCCTCTATTTGTGAGATCTAGAATCGGAGTGCTTTAACTAAGGCAAGGCCAAGTGCACTAGTGCCCTGACTTATCTGGCTTCGATTCTGGGCAAGGGATAGAGCAGTAGAAGTGTTGAAAGTGTGATAAGTATAAGAGAGTTAGTATCTATAAATAGGTCATGAATAATTAAGTATATGAAAGGTACTTCATCTTATACTTGACACTAAATTTCGAGGAATGGAAGCCAGTTTCTCTCTGTGAGAGTTTAAGAATTTATATCAAGGCAAGGATAGTATTTTAACTTGTTTGAATTTATTGTTAATCGAGGGATAGTGCGGGGTTGAAATTGAAAAGTGGCGATAAGTATATAATGTCTAGTTTTCCATATGCAAACTTAATACTTAAACCAGATAGTGGTTTGTCCACTATCGATAACCTAGCCTATTTTGACTTAGGAAGTATATTAAAGCTTCGCGATTTCATACGGGTTGAGATTCCCTTGGGAGAACTCATTCTGATGAAACATCTCTTGCTTTAATGGTGGATATTCGAGATCTCCTTGGGACTCTTATATCGTCTGCTTACTTTTGAAAGAACCGGGATTGATTCAACCAGAAATGATCGATTATTGGTTCGGAAAGGCCGAGAATGGATAAGCATGAGCTATCTGAAAACCACTTTGATCCGACATAAGAGTTCAAAATTGAGACATCTTGAAGATGGTGGGAATCGAAAACGAAGTTCTTCGAAGTACAAGGGCTACTTGCTACTAATCCCGGGGGTGATTCCAAAAAGGATATAGTAGAAGTTGTGCATTCGGTTTGTTCATCTAGACAACTTATATGGATGAACTCTAGCATTGCATTGTTTCGTGGAAGGCAGTGTTAGCATTCCAAGTGGGATTGCTATATAAAAGAAAAATCATTGCCTCAAGCCTCACACCTAGGAATGAATTAAACAGGGGATATGCCATAAGACTATGTAATTCACTACTATTATGGTATGTTCATCACCTTTTTAGATCATTATCTATGGATTTATGTATGTTGCGAGCTCGCCAGAAAGGTTGGAAAGTAACTGAGGCGATGACATATTCGGTATTTTCTAGGAAGGGGTAGGCCAGTCTTTTGGTATAAGGGGTCCAATTGGGGCCCTTGTTACATTTCATCTAGAGGTGTACTGTAACAGGCGGTACCCTAGTAGCCTTGTCATTGATGGAATCCATTTTCTAATATATGCCTTTACGGACTTAGTTTTATCTAAATATGCTGTTGAATGTAGTTAATGTAACCATTTTGGCTATGTTAAATGTTTTTTTAAAACCCTAAACATTATCTATAATATCAGAAGATTTTCTTACAAAATAATTTGGTTATTTAATGTAAAAATCTGTCCGTGCTTATGTGCGGCGCGGTCTGAAGAGATATCTTTATTTTTGAAGGATTTTATAAAAATAAAAAAACCCATATGATTTGAGTATCTCATTAGTTTATTAGAATGGTTCGGATGTTATTTTCTTATAATACTTGGGTCAGACCTGAGTACTTTTCCAAATTTAGCGATGGATGCTTGGAGCTTTAGGAGATGAGCTGGATGCTTTTAAAGCCTAACATATTTTATTTTCACTTTATTACTTCTATTGAACTTATCAGCATTTGTAAGGACAGACTGATATAATTGTCCAGGCTGATGATAGGTTAGACTCTAATTGTTGTATGAATATTAAAGTTTTCTTTTGTAAAGATCATTTAGATATCATATATTACTCGTCACGATGTGAGATTATGTTCCTTTTCTTTTCTTTTACCCTAATAATCTGTCTTTCTAGCACTCGAATGCTCGGCATGTGAATGCCATTGATGCATTAGTGTCTATTTTATAGGGTCGAAAAGGTGGGTCGTTATAATAGTATCAAAGCTAAAGGTTAAGCGAGAACCTTGTCCTTAGTGGGGTAAACTCATTAGAGATAGGGTAAGTGACACTCTAGAATGAGTTTGACAGTATTATAAGGTAATGATACCTAACAAAATTTAAATAAACGATTAGGATTTGGGCAAGAATATGAAAAGGCGGGAAATCACAGTGCTAAAATAAGGTGGAGTATCAAAAGAGATGACTGGAAAAGTCAAAGACATCCCTTCGCGGGGGGAGGGGGGCAAGTGTTACCACCAATTCTCACGTCAATCTTATTGAAACCAAGAAGAATATAAGAGAAGGAAGTACAAGAGATGATAGCACCAACAAAGCCTTTCGAAGGAGTCGAAGTTATGCTACAGCCAAAAGTCGGATATGATATAAGCTTTCGAAGGGGTCAAAATGATCGAAAGCACCCTTTCGCTTCAATTGCTTCCTTTCGAAATAGATGCTTTCACCTATATGAAGATGTTGGAGGAATACCTTTCGAAAGCAGCAAATAACAACCACTCACATGTGCGTCAAACCTTTCAAAGCTAAAGGTTTCCCCTTCATTCTCATTCCACTGAAGGATATTTCATTAAAATGACCTCTTCGAAAGCATGAACAAGCCTTTCGAACTGGTCGAAACCATTCACAATTAAGAAAGAGACATTCCACTTCAAAACCTTCAACGTCTCGACTAAAAGATCAACCTATCGAGAGAGTCGAAAGCTCCTGCCTTTTCTTTCCTGCAACAACACAGCAGCCCAAAGTGGAGAGGCACACCAAACCCTTTCGATGAAGTCGAAAGCACTCCAATCCATTCAAATGTAATGCAGAAGGATGCACAAGTGTTAAAGGCAATGAAAGGTCTACAAAGCCACCTTTCGACCATGTCGACAGCACTGAGTCGAAAGGTTCCAACCCGCACCTATAAATAAGAACCTAGGAGTCTATTTTAGGGATCCGAATTTTATCACTCTACCCTTGTATTTTATAACAGTTGTAAACCATAATTTCCAAATTATATTGGGAATTTGATCGGTTTGTACTATTTAAGTTCAATGAAAGCAAGCTTATGGAATTTTGGGATGTTTGGCTGATTTGATATCACTGTTGAATCCAGTTCATAATTTTCTTGTGTGGACTTGATTAAAGAGTCACCATAAGAGTGAGTCGAAACCTTTAGTTTAACCAATATCCTTAGAGTCTTTAATCCTACACTTGAGTTGTCGAAAGGTTAGCTCTGGAAGATGTCGAAAACAATTTATCCAACCCATATCCTTGACTCATTAAAGCCAACCATAGAGTTTCTTCAACTGATTCGATGGGGGTTTTCGATAGAGTACTAAAGTAGATTAACTGGTTTGAAAGGCAATACAAGAGGGGTTTTCTGAGTTTCATCTAAATTGAAAGGTCCAATAAGGAGGAGTATCAATCATAGTAGTCTACATGAAAGGAAAATTGAAGAGAATAGAATGGATTATAACCATATTAACCTGATCAAGAAGTGCAAACTGCCTTCATTTTTTGAAAGAAGGTCTCGAAAAACTTATCTACACTTTGAAATCAACTTTTGGGTGTTGATAAGCTTTCTTGTTAACAAAAATATATAGAATGAGAGTGCGTTCTTATTAATGACTCACTATGCCAATAAGTGAATCAGATAACAGTGATCACACAACATAAGGTAGATTTTCTGTTATCGCAATATTAACCACTATTTCACACAACATATGGAAAATTAATCTGTTGTTTGACATAGCCCCTGAAATCTTAATGTTCATGCTTGTCATTCAGACAACATTTTATTTGTTGTCTAATTGAAGTTATAAAAAATTTATTTTTGGCTCCACCTATATTTTGGTTTCCCTCTCAATTATTTTGTGGCTGTCGGTTCTGTTAATTATTTGCTTCTTCTTTTCTCTCACCATTTTTCCCTCTTCGAAGTCAAATAAACGATTAAACCCCTCATCCCGTTCTATTCTCCCCATACTCTCTTAATATCAAAAACAAACCAAATCTTCTGGAATTAGGGTTTCAATCGGAAGAACCCTAATCTCGCCTTGTCGATCGATCTACTGCCTTCAATCGGAAGAAACCTAATCTTGCCTTGTCGATCAATCTTCTGGAATTAGGGTTTCAATTGGTCGAGTTCTTTTGATCTGAGAATTGGTATGGTTTTTTGATTTGGATTTTGATTTCTGTCTTTTTGAACTCAACAAATTATTGCCGATGATGATAATGGATATTTATAGGAATTTGACTTGTTCATCCCTCGATTCCTAATATTTGACTCTAGTTGATTTCCCTGACTTCGGTTTGCTGTATTGGTTGATTTCCTTGACTGTGAGTATTGATTGAAATTTTTTTGTTTGTTTAGTGATGAGAATCATTTAAATGTTGCCTTTTTTGGGAAGTTAAGTTTGACTGGTTTTGTTTGTGACTGATTTTGTTTCCAACCGATTTCATTTGAGTTTTTATAATTTCTGAAATGTATGCTCTGCCTTATTCAATGTATATACTTATACGTATGTATATATGTGTGAATGCTTGTTAAGCCAATGCATACATGTATATACATACTTCCATGTATATACATAATTTGTAGCACTTTGATGGCTCGAATCTCATGGCTGTGTTTTGATCTCGAACTTGAACTGCCTCGACTTGAACTGCTTGGACTTATTATTATGTGATGATGGTCCATGTTGCTTTTGCACTATGATTTCTTGTTATGCTACCTTGGTTCAGCCATACTCATGTGTTTGTATGTTTATATTTGCATATCACTACATATGTGTGTGTGTGTATGTGTGAACTTCCATGTATATACATACATATGTATGTATATATGTGTTAATGTTCTATATCTGCATATATATGTGTGAAATGCCTGTTGTACATGAGTCTGATCTGGTTCATATAAAGTAATTTGAGACTTCCATGTATATACATACATACGTATGTATGTATATATGTGTGAATGTTGCTTTCGCACTGTGATTTCTTGTTATGCTATCTTGGTTCATTCATACTCATGTGTATGTATGTTTATACATATCTGCATATTATTTGTGAACTTCCATGTATATACATACATACATATGTATGTGTATATATGTGAATGTTCTTATATCTGCATATATATGTGTGAACTACGTTTTGTACATGAGTCTGATCTGGTTCAATTGCAAATCTTATTCCAATTCAGTTCTCGTATATACTAGTATGTACTTGTATGTGCTTGTATACACTTGTATACACTTGTATATACTTGTATGTTTATATATACACTCGAGTTTCCTTGAGCTAGAACCATTTTGAGGTTTAGTTGAACATTTTCAAATCTGAACCATTTTGAGTTTCTGAACTATTTTGAGTTGAACTTGTTTCAGTACATAAATGATGTGTGCACTGAGTTAGTTTCTTGATGTATATGCTATCGAGTTGCAGCTATGTGTATCTTCTCTTGATACACTATGTGTCTGCCTGAATCTGATTTCCATCTTGTTGCCTTGTTCAATCTGAATCATAATTCATGCTTGTTGTTGCATTAGTATTGAGCTGATACACATGTATGTGCATTTTTGTTCATGTCTGAATTCATATTCTGGCCTGAATCTGATTTCCATTTTGTTTCATTTTGGTTTATTAATCTAAGCTTATGCACTTGTATTCGCTGCACCATATTCTGGACTTCTGTTGAACTGTCCCTTTGGTGATGTTCGCTTCACTTTTGTTCGATGCACCATTTTTCGATGTTCACTTGTGTTCTCTACACCATATATGCATGCACACATATGTATGTATATATGTGTGACTATGCAATGCTGAATGCCATATGTACACTGCTTGGTTTGACCTTGTGCACACTTGTCCGTGGGATTGGATTAAGGCTCGGCCTTGTGATATTCACAGTGATATACTGTGCATATCATAAGTTGTCTGTGCACATATATATATTTGTTCCTTTCTAAAACATGAAGAAAAGAACCCATAAACTAAGGCAATATAAATATTCAAATTCAATTTTATTTTTGCAATTTAGGTTTGTTTCTTTTTCTAATTTACTGCTTTTTTATTTGACAAGTATAGAAGATGATTGGACGCAAGCTGGAGCAATCAAATTAAGATCAACGTCAAATATAAACTCATGTGAGTGTGAGTAAAAGAGATGTATATGAGAGTGTATACAAATGTTGTATATATGAGAGTGATAGTGAAATTTGTATTTGAAAATGTAAGTAGAGTGATAGTGAAAGTTGTATTATATTTGAATTCGATTTGAAATAAAATATTTGTTAAATAAAATATGTGAATTTCATTTTGTAAACAATTATTCATATCAGTCAATATTTATGTGTTGTATAATAATAATTTCTAGAAATGATACTATAACGTCAAACAACATACTTTATTTTGTCGTGCTAGTGCACATCGGACGATGGGGCACCTCTGTGGTCTTATGTGCAATGAGACGACATGGGGTTTAACAACATATAGATATGCAATCAAACAATGGAGTATATCCATTGTCAGATGCCTTTTTTTCCATGGTGACTGTATGCTTTGTGTGTATGGGTTATGTGTGTAGCAACCGTTAACTCATCCTAAGATGATAGTTATTTATAGTGACCTCTTGAGTGGGAAATAAATACTATAGGAATGGAGTGGGATGAGCACCTATATGAGGGGTTAAGAGCTGGTTTTAACCCAAGTGACACACATATGACATTAAGACATAACCTTAAAAAGTGGGCATAATTTTATGAAATTTTGACTTGAATGGTTATATTAAAAATAATACATTTTGGATTTTGAAAGGTATTTTATTTAAGAACTAAAAATGTATGTTGTGGACATAAAATGATTTACTGAAGTTTTAAAAATGTTGGAATAAATCTTTGACTTGATGAAAATTTGTTTTGAGGATGTATTGCAGAATAAAGCTTTTTTAGTAAAAATAAATTGGATCATATAGAAATACTTTTGAGAAGTTATTTTAGTGGATAAAACATTTGAAAGTATTTTTGTTAGAAATGTTTTGAAAAAAATCTTTTTGAGTAAAGACTGAGAGGAACATTTTGATTTGAAAAAAAAATTGTTTAAAAGAACATCCTTGAAATTAAAGCTTTTGTATGGATTCAAATTTTGGTTGTACTTTTTTATATAACGAACACTTTTTGATAAATGGTGTTTGAAGGGAAAACATTTTTTTAAAAGGATTTTGATTGGGAGAGTACCTAATTTTTAAAAGAATGTTTTATTGAGAATACGTGTGAAAATATTTTTCCTCTTAAACCAAAAGAGATGTATTGTAAAATATTGTTAAATATTTTTGGAAAATACTTTACAAGGATGGAAATAATTTTATCTAAAAGTGGATTTTGAAAAGAAAAGAAGTAAAATATTTGGTTTGAGTAAAATTCTAGAAGTGTATTTTATTTGGAAAACTCTATTTAAAGATTGTAAAACTAGACTAGGTGGTATAAAACGTGGGACAGTTGGTGATATGAGTTTTAATTTTGTCCAAAATCCATTATGATGGCATAAAATTATATGCCTATTTTTTGTGGCTTATCCTAATGTGTTGTAGGGATGTTTAGTTATTACCATCTAAAGAAAGTAGGGATATGTGGTTATGAATACCCATTTAGATGTATGGGATAGAAATATTTTACTTTGGTAGTATTTGTACATTTTGGTTGAGTTGGTTGTGTTGTTCTATTACTTATTAACATCAGTTATATTAATTTGACTGTTTCATTTGATTGCATTTGTTTTATGGTCTATGGCATGATTCTTTGAATTAAATTATACCATTTATCGTACTATTATTGTTTACTTGTTTGATATTGATTGCTCATTATTATATTATGCATTCCTTAGTTGATTGATTTTGCTTGCATCATATTTTTGATTGATTATTTATTTTGGTTTGATCTGCTTAATTATTGGTTGTTTATTGTTTAATTTGTTATGATTGTGTACGTTTCCAGTTAATAATCTTATGATGAGTTAGTTACCTGTGTTAATTTTTCAGGGGATGTGCATTTGAATAAAAATGAAATGATAAGGGACATATTTGGGTTAATCATAAGTGGATGATATGTGTGACGACCCATTTTTTCGAACAACTTAAGCAGACAATAAACCAAACTCGTCCAACTTAAACCATTCAAATTAGACAGATTATCAATTTGGGGTTTTGGTATAGAATCAGATACAGAATCACATACAGAATAATACCAAATCTCGTAGCGGAAATAAATAATATACATAGTAGTTCATGAAGCTACTACACCAAATACATCAGAGTTTCATACTTTAATTATACAATACTAGAGATACATAGAAGTTTACTGATACATGCCCAAAATGAAATAGATAACGAATACTAGATAGACTAGAGTCTTCGACCAATTCTTCGGCTCCCAAAATAAGCACTATTCACAACTGCAATACTCAGGCTAACCCGAGCATAGAGTAAACAATACACTCGAGTCAGGACTAGAAGTTCTCATGTAAGTAGTTCTACTCAAGTGAAGTTGTACAAGTAACTCAAGAGATGTTACGGGATTTTCCATCTCTTAAGGATCCGTTAAACTATTTATATATACAATAGAATACGCTATAAATGTAGTGTCTATCAGTAATATAAAAATATCAAAATAGCGTTAAGGCTTTACATTGATCCCCCTTAACACGTTTTTAAGTGTTGCCATACAATTTGCATATAAAACACCAGTAAACGGTCGGTGGATAGGGATGCACCGTGATACGACAACATTAAACCGAAATTGTATGGGTCTCGTTTAGGGATAAAAGTATGACAATGCACATGAAGCAATGCCTAAGGTAGGATATTACCAGTTCGGGTCGCAGGGCTGGTGGTGACGCATCATAGCTATGACCGCTCACCGCGTCCAACACTCCCATAATCGAAGGGTGATCACCAATAACAATCAAGATAGTATGTTTAAACGAAGAAGTGTGTCCACTCGGGGTAGCTAGCCCACTTTGCCCTGTCAAGCCGTCCTGTTTTAGTCATTTCAAATTGGCACAAGTGCCGGAGTCTATCCATCATCGTTCTCTTTCTTCAAATCCAGCAATCGTACGCCAAATCCAACCGCTTCGTTCTAGATCATCACTCCACGTATATAGTTATTAAAGTGGTTCCGGTATCGACAAAGAGTATGCCCATATCCGGCCCCAGTCTCTTTAATAACCAGCGTCATTTTCACATCGATTGGATATTTTATTTAATAAAAATATCTTTTGTTTTCAAATAACTTCTCATCATTTGACTACAGCAAATTTGGATTTAAAATCAAAAGATTCGAATTTTAAACAATATTTCATTTTTACTAAATTATCCAAATTTAATAGCCTTTCAAATTAACCAAGTTAATTAGGTCTTAAGTACAAAAGTTAAATATTTGATTTAATTACACTCCAGAATTAATTTACTTAATTACTTAACACTTCTAATTAAACTTAAATTCAAACAATTCAGTTTAACCTTTTATATTAAATCAATAAAATCAATTAAAATTCTCTTTTTAATTAAATCAAATATAATTCCATTAATATATTTTAATTCAATCAAATCAAACTAAAATTAAATTAAATATTTATTTAAAAATTTAATTACATATATAATATTAACACTTCATTGAATTTCAAATAATCAACTTAACGAGTTTTGAAAACGTTAACATTTAAAAACAACCATTATTAATTAATTTCATAATTTAAAATAGTTTAATTGATTTTTCATTTTAAAATCTAAATTAACTTAATAGATTTCAAACTTTAATATTAACTTTAACATAAAATTTAAATTATAAATTCATATAAAATTTCCAAATCATTTCTTAATTTCAAATTCAAATATTTAATATCCGAAATAAATCTCAATTGACCAATCGGTGTTTATTATCTAATTTTCTATCCTAGGCTAAGTAATTTAAATTTGGGTATTTATCATTTCAACCCATATTCTGGTTCAAATTTCAATGTCCAAATCAATGCATACAACAACAATATAACAGTGACAGATATCAATAAATCAATCATCATCCAATATTTAAACTTTCCATAGTTAATGGGTTTTCATGCAATTTGGGTTCCGATCCATAATTTCAACTATTTTAACCAAATCATACATCGTAGTATTAACCATCAACGATTTCCAATCCAAATAGAAATCATAATCAACCATCAATTATATATAACATAATAGGATACTTGCAATACAAATTCTATTCGTGAGCTTAGAATCGCTCACCTTCACGTATTCGACAGACTGATACGGGCACGCGCACGCACAAGAGCTGGAAGATGATGGCTACTACCCTCTCTTTATTTTATTTATTTTTTTCTTTTTTTTCATATATATATATATATATGTATATATATATCACGCAATAATTTTCTTCTCTTTTTTTATAATATATGCACACAACACACACAGGGAAGAGGTTTCGGCTCGGCTGGGGTAAGCGGTTGGGTCGGTTGCGAGGAGACTCGGTTAGGTGGAGGGTTTGGGAGGGTGGCGTGGTTCGTGGGCTAGGTTAAAGGCAGTTCCACCTAGGCTTCGATGGAGGGGTCAAGTGGGTTCGGCTTTAAGTGGGTCTGGTGGCTGCTACAGGGTAGTGCGGTAGTGGTGGGACTCGGGTGCGGTAGCAGGTCTGGATAGGTGGAGCTTGGGCTAAGTTTTAGGTGGTGCGCTGTCTTCAGTTAGGTGGAGGGTTTGGGACGATGCTGTTGGGTCATGCAGTGGTTTGGGACGGCGAGTGTGGGATCTAGGCGGGTGCGGGATCAGGAGGAGGTAGAGCAGGGGCTGGCCAGTGGGGTTGCGACGGCAAGGTTCTGGACGCAAGATGGTGGCCGGTGATGTGGTGGTTAGAAGGCGGTATGACAGGCAGTGGTAAGGTCAGGTGGGGCAGTGGTTAGGGCGGAGGTGATTGGGTAGGGCATGTTGGTTGCATGCGTGAGCTAGAAGCCAGGGAGGGTGAAGAAACATGGAGAGGGGAGTTGCAGTAAACTTAAACACGTTTCATATTTTTTTTATAACTTAAAATTCTTAGAGAAGAAGAGAGGAGCAGAGAGAATGGTGAGGGCAAGCATATGCGCGTATATATAAATACTAGAAAAACGCATAGTGCATTAAATGCGGCATTAATTTTAGTTGACAGCACATGCAAGGAATGTATGCTGAAAGGAAATATAATCTCTGTTTGAAAAGAATGTGAAATGATGACCCGTGCACGATTACAGACCAATATCTCAGCCATGTAGCGTTTTTCCACGGAAGCCAAAACACGAAAAAAAATATTCCATGGTGATCAGCGCGACGAGACGATTCCAACGATGTAATCAAATCTGTGCTACAACGTTCGTAGCAAAATCTCGTCTGTTACTGTTGTTACCGCTACGAAATTGAATGATAGCGGAAATTCTAGATAAACAGAGCTACAAAGATCGAAATTGGACGGAACAAATTTTGGCGTTTTAATCAGAATTTTTTTTATAACATTTCTATGTAAAAATATTCATACTTCAAAATTTGATAATTCGCCCGGAAAAATTGTGCTGACCGGGTTTCGGACGAATTTTGACGTGAAATAAATTTTATTGGTTCTATTTAAATGGATGTATTTCAAACATCCAGTTTTCGTTATAAAATAATCATTTTATAAAAACAATTTTATTTTAAAATCTTCGTTAAATTCATAATTAAATCGTCGAAAAATCTAGGTCGTTACAATATGAGATTTTCTCTAGTTGACTTCAGCCCATGCTAAGGGAAAATGGTGGTTCGCTTTGGATCATGTGCAAGGAAATTCTTAGTGCCAAGTGAAGTGTTATAAATTTTGATGAATTGGTGATGTAAGGTGTTTGATTCAGTACTTTAAGTAGAAAGTGAATATATGGGACCAAAGTAGTCCAAAGAAGCACATTCAACATGGTGGAGTGATGTGGTGGGGCATGTGATTTTCAAGATCGAGTTAAATGCTAAAGGAATAATTAATAACTCTGGAAATGATGGATGTTCTACGGGGCAAAGGTGTGTCACCTATGTACCCTAGATCGTGAGACGGTTTGGCCCATCCTGATAGGGCAGTACCTATGGGATAGGTATCTGAACGAACGTCGAATCCAATTATGGCATGAAATGTCACTGGCTTGAGTGGTCATAGAGTGATTTATCATGTATCCAAGAGACCTTGAGAATGTTATGATGAAAGGGGACTTTGAGAAAGTCATAATGGTTTAGACTTCAAAGATGGCCGTGGCGAAACAAGGCTTTGAAGAGAACTATGGTGAATGTGGGACTTTGAGAAGGTCATAGTGACTCTAGAATTTGAGAAAGTCTTACTGAAGCGATACTTCATTGATGATCACGGTGAAGCAAGACTTCAGTGATTATTGTAGGAGAGTGAGGCTATGGTAGGGTTCATAGTAAAGTGAGACTTCGGTGATGATGCATGGTTAGGTGAGACCTTGGTAATGGATAATATGATGTGAAAACTAGTTATGGTATAATTCACCTTAGTGGTGCCGAAAAGTGTTTGGTATAAGACCTTGATGGTGGTCTAGTTCGGTTTAGTGATGGTTTATATTTTCCGACTATATTAGAGTGACCAGGAAATGAAGGATTAATGCAAGTGCAATACTATTTTAAGGAGGTAACCATAAGCAGACGCATATATTATTTCGGAAGGTGTAGTAATGAGATGGTACACCGATTATTATGAGGGTGAGACTTTGAGGAAGTTCATCGATAGGTTGGAAGATATACATATCACATTGGAAGGGTAGTCGGCATAGGAATTAACATGCATGTGTTATTTGTTAGTATGTTGGTGTGATGATTACCATTTTTGGGTGTGATCGTCAATTGTAAAAATTGATGTTTTGAACCTTGGCCTTAGGCCCAATAAAATGAACGATGGTTGATAGTTAATTAACTGACAAATGAACTATTTTGAGCCATGTTTTATGCATGAGAGAATATGGAAGTTAGTTTCCCTATCAGAGTAGTTTAGCTGGATTTAGTTCGCGATGATGAAAGGACAAAAGCGATCTAGAAGCTCCATAAATGGTAGGATGAATCGTTAGGTGGATGTAGAGGCTAGACATGGATAGCTATGATGAGATATGGTCGATTTATTTCGTATTAGACTCGGAAGTGTTAAGATCAGTTGGGCGCATCACTAATGGGAACATTATTTGAGGAGCCCAATCCTAACGGAAGATCCAGTTACCACACATTTTCTTGCACAGCGTGATATGTGTAGACACCAACACTGGACAATAAGTGGCTATATGATGTTTATTATCATATAGAGCCTAGTCCTAATGGCAGTTCACATATGGTGGGCACTGGCATTGGACAATAAGTGAATATAGGAAGAAGATTGTTAGTTGGGGCCCGATACTAATGGGAGCTCACATACAGTGGGCACTAGAGCGGTGCAACAAGAGGCATTTTGGTACTACGATCGAGAGATGAATATGGGTGCATACTATTAGTCACTATGCGAATTGCATTTTCGGTGTTCTCCCTCTCCAGGTATAGTGTTGTTGTAGTTATGATGGGAGAGCAGTTCCCGTTTTGGCCGATCATTAGTGTAGATCTAAGGTTAGTTGCACTTAATCATCTTATTAGTCTTGTTCTCATTCACTAGACTTTATGTCTGATCTACCACTTCTTTTCATTTTCCCCCACCACAGGATGATAGCTTAGCAGTGATTGGACATGGTACGGGGGAGAAAGGAGCTCAATGATGGAGTTTTCATATTATCTATTGTTTCTATTATAGTCATCTATTGTATTAAATATATGTAGAGTTTATATTGTATTTTGAGAATAGTGTATATGTAAAACAAGTATTTTGAAAACTGTTTTTCTGAGATGTCTATTTTGTGTACTTATATGTTAATTCCTTCCGCTATGAGATTTGAAAGTGTGGAATGACTTGAACTCCACCCTTTTACTTATGCTCTGTAATGTTTTTAAAATCACAACTGCTCATACTTCTTGGCATAATTCGTATCCGAAAGTGTGGGTTGTTACAGTATATATATTACATATTGCCATTTTTATTTGTGTACACACACACACACACACATACATATATATATATATATATTTAAGAAAGTAAATCTATGTAATTGAGTTAGAAACAGCTAGGTAAATAAAAAGGAAATGAAAAGGGCTTTTAGGCTTCCCTTTTTACAAAATTCTAATTTGATCTAAATCTAATATCAAAATTAATTTGAAAGATGATTCTATAATTATCTATAATCAAAATGTTTTGGCTTTAAATATTAGATTTAAAACATTACATAAATTTATAAACCAAATTCATATTAAAATAATATCATAATTAAAATTGTTCCAATAATTATAAATTTCAAATTCATGTTCATATTTAAATTCAATATTTTTTCACATATGTTCCAACCAATAGCTAAACATAAAAGGAGCAAAATTAAGTTCAAATATCAAATATTTTAAAATTATATATATATATATATATGAAGTTTCAATTGGCACCTCTCTTTTGTTGCACCCCTACTACTCACGACAAGATGTGGAAGAGAGAGAAATGGCTAATAATTAAAAGAATACTTATGGTGGAAATTAGCAGGCTAGATTGGTGCTACAAAAGTGAGGTGTTATTGAATCTTTCTCATAAACAAACACAAAAAACAACAACGATATTATTGATTAACTGCAATAAAACATACCATGACATGAAATATTAAACATATATGAAAATATATTTGTTAAATGTAGCGAACGAGATTTTCGACCCTCGAAAATTGACACTAATACATCATCGGTATTCGCATGCCGCAAATCCAAATGCCTGAAACACCGACTGTTAGGGAAAAAGAAAATAAAGATAGAACAGAATCTCACATAAATGGAATAACATATATTATTTCAACAATAATCTTTACAGTGGAAAATTTTGAAAACAATATCAGAGTCTAACCTAGATTCAGCTTGGACCGTTATAAACCCTCTGTCCTTATAAATGCTAAAAAATAAAAACAAATGCAATAGATGTAGCGGATAATAGGATACATCCATACGTAGATGAAGAACTCTGGCTCTCCTTTGGAAACTCCAAGCATCTTCGACTAAACCTGAAACTAATCAGATCTGACCCAAGTATTAAAATACCCGGATCAGGCTTGATAAACCCTTGTAAGATACTCGAAGTTTTTTAATGTATAGATCATGCTTATGTCAATCAAAAACTTTGAAAAGAAGTGTATTTCATAAGACCATGCCCACACATAAATACGGACGACTTTTTACCTTATGCTAATCAAACACTTTTATACCAAAATAATTTAATATTATCTTTAATGACATTCCTTTGAAAACACTTTTCAAATAATCGATCAAAATGGCCAAAATTGTTACATTGATTAAATTTGATGGCATAATAGCAACAAAAGTAGGTTCTACGATCAAAACCATAAAGGCAACGTATTGGAATTGGATTTCCAACATGATAGGGAACTGGTGACCATTCAGACCCAAAACTCCACGTATAACAATCCTAGTTCACACCAGTGGCTTTACACGATCTCCGTCAGCCTCCGAACTATACTACTACACTACCGTGGAACAGAGTATTACTCAATGGCTTTACACAATCTCTGTCAGCCTCCATACCTTTCCATTCATACAATAAGGCAATAAGAGCTTAGAGGGACATCTTTCCCTAACAATAGCCTATCTTTCAGACCATATAGTATCCCGTATCATTTCTGGAACGTGAGGCACGTGAGGTTATGTTCCACAAAGCCATGTTTTTTCACAAAGCTCCACTTTGATCATAACGGGTTCCAGTTTGAATTCCACATTGTCATTCTTCGATTACTATTGAATTTCAGGAATATACAACCTCTGAGCTCGTACGTCTTAGAGAAGGGTGTTAAGCTAAGAGAAGTTGCCTTCTGCGCCACCAAACAGATGTATGTTTGTAAAAGTCAATGTTTGTGATCTTAGAAATGCAATGTCAGACATTCATCCATACAAGTTCGTTCTGGGACTGAATAAAACCGAAGGCACTCCTCCTACTACATCCTATCGGAAATTATCCCTAGGATTAGTAGCAATTAGTCCTTGTAATCGAAGATTTTTATAATAGAGCACTACTACCACCATAAATATATGTCATGGTATATTTCATCCCGAGGGACTAGTGGCAAGCAGCTCTTCATCATGAAGATCCACATCTTCAAAAATCATCACCTTCATCATATCTTCACTTCCAAACGTATACATTGGTTCGATGTGGTTTTCGGATAGGAGTTACCCAATTCTGACACTGGAGCCAATCATCGATTAAAACGATTTTAAGTTCATATGTGATTATCAATCATCATTCAATTTAATTCACCTTTTTATTCATTCATAAATATCTCATAGAGACATATTATTTTAAATTATTCCATTTATCTTCTTAACAGTGTATGGAATCATTAAGCCTCATTTATCAAACCCTTTTGGTTAACTAAACCTTTCTGAATCCTGGAGTAATTCCAAATCATTTCACCTTTTATTTAGGAAAGTATTTCCAAATCATTTATTTAAATCTCATATTGGAAAACATTATTGAGAAAAAAGGATCATGGAAATTATACCAATTCTATTCAATATCAATTTCCGTTTCAACCTTTACTATCTATCGAATAACAGTGAAATCACCTTTTAAATTCACACGGATAGTACGGATTCCCTCCTCGCAATTTAATACCAGGTATAAGAAGATCATTTCAATGCAATCCAAGTTGTTTAAATTTAAAAAATTATATCTTTTATACTTTGGGAAATTTTAATCCGAATAAATCAAGTTTACTATCCCCTTCGTCGTGCCAGTCTGGGTAGCTAGGGAGGGCAGGCAACTCGTTTCTCAAACCCAAGCCTAGAGACTACCTCTTTGTCACCAATAAGATGGTCAAGTTATTTGATCGACTCTAAATATTTTAACGTACTTAATTAACTTTTAATTATTTAAGGACTTCCGGGCTTTCCTTTTGATCTATTCCATTCCTCGGTCGAATTTTCTATGACACTCACAAATGGAACAAATGTACTAGTCGTTTCTGCATACTTATTTTTAAACCTCTTAATCATCTTTAAATTACTTAATTATTTATTTGAAAAGTCTCACAAAATATTTGAAGAAGAATAATTAAGTTAAAACCATTGTTTACAAAAGTTATTAAAAAGTGCTGCGAAAAAGTGCTGCAAATAATGTTTCAAAAGCTTATTTGATCACAATAACTTTTTGATCATTTAGAAATACATTTTTATAACTCAAATCTCTTTTAAAACGATTTAAAAGATTTATAGAATTTATTTCATAGTTTTAAAGAATTTAAAAATATCATTTTAAAGGAATTTCCTTTATGCATTCCGAACTGCAAAACCGCGATTATTTTGAAAACTTGTTTTGGACTTATTTAAAAATATACAAGATGAAATCTTGATTTTCTTTCTTCATTTGAAAGCTATTGGTTCAGTAGCTTGTAAAATCCTTATCTTAAAGAATTCCAAGCTATATTCCATTCTATATACTCGTTTATAATTTTTATGGTGCGAAATTGCGAACTACCGTTACGCGACGCGCCTAATTTTGACTCAATACTATTTTCTATTTAAATTTTGTCGAAACAAGTTTTAGTGTTTATAAAACACTTAGAAATTATTTTAAACAAATATCTTTCATACTTCAAACTCATATTTCATTTCATTCCATATTATTATAATTTCATTTTCAACCTTTTTATATATTTTAAAATCATTAAGAGGCTAAATAATTTTCACACGCACATTTATATGGATTTAATTCTCATTTAATTAACTATGGTTAATTACTAACCATTACTCTTATCATTTATCGAACCAAGTATAACGTCCATATATTCAAACAAGTAATCAACTAAGTTATCATCCAATATCAACCCATATTCAATATAATTTAACATGTATATCGTCACTTTAAGTTTTATTTAAATAAAACTAAGATTGAGTACACTATTTATATCCACTCCACCAAACTTTTCGTAGCTTTCTAAATCGAACCAGCGACACTCCGGCAGCACTTCCTCCTTTTTTCCTTGCTCCAGATCTACTTCACTTGCTTCCTTCTTCTTCTTATATGGATCGACCTAAGCTAGGGTAGGCATGACCATGCTTCTTTTCAGTATGGTGCTTTCAACTTTGATGAGGAATAGGGAGGCCGTGAGCTATGGAGGTCGTAGGGTATGGTTTGCACTAGTTTTGAAAGTGAATCGAGGTGAAGTGTGTATGTATATATTTTGCAATATTTTGAGGTATTTTCTTTTCTACTTTGAGGAGGTCATTAAAGAGCATATAGAGAAGAAGAAGAAGCTTAGGAATGTGAAGGATGGTGTGAGAATTATGAAGGATATGGCCTTGTATTTATAGGCTAAAGAGTTATAAAAAATATCTAAAACACAATCATTATCCATCACCATCACCATGTGCACCCACCCCCTCCTTTTCCATCATGTTCCACGGTTTCCCCCTACTCCATGTGCCTCCATCACTTCACTCTCTTCCAAGCCATCCATTCATGTCCTTATGCATGTGGGTTTGACTTTAGTTTACTTAATGGTGAAGTCTTTAGAATTTTTTTTAGTTATATTCCCAAATGTATATATACATTTGTATATATGTTATATGTATGTATATGTGAGTATGTGATATGTATACATGCATAAAAATATGTGTTAGTGTCATTTACAATGTTGAAATGATTTGAAATGACTTTCGTTTGTAAAACCGTTGAAAACTCGGAAAGCCGATTCCCGGTCACATTTTAACTTATTAACTAAACTACATTTAAATGTGAACAAAATTTGAAAACTCGTTTCTTATCATTATTAATTAATTAAAATGATTACATTTGATTTATAAAACTGTTTCCTGGAGATTTGACCAGGCAACTAGTACTCGGCACCCAGTGGAACTCGGCTTCAGAGAGTGACCGGCATCCAGGAGTGTTCGGCGAAGCGCTTGATATCCAGGAGTACTCGGCGTAGTACTCGGCATCTAGGAGTACTCGGTGAAGTACACAGCATCCATAATGCTCGGCAGCAAGAGCGCTCGGCATCAAGACTGCTCGGCATCAAGACTGCTCAGCAGCAAGAGCGCTCGGCATCAAGACTGCTCGGCAGCAAGAGCGCTCGGCATCAAGACTGCTCGGCATCAAGACTGCTCAGCAGCAAGAGCGCTCGGCATCAAGACTGCTCGGCAGCAAGAGCGCTCGGCATCAAGACTGCTCGGCATCAAGACTGCTCAGCAGCAAGAGCGCTCGGCATCAAGACTGCTCAGCATACAAGACTGCTCGGCATACAAGAGCACTCGGCATCAAGGAGAATTCGGCATCTAGAAGAGCGCTCGGCTTCTACTAACAAACATCCTGCACTTCCCAAACATCAACCACACCGTTCGGCATAGAAAGGACCGTTCGGCATCAAAGCGTTCGGCATACCTCGTCGGCGAGACGGTCCTTCATGCTCATCTTTGAAGTATGCTCAGAGGCACCAGTGATTTCAATTCCATCGCTTCCTTCGGCAGGAGACGAAGTATCAAGCTTGTCATCATCTAGCGCCCCGATCACTTGAGCGTCTGGACCGGGAGTTACTCCCGCATGAGCAACATCACTTGTTTTCTCTGCTTCCTCCTTGGCGTCATCGCTCCTCGGAGTTGGCTCGGCGTCAGAACAACCTACATGAAAATATAAAGAATGGGCGTTAGAACGAATAACCATTGCTGAAAAATGACGGGATCTTTCAACTTCTAGAGAAAGAAGAATTTCCTACCAGGTCCCGGTTGGCTATCGGTGGCGCGTGGGGTTTCACCCTCCAGGATAGGTGATAGCACATGAGAACTGAGCCCGGGGTCTTCGGGGTCATAACCAACATGCTGCTCAAATGGATCAAGTGTCGGCCGACTGGCCGATTGGGCAGCAGATTGAGCAGCAGTATGAAGAGCAGTAATATTAACCCCATACGGGCCAGCTTCACCATCTTTCTCTTTTGGAAGGGGAGAGCCTTTGCTGTAAAGTGCCAATGCTGCGGATAAGTCCGATGGCTCATTTCCCCTAAGGAACTCCTTCACCGGGGCCTCCTCATCGACCTCTTCGGAGCCTGACTCGATCTTCCTAATCCTTATCAAAGTTTCCCAGGCCTCAGCTAGGGATTCAAGGTAGCCTTCGCCCAAGAATGTTAAGTCGCGGTGCATAAGGACGCGGGCTCCGTATTCAGCAATTAACGGGTCAAGCATGTTTTTGACCTCTTCCCTGCCGGCTTCCGCGGCCGCCTCGAGGCGAGAATCAATCTCCTCCGCAACCTCTCTTTTGCCCTCCTCACGGGCCTCATCCTTCATTTTCTCAACCCCAGCGAGTTCGTCACCGAGCTTTGTTTTCAGGAGTCGGGTAGCAACGATCTCGTCACAGTATCGTTGTGATTCTTCTTGAGCAGCTACCTTATCCTCCTTCTCCTTGGAGAGTAATTCTTTCAGCTCTTTGACTTGGGTGGCGAGTGCGTCCCTTTCCTTTTGGACAGAGTCTTTTTCTAGGGCGAGGGCACCGCTGCGCTGGACTGCTTCGTCAAGCTCTTTTTTGTGAGCCGCCTCTAAACGAGTAACTGCCTCGGCAGTATTTTTTGCGCTTTGTTCAACGGCTTCTAGCTTTGACTTATACGAAGCAAGCTCTTCGTCTTGGAGTTTGATGATTTTCTTATCGCTGTCAGCCTCCAGATTCAGACGGTCAATCTCGTGTTGACGCTCAACAGATACTTCCGAGACCTTCTCCACCAAGTGCACAAACGCGTCATGTTGAACATAGACGTCGTTATTGCAGGCAATGGCACTCTGCTTCACATGCCCGGGAATATGATGAATGGCCGGGAGGAACTTCAGACCATCGAAGCAAATTTTTGGAAACTTGGCCTTAAGATCGACAATCTTTTCCGCAACAGTTGGGTCCACCACAGGAGTAGGAGGAGGAGGCTTTGAAAACTCCGTTCTTTTATGTTTCTCTCGAACTTGCCTTATACTCGATGAACTGGAATGTTGTTCTCGATGAGCATCAGACTGATAACCCTTCTGTAAGGATTTCTCTCTATCCGGCTCAGTTGGAGGAGGAAGATCACGGGACTGGGAAGATTGAGAATGTGCTTTCTTGCGGTGAGACGACTCACGGGGACGATTGTCCCTATCTTCATAATCGCCTTTGTCCCTGCGTCTGCCTGACCCAGAATCCCGTCCAGAGTGATGAAATATGGAAGAACCCCGAAGGCGATCAAGTCCGTGAGAACGCCCCATATCACCTGCAAAGAATGGAGATAACAACAAGTTAAGGGAAATTCACGAGATAAGGAAAAAGACTTGAAGTATATTATGGAATGCGCATGTGCGTGTGTGTCCTAGTGTTCCCCCGACGGACCCGTTCGTTTATCCCTGCTAATCGGAGTGTTGTCTCTTTGAGTCGGGAGTTGAACTTCTACATTGCCTCTCACGGGCGAAGAAAATTTGAGGGCTTCAGGATCATCAAACCCGTAATTGAGTAAGTCATCGGGAATGGACAGGTTTGACAGACCCCTCAGGGAACTTTCCAGATGCTGTGAAGAAGCCTCTTTCTCAGGCGGGATAAGCGTGACTTTTGAAGTACCACCAACTTTTTCCTTCTGAACTTTATATTTTAACTTCTTCTTTCCCTTCGAAGGGGAGGACGACGTCTCAATGTCATGAACTTCGACTGCCGGATTCTGAGCGGGACCCGCATTCTCGTCTTGAGTTTCAGGAGCATCATCCTCTTTACGCTCACCTTCCTCGTGCATATCGGGAGTGCGGCGCGACGACGATCCGGCCAGTTTTTTCCCTTTACCGGACGGAGGTTTGGGAATGGTGACACCTTCTGGAAGACTAATCCGACGACCAGGGGCTAGCAAGCCAAACCCCGACAGTGATTCATTCGAAATGATAGTCCGGATATCTCGTTCCTCAGCAGGAAGAGCTCTAATGGCTTCAACAGCCTCAGAATATCCTCGGCCTTCCGGACGCGGGTTGATACCTGAAAAGATGAAATAAAGAGTTAGGAAAAGCGTGACTCCGATTGAATACGAATAGTGACTCAGCAGAGAGACTTACTGCCTTCAACCCATCCCCTAGCGAAACCAGAAGGGCAGCGCACATAGAACCATTCCTGTTTGTACAGGGCAAATTTGCTACATGCCCCTATCAAGATCTGGCATTTGTGGTATGGCTCGAGGAACATAAAGGAAGGACTGTCTTTCCGTCTCTTGAACATATAAATATATCTGATATCACCGGCGGTTGGAGGTCTGGAGAAGACGGCCATGAAAAGTAGGTAAGTCCCATACAGAAATGCATGGCCGTTCGGGTGCAGCTGCGACGGAGCTATGTCTATGTACTGCAGTACATCCCGGAGAAATAAGTTGAACGGAGGCACGCTGCCCATCCAACACATGAACTTGTTGCAGGTAGTGTACCCGACTAGGGGCAGATGAGGACGATCGTGTCTCGAAGGAACTAACATGTCGGCAAAAGGGATCCCATGAATGGAGCATATCCGTCGCAGAGCAGCTTCGTTGATCTTCGAGGCTTGTGAATCGATCGGATTGTCTAGTAAGATTGTTGCCTCCAGAGCATCAGGTGCCAAGTTATGAGCAGGAGAAGTCGACGGGTTAGAAGAATCAGCGGCTCCTTGCCTCGATGACGGCCCAGGCCTGTCGGATATGGTAGCGGAGCTAGATTTTCTCGACATCCCCAATAAATAACGAACCTGGCTAAGTGCTTGAGATAACTATACTTAAAAAACATTGAACGTTAGAATTAGCAACACGAGTTTTTCCCCCACGTGGTGTGTGAACTAGTGCATGCAGTTGTGTACAAGCAATAAGATTTCAAAGATATAAAAATGAGCTTTGAATCGTTGCCTTCGAAGACCGTCATCGCTGACCGTCTCGAAGAGCCCGCCTGGTGGTGATTACAGTTCCAGATCCAGGAAACATGTAGTTTAAGAAGTAACCGGCTTAAGTGTAGTTTGACATTTATACTGTTCGGCATTTTTAATGTTGTTCGGAAATTGTATTGTTCGGCTAAAGACATTATCCGGCCCAAGGATTGTTCGGCAATTGCTTTGTTCGGCTAAGGTCATGGTTCGACCTAAGGATTGTTCGGCTGAATTCAATGTTCGGCATGTAGCTTTGTTCGGCTAAAGTCAATGTTCGGCATGTCAATTGTATTGTTCGGCTAAAGTCAATGTTCGGCATGTCAATTGTTCGGCTTGGGTTATCGTTCGGCTAAGTTATTGTTCTACATTTTAGTAATTGTTCGGCATTGATACCGTTCGGCATTCAAGATTGTTCGGCTTGGGTTATCGTTCGGCTAAGTTGTCGTTCGGTCTTAGTTCGG
Source organism: Allium fistulosum (assembly GCA_030737815.1). Classification (NCBI taxonomy): domain Eukaryota; kingdom Viridiplantae; phylum Streptophyta; class Magnoliopsida; order Asparagales; family Amaryllidaceae; genus Allium; species Allium fistulosum. The sequence goes on from CM060902.1 coordinate 1,347,794,771, forward strand.
CTAAAGTAGCGCTCCACCCTCGATTTCAACTTCGCCCTACTCCTTCTCCATCTGCGCCGAACGACAGAGACAGATCGCCCGGCGAAGACTACGCCGTTCAACACCCCATCTTTCTTTTTGTCGTTCGGCACGAAGGAGCTAGCCCCAACTAGACAACTCCAAATGTGCGAGCCGTTTCTGCTCGACACATATTATACGATCATAGAAATGTCCCATTTCCCACGAAAACAACCTAAGTCTTGTGTTGAAGTAATCTAATCACAGAAGGAATGATACCTAGTTCGAAAGTCGAAGTTGAGGAAGGATCAATTAGGTCTCAAATCTGGTAGGATGGCGAGAATTGCGAGTCCTTAAGGAAATGACAGAAGAGAAGGCGTAAAAGGAAAATAAAGGAAGGATGCCAGCTTTTATAGGGAAAGCATAGGAAGTCGAAAAGGCCATAACCGGTGGAACCGGTCAAGGTCATAGCGTTCGGCATCGGCGCATAATGGTTCGGCATTGAAGCATCATTCGGCAAGGAAGCACCGTTCGACTACGAATGTCTCGTTCGGCATTTAAAACACGCCCGGCACACACCTGTACCGCTGGAATTCACAAAAAGGGCATCTCCGTTCGAGGTTAGCCAAGGGTTTAAGGCGTGATGAAAAGGTTGCATGATTCAAAGCGTACCACGTTCGGCCACGCGATACACTTTGGGGGGCAAGTGTTTTCTGGAGATTTGACCAGGCAACTAGTACTCGGCACCCAGTGGAACTCGGCTTCAGAGAGTGACCGGCATCCAGGAGTGTTTGGCGAAGCGCTTGATATCCAGGAGTACTCGGCGTAGTACTCGGCATCTAGGAGTACTCGGCGAAGTACACAGCATCCATAATGCTCGGCAGCAAGAGCGCTCGGCATCAAGACTGCTCGGCATCAAGACTGCTCAGCAGCAAGAGCGCTCGGCATCAAGACTGCTCGGCAGCAAGAGCGCTCGGCATCAAGACTGCTCGGCATCAAGACTGTTCAGCAGCAAGAGCGCTCGGCATCAAGACTGCTCAGCATACAAGACTGCTCGGCATACAAGAGCACTCGACATCAAGGAGAATTCGGCATCTAGAAGAGCGCTCGGCTTCTACTGACAAACATCCTGCACTTCCCAAACATCAACCACACCGTTCGGCATAGAAAGGACCGTTCGGCATCAAAGCGTTCGGCATACCTGGTTCGGCATATAGCGACCACTGTACTGGGGCTAGAGCGTTCGGCTATCCAGCCCACTTGGGAAGTCCAGCCCATATTTGCCTATAAATAGAGGGGCAGGGTCACAGTGAAAAGGATCCTTTTTTGGAGAGAGAATACTGGGGAGACTCTGCCATTTTCGAGACTCATCTTCTCTACTTAAACAACTTCATTCAAGCATTTGATTCACGAATTGTATTTGTAATCAACTATAAAGAAGATCAATAAAGTTTAACCTCAAAGTGGACGTAGGCAATTACGCTGAACCACTATAAATTTAGTGTTCTTACTTTCTGTATTTAGATTAGCACTGTCTTCTCTGTTTAATTTGATTTCATCACTTATATCGCTTCACAATCTTCTTCTACGAGGTTAGTGACCAATTTATAAATTAATATTAAACAAATTGTTTACAAAAAGTGCTATTATATTGATAAAGTGATACGAATTTTTTTATAGTTTCAAATCAAGTATATATCTTTATAAAACTAGAACAAATGATTTATTATCACTTTATGACTATTTAAAATGAATTATTATAATTTAAAAACAGTTATTTGGATAATTATAATAATTATTAAATCATTAAATCTCATTTTAAATTCATAAATCAATATGTAAATATAAGGGCGCCACTAATGATGTCATAAATACCTTTATTTTCCCAAAAATAAAATAAAATAAAAAGTTTATTTCATATTCTCACTCACTCATATAGATAAGTGGGTGTATGTATCCAGCTCCGTGCACAACGTTTGACGATCATAGAGCTCTTTATCGATAAAACGGTTTTCGGTCATTTTATCGCTATTTTTCCAAAGTATACGTTTTTGTAAATACTTATTACCATTATTATTTATTGTTCAAAACATCATACTATATGTTAAAAAATATTATATTTGAATATTCTAAAAATAAATATAATATACCAAATCGATAAATCTATGGGCCATTAAATTAAATATGTATATGTGTATGAATGAATTTATTTTGCTAAAAATAACTATAGTTGAAACACATATTTAGATCCAAACTTATATAAACTATTGTGATCTAATTCAAACAGCGATACATACATACATACATACATACATACATGTATGTATGTATGTATGTATGTATGTATGTATAATTGTACTTTTGTAATTGCAATGATTTAAAATTTGAAAACAAATCAGAAACTCACAATTAAATTTCAATTACTAAATAAAATCATTTCAAATGTAATTGGCAATACAAATATACATACAAAGGATGGTAACATGCATAAAGCAAGATATAAAGAATTACCTAAGTAGACCCAGCCCTTTATAATACCTTAATATAAAAATTCCTCTCAGATTCCTCGAATCAACACTTGATTTTGCAAGGAATGGATGAATCGCTTATTATGATTTAATTTAATTTAATTTTGGTAATAGGAACACAAAATTTCGGCCATGAGTGTGGCTAGGGGTTGGCCACCATTGTTTGGAGGAGCAGGAAGAAAAGGGAATTGAAAATAATAAATGAAAGAGGGGATTTATTTTAATGAAAAAATAAGAACCTTTCCTCTTCTTTCTACAAAACTATCCTCCTTTGATTCTTTAATTAATCCTCAATTAAATCATCTAAATCTTTCATCTCTTTAGCATGGCTGGTTATACATTTCCCTATATGGAGAAAACTTTCCAAAAGCCCATTTAAGCAACTATCATTATTTAATGCCTATTTAAGTGTATACCGGTATCATATATTGGTATTCACATATATATAACTTTTATATATACATCTACATAATTATTGACAACACCCAAAACATCAAATAAATTGATAATTGATATTTCTCAAACATAAGTTAATTTAATTAATATACAATAGTTTTATAAACTAATTAAATCATGTGGTTTTTTGGTGAACTCACAAATTCAGTTGTATGACTCAAAGATGTGAATTCAGTCGATGATTAATATTGAATAATTCAAATATTAATGTTCATTCATCATCTTAGCTAGCGGTGTGATAGTTTGGTTAAATTCATCGCTTACGAACCTTTTTGGTAAAAATCATATTTTATTTTATCTTGAGTAGTACCAATAAAGAAAATAATTTACACAAGTTCTCTTTGTTAACACTATATCATTTAGGATGTATGAAATTTGGTGTTCATCCAAACTCCAATATTATTCACATTCAAATTGATTAATATATAAAGAAAGTCCTTGGTTCAACAAGGACATTTATTATTAACCATTCTATTTGGCCATTACAATAGTAGCTCATGAAATACAGGCTTTATTCAATCACTTACTATGCAATTTTTATTTCATTCATTGTAACTAATTTACAATCAAGAGTTTCATATAAAATATCTTGAACTCGTAGAAATAACTCTCATGGAAAAAAAATTCCTAAATGAAACTACATTTGGAATAGAAATCACATTTCTTATTCAATATTAAGTATCTGCAAATATTTTTTACAATTCTCATTTCCGATGTCTTTTTATGAAGCAGAGGTGACCATTCACTCTTTTCGTCCCAACTGTGCTTAGTTACATCCACTCTCGTGCATTCTTTTTTATTTCCAAATGGTCGAACCATTCAAAAGATAATTCTTACTATAGAACCACATCAACTTTTTTACAAAAATGCATTTGGATATCATGAACATTTTAAAGATGTCAAATATGTTACACTTAAAAAACTAATAAAACTGATATTTCAGTGATCGAATTCCTAGGTTTGTCCAATAGTTCTTGGTCTCTGTTACCTTTAACACAACATTTCCTTATTGTATTCACTCGTATTAGTCACATGATCCCAAATTGTGGTTTACTTGCTCGTTTTGAATAAACAATTTCGTTGAGATTTTGTGCATTACGAATATGACTATTCGCTACACAACTTTTGTATGTGATATAATATGGATCAAACATCCCTATTTTTGCATTGCTTTAGAGTTCAAAACTCATAAAAGACAATATACAGTCTCAAGCAAATAAAACTTAAATGACCAAGTTATAAATTATTTAGTGGTCGCATAGTTTGGCTCTTACATGGATCTTGAAGCGACAACAAGCAAATGATTTAGTGGTAAGTATTTTATACTTCTTTTGTCAATCCTAATTTAGTTTATTTGTATATTTCAATTGACAAACAACTTCATCAGTAATATTGGATGCATAAATTTATTGAAGTAGATAATATAATTTTATATAGTGTATATTCTTACAATATTAGAAAGGTTAAAAGGTAATCATTTCATTTTTCTAATAAGGCTCCCATTAGATTTTTATACTCCTCAACCCTAAGAGAAATATAAAAATATTTTGATTTTTGTAGTTAGTGTTAGGACTCGTTTTCCCTAGGATTTTGACCTTGAGTTTGCTCAACAAATAAGAGGCCCACAAACAATGGGTAACTCCTTGTCAGTTTTATCATATACAATTCGTAACCATATTCCTTGCCCAAATATCAATTTCGACCTTTAGTTTGCTTAACAAATCAAGAGAGATTATTCACTCTAACCTACCGTTTTATTATGGCTAAATTATAATGCATGCCTTAAGTTTGCTCACATGCAAGTATCTTACCTCATCTAACGATATATTGATACTACAACACATAACATCCATAGCTTGAGTGTGCTCAACAACTAGAGAGTATGCAAGTAATCTATCAATATATAAATGATAGAAGACAACTTTATATATTAGAGATTCATAATCTTTAATATAAATAATAAAGTGTTTCAATTTAAAGAATAATGTATTTCATATGAAATACACTCATGATTCAAGTGTTGGATACATTTGAAATTATGGTATACGTACTTTACGTAGGTACTTATTCCAAAAATCTATTTTTTTATTTTAGCTACACTTTCATTATATGTTTACATATATAGTTATATAAGTTTAGTTTATTTATAACCTTTTATAATTTAATTAACTTATATAATGTTTGTAGGTACATTATTAATTAAATCATGTTTAATTAAATTTAACCTTATTAAGTAAATCATATTTAATTATTTTTAGTTCTTTAGTTTAATTCATCAATTTAATTAAATTAAATTTAAAATTTTAGATATTTTATTTTATTCATCTTAAACTATTTAAGAGGATTATTAAACTATATGCATTATTGTTTCATATATATATATATATATATATCAAATATGTGTGTGTGTGTTAATTAATTAACTACTTAATTATATGTTTAATAAATTTCAAAAAAAAAATAGTTTCATTCCTCAAAACAATTTTTATAAAATTATAACATTTTAAGTTATTTAACTATAACCTTTATGGTTTTATTTACATATATATTAGCATATATAATTTAATTAATTATTTATCAAATAAATAATTTATTTAATTAAACAATTTAAATAAATAATTTCAAAATTTTCAAAATTTTTGTTTAATCTACCTTAAACAATTTAAGATAAATCTTCAACTATAATCGTTATCGTTATATACACATATATCATTGCATATATGTTTTAATTAATCAACTTTTAATTAATTACTTATTTAATTTATCAGATTAATTAAATATTTATAAAATTTTGAAAAATACTAAATTAAGTTCTTAAAACAGCTATGAAAATTTATAGATTTATTTTATAATATTTATAAAATATCCTTTGTGTTTTAGACTTAACATTTAAATTTAAAATATCTTTCAAATTTTCAAATCTTTGTTTGAAAATTTTCCTATGACCCAAATCAATTTAGGCCTTTACAATTGGGCCAACCTTTGGGCTTACTCCACCCATTGGGCCCCGGTAGTCAGGGAGGGAAGAATACTTGATTATGCAACCCCAAGTCTCGACACTATTTTTCTAGATGCCTATCAGATATGTAGGCTTAATTAGTTGGCCCTAAAGCTACTAGTTAGACACATAGACCATCTGGGCTCTGATACCTCTGAAGGTCAGGCCAAGCTCCTTTATGGGACCTAACTACGTACATCATGAGTGAGTATTACATGCAATGCTTCATTACAGGTCACAATATGAGAACCCCTTATCATACTTGTTGCAGCGAACGAACCTGGGACATCCAACATACCAGGTGAGCACGTCAACCAACTTAGCTCTTATTCCACTAAAGGAACTAGGCCAGTCTATAGCTGGTGAAATGGTATATTTAAAAAAATCTCTATTTGGATCATAGTGAGCCTATGAAGTCCAATAGATTACACTTGATCCAATCTAGTAGTTAAATAAAATCATGCTTTATTTAAATATATTAAATTTATCAATTAATCGTATTAATTAATTCAATTAAATGTTAATTTAGATGTATCATATATACATTCAGTGATATAACAACATAGCATAATGAAATATAAACATGTGTATAACTATATATATATATATATATTGGGTTTTATATCTATTTTATATACATACATAGTTACACATACATATTATAATTTTATATGAATATTTAGAATATAAATGCCTATGTATAGATGCATGTTTGAATATACGATAATATGCGTATACGGTTTGTATATAGATGTTTATAGTACCATATAGTTTAGACATATATATACATATAGGTAATATTTTGTTTCCATTACTATATATTTGATATATATATATATATACATGTATAAAATTATGAAAACAAATATATATAATTAAATCAAATAATTTCAAAGTAAGAGAATGCTTGATTGGAAGTGAAGAAGTCACATTAAATCTGGATCAAATCAAATCAGAATTAAAAGGAAATAGAATAAGGTGCTATTTTAAATTTCTACATTCACAAACACTAATTAATAATAAATTCAATACCATAAAATTCCATGCTTGATCACACTAAAATATACAGACTTTGAAATTATAAAACTGAAAATGTATGTTCAACATGAATACAAATTATAAAATTGTATTGATATAATTATATATATAACTTTAGCAACAATTAATTTTGAAACATTGCATATAGACATATATATACATACGTATATTGTAATTTAAGATTTAATTTCAAAACTATATATTTGACTAAACAACAAATTCGAATATATTGGCTTAAAAATAAATTAACCTAACCAAAGGAATTGACTTGATGTTGTTTGATAATCTTGAAAACATAAAACTGAAACATATAAATATATGTATGTACACACACATATACATATACATTATATGTATATATGTATATATGTATATATGTATGTATGTACACACACGCACGCACACGCGCACGCACGCACACACGCACACGCACATATATATATGTGTATATATATGTATGTATGTACACACACATACACATATATACATATATATATGCGCAATTCAATTAATTAAACATTAAATTCATGTTTATATATGCATTAAATTATGATATCAAAAGTAAAATTTTGTTATAATAAACCAGATCTACATAAGCCAATAATCTCCGATCTAACAAACAATATTCATACACAAAATAAATCAATATTTGATTGGTTTTAAATTAAATAATTAATTAATTTAATTGTGATAACAAAAGTAATTCTTTGGAGCAAATCAAATCTATATTAACCTGTAACGACCGAAAATTTTAGGCATTTGATTTCGAAATATTTAATTAATTTTAAAATTTTAAAATATTAGTTTTATAAACCAAATAGCCTGAATTTCAAATATAGCGATTTTTTTGAATAGTGAATTGAATATTGGAATTAGTAAATAATTGAATCTTTGATTTAATATGGATAAAAATGATCTTGAAAACTTATTTAAATTTTGTTTAAATAAGAATGGTAGTAATAAACTTTTAATTTAGATATAAAAGTGATTAAAAACTGATTTTAATAGCAACTCATTTAATTAACAAGTGAAACTAGCATCCCGAGATACTTTCTCGGATTTTGATGAAACCAGTGTTTTGTAAGCATAATTAATTAAAGGAATTTAAATTAATATGATTCGGTTTTTAAAAAAAACTAATTTGTACATATGATCGAATTAAGTCCCGATAATAGTTCCATTTTGTCCGAAATAGGGGTATTTAGTATAGAACGCCAAGCAGCACGCTTCAATTGGAGATTGTGATTTTTGGAGTATATGGGAATGAATGTGGTTGGTGAGGTTCACGCATGATAGGGGGTTCTCGCTTTGTGTTTGGTGGCGAGCAAGAGACTCTTACCCCTACATGCCCTGGAGAAGTAGCATAAGGCCTTGATGGGTTGGCTACAGATCCAAAGGCTAGCCGTAAAATCAGATTCGAGGTACCAGTGTATACCATGGTGAGTTGTACCCAATGCTGATGGTTGAAAAGCCTAGGTCGTTACACTTGGTATCAGAGCCTAGGTTGAGCAAACACCTAGGCTTTGGTGGAGATTACTCATTAGAAATAGGGTCAGTAGCACCCTGGTGAGTTTGAGTGTATAATAGATATGAGCGTGTATTTTTTAGTGATATAAAAATGTTTTATAATGTGTTAATCGATCTGTTGAGTGGCTTATGGATTCTGGTCAATACGAATAGCTAACGTTATTGATAAGGATCCCTAAACACTTGAATAGGGCAATTCGACATAGTATTGTTTTGAAAATTGGGTAAATGAAATAATTTTACCTAGATTATATTTTACATATAAAAGAATAATTTTTTAGAAATTTTTATATTTTATATATGGTATGCTTGGTTGTTAGGAAAATAATAATACTCAGTTATTATCATTTATTATTGATTAGTCATGCTCACCCAGTTAGGTGCATTAACTATTGTTTGTTGATTGGGTAGTTGTGCCCGACCAGTTTATGGGCATTGACTATTGTGTTAGGTTAGGGGTAGTTTTATCCTTTTTAATGCATGGGTTGGGTAGATTAGTGATTGTGGGAACATTAAAAACGAAGACCTTGTGAATTCAGTTTCACAATTTGAATATAAGGCATTGGAAGATAATGTTGGGTTAGAATTTGATTTTAAATAAAAGTTGTTTAAATTAACTCATCAAAGTAACATTTGTGAATTGATTTTATATAAGAAAAGTGAAATTATATAGATATGATTTATAAATGTAATTTATAAATTAAAAAGATTTAAGTTGAGGATTTGAGAACTAAAACCCCTGGAGTTTTGGGAAATGGATTTTCAAAGTTTGGAATTTGTTTTTAAAAGATTTGAAAGATAATAGTAGATTATTTGGAAGTATTTTTTATTATAAACAATTCTAAATTATTTTGAATAAAATAGAAATATTTCGAACAAGTGTTAAAAAGGAGATAGAAAGCACCGAACTCACTTCGGTCGTTGGAAAATAATTTCGATGATGACTACGGCATCATCGACATTCATTTTCAAGTTTCTAAGTGACGAATTGCTACCATAGAAGATTTGCTTTGGTAAAACAAGTTTTGATTTAAATCCCAAAAATATGATTTGTTATACGAAAGAGGTATATTATATATTATTTCAAAATAGAGTTGAAATAAATCCGGTGTTTAATTATGAAATTTTCAATTAAGTATTACGTGGATGCATGTAGCCTATGCATTAGAGTAGATTGGTTTTGTATCTCATTAGATATGTTTGTAATTTTCATTTATTGAAATGAAATGGAGTTTCCAAAGATTTTGGACAATTGAAACTTCTAAATTAGAATAGATACGTAAGTTGTACGTAGATCATTTTATTCGCATAACTATTGATCCAGATTCGAGTACATGATTTCGAGACGATTTACATCGGTCCAAACAAGGATTTTTCACTCGATTCTTGATGGCGAACATTTGATACGGATTTTTGATTAATTTTGGAGTTCTCTATCACAGTATATGGCTATGCATGGAGAATGACGGTTTCTAATCAAGGAACCGAATTGGAGTTTACACTAGAGAAATCAATTGGACGATACTAGTTAGGAAGTGAAATTGTGTGATCGGGTGAGCGATCGGATTAATATTGCATATGGATGGTATATGTAGAGCTTACAAGCTTTATCGTAATTAAAAGTTTGACATTTGAAAGTATAAAATAATATGGTTAGAAATTATATGGTTGAATATTATTTGTAACTAAGATGCAGGTATATAGAAGCAAGAGTTATTTTGATGCCTTTGATTTCATAAGTAGAGTTTGGTTGCCCGATAAATAGATACACATTTATGTTGTTGTTTAATTTGATGATTTTATGACCAGTCGCTTGGCTTTTGTTTTCTTTTGGTTGTTTGGGGTTTGTAGTGATGATTTGTAGTTGTTTCGATCTAGCCACGCAAAGGAGACGCTATCGAAACTTTCCATAAATTTAGAAACTTAGATTTATAATCCATTTCAACTAAATGATTTGAAAGGTAAATGGGTTTGAAAGCATTTTTCTTAAGACATTTCAGGGGCGAAATTCTTTTAAGGGGGGAATAATGTAACGACCAAGAATTTTACGCATTTTATTTTGAAATATTTAATTAATTTTAAAATATTGAAATATTAGTTTTATAAACCAAATAGCCTGAATTTCAAATATAGTGATTTATTTGAATAATGAATTGAACATTGGAATTAGTAAATAATTGAATCTTGGATTTAATGTAGATAAAAATGATCTTGAAAACTTATTTAAATTTGGTTTAAATAAGAATCGTAGTAATAAACTTTTAATTTAGATTTAAAAGTGATTAAAAACTTATTTTAATAGCAACTCGTTTTAATTAACAAGTGAAATTAGCATCCCGGGACACTGTCTCGGATTTTGATGAAACCAATGCTATTGGAACTGTAATAATAAATTATTGTATGCCGGCGAATTTTGTAGCGATCGGACGTATTGTTTGGTCGTGCGAGCTCGAAACACGTAGAAATTAATTGAAGGAATTTAAATTAATATAATTTGATTTTAAAAAAACTAACTTCTACATATGATTGAATTAGGTCCTGATAATAGTTCCATTTTCTTGGAATAGGGGTATTTAGTGTAGAATGTCAGGCGGCACGCCTCGATTGGAGTTTGAGATTTTTGGAGTATATGGGGTCAGATATTTTAAGATAAAACAATATGTGCACCCTACTTATATCAGCCATACCCTCTTGCATGCTACCCATACCCTTCTCCCTTATAAAACTAAGCCTGTAAACTAAGAAGGGAAGCTTTTTTATTTTTAAAAATCAAAATCAAATCCTCTTCTCCACTAAAAATTCTCAAATTTGATTCGTTAGATTCGTATAAGCTTAAGCTACGATCCTATAGTCTCGATTTGGGTTGCATCGACGTTCTATGGAGGATGCCGTTCATGGTAGTAGGCTAGGGCTTTGATTTCTGGTCGATGAATCGATGATGGATGAATTCAAGGCTAGATTCAGGTTTGTGACAAAGAGGAGCAGCATTGGCCAAAGTTTGGAGGCGTCTAGTCGCTTGGGTCCATTTCTGTGTGTTGTACGACCTGTAGGGGAGCTTTAGGTCAGAATTTTTAGGGGCAGGTGGAGGTGGATCCGAGGGGTCGAGGTCGAAGCTTGCATGAAGACGGATGCATCGGTGAAAACAGGAGATCGTTTCGTTGAGAAACGAAAGAGATATCATTGTTTGAAGGTTAGGTTCTTTGTGCATCTGTACGTTGATAGGAGGGTAATTAAGGAGATGGGGGAGAAGGGTTAGTGAATGAGTTAAAGGGTAATTAGATTGTTAATTAAGTTATTAATTAATTTAATTTAATCGATAACTTGTAATTTTAATAACTTTTGTGTACGAAGTCGGATTTGAACGTCGTTTGTTGCGTTGCACTCGTATCGATGTTATCTACATTATGTAGTTGAATTGGTAGGGATTGGAGCTAGTGGAATTTTACGCTAAATTCGAACGTCGTTCGAATTTAGACGAAACCAGAATGCATCGGCGACAACTAGAATTTCGGTGAGTTAAACTCACCTTTTTGGTTAACCAGTAATTTTATATAGCTGATAAAAACTATTGATTGGATGTTTGGATGTTTGGATGTTTATCTGTTGATTGTTTGGCTTTGATGAATGGTCGCTTTTGAAAGCGATCGATATATGAAATCAATTAAAGGGGAACAGGTTGGAGGGATCCAACAGGATTCCTCACCACTATTGAATTTTATTTATATATATGTATTGATATATATATATATATATTATATATATGAGTTATGATGCAGGGGGACAGGTTGGAGGGATCCAATGGGATTCCTCGCCATTGTTGAATTGTTTTCGATAATATTCCTATTATATAAATCATTGAATATCAAACCTGGTTGTTTGACACTATTGGTTATGACATTGTTATATGTTCAAACTTAAACCTTGTAGTGATAGAAAATCAATATCGATAGTGGTTAAAAGTTGGGCAGTTATTGGTCTCAAATTAGTATTTTAAAAATACTATAAATTGCCATTTGAGTTGGAGCTGGTTTTTTAGACAGGAAATGATTTTAAATCTGAAATTGCCTTTCGGTATATTTTGTTTTAAAGAAGTTAATTTCTATTTTACTTCAACCTTATTATCTGTCTTTTCTAAGTCATTTAGAAATGGTTTAAAAGATTATTTACGTATTTTTAATATTGTTTCAATCCTAAAAACTTTAGGCTTTTGGAAAAGATAAATTTTAGCTCGCGAAGTGACACCATTCAAGGATGACCATTAACCCCAAAGGAGATAAGATGTATAGGGATATGAAGAGAATTTTCTATTAGCCAAGGATGGAGAAAAGGGTTGCTAAATTTGTTTCCAAATGTTTGACGTGCCAAAGGATAAAGGCCAAGCAAGGAAATCTTGGGAGATTGCTATTATCATTGGAGATTTTGACTTCGAAATGGGAGCATATACCGATGGACTTTATAGATGGGTTGCTTAGGAGTCAAAATGGCAACAAAGCTATTTAGGTTATAGTAGATAGGCTTACTAAAAAGCGCTCATTTTACTTTCGTTAGAAGTAATAGGATCACGACATCTTTAGGGAAAATTTTATATTAAGGAGGTAGTTCGACTTCATGGAATTCCGGTTAGCCTTTAAGTGATAGGGACCCCTTACTTACTGCAAATTTTGGAGGAGTTTGCAGATAGCTTTAGGAACTTCATTAAATCTTAGCATTGCTTACCACCTACAGACCAACGGTTAAACTGGAAGGGTGAATAGAATCTTGAAAGACTTGTTATGAGCTTGCATCATGTACGTTGGAAGAATTTGGAGGGCACCGGCAGCAGCACTTACCTTTAGTGGAATTCGCGTATAATATTAGTCGTCAAGCGACGATAGCATGACACCCTTTGAAACGTTGTAGGGAGGCTATGTGAATCGCCAAATTGTCAATGAGAAACTAACGACAAAATTCTGCTCAAACCAGATTTAATTCGCTAGACTTCGGAAAGGTGGAATTGATTAGGCAGCGAATGAAGGCTGCACAATATCGCTAGAAATCCTGTGTAGAGAAGCAAAGAAAGGAGTTAGAATTTGAGGCAGGAGGCATGGTGTTTGTTAAAATTTCCTCACTTAGGAAGGTCAGATTTGGAAAGTCATAGATGTTGGCACTAAGACTTGTTGGGGCTTTCCCAATTTTGGAAAGAATAGAAAAACTTGCTTATCGTATGGAGTTACCAAATAAGTTGGCAGGACTCCATGATGTTTTTTTCACGTTTCACACTTAGGGAAATGCCTTCATAGCATAGCCACTATGGTGGAACCTGATCAATTGGAGGACATTAATATGGAGCCGATAACAACCTATGCCACCACATGCATAGTGGAGCATGGAAATAAGAAACCCCGCAACATATAAATTAGGATGGTTCGAGTATAATGGGGAGATAATCCAATGGAAAGCTGAAGAGAAGACGAGGAATTCTCGCCCTGAGCTTTTTACTAGTAAACTTTGGTTGCATCTTGGCTGCTAGATTGGGTCATAGGGGATGGTTTCCACACTTTTTACTTTCACTTTTACGCTCATATAGAAACTTTTTTCATGTTTAGGATGTTTGCATACATTCCTATATGTCACAACATTTGCATTCACGCTAGGATTGACTCACTTATAGTATGTCTGCATACATAATCATATTGCACTTTTGGTCGGGTAGATGGTTGTGTAGATAACTTGGTTGCATAACATAGATGCTTAGTGCGTGTTACGATATTCATCCCTTAGAGATTTCAGGGATGAAATCTTTTAAGAGGGGAGAATGTAACACCCCATAAAATTTAATAAGAAATAAATGAATTAATTAAATAAGATAAGTCTAAAAGTGAACATTTTTAAATTCGGAATTGACATAAAGGTTGTGTTGTTGCATTCATGGTGATTTTCTAACCAATTTTCATATATAAAGTTTTGAAAACGGAACTCAAACGAAAAAATTATGAACGTTTGAAGTTTTCAGATTCAAAACAATTTAAATGGAATTCAAATTCAGATAAATAATTAATTCTTAAATTTGAAGCTTAAAAAGTAATTATAATTAGACTTGGGGTTAAAATAAATGTTAACGTTAAAATAAAATAAGGTATTAAATAAATAAATCAACGGTAAGAAAATAACATTTCTAATATAGACCAACCGGTGACCGCTAGCGGTTAATCGCCTAGGATGGACTGATCGACCAGTCGATGTTGGTGGCGGCTAGGGTTTTGTGCATTTGAACGGTCCGGATTTTATTATTTTAACCGACTTAAATCCGACGATTCTGGTGCTTTCTAACCACTACAAATAAGAGCCTAGCCACCTCACTTTTATTCATAAATTATTTTAAGACTACGCAAAGCTCCATTCATATTTCTCTCTAAAGATTTAGAAATTTTTCTAGAATTTCAAGTAAGAAATTTTAGATGTTTATTATTCAATTTCATATTCTATTCTCCTCCAATTCCCAAATTTTTGAATCTAATTCATATACAATTCCCTTATTGTATATTTATAAAAGGAGAGATCTGTAACAGATTGAAGCGGGCGTAAACCAATCCAAAACGGAAGGGGTAAGGACTTCTTGTAAGTGTAAATTTTAGTCTTACTTATTTTAGTAATTGTATAGTGTAACTTTGATTTGATATATGCCTTTGAGGATTTTATTTATGACAACATTACACTTAAACCCCAAAATTCCGCTAAAGCGAAATGTCAATTTTTAAGTTAGAATCTCAATTATTCTATCAAAAATAACAAAGTTGTGTAAATATTGCAATTTTAATGTTTTAGACTCTATTCCACTTCTTATATGTTTCTTTGGATCTGACAAAGGGTTTTAAAAAGAAAAATGGGGTGTAAAGTACAGATTCTTTTATTTGAGTTTGCACTGCCTATTTCCACATTTTAAATAGAATTTCCCTTTTCCAATTTTATACAAAGAAGTTGAATGGAGCGAAAAAGTATTTGAATTGTAATTTTCTATTAATGTTTATTCCGCTATTTTAGAATAAAATAAGTTCGGTATGGATTTTGTTTTATACAAGTCAGTTGGTAGAACTATGGATATTAGACATATGGTATGTTTGCTGATATGGAATTGGACATTTGTAAATTTAAAGTTGTGACATTTAAACGTTAGTTTAGAGCGCAACCTTTGCTCGCTTAGAAATATTTTAAACACATGTATATATATATATGTATATGTATATGTATATGTATATGTTTATATATATATATATATATTATCATAAATAAGTATAATTATAACATATTAATTACGTAGTTAATATGCTATTAATTATCATTAAATCGCCCTAGGAAAGAAGTTAATTGTAAAGGAAAAATAAGAGTTCTCTTATAAGGCCTTGATATGGAATGCGGCGAGATGTGTGATAATATGTTATGAGAGTGTTGTAAATTATGACTAAGTTATAGGGATGTGAGGTCGGTCAACAGCACATGAAAGTCTGCCCAGCTAATATGGCTACTAGTAGTGTGACTTTGAGGCTGATGTGAGACATCGCCTATAATAAGTACCCATAGAGGATGCGAGGTTAGTCCCAAATTCTATAAGGTAGATTTTCCCAGCTAATCTGCTTATCGGTAACTACAAATAGTTGGATTAATATGACAGGTCATA
Source organism: Allium fistulosum (assembly GCA_030737815.1). Lineage (NCBI taxonomy): Eukaryota > Viridiplantae > Streptophyta > Magnoliopsida > Asparagales > Amaryllidaceae > Allium > Allium fistulosum. Next base: position 1,347,810,969 of record CM060902.1, read on the forward strand.
GTTGGGTTACGGGTCATAATACGAAGGACCTGCTTTGGGGTTGAAGGTATTAAGTGGCTGATTGAGGCACAGTAGAAGATATCTCGAGGAGGGTCCGCTTCGGGTTTAAGGTGTTAAGTGCCTATTGTGGGGTCCACCTCTCCCATAAAAAGAAGTATTAAGTGGCATGAAGTGATTCCATGCAATATTAACTAGATCGTACCGGAGATGAGTCCACCTTGGGATAGGTATTAAATGATGGGGACCAGTCTTGAATGAGGTATTAAATGGTCAGAATCTGCCTAATTCCCATTAAAAAGGTATTAAGTGACTTGGGTGCTACCTCTTCATTGTTATGACTTTATTGACGATAGATTGGGGTTATTGGGTGAAAGAGTAATGGTTATGGAATTGGATTGGGAAGGCCTTAGTGCTTAATGTTGGAAACTTACAATATGGTTAGGGTACATAAGACATATTCTTTTTTAAATTATATTGTCCAAGTACTATTATAGAAAGACTCGAGATTTTTATTCACCGAACATTGTTTTTCTGACTCCCTCCTAATTACGACACAGGTTAGAGATGATGATGCAGATTTTTGGAGATGGCGTTGGAGACGCGGACTTGTGGCAGTTATTTAGCTAACTATGTTGATTTTATATTTTTAATGTACCCATTGAGACATGATGTATTTTGAGATATTTTACCATGAATATTTCGCGTTGTTATGTGGGATTATGTTTGTTTTTAACATTTGAATTTTTAAACAAATGGGTACAATTTTGATATTATATTTTATTCTTCCGCTATGAGATTCTGAATGTATAGATAGATAGCTCTATGTATAGATATTTAAATTAATTTTACCAACTAATTGCCAGCTTTGAGACGAGTTTAAGGTTTGATGGGCCATTTTAGGTCGAAAACTAGGCCTGTTTCGAGGCGGGTTGTTGCATTTGGTACCAGAGCTTATATTACCCGATCAACCGAGATAGGTATACGTATTACTGGTGTACTAATTATTTTGGAAAGTATTTTTCAAAAACCCTTCTATATAAACATACGCCTAACTCTATAAATTCTGACTATAGAAGTAGTTGTTACCATATTCCGAAAGGATGGACGAGGCGACTATGAGTGGAAAAGAAATACAGTTAAATTTATACCCAACCCTGATTATCTCATGGGGCGGAGGTCATATCGTAAGGAGTGGACCAAGAAGAGCATGACCGTGACATATAGAAGCACCCTAGAAACGAAATGATACTTGACTCCTTTGTTGGGCCTAGACTGCCTTATGATTTTGGATTTCGATGGATTGCCGATTGAAGGCATACATTTCATCTAGACAAATGGGAGATAATAACCTATATGTTGTAAGCATCCAGAAATAAGGAATGATAGGAATGAAGCAAAATGTGAAGAAAGAATGGAGCAAGTTCCCGCAAGAAGGTATACATTAATCACCATAAGGAGAAAATCAGATTTCTATGAAGATTGAGTGGGGAAGAAGGAAAGTTTAATAGAAAGAACAATTAAAGTCAATTTCTAAATCCAACCCTATGGGAAAGATTTTGATAAAAGATTTTTGGAAAATTCTTTGAAATGTTTTGAATGGGTTTTTCAAAGGGTTTATTGGGAATTTATTGTTTTGAAAAAGTAAGAAAATTTGAAAATTCGTAATTTAAAAATTTTGTTGAGTCAAAAGTTTGTAATAAAAGGATTTTTGGTAAAAAAGAGTGTCATTTCTGAAATTCTTAGTTTAAAAGTTGGTTGAGTCAAAAAGTTTTCGGTTTAAAGATTTTCTATAAAGGGATTTTTGGTTTTCGAAATAAATGTAAAATAGAGCGTAGGTAAGACTCGTTGATATTTTTTGGAAATTCTTTTTTGCTAGTTCTTTCAAAAGGGGAATAAATTGAAATAGAACTCGATTAAAATTAAAGTGTAGAGAATAGAATGATAAGAAGTCCCGATAATTATGATAGGAGGAACATTCCCGTATAAAGAAAATACGGAGGATAACAGTTGCTGTGGAAGCCATTAGGTAGAAAAAATATAAATAGAGCCAATGTTCGAGATTTGGATTGAAATTGCATTTGGAATTTATATAAGATAGGATTAGTGATATAGTTAGAAAATGATGGGATAGAGGTTATCCTTATATACTCCACTTTTCATTGTTTAAAGTTATAGAAGATGTTTTTGAAAAAAAATTATTAATTGGTATGATAATTGAGGTTTTGAATGTTTTGGGCTAAAATTACTACTTTTAAAGAAGTTTTGAGGTAAAGTCTTTGAAAAGGGAAATTATTTTGCTAAGCAACTTTTGAATTTTTGAATTTAGGATTAAGGATAAAGTAGAAAATTTTTGAAAATTATGTTCGAATGCTTCTGAAATTTTTTGTTTAAATGCTTTTGAGAAGTTGAGTGCAAATATTTTTGGAAGATTTTGTTTGAGTGATTAATAAAAAAAATATGTTGTTATAAATGCATTTGGGAATTTGATTCTTCAAATGGTTTTTCAAACTGGAAATGTGTTTAAAAGTTTTCTTTTGAAATGAGAAAATTTCTGAATTTGAAATACCACATACTAGCGTATTGTGGGTTTCTAAGTTTATATTTTCAAGGATAAGGGTTTCGGATTGAGTACTTCATGATTATTAAATTTTAGTTTTATAGAGAATGGTGAAAACCAATCCAAATTTTCTATGGAGTAGATAGGGATCACTACCTAGATAAGAAAGAATACGTATTGATAAAGAAATGATGCAAAGCATGTAACGTATGTAAATATATGTAGTCCGCATATGAATACGTATTCAAATATGTATATAGATGTACATGTGTGTATGTATACACACATGCATATATGTGTATGTTTGTATAAATGTGTGTATGCATGTGCGCGCGCACGCACACACACATATATACAAATAACAATATATATATATATATATATACATATATATACATATATATATATATAAATTCGGCCTATTGATGGTAATTAAATATAAATTTGTATGACTTACTAGTATATTTGACTAATTATGAATTTTATAATAAATATAACCATAGAAAATAGAACAAAATTATTATAATGTGCAGAAGTTACATTTTTATTTTTAAGAATTGATTTATTTATGAGTTTTGAATTTTAATTTATATACATGTGACTAGTTCAAAATTTATAATAAATAAATATGCATGGTAAAAATTAATTAAAGAAATTATAATGTGCAACATATATCGTCTAATTTATAGGTTTTGAAAAATAAATTATTTATATTATTTTATTATTTTATCAATTATTTAAATTTGTTTTCAATGTATGTCACTATTTCTAAAAGTCATAGTAAATGAAATAATCACGATAAAATTCAAATAAAAATAATATAACTTTCACAAAATTATATGATAACTTTCCAGATCATAAAATAATTTTTATTTAATATATGTATGTGTGTGTAAATTCCAATGCTTAATCACACTGCATATAAATATTAAAATTTGAAACTAATATAAATAAAAGAAAAATACGATTTTTTTCTAGAAAATAACTTTAATTTGGGATTGAATAATATATTTTCTAAATAAGTTTTTTTCCATTAAAATGTAATATGTATATATATAATATTAAATAATTATATATATAAATGTTTTCTTTTTTTTCCAATATATATATATATATGAGGAAGGATTAGTAGCCCCCTAAATTCAGCCCTAAACATAGCCCCTTCATTACAACCACTCATTTCCATTTAAATAATAACTGTTTTTCTCTCTTGCCACACCATATAATTATTTAAATGGAAAAGAGTGGTTGGAATGAAGGGGCTATGTTGGAGGCTGAATTGAGCTGACGATCATTCCCATATATATACATATACATATATATATATATATATATATTAATGAATTATAGTATAAAGTTAATTTTTGAAAATAATTTACCTTAGATGAAATTATCAGTAGTTTACACATCGTAGTGCGAGCTATTTTCTCTTTAGAGGTCCTTCTCTTTCCTCCTAACTTCTCTTACAGGCTTGGATATTGACTTCGACTTACTTTAATGGAGGCTATGGTTTTAAATGATGTTGTTATTAGAATGGGAGGCCTTTATCTATAGCCTCACTAGTTGGACCAAAATATCTTGAAATTTTAGCCCATTCTGTCATCTCATTAAAACTTGGTAAACCATTTATAAAATATCATTTAAAGCACATGCATCATTACAATTACACCTCGATGGCCAACCAAAATAAACAAATATTTATTTAAATCTTTGGCTAATGTCCAATATTAATTAAATATTAATTTAGGTCCACTTAATTAATTAAATCAATATATAGTAATTATATATCATTTTGATTCATTTTAGACCTTCCAATAAATAAATAAATACCATAAAAATAATATAATATTTATATTAATTACCTCCATTTTAATTTACAATATCTATAAATTAATTCAGTTAACTTTGGAAATATATTGACAAATACTGTTATGTGACTCCTATGTATGAACTCAACCCTTGGTAATATTCAATATTTTAAATATTAAGGAATGTATGGGCTTTGCAAAGGTATAGTAGTGGACACAAGTCAGTTGTTTATAGATCATTTAGGTGAAAATTTAATTCCTAATCTGTTTAAGTTGCACCTGTAAACGAAGATATAAATGTTTTCTCTTCGTCATTATTATATCATTAAGACAACTAGAGGTTGGTCAATAGTCAACACTCTAATAATGTCTGCAGTTGATTGTGAAATCCAAATTGTAAAGTTCTCGGTTAAATATGAGATTTATCGATTAACCGATTTACTTCCCCATAGATTTTGACTTTATTTAGACTAACAATTACAGTGACATTAACCTTCTATATCAAAAGAGATTAATTCTCTCTTAAGTAGTATTTCACTTCATATATTTTGACTCGTACCAAACTATGGTCATAATATGATCCTAATTTTCATATGATTTCTACACTCGAAAGACTGTACATCATCATGTGAAACCTTCTATCTAACTTAAATAAATTCAACCTATAGGAAATTCTTAATGATTTAATTTGTAATCGTTCTAAATAACTACACATCTGTAAACAATTGGCGCCCCTAAAGTCATGAGTAAATCGTCATCCATTGTAGTCTAACAAATGTATTAATATCTCATTCTTGATGCATCTTGACAGAAAAGATTTAAGGTAAGTGTTTATTTTTACGATCTAATTCTCATGATTAAGAACACGTTCATAACTACGACTGAGTAACACTTTTCTATATGGATTTTCTACTTGTATATACTTAATGTATTATTAGCATTACTTATATCACCATATAACAATATACACAACATAAAACAAAACCAAAAGACTACTTCATTTTGAACAAGTTAAGTTATATAACCAAAATACGTAGTTACTTCAGGACATACCGTTAACTTTATCATCCACTCCCGCAACATATGATGATTTTGTTAGACCTCCAAACATAATCAATGTTGTTAAAAAGAAGCAAAGCTCACAATCTGAAGTTTCATTAGTTCCGAGGCTCGAGCGGTTATAGGGGGAAAATACGTTGATGCAACGGGAAAAAAACGATGATGACGAAGTTGCTTGATATCAAGACCCGAAGAGGTAGATCAAATAATATTTGCTAGTGATACGAGTGAAGTTCAACTAAAGTATTTAAAATGTAGAAAAGAGCAGGTAACGAAGGATAGTGAAGCAAAGGAAGATATGAAAGATGGAAATGCGCAAAAATAAGCTTGTTGTATTTGTTTTACGTTGAGTTTTTCTTATGTTTTAGCTTAAAAAAACCTATAATGTGTTTTATCAATGTCAATGGAAGAAAAATGGTAATCATTCTTGTTTGAAATTTAAACAATCAAAATAAGATTTAAAGGCAAAATTCTTAAAATTGATATTATAATGCCTAAATTAAAATCAAATTTAAACTCCTTGAAATGGTTACCTAAATTAAAATTAAAATATTTCAAATCATTACTTAATTAGGAAGCAAACATTCCCTAAATTATACTTAAAAAATTGTAATTTTTTAATAGTCAAAATATTTTATATGTTTGTCTATGAGTGCTAGGAATCTCTTGAAAGGCGAACTAAGAAATGTGATGATTTGTACTCATTTGATCAGCTCCATACAACAAGTGTATACAACACAAAATTTTACATTACATTGACTGAATTATTTCAACACACCTGAGAGACACTGTAAAAAGGTGCACTCGAGGACCGTGAGGTGCCTAGCATTCCTCCAAACTAAAATCACATGAATTCTTTGGTTAGGTAGAAGGAACTATTTCTAGATGCTGATTACATGCAAAGCAGCGTGCAATTTGTCAAGAAATGCTTCAACTACCAGTCACGCCCTGTTTCCAAAATACAAGACAACTGAAATTATTTCATCTCCATGTGTCACTCATTCATACATTCAAAGGACTTTATGCAATTTGCAAAAGGAGTGCAGTGTTCACACACAATATCTCAACACTGACCTATAAAATGATATTCAAGACAACCATACATTATTTCTCAACGCTACAAAAGATAGCTTAATACAATATAAACTATTGAACAACCCACGTGAAGACCAATAGATATATGATTCTATTGAAGCACCTATAACAATAAAATAACTTGGAAACTAACACAATGTTACAAGGACAATAACTAGTAAATGTTTTATGACTCTGTGTAATGCTCGGAGCTAAGGTCACCCCACCTAACTTTATATTTAGCTGCTAGGTAATGGGCTCCTACTGGGCCTCGACTTCCATATGGATAGAGCTCGGGAGCGATCCTTTTCTCTTCTAACTCTTTGAGGAGAGGGGTGAATAAGGCCCACGCAGCATCTAACTCATCTGATCGAATGAATAATCGTCTTTCCCCTTCGATTGCGTCGAGTAATAGCCTCTCGTAAGCATCCGGTATTTCTTTTGAGTATCTGTATGTAAGAAATGCATAATGGTGTTAAATTTGGTATTTCCGTTGAGTATATCTGTATGTAAGAAATGCATAATGGTGTTAAATTTTGGTATTTCTTTTGAGTTCAAATTTTGAACCAAAATGGAAACATATTTGTAATACATATCATTATGGTTTTCTATGTTTGGATGGTCTTTGTTCATATTTCATGCTTTCATTCAACATGGTGAAGATTTTATGAATGGTTCAGCCCTTCTATAGGCTTCGATTTGTTGCTGCAAATTAAAATATTATATAGGGTACATCTTAAAATGCTTTCATTATTTCATTTCTATCTGTTCTCCCTTGTAATTTTCTCTTTTCAAGAAAAAAAAAGTTATGATTTCGTTTACTGTTATATAGGTGTCGTCGTGTATTTTCAGCGAGACTATTTCCAATAGTAACTAATCATATTTAAATGCTGTTTTGCAACAACGCACAAGTAGCAAAAGTAGTTTACAATTTACTTTTTGAAATTTTAAGTGTTTGACAGCTTAAATTTTTGCTGTAAAAATAACAAATAAGTCGACTTAAAAAAGCAGATAATTTGACAAGTCGTACAGTGTACACAACAGATACTTATGAGTTAATTAAAGTTTTAAAGCTAAATTTTATCCCAATTGCAAATCATTCATCTAAAAACTTTATTTTCTACTGTTCACTCAAACTACTTGTAACTTATTATTCAAAACTACTTTGAACAAGATTTAAAATAAATTGTTGCCAAACAGGCTCAGCCCTTCGATAAGCATATCATACCTTGCAGCATAGTGAAGATTCAAATTACTGCGATCAAGTCTCATCCCAAGACCTGGAACCTTATTATTTATCTTCAAGTAAATAGCCTCATCCGGCTGCACCCGGATAACAAGCTCATTCGTGGCTTGATCAAGGTCAGTCCCAAAACTTCCCTTGTATAAATTACCAGGAACATGCCTAAACTGTACTCTAATCTCTGCTCTGCATTTCGAAAAAATATTTTATTTCTAACATTGCTATGTGACAGCAAGGAGTCCATACAAGTTTTGAACTACTATACTACCTTTTGGTATGCAATGCTTTCCCAGCCTTCATGAGAAAAGGAACTCCATCCCACCTTGCATTATCTATAAATAAAGCAGCTGCGGCAAACGTAGGAGTTATACTATTGTTTGGTACAGTTTTATCATCTGTGTATCCTGGGTGTGTAATGCCTCCCTTTTTCTGGCTTTTATATTGTCCAGTCACTACATTTTCTAGTAGCAATGGTTTCATGGAGCGCAATACTTTCACCTGTACATACAAGTATGATTTAAGAACAACATTTTGCTATCCACGTTTAATGGTAAATAAATTTAGTACCTTTTCGTTCCTAATATCTTCTGCATTTAAGCTGACAGGAGTTTCCATGGCAAATAAGGCCAATATTTGAAGGAGGTGATTCTGCATTATGTCTCTAATGATTCCATAACTATCAAAGTATCTGCATTTATTGAAGAAAACAGATAAATAAACACCCAGGTAAATTAAACAGTGTAAGTTATACAGAAAATATGCATCAGCTTCACCACACATGCTTCAGTGACTAAAAAAATAGTTGCTGAGATTCAATGATTGCAACACTTGCTGACAACATTTATGCATTTTCGAGAAAATACTTGCAAGAGACAACAACATTCATATATAGTATATCATAAATATGTACTAACATACCCTCCACGGCCTTCGGTACCAAAATCTTCAGAGAAGATAAACTGGACATTCCTGATATATTGCCTTGACCATAGTGGCTCGAAAACCAGATTTGAAAAGCGAAGCACTGATAAATTTTCAACTAGTTCTTTTCCCAGGTAATGGTCAATCCTGTAAAAAATGATTGGTTAGCAAATCACTTAAAATACTCTACGATAAAAAAATATGGAAAAATATGCATGGAATTACCTAAAAATTTGATCCTCGTCTAGGTATTGTTTTAAGCCTTTAGTCAAAGCAGCAGAAGATTCCGAGTCTCGTCCGAAAGGCTTTTCTACAATCACACGTGTCCAGCCACTAGCCGAAGAAGCGGATGTGCTTGCACATTTCACAACAGCGATAAATATATTTGGTGGTATTGATAAATAGAATAAGCGGTTTGAGACCCTCCCAGCCTGCAAGAGAACTTAATAGCATAAGAATTTTCCAGTTTTTTCTTCTTTTTGAAAAAAAATAATAAAATGTTGCAAGTCCAACTATCATGTGTCAAGTTTATATCAATATTAATTGTTGAGATAACTTTTTTGCAAGAGGACAATACAAGCATTTTATTAAGATCCGATTGCCAGTGACTTGTGCACATTCTTGTGTGCAAATTTTGAGGTTACATGCATACGTATAGTACATGCACATGAATAGTATGTTAACTATTCTTGCTTCTCAGCTTTTAAAGTTGATTTCTCATTGGAAGTCTTATCCCTTGCTGCAGATCACATTTATTCTTTAGGAGTGTTTGTTTCCAATTTAAAGTTTATGCTTATTTGGGTGTTTATATAAAAATAACAAACATTAAGAATATCTATAAACACAAAAAAATCATTCTAAGGTACTTGTTGTAATAAGTGTTTGTTGCTTCTATTAAGCATTTGGCATTAAGCGCCAAGCACTTTTCAAAGTGCAAAACAAACACAAATGAAGCAAGGCAAGTTACTGAAGAAAAAAAATCATCTCGTTGCTAATATGTTTATAAGGTAGAGCACAGTCAATATTACCTCATGTAGTTTCAACTTCTTGTCAAGCTCGGCAAAATTTTCCTCAGAGTCATACTGACCTGAATGATAGAAGCATCTTTTTAGAAACTGTTCCATTTTGTCATTACAGTTCTCCCTGAATTTAAAAATAAATTAAAATATATATATAAACATTCAAACTAAAAGATAGAAAGAAAAAAAATGTGAATGCGGCAGAAATATCAGCATATATTTTACAACTGTAACAATTAGGTAACTACCTTTTATCAATTCTGCAAGTCAGTGTCTTACTGACCATTGTTCTTAGTTCGTCATCTGTCATCTTACTCCGAGCATAACCGAAAATTGTAAAATGCTGCGGAAAGTATTACACCAAACTAATGAACTTACAAGCACATAAAAGACAAAAGCATAAAAAAAGCATCTTCATTTTCAAATTATAGGGGTTAAGTGTAGACGAATTCTGAACTTTACCAGAAATATGCAAGTATTGAACTTGTACCCTTGTATCGTTTTTGACACATTTACCCCAATCCGACTTATTTTTTTAGCTTGAAGTAGATGGACTAATGGAAAATTAGAGTAAAGTAGGTTATGTTCAAGTAGGTTCATTTTTTTAGAATAAGTTAGCCAGATGTCATTTTTTTTGGCAATAATGTCCAAATAGGTTCTAAAAAGTGAAATGTCAATCGCTTTTCATTCTTTTGGCATATGAGAAAGTGAGCCATAAATCATGTCTCAGTTACCTATTCTCGAATGTAGGTGAAATTTATATAGATAACAAAACAAACCTTAGGCAGGCAGTCTTCATAAAAAAGTGCAAATAGTGCAGGGAATATTTTTTTCTTAGCAAGATCTCCAGATGCTCCAACAACAGTTATGCTAACTGTTGACTCATTGTTGTTTGAACTTGTTATGTCTAACAATTCATTAGAAGAAACATTTGGAATGACAGCATCCAAGGTTTTATCCAACACTGCTTCTTTAGTGGGGGCGACAGATCCAGTTGATGCTAAAAATAACGCAAAAGAAGAAAAAAAATGTTCATGCAATGTCTAGCAAATTATATTCTATGTTCAAATACATGATTACATAAAACCAAAATTCATCGTTGCCTTTATATTACCATGCAGCAAGGCAGTTTGACTAATCAAATCAAGTTAAGATATTGGAAGGTTGAAAGATGCCCTTTTTGAACAATAAATAATAAACCTTTTAAGAAAATGGAAATTTAATCTTTCACATTTGATTCATCATTCCAAAAACTGTATTCCAACTACCTTGTCTAAAACAGTGAGTTTCTTTCTTCTTTGACTAGCGAAGTTTCGTGTATGGGACCTATGGGCCCTATGAAGTTTAAGGAGAACAACAAAACATAATCCTACACTTAGCTGTATCACGGTACTTATAAAATAACAGGGCACGTATGTTAATGAATGCATCAGCTTGCAGAGTCATTAAAGTTCATTTTGACCAGTGTTGAAAATTGGTTTCTGGTAGATCCTAAGGAAAATTTATAATTCGCAATATGAAAACAAATAGAAATCAAAATAGTAGGGTTAGTTACTATAATTTACTTTCAGGCTTCTAAAGAAATCCAATGTTTATTCTGACATTAAGCCGAGAAAGAAATACGTGCTGCGATCAAAATTAGTTATTTCAGTGTAAGTAACGAAAGGGCAATTATTTTTTCTTCTTCTTCATTTTTTTTTTTTTTTTTTGGATGAATGTTTAGATGGCAGTGAAAGGAAATTATGAACTTGGTTTTAACAAAAACACTCTTAAGTTCGGCTTTCATACTAAAATTACCGTTAGCTAATAAATATAAGTTGTCATAATTTATGAGCAATTTAACACTAAATAGTTGTTAAATAGCCTCTAGGTTGCCAAACGCAATAGAATAATTACAGTGACATGTACACTTGTTGCCAAATGCCAAGTTATAACCTGGGTTCATTCTACTATAAAGGTTAAGTGTACTGATACTTTAATTACAACAGGTTTTTGATCATTGACTTCGGCGACATGGACTCTGTTTTGCAAACATGCAGTTCTTATTATTCATCTACATGGGCATCCCTTTTTTTTCCTACAACTTGTTCAAGTATATTATGCTTCATAGCATGCACCACTATATTTGACACTCTTATTTTTCTCCGAGGTATTTATATTTATAGTACATTCTGCTTCATAACATGCACCTTTATATTTGACATGATCTGGACGGTGTATTAGTAAAACTCTACTCTTTAAGTTTTGTTTTATAAAAACTTGGTGTAATCAGTTTCAAACATGGCAAATGAAACAAGGTCGGCCTAACTAACTTAACCAAGCAAAATTCAGCCATAACAATGCCTTCAATTACAAAGCAAACCAACGTAAGCAACATACATTCAAACAAACGCCATAAACATCTATTAAGGTCAATTTTTTAACATAACAACTAATCCAAAACTATCTATATCGATCAAATTCACAATCCACAACTAAAAATACGATTAGGAACAAACCTTCTTGAGCATTTACAACGCACAAGCTTCCGATTTTGAAGGAATCAGAATATACCCATTTCGAAGAAAATCGTCTGGGTGCAAGATTGAGCGACGAACACGAAGCTAGTCTCCGGGTAGGGGCAAAATGGGAAGTGGAAGTGCATTTCGGGAAGGAAAGGGCCATGTATTTCGTACAGAAAAAATTGAGATTATGGAAAGGATACAAAATTAATTTACCAGTGAGAGAGTTGAAATGAGAACAAGAAAGGATTATGAAGAGGAAAAGAGTGTATTTGAGGTCTCCTTAGATTGACGAAGGGGTGTTCAGGGAAAAAATATTAGATTAAGGGTTTCAGCCAACATTGAAGGGTCAAGTGAGAATTATCTATTATCGTAGAACAACAGCTTTTTAATAAAATTATAGGGCATTCATCATCTCACCTTAATTCTTTAATTTGTCATTATTATAATTATTATTGAATTTCTATTATTCTCTTCATTATCGTTTTACATTTAAATATCATTTATTCAATTATTTACATGATTCTACTAAGTTTTATCATATTATTTTACATTCAAGTGCATATATTTAAATTAATCAAGTTATATAGAATTATAGCTTTTAATATAAATTCAATTAACTAATATTTATTATCTGATTAAATAAGTCCTAAAAATAGCAATCCAATGTACTGTATATCATACTTATGTTGGCAAAAAAATGTAAACTAATATTTCATTCAAGTCTGTATAATTTAAAGTTCCACTATTATTTAAAAAAATATCTTTAGTTCTCTTGCGTATTTCTAAATTCAAGTTTACGTAATTATTTCCATTTGAAATTAGAAATTTATTACAAAGAAAAATATACATAAATTTACTTCCTATAGTTGGCATTTCATTCACAAACATATAATATGTATATTATTACAAACATAAAATTGTTTTTTCTTTTTAAAATAGGTCAAGTGAATTCTTTATCATTAATAAAAAGTTATTTTTGTTAAAAATGACATTAACTTAGTGATGAGTGATGATACTATGGTTTGTTATTCTGAAAAATAATGAATATTTTTAGTTAACACATTTTGTGAAGAGGAAATTAGTTAAAAGGACAAACTTATTAAAAAATATTGTCACCAGACCACGAGTTTAATTATTTGGGCCGAAGGACCCGCCTTTTCAAACTAACCACGTGACATTGTTTTCATCTCTAGGGTTTTACCAAATTAGGGTTTTGCAGTCGTTTTCATCTGAAATCATTTCAAATTCTTCATCCAGAACAAATTCACGTCGACAAACACATTCAAAACAACAAATCGACAAACTCATTTAAATCGTTCGTACATTCTAATGGAAACTAGATCAAAATTTTCTCTATCGACCAACAATCAATCTCCTAGTTCTTCACTAAAATCGAAATCCCAAATTGTATCGTCAAAATTATCTTTAGCAGCATCAAAGGGTAGGAAGACTAGAGAAATGGAGAAGAAAATTCAAAAACATGTATAATACTGAATTATTCTATATATATTGATGATTTAGAATTAATTTATAAGAAATGCTATATTATTTTTCATCCTTTTTGTCTAGCGAACGTTTTGTGTTGTGGTTTTATCTTTATTGTCGAAATCTGTAGAGTTACTGAATGATTTTGTCGAAATCTATTATGATTTTGTATTGTTGTTTTATCATGTTTTCTGACTTCAACAACAACGATTATGTTACTATTGAAGTTTGTTATGACTCATTTAATCTGAATTCAGATTACTGAAATCACTGTATTTTAGTAACCAAATCAAATCAGTCAAAGTTATTGTTGTTATCTTTCATCACTTTAAACCTGTTTTGTTTTCTATTAGTTGCATTTGACTAATTTATCAGATTTTACTCATTGATTTAATAAAAATGCTAAGACTAGTTATCATATTAATTTGATTGGGTAAACATATTCTAATGGTACAGAAGTGCTAAATAACTGTAGCATTTCCAATAAAAATTAGCATCCATTAAAAATGCTAAGACTAGTTACAACCATATCCAATAATGCTAAAGAAATTAGCATTTAGGAAAATGCTAAGACTATTTATCATCTTAATTTAATTTGGAAACAAAATCCATTGTTACAAAAATATGCTAAAACATTGTAGCATTATGATTTAGCTATTTTATAAATTAAAATCATTTTTAATTATGCTAAGTAAATTAGCATCTAGTAAAAATGCTAAGACTAGTATCACATTAAGTCGATTGGGTTAACATATTCTAATGGTGCAGAAATGCTAAATAACTCTAGTATTTCCAATAAAAATTAGCATCCATTAAAAAAAATACTAAGACTAGTTACAACCATATCCAATAATGCTAAAGAAATTAGCATTAAGGAAAAATGCTAAGACTAGTTATCATTTTAATTTAATTTGGAAACAAAATCCAGTGTTACAAAAATATGCTAAAACACTATAGCATTATGATTTAGCTATTTTATGAATTAAAATCATTTCTAATTATGCTAAATAAATTAGCATCTAGTAAAAATGCTAAGACTAATATCATATTAATTCGATTGGGTAAACATATTCTAATGGTGCAGAAATGCTAAATAACTCTAGCATTTCCAATAAAAATTAGCATCCATTAAAAAAATGTTAAGACTAGTTACAACTATATCCAATAATGCTAAAGAAATTAGCATTCAGGAAAAATGCTAAGACTAGTTATCATCTTAATTTAATTTGGAAACAAAATCCACTATTACAAAAATATGCCAAAACACTATAGCATTTTGATTTAGCTATTTTATGAATTAAAATCATTTCTAATTATGCTAAATAAATTAGCATCTAGTAAAAATGCTAAAACTATTTATCATCTTAATTTAATTTGGAAACAGAATCCACTGTTACAATAAATGCTAAATCCACTGCAACATTAAAGTTTAGGTATTGCATAAATTACAATCATTTCCAAAAATGCTAAAAAAACTAGCATCTAGTAAAAATGCTAAGACTAGTTATCATCTTAATCTACTTTGGTAAACATATTCTAATGTTACAAGAAATGCTAAATCACTGTAGCTTCATGGTTTAGGTATTGCTTATTGATGTTAAATACTTGCTTATTGTACCATCATCATTTATTTACTGTGCAAGTCTACAAAATAATTTTGCATAAATATAGCTAACACTGTTTCATTACTTGTATTTTGCAGAGTACAAAATCTTCACTGCAAGCAGAGGACAGTAAAACACCTAAAAGAAAATGAGCAGATAAGGAAACTATGCAGTATAGGTGTAGCTTATCCGCCTTGGTTAAAATGCTTGAAAAGATTAAAAAAGAAAAGGTTTTACTGAAAATGAGTTGAATTTTTTAAAACAAACACCTTTCTACAACTTTTTTAATGCTTTCTTTGAAGGTGGTATAGGAAGCAAAAACATTAGAAAATGTTCAAAAAATTTAGATGATTTAATTGACTCTTATTGTGTTGAAGAAGAGTGTTTTATTGTAGGAGGAAAAAAAGTGCAGATAACAATAGCAGACATTTAATTTTTGGTTTACCAATGCAAGGAAAAAACATTTTTCCACTTCCTAAAGTTTCTTTTCAAAGCACCCCTGAAAACTGCCAAGAATTTGTTTTAAGAAACTTTGGCATAATTGACCATATAACAAGAGATATTATTATTCAAAAGATAAAGAAAGAATTAGACAAAGAAATTCAAGAAGAAGAAAACGATTTACCAAAATTTATCATCATTCTTTCTTTCATTACATTTTTTTCCCTGACAATCAAAGAATATTAAGTTGGGAATATCTCCAATATGCAATTGATTTGAAAAAAATGAATCAAGTTTCATGGCCTTTAAGCATTCACTATTCTTTGATTAAAGCATTAAATGTTTTCAAGCAAAAACCAAGGAATATGTCAGGTTGCTCGATGATACCATTGGTAAGAAAATAATTTTACATTCTACTATATTATAATAAATTGTGAAATAACATTTTTTTTTATATATATTAGTATTTTTTATGTGAACACGTGGACATGATGAAGCCAATGAAGGAATGGTCGAAGGACTTAGCAAGATTTGCTAAATGGTCACTGAATGGGATGAAAAACATAGTCTCAAAAGACTATTGAAAGAATGTTGAAAGCAAAAAGGTATATACATCTAATATCGACTGTTACTTATATTTTACATATAAACAGGAAAAAAACGCTAGATAAAAATAAATTTATAAAAAAAATGCTATATAGTGCTAGCAATTTTTTTGGTGCACTAGATTATGCAAACATACATATAAATGAAAAAAAAAATACTAGATGATGATAGCATTATAACATAATACATGTTACTGAAACAGAATCATTAGAAGAAAATGCTACATAATTTTAGCATTAATAAAATATGTGATGCTCATTGAATACAGATCTCAATTGGACTAAAAAATACAACAATCAAAGAAAGGCTACTGCTTGATTCTTCCAAATTGCAATTGGCAATTATAGAAACAAAACAACAAAAAAATGAAATAGATGCTGAAGAAGAATCAGAATTGAGTGACAAAGAAAAACAAATTCAAACACAAAGCTACCACATTAAACAGTTGGAAAACGATTTGGATCAAACGAAAAGAGATCCAGAGAAGGAAAAAAGAAGTAAGAAAACAGAGGGAAAAGGAGTTAACTGTAATAGAGAAAGAAATGGAATTGTTGAAATAAAAACTTCAACAGTTTGAGAAAGAGGAACAAAAAAGAAAACTAAAGGAAGCTTTTGAAAGTATTATCCCTCCATCGTTCAAGCTGTTGAACACACAGGATTTTTAAGTACATCAAGAAGAAAACAAAGAAGAAGATAAACAAGATGATAAGAATGAAAGAAGAAGTCGGCGATTGAAAAATATCTCACCTCCTTCAATGATTAAAAGACTAAAATCAAAAAAAAGAAGGCAAAAGTAGATCCTCATTATCAGTTTGAGATAGTGTACCACAACAAAAGAGTGAAAAGTGAAGATGACAGTGAAAAACAAGAAGAAAAAAAGGAAGATAAAACAAAAAATGAGGATGAAGGAGGAGAAGAAAAAGATGGCCACAGTGAAGAAACTGAACAAGTAAAAAATGAAGACGGAAAAAAAGATGAAAGAGAAGACAGTAAAGAAAATGATGAGGTGAGTGAAAACAACAACGGAGAAACTGAAGAAGAAACCAGTGAAGAAGACAATAAAGAAGGCGAAGATTATGAAGGAGAATATGCAAAGGAGAATGAACAAAATGAAGAAAAAACTGACACGGATGATGAAGATGAGAATGAAGAATTTGTCGATGTTGATAATTACTCACCTGAAAGAAAGCAATATCGTCAAAGAAACATAGTAAAAAGCCACATTTTTCAAATGTTATAAACACAGAAGAAGGATATAATAAGAGTTTTTTTGCATGTGAGGACACATCAAAGTAAGTAGTTCATACCGAGTAAAAACTTAAATAATTTAATTGGAGTTATAATTTTATAATAATTTGAAATTTACAAATTATAAAGCACGGTAGCATGGCACAAAGATGATGGTAAGAAAGGAGGGATAACAGTGGTTCAGTCCATGCTAGAAGCTTTGCTATTTGAAAAATTTACAGATGGACAGGTATGACATTTGAAAATGCTAATAGTATCAATAAATTTTGACATTAGGAAATTCTAACTAGCACCAGCATTGTGACATTTGAATTATAACAACACGCCACTAATATAATTTTTTGTTTTGTTTTTATTTTTGTTAGTTTTTTAATACCAAATGTATAATATTAGCCTAAAAATGTAGAATGACTATAAATATTTTGATTGCACAACATAGATCTTACAAAATGCTAATTTTTCGTAACAGTATATGAAATTATTAAAAGATAGTAGCATATATCTATCATTGTCTCTATGTGTGTGTGTATCTCATAGTGTATAATTATTATAAAATGTTTATAAAAATTCAAAATACTTTATTACTATATGCTTAACCGATATTCTTTTTCTAATGCAGATTATTGATTGGTTTGTTGAAAATATACCAACATATGAACATAACTACACTTTCAGCACAATCATGACGGTAAACAATGTTATTTTGCTTTGAAATTTAATATAATAGAAAAACAAACTAATATTCAATTTTTATTTGCAGCATGCATTGCAAACAGACACTGAAAATGTAGTCTGATCATTGGTGTACCTTATGGTACAAAATATAATCATGGATTCATTTACAGAGATGATATTTTTCCCCTTGCATTACATCAATCATTGGACATTGCTAACCTTGGATTACAACCAAATGCAATAGTGTCATTATGATTCTTTAAGGCCCAGAAGATCAACAGCGGCATTAAATCAACATTACAAACAAGCTCAGCTACTTGTAAGACCATATTTTATAACCAAAAAAAATGAAAAAAATCTAACTCTACTTTTTTATTTTTTATACCAGGAAAAAAAGGTGGAAAAAATATTACAAGAAAACTGGAGGGAGAACGAAATTTTAAATAAGGAAGTTGGTACGAAGACGATAAAGCAACCACGGTGTCCACAGCAAGACCTTTCCTCATAAGCATTATTAAGTTTTAAATCTTCTTCAAGTAAACTGCACATGTATTATATTAAAAATTGCAATGCCATAATGTTCAATGCATCAAAAAAAGAAAAAAAGAAAAAGAAAAAAAAAAGAAGACGAGGTACACTGTATGTTAAAAAAGTGCTAAATGGTAATAGCAGTAAAAAAGTATAATGTATTACAGGATTTATTTTCATGTAAATGCTAAATAATCATAGCATTGCAATGTTGCAGTGTTCAATAAACCGAAAAAAGTGATAGGTTGCATTATGATTATGCAGTAGGAAATGTATGGTTATTAATACACATAGTGTTAACAAAATACTTAATGATAATAGCAGTAAAAATGTATAATATATTTTACTGTATATTTTTTTCTAAATGCTAAATGACCATATCATTATAATATTACACCACTGCCCTTTTAGTCCACTGATCTGAAAAAATTCTTCATACATTCCTATATGAAGCCCAATTTTATATGTTAAGAGAAATACTAAATGGTTGTAGCATTACATCTTTTATACCACTGCTCTTTTACTTTATTAATCTGAAGCTCTATAATAAATACCCATATAAGTCCTTATGTATCCAGCCTATGTTACTCAAGTTGATGTACAATTCTTTTAACATATCACAATTATTAAATACTTACCATGTACAAATATTTTTAGTCTGTCTGTAATGATAAAATTGTTAGCATAAATTGATAACTAGTTAACAAACAATTTTTTGTGTTTTTTTTTCTTTTTTAAATCAATAGGAATGACTGTGCTCTATATGTCATGAAATTCATTCAACATTTGGACAAAGACTCAAACCTCCCCACCGAATACAGCAAAAAAGATATCAACCTCATGCGAGCTGAAATGGTGTATAACATACTAAATGATCCACGTAGAAGTTGGAACATCATGACTTTCTTTACAAATGCAATTCTTGAAGAAGCTGAAAAAGCAGTGAAGAAAAAAACTAAAGTAAAAAGAAAAGTTGAAGACTTGGAAAATTTGAAGAAGTGATAATTGTAGTTAAATTTGAATTACCTCAATTTAAGTTGAAGTACTGATTATAGTTAAATATGAATTGACTGAAATGAAGATGAAGCGCTAACTATAGTTGAATTGATACTTGTATTTTACTGAACTTCAAATTCAAGTGGAATAGTGTTACTACTTGCAAAGCTGTAATTTGTTATACGTATGTTCTCTTAAAGGTTTGCTTCTTTTACTATAGATGTCTTGTTGTATTACTAATTGAAAAAATGTAATTACTTAATCTCTATTTTGCTCTGAAAGTTTTATGCTTGTTGTGCTTTTATATCATAATTGCTAACTGTAGAACTGCTTTGAAATATTTCTGTACATAATGATTTTGGACAAAAAAAACTGCATTGAAATGCTAAAATGAATTAACATCAATGTTGGAAAATGCTATATTGAATTTGCAATCAATTTTTTCTACTTGAATTATACCACGTCTATAAGAAAACAACATAGCTAATTCTTTCAAGTGTTCAAAGAATAACAGCTAATTAGTAATCTGAAGAACTAAAGCCAAGTAGAATAAATAAGATTTAGGACCTGAGCATGTGGTATATGCAGATCTAGTAGTTGTCCTATTTATCAGAATGATTTATTTTCTTTCCTTGCCTCTCTTATAGGGAAGTTAAAATTGATGATAATCATCTGTATATTACTATCCCTTTATTTCAGCACTGTGAATTTGCATTACATGCTATGCTATGACATGCCACAAATTTATTTCGTGCCAGTTTTTTGATTGACTGTACATGCTTTTGATTATATCTTGTGAACAAAAATTGAGGACTCACTATTTTCTCTTAGTAGCTTGATATTAAATTCAAAGGAAGAACCTCTGTAAATTATGAACATTGAATTAGAAGAAAGAAAACAGACAGAAAGAAAAAGACAGAAGATAAACAACATCAATACATCAGCTTCCAAGATGGACAAAGAAGAACACTCATTTATTTGACCTGAATGCCAATGCTCACAACAACACTTTATTGAAATCTATTGCTTTAATTTTACCTAAAGCAGCATCACTGAGTTTATTAATATATAACTGATAACCAAATTTGACAACCTTTCTAGTCTATACTAAATAAAAAAGCTAAATACAAATAGCATTATTCTTAGAATTGCTAAATTAACAAAAAACATCTGATACTAACATAACAATATTTTTTCCTCACAATACAATATTACAGTAAAAAAAAGATAATATACAAATGAAAATAATATGCCCCACAAACAAATAAAAATCACAAAAAATCCACACACAAAAGTAAACTTTTTATTAAAACAATCAATCATCACAGTACATGTACTAGTATCAGAAATAAAAAAAAAAGTATGACTAACCAAATAAGTAAACAGTAAAGAAATACAATGAATAAAATGACAGAAATAAAAAAAATTCAAATTTAAATCTTCATTGAAGCTTGACAATTCCTCTTGTTATGTCCAACTTGATTGCAATTACTACATTTATTCCGCTTACTCTGAGAATAAGAAAAACCGCCATGTCTTTTAGTAGAAGGTCTTCCAGCACCTCGAATTTCTTTAGGCGGTTTAATTGTGACTTCATCTCCGCTAACAATTGGCTTACCAACATTAGGAATTGGATTAATAGCATACGCATAACTCGGTCTAAAAGCATCAGCTGTAAAATAATAATCCATATAGTCATATACTGACTGCCTTGATTTATTCATACACTTGATGGCATATGCACATGGAAACCGGTAACTTTCCACTGATTACAAGTACACAATCTTTTTTCAAGATCAACATGATGTGATATTGGAGATCTAACTTCAAAAACATTTTCCGAAGACCTATATGTATCCCATCCAAAACCTTCATTAACTAATTGCGACAACCGTTGCTCCATACCCGGACATAAAGTTGTAGTCTAGTGATGACAGTCTTCTCTCCTCTTTGCCATTTGTTCCATTATTTTAACCTGGATTCCATCTAGACAAGATGTAATAGGCATAAATCTATCATCGACAATCCAAGAGTTAAAGCTTTCAGCCACATTAGATGAAAAAACAGTAGTTTTTTTCAAATGCTAATACAAGAAAATAGTATACTACGATTAGTAAAGTATATTACTTTCACAGCATAAAATTTCAGATATTTACATGAATGCAGGAGTGAAAAATAATATATATGATTAATCCTAAATTAATATAGCATTATGTGTTTGATAGTAGAGTCATATAATATACAGAATAATAAATGCTAAAAAATACTAGCACTATGACATATAATACAATATCAAATGTTAGATTTATGTAATATTATAATTTCATATAGAGTAACAATACAGTCAACATATAATTGTTAAAATGACAATGGAATGCTAAGCTATATCAAATCCACCAAATGGTACCATACTACATAACTAAAACAATATACTAAATAACACATGGGGAAAAAACAGAACAAAAATCAAAAGTCAAACCTTGATTGCCATTTTTTGCTGTAGCAGCTAATAAAACACCTTGTCGGCCCTTCAAAAATGCTGCATCTACAAATATCATGGGACGGCAATGCCTAAATCCAAGTAAACAAGCACTAAACCCAATGCAAATTCTTTCAAATTGATTAGTTGACGAATCCACATCCAAAGCAACATAACTTCTCGGATTAGTTTTTTGTATAGCCTCTAGATACCAATTCAAATCATTATACGACATTGCATCATCTCCATAAATTTCCTACAACGCCAATTGTTTCCCGATGTATGCATAATAATAAAAATGAGTGAAATTAAATTCTCTTCAGAAATCATTAATAATGTCTTTCGGTTTCTTCATCGGGACATCTCTAATTTGATCAATAATTAGAGATTTTACAAATCTACTAGTTATATGAACTTTCTTAACATCTCTTAACCCAGCACCACATGAATGTTCAAACCTGTAAGTCCTAATAAAAAAACGAATAAGATGTCCAGGATCTGAAGAAGCATACATGGTGAACTTACAACCTTCTTTAAACCACGAACAAATAATAGATATTCTTTCTGGACAATTCTTAACAAAAATCAATTCACGCCCTTCTTTTATTTGATAAGCCATAAGAAATTCTCTAAAATCTTCAGCACCATTGAAACAATAACCAATAAAGTCCGCAAGATTTAACTGAGATCCTTTCTTCATGATATCCTTCAAATAAGAACTTGACTCACCACAAGATTTAATATTCAAACAACCACTAGAAACTGAACTGCTCTGATGATCAGAAGTAATTGATAAACTATTACCCAAATTGAACTCCAGTGCACAAATGCTTGACTTAACACTAAAAACAAAATAAGAACTTTTCTTGTATATTTGAAAGCATAGTATGGTATGCAAATCCGAATCAGTATCAACTGTGATAACCTTATTTTTCAAACTATATAATATACCAATAGAACAAGGGGTAAGATGTGGGCAATGTTCACATATACTATTTTTAACACCAATCAAAGAACAAGTCATGTCAAGTCGAATAAAGTAGTTGTTTTCATCAAGTAAAAACAATACAAGAATACTATCATCAACATTCCTGCCAAAGAAAAAAAAGAGTGAATTAAAAAGGCAAAAGCTAACTAAAATGTAAAAGAATACATATGCAGTTAAATATAAACGGCGTTAGGCATAAAATACACTCTGCACGAGACAACAACAACAGAAAATGGTAAAAATGCATATAAAATATTGTTATAGCATCAAACAGTTTGAAAATGCTAAATGAACATAGCATCAAGCATAATGAAATCATACCCGACTTCGCCTCTCAATCTTGTACCCAGATCAGACATATTACATGCAAATACTCTAAGAATTTCAAAACAGCAGTAAAATAGTAAGAAAAGAAAAGAAAAGAAAAGTAGCCAGATCAAGCACAAAATTCAAATCGACATCGAAAAATTAGGTTAAATTTACCTTTGTTACTATACAGTGAGAACAAAAGAATAAAAAAAGACAAGAAATCCAAATCGGTACTGGTTACTCAATGACATCTCAGAATTATAATTTGCATCACGATTTGAAAGAGAAAGAAATGAGGGAAAACGAGAAGAAAGTAAAGAGGAAGAAATAATGTTTGCTCGACAAATAAAATAAAGATGTTTGGACTTCAGCCCAAAAATTTGTACGCGCGTTTTTTAGCCCAAAAAAGCGAATTGTTTGTCCTACAGCCTATTTTCCACTTTTGTGAAAATGTTAAATTTAATTTTGTATATTTGTAGTTTAGTTGATTAATGCAGGAAAAATATATATGATATTTTCATTAGGAATACTTTTCTTTTGTATTTTATTGTTTTTATGAGACATATGTTAATTATTTTCTGAATTTTTTATTATAAATTGAAATTATTAAGGTATTAAACAATGGCTTAAGACCCAACTTATAATTTTTACATAATTAAAATGAGAATATGATTTGTAACATTTCTTTTAATTAACATTTCTTTCAATTAACATTTCTTATAATCGTTAAATAAATATTTTGTTTATTGGTTTGATGATACAATATACTTATTTTTTATGTTGATATTAAATGCAACAGCTTTAAATACATAAAATTATACTGATTCATTATTATTACACATTCATTTTAAGGTTTTTATCATTCGCTCGAGTAATATTTGAAATTCAATCTATATATCATTTTTTTAAAATATTTATTCTTTTCTCTTATATAATGAGCTATGATTTTAAGAACATAATAGTTTTTAAATATCAACACGTCTTGATGTTGTTGGAAATCAAACCAACGACCTATTGTATGACAACTAAATTCCTTAGCCGAATGAACTATTGGTGTTATTCTCATCTATATATCATTTATTTATCATTTAAAAGATAAATGATATAATAAATCTATATATCGTTTATGTTTTAAACAAATGTACTAAAAGCTAAATGCTAAACTAAAAATCTATTTACATAGATATTCACTATTGAAATTTATAAAAACGTTAATTTTAAAAATTCATTAAGAATAGTAGATTTCATTTATTTTCTTAACAAATATTAAATGTTAAAATATAATAAATTGATATTTAACTGATTATTATCTATAAATATGACAATTTTTTTATATAAATATAAAAATACATAAATCACATAACAAAAATTACAAACTTAAAAATAATAAGTTTAGTACATAACTCAACCGTCTTAACAAATTTACTTTGCATTGCATAATAAATTCAATTCACTAAAAATTAATATTTATAAAATTAGTTTTCTAAATTGTGTTGTGTGCAACACATAGGTTATACGCTAGTTAAATGGGAAGTGTAACAACCCTGCTTTCTACGCCGTACAAATAAATAAATTTAATTAAAATAAAAGTGTGAATTCAATTATTGTGATAATTATATTTTGAAAATAAATTCTTATTTATTTGAAGGTAATTAATAAATGATTTCGGTTTAATAATTAAATTAATAAAATTCTTTTTAAATAATTAAATTGTTTTAAATTGAATATGAAATATTTTATAAGTATAAATCAATTTAAACTGGATTGGAATTTAATTACAAAAAAATTAAAGGAGTTTATTAAAAGAAAGAAGTGTTAATTGATTTAAATTCAGCCTAAAATCAATTTCAGCCCAAGCCCATTTCAATACCCACTTTTCTCACCTATTCAAGAAGCCTCCCTTATTTTCTTTTAACAACCCAACTCTATATCATTGAACCCTAATTCCCTCATTCTGGAAATCACGTCTCTATTAAAAATAACGAACGAAAATCGCACATTACGACTTGACGGAGCCGCGATTATTGACGTCGGCACGAGGGGAGGAGGTTAGGGAGACATGCAATTGGGGCCCGGTAGTATCGAGTTAGAGGCGATGATGGACTGCTGCTGTCAGGAAGGTCATTGCAACCTCGACTGGAGCATCGTCGTGTGTGAGTGGCGACCTCGAGCAGTGGCTGGAGAAGCAAGTTCGTGCAGTGTTGGGGCTATGTGCTTACGAGCGAATGGAGGAAGCAAGGCGACATGGTGCGTGAAGTTTGGAGCAGCATAGTTGATGCGTATGGTATGCACGGTGGCTGTCGTTGCAAGGCACGAATTTGATGACGATAAGTGAACTCGAGCATCGATTCGGTGAGTGTATACTTACAACTATATTTAAATTCCTTTGCAAGTTATATATATGTATCACTACGCCATAGATGGCCTACTGCAACGAAATTACATGGTGTTGCTAGCTATAATGTAACGATAGGTATGCTGATTTTTGTCTATTACAACACTCGCTTCAAGGTGTTAGCATAGGTATCAACAAGATGTTGCAGTAGCTATAGATGTATTCAAATTAAAAAATTAATAAAATTAGCAATCCGCGTGAATACGATCCAACGGTCTACATTTAATCTGGTTGTTAAAATGGATCACCACTGCAATTTGCCCCAAAATTTCGTTTTACCACCTGAACTAGTTTAGAGTAGATCCCCTTTTGGTTTTCATTTCAATTCGCTTCCTCCCATTCGCCTCCGCCACCAAATTGTCACCCTCCTCTTCTTCTGCTTCCTCATTCGCCTCCGCCACCAAATTGTCACCCTCCTTTTCTCGTATGTGATAATGGCTGCTCCTATCTTGTTCCTCTTTTGCTCTGAAATTAGGGCTTTGGCCTCATGTTCGCTCCTATGAGATTAGCTAGGGCTTCGGCCTTGTCTTCGCTCCTATGAGATTAGCTAGGGCTTCAGCCTTGTGCGATTAGGGCTTCGGCTAATATCGAAGGACCCGATTGATTGTCGATCGATTACAATTGCTGTTCTTCTGATTTGCTTTGGCAATCGATCGTCTCCTTGCTTCGAATACAGCTCCTTCGATTTTGCTTGAGTTCAACTGTGTATTCGGGTATGTAATTTGTTGCTTTTACTTTACTGTATTGCTTGCTTGAACTCGATACTATCTGCCGATGATGTTAATGTGTTTATATAGGGTTCGAACCCCTAGATTTACGTTCGTATATATCTGTTTGAATTTGTCAACTAATTTATCTCGGCCACTTGAATTTGTATCACTTCTGTTTTCCATTATCATGTATATATATATGCATTCATGTATGTATATATGTGTTTGTTGTTGCACTTGAACATGTATATATGTTGCACTGGGTTTGTTTTTTATTTGATGTTGAGGCCTTCTCTTGTATTTAGTTGCCTTCGAGTCATATAAGTTTCTTTCCCTTGTGCCAGTCTTGCTTTGTTTTGGTCTTGGCCATTCACTTGTTAAGGCTGCTTGTTTCATTGATGCATGTTTTTGTATTCACCACTTTGCATTGGTCATTGTATATCTATGCACTGGTCCTTTGAGCCTGTTTGCACTGCCTATATATATACATGCTGTTTCACACATGTATATATGTATGGTTGCTTTCATATGGTAGCTAGACTTGCTCGAGTTCATATTTCTTATATTATCTGACTTCGGTCATTTTTGAAATTGCTGCAGCTCATTCACTTGACACTTCTGTTGGTCTGTATTTTTGAATATGGTTGGAGTTTTGGTTTAATTGTGAGTTTGAGTTCTTTTGTTGAGCTCTGTCCATTGTTGTTTTATGTTTGGCATACAAGTCTGGTATAGTTTGCTCTGACCAATTCATTGAGCATGCTGTTTATTTCTGTAGCATGCTTCTGTTTCATTTTTGTTCTTGTGCATTGTCAACTGCTTGGACCTTGTTGTGCATACTTCTGTTTCATTTTTGTTCTTGTGCATTTGGTTTATTACTGTTGCATGTTGTAGTGTTTTACTTGAATCTTGGTTGCACTGTCCACTTGAGTTCATTTAGCTCTGTCCTTTGTTTGGTTCATCTTGTAGTCTGGTACATTGTTTCATTTTGTATGCATTTGCTTGTATACTTGAATCTGGTTCATTCCAGAAAGTTTTGTTCATTGTATATGTTGTCTTGACAATTTTCTTGAACTTGCACCTGCGTTGAATCCAGCTAATAGCTCGGGTTTGACCTTGTGCTGATATCATGATTTTATTTGTATTTCACTTGAGTTGAACCCGTCTTTTGATTTGGGTTTGACTTTGTGCTCACATGTCCCTGTAACTTTATCAAGTGTATATCGGTGTGCACGGCCTTGTGGCATGTACAATGATACACTGTGCATGTCACAAGTTGTTCGTGTGTGATGAATTCAAAATTAAATGATGACGAACAACCCAAATAACTGAGGCAAATAATATTTTCAAAATTACATTTTATTTTATACTGCAAAAATATTTCCTTTTCAATTTTACTGCGTCAGTGTGTATTTTTGCAGATTGCTCAGATGTTGGATTCAATCTGAAATGGAGTTGAAGACAGGTTTCAAAGAAGGCTCGATCTTCCGAAATCGGATGAATCGGGCGGTGCCCACTTGTTCCGCCGGGACTGCGGTGCCCCGGACCCCCGCCGGCGCTGCGCCCGGACCCGCTTCTCGCCTCGCCTTCGGCTCGGCACTCGGCTCATCATATATTTATCAGTGTCGGTGTCTGTATAAATTGAAACTGCATATGTAATGAGTGAACTGAGTAATGTAGTGAGGAATATCTGTATATGTGAATATCAGTGTTATTTATCATTGAATTGTAAAATAGTGGAGTCAGGAATTTGTACTATTTTAAATGTTGAAATAAAATATTTATTTAAATAAATTACTGTTTGAATATCAAATTCTGTGCAATAGCATTTTATTAAATAAATATTTATTTCTATTAAAAAATCAAATATGCTCTACATTGTGGGCCCCACAAATTCAGAAAGTTAATATCTATAGCAACATTTTGGAATGTTGGTACAAACACCTATGGATGTTGCTATAGACCCAAATAGGGTTCTATTGCAACAATATTTCTTATGTTGCCTTAGATAGTCAAAATGTTGCCTTTGAGGTCTGCGGCAACGCGGCAAAATGCATCACCGAGAAAGTGTTGCCTTTGCCCTTTTTTAGCCTTCAGCAACATTTTTTGGCACATCCTGCATCACTTCTTTGGTGTTGTAGTATGCAATCTATGGCGTAGTGTATTCTGTTTAATATTTGAAGAGCAAAGTTGAACTGAATTGTTTAAGATTGATTGATGTTTGATATTTTGAAATATTATGGTGATATTGGATACGAATTGGTTTTGATGTTAAGAGGAGTTTTGTATTTGTTGGATGTTCGAATGCAAATGAGATGTCGTCCATTATTGTGTAATTTATTTAATGTAGCGCCAAGGCACCCAGCTTTATGTTGGGGGCTACCTTAGTCGGTGGTTAACTGCCGATCGAACACACTATTTGATCGCAGTTAACCGTCGATCACAGTGTAAACTGAAAGAAAAAACATTTTGGTAGCTCCTAGCATAAAGCTAGTTGCCCTTAGCATCATACTTTATTTATATTGTGTGTATATTGTATGGACGGTCGGAATCGATGTAACTTGATTCGGGCCAAATGATAAAATACATTTTGATGATTAGTTGATGATTTTGGAGAAATTTATTCCATAATTTATATTTTTGAACATTAAATTGATCTTCTGGTTTTTAAAATATTCTAGAAAGCTTCAATAAATTATATTTGGTATTTTAAAATTAAATTGAAGTATATTCATAAATAAATAAAACTGATTGGAAAATAAAATAATTTCTTGAAAATTATTTTGGACATAAAAGTTGTTTTGAAATTAAGTTATTCTTAACTTTTAGAATATAAAGTGAAGGCTTTGAATTATAAATTCTAGTTTGAAATGAAAAGAATTATTTTGGTGATTTATAAATACATTTTAAAGTATTATTTGGTTATAGAAAATTATGAAATGGTTTTTGTAATTATTTTTATTTATAAAGTGACTTTGGAAGTTTTGGAAAATGTGTATAAGATATGGAAATGAACTTTTGTATTTAATTCTATTTGTGATTATATAAAAGAATTTATGGTATTATCCAATGATTAAGAATATAAGATATATATTCTACCTATTTGTTTAAATATTATTCTACCACCCTATTGTATTTCATGTTACTTTTATGTCGACTTATTTGTTATGAATGATTCACCGTTGATATTGATTGAGTTATATTTTAAGATGATACGGTGATGACATCTTTCTATTTGATTTATGAGATTTTATTCTATGTGATAAGAAACTAGAAGAAATGGTTTAGCGATACTGTCTAGTATGAGACTTTCAACAACACTATTCTAATTATTCTTTGGACTCGTTATATAGAATATCGAAGGAGCGAGTGTGATGTGTGAGCATTAAATAAATAGACTAGTAATGCACGGTGGTATGTGATGTTATTGTATTATTTATTCAGTTATTCTTTGCTCGTGGATGACACTCATATAGGAGTATGTTGCGTGTGACTCGCTGCAGTGAGCATTTATTGTGGCTACTTGTTAGCTATATATCTTTCGTACATTATGGATCTATCTACCTTTGTCAAGCACCCTTTATGTTTCAGAAGTGAACCAGATTGGCCAGTTTCCACCATGGCGGCCTGATCGAGGAGATTGCGTCCCCCGATCCACGGCACCATTGTTGTATATTATATTTGATGCACATCATTAGATTCGGTTGTCCCTTGTGTCGTATAGGCCAACAATCAGTTACCATAGGGGCACATGTTGGTACTCATGGCCGAAGAGGCAACGTGTTGTTAAGCATATGATGGATCATTCTCACGATACCGAAAGGGGAGAGATAATGTTAATTGATGATTGTAGGGGTCGTGTCATATGGAGCATGTGTGGCTCCTGGATCAAGCAGACGTGCTGTCAGTCTCCTCTCTAGTTTCGGTGTATGTGTATGTATGTGGGTGGTAGATAGACATATACTATGTTTAGATGAGATTATACCTAAGACTGTGTCCATAGTATCGTAAACCCTATATCCTTCTCAGGCTGACGTTTTATTCTTTTTAGACGGACGACCTACTTATTATTGATTATATTTGGGTATTGTTTTGAGCTGGCTCAAATCTTTCTTATTGATTTTTGGTGATTTGATGGTGATATTATAATGTGAGATTGAGAGATATATTTGGGCATTATTGTATTGTAGACTGACTATATTTGGTGAGATCTCCTTTATTTAAGATTTCTAAATTTTGAAGATGATTTGTACGGAAGGTTCATCCATTAGATATGGTTTCTTAGTTTTCTACTGATTTGATTTATATGGGTGATGATATTTTTATACTGGGTTTTGTCTTGATTCATCTTATACGATATTTGTGATAGTTTGAGGTAACATTATTATATTTACATCTAGTACATGCAGAGTTCCATATTTATTGGCCTTAGATTTAGATATAGTCTGACCTGTTTATTATGTATATAATACTTGGGTTAGTCTGAGGCATTTTAAGTTTAGGGACAATGAGATCAGCTTTTATATTCTGGGCATAGAGGAGACTAGATATTTGGTATTGTAGATAATTTATCATGTATTGTATAGTCTCTAGTGTGTATATTCTTGTGATGTGTACTGGACACATTTTGTATATTGTATATTATATATTATCGCTATGATAGACTTTGTGTTCTCTGTTATTTATTGTATATTGTGTATTGTTCTATCCTGAAGGCATACATGTTTATTGTTTTGTGTCGATACTGTGTACGCATAGGTGAATTATTTATTCGATGTTTAAATACATACCAATGTTAGTTCAAGGGAATATTCACATGTGTGCCTCATATTGCCTTATTCTCCGTATTATCTGACAGTATTATCTAGTAATGCTTTTGGGTGGTATGGGTATAGAGGTGGTGGTGTTACAGTTGGTGTTAGAGCAGGTTAAGAACAATGTATCATATATAAGAACACGAGTCTTAACCTTGGAGAGACTTATAGTCTCTGTTCCATTGGGTGTGTTGGGTAGTTATACTATATTAAAGTCTAGTACGAGTATATGATGATTACTGGGGTAATTATCTAGGATCGTACCTATTATTTTTTCTGATACGTATTATTTTATCCCTATCCTTTGGTATATTTGTCTTAAGGGTGTAATTTAAGTTGTGAATGGAGGCAGTGGAATAAAGGGCTTTTAGTCAGACCAGTGGTGTTGGCCTTAGTGAAGATGGATAGATCTTTATGTGGCAAGTAGAGGAGAAGGATCCAATAGTGATCAGCATGCACAACGGATGCTTATAAATAACTTTCTACTGAAGGTGTTTGTTGTTTGTTTGTTTGATGTATGTTTAGTTGTATTAATTCTTTATTTTCAGTTGGCTTAGCCTAGAATGCGGGAATTGAGTAGGAGTTATCACCCAAATATTTCTAAAACCACTTGAATCTGGATAGAGCCAATATTAATAGAAGCTAGGAGTTTCTTATACAAATGAAAACTGCAAAGGGATAATAAATTGTTTAATAAAATAATAATATATATAACTAAAGTGTGATGAAATAAATAAATTGTATTGAATGCTTGCTTGTGAATGTATATGGTTGGTTTCTAGATCTTCGATTGCATAATTTTGTGTTGATAGTGGTAGATTATTTGGGTATTAATGTAACCCCATTAATATGTGAATCTACTAAAAGAAAACATATGATTTTGGCAAAGTATGAAAATTAATAACATATAGAAATAGTTAGAATTTTTTTATATATTTAAACTCGTGTTAATTTATCCGTTGAGCGAATTTAAGAATTCTGGTCGATGTGTCTATGCCAGCGTTATTGATAGGGATTCCTAAATACTAGAATGAGACATCTCGATACAATCTTTTGAAAAGAAAATAATATTAGGGAAGAATGCAATATTTTGAAATAGAGTACAATGTGTTGGAAAGAAAACAATGTTTTAAGAATGGAGAACTATTGTTTAATATGTGTGTGTGTGTGTGTAGAAAGATTTTGGAAATATCGTAAATTATATTTATAAAGTAACTAATGTTTCTAAAATAATATTTTTAGAGATGTTTGAGATGACGACGACGACGATAACAGTAAAATACGTGGTTTGGGAAAAAAATTGTGTATTAGTATTTTATTTAAGTTATTTAGCAATTTTAATTTGCAAAGAAGAAAAGTATTTAGTTATTATAAATTGAAATATAGTTGGAATTAATGAAATTTAAGGTAGAATTATTTCTAGTTTGAAATAATATGGGGGTGTGTGTGTGTGTGTGGGGTTCGAATTTAAAATTTGTTGAAGATAAAAATTTATGAGATAATATTCAATTGATTTTAAAGTAGAAAGCTTTTATGGAACAAAGTTGATTTATTTTTAAAATTGAAAAGTTTTGTTGGGTTTGAGTATGTATTATAATATAGTAAAGTGATTAATGAAGTAAAGAAGAAGCAAAAGTTTTGAAAATATTTATAAATGTTTTGTTAAAAATCTTACTATTTGAATTTAGTTTCAAAATCATTCATTCCTATTATAGTTTGATTCTCAAATTTTGATTCAAAGCATAATTAAAATTACTATTGAGAAATATTATTATTCACTCCGCATTGGCATATATTTGGTAAAAGCAATCCAAATTTTTTTGGCAAAGCAAAGCAATCCAAATTTTAGTGTTTCATAAAGAAGCTAAAAAAGAAATTGTTTTGAAGAGAATACTATGTTTTGAAGGAAATAATAATAATAAGTAAAGTGAATTATGATTGATAAAATGAGATTATTTTTATATTCATTGCTAGTTATATATTTCTATACTCTTATGCTTAAGATATGTGCATCGGTAGAGAAAATATATAACATTTGTCATAATATTGATATTTTGAATTTAATTTTATCTTTAAAAAAAAATATAAAGGAGGTATTTTATATAAGTAATTAAGAAAAAAAATTAAAAAGGGTAAGCTTTTCGACAATGAAGCAACAATGGGGAAAATGATGAGATAAAGTAAAGGAGTTGGAAAAAGAATGCGGTTATGTCTTTTGGCAAGGAAATAAAATTCATAAATGACCACTTCAATTTGTTCTATTTTTATTGCTATAACTTTTGATTTTGTGAATGAATATTAGTGAATTTTCTTTCATTTGGAATGCAACGACCCGTACTTTTAGCTATTTTAAATTATTAAATTTAATGTGATTATTGGATAAAAATTAGTAGAAATAATAATTTAATTATTTATTATTGTAGTTTATTGAATATAATAAAATGTTGAAATAAACAATTCCGAAGATTTTGGCGATAATAAATATTGAAATAAAATTCTATATATTGAACGTGTTTATAATCAATGGTTGGGATTGAATAATGAATATTAAATTACTGCAAAATGGGAGTAGTTGTTTTATTATTTGAATTCGTTTTAAAATTAAATTTTATAAGTTAAATAACTTATATTGAAATATGGTGATTTATTGGACAATTAAATTATTTAAAATTTAATGTTGGAATTATTTAAATAATTGAATCTTGAATTAATGTGAATGAAAATGATATCGGAAGTTGATTTAAATTTTGTTTAAATATGAATGAAGATTGTTAATTTTTAAAATTGAATTTAAAGTGATTAAATTAAATTCTGAGAATTACTTATTTTAATTGACGAGTAAAAATAGCCATTTTGGCCACTGTCTCGGATTTCGATGAAACCAGTTTCATCAGATCCGTAATAGTGAGTTATTGTAGGATTTCAAGTTTTGTAGCGATCAGACTTGTCTTTTGCCGTGCGAGCTTAAAACGCATAGAAATTAATTTAAGGAACTCGATTAAAATTAATTGATTTTGAAAAGCCATCTTCCGAATACGATCGAATTAGGCCTCGAAACTAGTTTCTTTGTGTTCAGAATGGAGGTAAAACATTATGAACACCAAACGGCATGCTTCGTTATGAGTTCGGAAATTTCGCGGGTCATTTGGATCGGAACTTATATAAGGCCATGTTACTTTAGTCAAACCCTAGCATAAGAAATCACGGCCGCATCTCATAACATTTTAATGGCCGTTATTCCACCTTCTTCTTCCTTCGATTTCTCCAAATATACTCATCGAAATTAAAAACTTCCAAAAGCAAAGTTGTAGAGCTCGATGAGTTTTACACATTCAAAGGTGGAATCGTGGCGGAACGTCTCGGAATCTCCTAGATCTACGCTTGAAGGGCGCGTGTGTTTTGGTCTCTCGAGGATGATTGGCGATGGCGGGGTCGACCATATTTGAGGCGATGGTAGACGGGTGCAAGGCGTATCGTTTGGCCTAGGTGGATCGTTGACCGATGTTCGTTGGAGTGCGCATGGATGATGGTTTTGAACGCGTGATGGATTCTATAGTCGACATGGGAGAGAGGCTGTGTTTGGGAAGAATAGGTTCGGGGTTAAATGTTTTTTTGTTAATTAGTTTATTAATTGTACTACTAATTCGTCAATGTTTAAAAACTCATAACTTTTCCATGCTAGGTCTGATTTGAGCAAAACAAGTGGCATTGGAATCGTATCGACGAAGGTTGCGTCATGGAGTTGGTTTGAAATTTATTTGACTCTGAAATATGAAATATTTTCAATTTCAAATAAAAGGTGAGTGTTTTATAATGCTCACGACGTACTAAATTATTTTTATGCTAGTTAAATTGATTTTCTGAAGTGATTTAAATTATTGATTGTTGTTTGGTAAATTTAACTGACATGGAAATTGATATGGAAAATTATATGTTAGGAATTTTGAATTTACAGTTAAATTGAAATTAGAATTAAACTGTTGGTAAAATCCCCGATTATTGATAATTG
Organism: Allium fistulosum; assembly: GCA_030737815.1. Classification (NCBI taxonomy): domain Eukaryota; kingdom Viridiplantae; phylum Streptophyta; class Magnoliopsida; order Asparagales; family Amaryllidaceae; genus Allium; species Allium fistulosum. The sequence continues at coordinate 1,347,846,438 of CM060902.1, forward strand.
GTTAATTGTTGTGATTTATTGACTGTTTGGATGATGGATTGTGATGGATGCCAATTGGTAGAGGTTTTGGATGATTAGATGTTTATTTATTTTTATATATCATGTTGTCACCCTATAAATTATTTGACAGTTTATAAACTGTTATTTGAATTATTTCGAATAAACTAAGAAATAGGTTGAAATGATATATACCTATGACATTTATTTTGGATTGAAATGATATATATCCATCTCTGAATTAAATTGAAATCATTGATTCACTTGGCCATAAGATAGAAAATTATATACGGACACCGGATTGGTTAAATTAAATGATTTAAAAATTTTTGATTTGAAATTATTTAAATGATTTGATTTAAAGTAGAAAAAATCAACTTTATGGAAATCGAATTATTTTCGAATTCGAGTTTTGAAATATTGAATATAAAATTTGTAAAAGAAATCGTTTAAAGAATTTGATTTGGAATTTGAAGTTATAATTGAATTATGGAAATCAAAAATTGTTTGAAGGTTGAATTTTATTCGAACTTTGAAATTTGTATTAGAAAAAGAGGTTTAATTGATATTTCAAACTTTGGCTCGAAATCGAATTATTTTAAAAGATTTAAACATTGAATTGAACATCGAAGTTAAATTTAGTTTAAATGATTTAAATCGATACTTCGAAATCGAACTCGAACTTGATATATATTGAAATGGTTTGAAATTGAGAATTGAACTGAAATTTATTCAAGTTGGAATTGAAATTGAAATCAGTTGGAATTGAAAGCGAAATTAAATTAATTGAAAGTGATTGTGATAAAAAGAAAATTTATTATTAATATGAATTGAAGTTATAAAATAAAAATTTACTTAAGTAAAGTTAATAATGAACCAATGAGGTGAATCAATGAATTAATATGAACTTAAGATATGAAGTGACAATAATAAACATGTGTTGAGTTATGTAAAATGTTTATAATAAACTTAAATGGTTTATAAATAATATTACCGTTGAAATACTAAGTGGCGATGAAGTAAAAATTTAACTTAAACAAGGCTAAATGGAATAATTTTATAAAATGGTTCATAAATGAACTTATATGAAATATGTTAAACAAAAAGTGAAACAATTGAAATTTAACAAATTGAATTGAATAAATTGAATGTGAATGAAATAGACGTGAATAAATTTGAAGTGAACCAATTAAATGTTAATAAAAATTGGACGTTAAAAGAAATGATAGTGTATAAATTAGATGTTGACATTGAAAATGTAAATTGTGATAGTTTGAATTAATTAGATGAATATTATTTGGTTGGATGATTTCTTTGGTTGTAAAGTTTGTTATAACTGTTTTGATTGCATATGATTGGTTTATCGTGTATTCGTGCTTGTGTTTATGGTTTGGATTCACAATTCATGCTATGTGATTCTATTTAACTCATATATGCTTTCTATATCTTCACAAGTGACTAATATTCTAAATTGAGTTGAGATAGGTACATAAGAAGACCGTTTGGACGTATACGCAAATTAGATTTTTCTTTTGCTTGCTTAATACGAGCGAACTCGCTTGTATTAATAATAATAAGGTACGTATCTGGATTACATACCGCACTTTTATATTTTTCCCTACGTGATGCCTTATCATTAAGATGAGATGTATATTTGATATATATTTGGTATATTTGTGATATATATTATATTGTAAAAAAAATTCGATCCCTTTTCAAGGACGAAAAGTTTTGAGTGGGGGAGAATGTAACGATCCGTACTTTTAGCTATTTTAAATTATTAAATTTAATGTGATTATTGGAAAAAAATGGATAGATATAAAAATTTAATGATTTATTATTGTAGTTTATTGAATAATGAATATAATAAAATTTTAAAATAAACAATTCTGAAGATTTTGGTGATAATAAATATTGAAATGAAATTCTATATATTGAACGTGTTTATAATCAATAGTTGGGATTGAATAATGAATATTGAATTACTGTAAAATGGGAGTAGTTGTTTTATTATTTGAATTCGTTTTAAAATTAAATTTTATAAGTTAAATAACTTATATTGAAATATGGTGATTTATTGGATAATTAAATTATTTAAAATTTAATGTTGGAATTATTTAAATAATTGAATCTTGAATTAATGTGAATGAAAATGATATCGGAAGTTGATTTAAATTTTGTTTAAATATGAATGAAGATTGTTAACTTTTAAAATTGAATTTAAAGTGATCAATTAAATTTATGGAATTACTTATTTTAATTGACGAGTAAAAATAGACATTTTGGCCACTGTCTCATATTTCGACGAAACCAGTTTCATCGGATCCGTAATAGTGAGTTATTATAGTGTTTCAAGTTTCGTAGCAATCGGACTTGTCGTTTGGCCATGCGAGCTTGAAGCGCGTAGAAATTAATTTATGGAATTCGATTAAAATTAATTGATTTTGAAAATCTATCTTCTGAATACGATCGAATTAGGCCTCGAAACTAGTTCCATTGTGTTCGAAATGGGGGTAAAATATTATGAACGCTTGGCGGCACACTTCGTTTGGAGTTTGGAAATTTCACGGTTCATTTGGGTCGGAACTTATATAAGGCCACGTTCGTTTAGTCAAACCCTAGCATAAGAAATCATGGCCATGTCTCATAACATTTTAATGGCTGTTATTCCACCTTCTTCTTCCTTCGATTTCTCCAAGTCTACTCATCGAAATTAAAAACTTCCAAAAGCAAAGTTGTAGAGCTCGACGAGCTTTACACATCCAACGGTGGAATCGTGGCGGAACGTCTCGGAATCGCCTAGATCTGCGTTTTAAGGGCGCGCGTGTTTTGGTCTCTCGAGGACAATAGGCGGCGTCGGGGTCGACCATATTTGGGGCGATGGTAAAGGGGTGCGAGGCACATCGTTTGGCCCAGGTGGATCGTTGACCGGTGTTCGTTGGAGTGCGCGTGGATGATGGTTTCGAACGCGTGATGCGTTCTGTAGTCGACCTGGGAGAGGCTGCGTTCGGGAAGACTAGGTTAGGGGTTAAACGTTTTTCTTAAATGCTAATTAGTTTATTAATTGTACTACTAATTTGTCAATGTTTAAAAACACATAACTTTTCCATGCGAGGTCTGATTCGAGCAAAACAAGTGGCCTTGGAATCATATCGACGAAGGCTACGTCATGGAGTTGGTTTGAAATTTATTTGACTCTGAAATATTTTTCAGTTCAAATAAAAGGTGAGTGTTTTATAACTCTCACGACGTACTAAATTATTTTTATGTTAGTTAAATTGAAATTCTAAAGTGATTTAAATTATTGATTGTTGTTTGGTAAATTTAACTGACATGGAAATTGATATGGAAATTTATATATTAGGAATTTTGAATTTACAGTTAAATTGAAATTAGTATTAAACTGTTATCAAAATCCCCGATTATTGATAATTGGTTAATTGTTGCGATTTATTGACTGTTTGGATTATGGATTGTAATGGATGCCAACTGGTAGAGGTTTTAGATGATTGGATGTTTATTTATTTTATATATCCTGTTGTCACCATGTAAATTATTTGACAGTTTATAAACTATTATTTGAATTATTTCGAATAAATTAAGAAATAGGTTGAAATAATATATACGTGTGACATTTATTTTAGATTGAAATGATATATACATCCCTGAATTAAATTGAATTCATTGATTCACTTGGCCATAAGATAGAAAATTATAAACGGACACCGGATTGGTTAAATTAATTGATTTTAAAAAAAATCGATTTGAAATTATTTAAATGATTTGATTTAAAGAAGGAAAAAATCAACTTTATGGAAATCGAATTATTTTCGAACTCGAATTTTGAAATATTGAATATAAAATTTGAAAATAAATCGTTTAAAGAATTTGATTTGGAATTTGAAGTTATAATTGAATTATGGAAATCAAAAATTGTTTGAAGGTTGAATTTTATTCGAACTTTGAAATTTGTATTAGAATAAAAGGTTTAAATTGATATTTCAAACTTTGGCTTGAAATCGAATTATTTTAAAAGATTTGAACATCGAAGTTAAATTTGGTTTAAATGATTTAAATCGATACTTTGAAATCGAACTCGAACTTGATATAGATTGAAATGGTTTGACATTGAGAATTGAATTGAAATTTATTCAAGTTGGAATTGAAATTGAAATCAATTAGAATTGAAAGCGAAATCGAATTAATTTGAATTCGAAATCGAAATCGAATTTAATTGGATTGAAATTGGAATCGAAGTTAATTCGAATTGAAATTGGAATTGAATCAATTTAAATTGGAATGGAAATTGAAATTGATTTGAATTGAAAATTTTGGAATTGAATCAGTATGACTTTGAAACTATTTTCAAATAAATTATTTTAATATAAACTATTTAAAATCTATCTTTTTAAATATTTAAATTACTTTGATTTTCCAAACTATTTAATTTTATAAAACATTTTAAATACTTAAATCATTTTATATCAAACTATTTTAAATCATTTAAAAAAAATTCCAAACTATTTTCTAAAATTCAAACTGGAAGGCTTATATTTAAATCATGGATTTAAATACGAATTGGGTTAAATTGAATTTATAACCCAAATGGAAATTCGAAGTAATTTTGAATTGGAACTAAAATTGAGATATTAAGGCGAAGATGATTTTTAATTGTAATAGTATATTTTGAGTAAATATGATATTTCGAAATGAAATTGATTTTTGAAGCGAATATGATATTTTGACATCAAGTATGAATCGTTTCGAAATATAAAAGTACCAATCTGTGTGTAAAACGACATTTGGTTGTTAAAGAGACCGGGGCCTCTTATTGGCATACTCTCTGTCAATATTGGAACCACTTTAACAACTGTGTACGCAGAGGAGACTCTAGAATGAAGTGGTTGGATTTGGTGTCGTTTGCTGGATTTGAAGGAAGAGAACGATGATGGATAGCATTGACTTTCGAGTCGTAATTAAAATGACTAAAGCAGGAGCCATAATCAAGCCAAGTGGGGTCGCTCCTCCGATCGGACATACTTAATCGATACCATATCTCTTACTTTGTGATTGATTGGTGGCCACCCTTGATTACAGGAGTGTTGTTCGAAGTGGGCGGTAGCTGCGGCTATGCGTTACCACCAGCCTGGTTCCGCAATCCGGTAGAATCCTACCGTGGATGTAGCCTCATGCGCCATGTCATATTATCCTGATCGCGCCCACTACGACTTTTGTTTTGTGTTGTACCTATGGAGTGCTCCCTGATAGCCCACCAGTTTACGGTGGAGTTTACAGTACTGTATAGACTACGATGGTTATCTAAAAATGTGTTGAGGGGGATAATGGTAACTCCTTAACGCTATTTTTCAATATTTATTTTACTAATTAGACGTTAAATATGTAGCGTATTCTAATATATATAAATATTTTGATGGATCCTTAAGAGATGGAAAATCCCGTAACATCTCTTGAGTTATTGCACGCACGTTATACACTGGACAGGAGATGTGAAATCCCATAAACATCTCTGATGCTATTACACTCATGCTATATGTGATATTTATTTGACTCACATAAGGATATTTTAGTCCTGACTCGAATGTTTTTGTCTTTTCATTATGCTCGGGTCAACCCTGAGTATTTCAGCGCATTGAAGATCATTTTCTGGAGGACGAAGACGAAGATTTGGTATATTATTACTATTATTATTCCCTGCATCATGTTGTTCTTCTACATTTTATTTTGTTTCTGTTGTATATATAACTCCGATAAATTTTGTATAAATTATAATCATATGTATAGTAAACAGCTTCATGAACTATTTATTTGATTATTATATTTTGTTATTCCGCTGCGAGATTCTGTGTTTTTTTCTTCCTCTTTTCATATTTTTCTTAATTAACCCCATTGATTATCTATGTTTCAGATTGTTTGAGTTGGACATGTGTGGATTATTATCAATTTAAACTCTCCGAAATATGTGTTGTCACATGGAAAATAAATTAATATATAATAACTTTCATGTTCGTCGCTTTTTGAAAATTTAGAGTTTATAATATTTAAACGTGAAGTAAAAGGAAGGTATTTTGCTATATTTAAATGTAAATTGTTTTTTTGGAACAAGGCTTTGTTCCTCTTGTTATTGTAAAAAGAATTAATATTTACAAACAAAAAAGGCCTAAAGCAGGCCCCAAAACTAGAAAATGAAAGAACAGCCATCCAAATTAGAAACACACGGTATCTATGGCCCAAAATAGAAAACAAAATGCATAGCAGCTCAATACGAACCGAGTCAAAACATAAGCCTTCCCGTACCCGTTACCTAGACCATCCAACCCTTACTAGATCTAACTGCATCAAATCATTCAGTGCAACTCAAGATTAGATTAAACTTGCTAAAAATCATGGCGATGCTTTCATTTCCAACTGAAAATCTCCAAAAGAAAAGATGAGAGAAAACTGAGCATTTCTAATCTAAAAAGCACACGCGCTATAAAATCTTCAACGGGCCAAACTATTTTTACTCTAAGCCGAGTATATTAATCTGGCAAAAGGCCAGGCTATTGTAGATTTTCGGATGAGGCACCAGTATATTAATTAGCGCCTAGTATACCAAGTCCATTATATTAATTGGGGCTAGCATATTAATTTGGAACGTTCCATTGGTTGAAAGAAAAGAGTGAGGCGAGCTCTGTAACCAGTTGTCCACTTCGAGTGAACAATAACAGTTACATTTAGGAGCAGAGCGAACAAGCCCTTAACCATCACTTACTCCAAATATCCATCTTTAGCTTTAAACTGTGCAAAAAAATAACTTGAGTGTCCCGTTTTTTGCAGCTGAGAGATCAAGGGATAACTTGCAGTCAGCAACCATCCAAAACTTGCTCGTTACAGACATGTTTGTAAATATTCTTTAGCGAAATGTAAATTAGGCTTCTGTATGTAATTTGAGAAGCGAGCACAGTCCTGGATGAGGCAAAGAACGAAGAATTTCAATACCTCATATAGGAGTCCAACTTTAGGTAAGAAAAAGCAGCCACTTCAGTTTGTAAAACATCCTCACTGAGAAGTTGTCTAATAGTCTTTTCATTTCCAGATCCGAAAACCCCTACAACAGCATTATCATAATGTAAGGATAAATGCAAATTTAAAACAAACCTGGCCAAAGCCTAACTAGTTGACGAAACGAAGATAAGAGCATATATGATTGGACAATCAGTAAGTCATGATTTGGCAAAGATCGAGGGATAAGGGCCCTTATTCCCAATTTTCACAAATAATCTCATCACTGTGGTTAATTGATTGCCTATGCTTGGATTTAGTTAATCTGATAAGCACCATATGCAGTATGGTGAAACACACTTTCTCCCTTTCTGATTTAGGTCAATAATTGTTATTAAAAATCCTCTCATTCCTTTCTTTCAAAATCTGCCAAATGCACACTAAAAACAAAAATTTTGCCAAGTCACTACTTCTGCACTTGATGTTGAACTGGTATTATATATTTTGGGCTTTTGACCCTAACAACAATACATTAGTATGGTTTGCTAGCCATTGCAACTTAATCCTACACCATTTCCATACATAGGCTGAAAACTTGCACACATAATATAAATGTCCTACACTTTCACTAGCCATGTTATATAACATGCATGTTGGGTCAACATATAAATGTTTATGTATAAGTCCATCCTTTGTAGGGAGATATGGCCTTGAAACTGCAAATAACTGTTTTTGGATAATTAATTTTGGCCCATATCCATTTCCACCATGAATTTTGATCATACTTGACCCTGATATTTTCCACCACCTTTTTTAAAATGAAATTCTCTTTGTCTATACAAGTCAAACAATATTTTTCATGATCTGAATAGATACTGATACTTTCCGTATCCAACCAAATATTTCCCATGTAACTGAAACGTTCAGAATGGCAAATGTCATCCTGAATAAAATGACCCACCACCATTCTTTCACCTCTTACAAGTAGCATAGTTTCCACCCCCAGCCTATTAACTAACGTAATACCTTTCAGCCACGGGTTATACCGGAGACTCGTGCTCATCCCATCTACAATCTGCTTTTTGAAACATTTAAGTGCATTAGGTCTTATCTTAAGCATGTATTTCCACACCAGACACATCATTTCGAATATTGCATTCCCAGATAGATTGTGACTTTAGATATTTCTGATTCATAAACTCAGATCACAAGCCTTCTCCATTAAGTAATTTCCAAAGCCTTTTAGTACCCAACCCCATTTGTAATTCCTCAAAATTATGGAGATCCAAACCAGCTTCCTGTTTCTGTCTACAAACTAGCAGCCAAGGAATTTTGCTCACTTTCGCCTTCCATAGAAAATTTGAAAAAAGTTTTATAATTTCATTAATTATAGCCTTCGAGAATTTGAACACTTGCATCCAAAATTGAATCATTGGGTTGACCGCTGATCTAATAAGTTCAATTCTAGCCACAAGACTAAGCATCTTCGCTTCCCACCCTTCTATTTTCTGCTTAACCTTCTCAATAAGAGAGGAAAAGTCATTATGTTTCAAATTAACATGGGAAAGAGGAATACACAGGTATCTAATAGGAAGTGTTCCCTCTTTAACATTAAAAATGTTGCATATTGCCTCTTTACACTCACACCCCTTACCAACGAAAATAGACGACTTCGCTTTATTAAACTTCAAACCAGTAGCATAATAAAATTCATTGAAAATTCCTTGATCGCCTTGGCCTTATTTTCATCTAATTTTGCAATCAATATATCGTTCGCATAAATTAAATGTGAAATATCCATCCCTGCAGCTTTTCCCAGTTTTAAACTACCCTCCATGACTTTGTGATTCATAAGCCGAGTGAAATATTCCATAAACATAACAAAAAGAAACGGAGAAATCAGGTCTCCCTATCTAAGACTATTCTTACTACCAAAAAACCCATGGTTGCCTTTAAAAACTATAGAGGAATTAGGAGAATTGATCATCTCTTCCACAATCCGAAGTCGTTTATTCGTAAAATCCATTGACTCCATTATATGAATCACAAACTTTCTATTGATCATGTCGTAAGCCTTTCTAAGATCAATTTTCAAACACATGCCCTTATTATTACTTCGATTGAATCTCAAACCAACTCGTGCTCTAATAAAATTCCCTTAATGATATTCTTTCGTTTAATAAACACGCATTGATTAGAGGAAATCAGTGCACCCATAAATAAGCTTAATCCGTTTGAAAGCACTTTCGTAATAATTTTGTAAAAAAATTTACAATAGGTGATAGGCCTAAAATCAACAATGTCTAAAGGATTTAACCCCTTCGGAACCAGATACATGTTCATATGATTATGTTATTTAATAACCTTCCCTACGTCAAGTACTGCCTGAACCATTTGAGTAAGCTCTCCTTTTAATTCATTCCAACGAGTTTTGTAAAAATTTGCATTAAATCCATCTAGTTCGGCAGCTATAGAATCTTTAATATGAAAGATTGCATCTTTGATTTTATATTTATCAAACTTATCATTAAAAAAGTTTCTTCCATAATCAAATATAATGTATTTGCAAGTTATCTCCGGAAGAGAAACCGGAATGACCGAGTTGTAAATTTCCTTATAAAACTCCGAAATCCTAGAGCCAAACTCCTTGATATTATTACTCAAAACCCCATTGACTTGAATGTCAGCAAAGCTCGACACTCTATAACGTCTATTGGACATCTTTGCATAAATATACGCGGTGGGGTTCATCACTGCTCAGAAGCCATTCAATCTTAGATTTTTGAATCACATCAACGTATTCCTTATGTAATGTATCCTCCAGTATTTTTTTGCAATCAGACAATCTTCTGCCCGCTTTAGTGCCATGTTTTTCCTACAGCTCCCTCTGATAAGTTCTGCATCTTGACCTTAGTTCAGAAACTTCGAATTTGTTATCCCTCTTATTCTTACTCCACACCTTCAATCTCTCTTTACAAAGGTTTTGGCGTTTTAACAATCCGTACATAGCATTGCCGTCTACTTGAATACCCTAAACATCCTCCAGTAGTTTCAAATAATCCTCGTACATCACCCAACTATTCATGAATTTAAATGTCCTATTCATCACTATGCCATCTTGATTGAAACTAACCAGAATAGGAGAGTGATCGCTACTACTAGACAATAAATATTTAATATCACACCCACCAACTGTTGGAACCATTCAATGTTAGCTAGCGTCCTGTCAATCTTAGATAAGATATTTTTCTCCAACCCAACCACCATGAATAATTAAATCCTTTGATTTGTAACTCCGAAAGACCCAATCTTAACATATATAAGTCAGACTCTTCCATTTTATTGTATGGCGCCAGTCTACCTCCCAATTTTTCATTAATATATCTAATACAGTTGTAATCGCCAATAAGTAACCATGGGGAAGAAACTAATCTCACTTTCCCTTGTAAATTATACCATAGGTCTGATCTCAGAGATTAAAAGTTTTGGGCAAACACAAATAATATATGCATTCAAATAAAGGCAAATCCTTATTCTCGAGTTGAATAGAAATATGTTGATCACTCATAGATACCATTGCCTGACTCCAAATTTCCATATTGATTAGAATAAGTATCCAGCATTTGAAATAGCACATCACATTACTAATAACACTCCAATTCTTATCAAATTGTTTACTCCACACTTCTATATGCTGGGCTTGTAATTTATTCTCCAATAGACCAACACAATTAGCTCTACAACTATAAATATGACTTTTCACATCCAACTTTCTAGAGGGTTCATGTAACCCTCTAATATTCCAACTTAAAATATTCACTAATTATTTTTTTGGGAATTTCACCCCCCGACTTAGCCCTAGGGACCTCCTTACTCTTCAAATTTGTTCGTCTTTTTGGTTAGGATTCCCATGCTGGATTTTTGTTGACCCAAAGTTCAATTTCAACCTTTTCCAGTTTGTTGCTTTCCTTGGCGAGGCTAGTGGACATCTCCATGGGTCTTTGACTACGGTCATATACGCTCATAGGTTTATTCGCACTGTTTACTATGAGTTGCTCCTCGGCTGCATTTTTCGTACCTACATAAATTTCACATTACTTAGACTGTTGCAAGAAGAGTAAAAAGAATCAGGATGAATAGGGTGGAAACTTGGCATTGATGATGAAGCCACTCCCTAGGTGGATGCTGCTAGTATGGGAGTGTTAATAACTGGTTTTTGTGTGGCTTTTGATACAGTAGAAGTATAACGAACAACATTGGTTAAGTCCTTCTGCGCGCCCTCCAAAACATGAGAGCTAGTTGAGATGTCCTTATCAGAACAGGCCCCTACCTTCTCAAATTTGTTCATACTTACTTCATTTGCCTTGTCCTCGCTGAAATTTGTTTGAAAACTCGAGATCTCCTCCTCAAACCCCCCTTTCAAGTTGATAGCCGACTTCTTGTACTCGAAAAGTTCCTTTTGCACTCCTGCTTTAGCTACACTTAGCTGTTGAATTGCCTGTTCCAAATCCCTACAAGTCTTCTCCAGTCAAGTCCCTTCCGTAATATCCTGAGAATTACTATCATCACGTATACATTCACCATTGCCATCATTCTTTCTTAATCCCCTTTCTTATTTGAGTCACTCAATGCAATATCATCATTTTTTGAAACTCTAGTCCACACCTTAACCATTGGACACCGTTGTTTAGTATGCCAAAACAAATACAATTTTTGCATCTGGAGGGTGGGTTTTCATATTCCACCCTTTGTTTATAGATAAAACCATCCTCAAACACCCCTTCAATCTCATTAGGAAGTCATGTTCAGCTTTCAGCTCAACCAAAACCCTAGCGAAAGAGATCCTACTTCTGTTCATGATTGGTAAATCCATTTTTATAGGAATCTCAATTGCACCGACCAACGCACTAATAGCATCCACCCCCATACCTTAAAGCTTAAACCAAGAAGCTTTGTCTAGACCGGTAAAGACATCAATAGGGTTTTATCCATTTTCATATCAGGAGTAAGTATCTTCATAATAATCAAGTTTTTATCAAAAAACAAGGGGCCTTGCTTTAAAATGTTTTCACAGTTAATTTCACTAAGGAAGCTAACCACGAAAAACCCATTATCATGTGCTTAAAGAGTGAACTCCCCTTCTGATTTCCATGATCTTTTCATATAGCTATGTAAAATTTAAAATAAGGTCTAGGACCTACCACATATAATAATAAGCAATTTTTCCATCCTTTCTCGGCCTTATTAATGAAACTAATGGCCAGAGTACCTCTGTTTTTACCGTTAGAACTTAATGACTCAATGAATCTCAACTCAATCTCTTTAGAGCACATACCAATTTTGCTTTTAACAACATTACTAAAGGTCATCTTAAAAGCATTAGGAGCCATTAGAAATTTTCTTTGAATTGGATTAGACACCGGCGGAACCCAAGGAACAAAACCTGCTACTGGAAACCTAGTGGGAAAAGTCTGAGCCGACACCAATGGATGCCTCTTTCGATTCAAAATAGTCTACCATCCACCCCTATCTGAAGCCTCTGCCTCTCCTGATCTAGCGCTAGAAGCACCCATGACAGCTTTGCATTTGATGTCGCACAAAACTGCTATATAAAAGCAATAGAGAATATAGGAGAAAAGAGTGAAGAAGTTAAGAGAGTGAGAAAAGAAGAAGGAAAATTAAAAAAGAGGAAACCCTAGAGCTAGGGTTAGGAGGAGCCTCCATTAGAGAGTTTTATCTGTAAAATTTTATTAAACTGAGCTGAACTAATTTGCTCATAACTTTCAAATGATTTATCTGATTTCGACGACTTTATACATTCTGGAAAGCTAAGAACATAAGCTGCAACTTTCATTATAAGTATTTTGCAAAATTTTAATGTTTACTAGGCTAAAAATGATATTTAAAGTGGTGGGCTTGCATTTTATTTAAAAATATGAGATAATTTCCTAGAAAACTCCACATAATATGAGTCGTTATCTACCTTTTTGCGATTTGAAAGATGTTTTGAACAGCTAGGAACCTACGTAACAACATTTATTTTAAGCGCTTTGCAAAATTTTAATTCTAGGCTAAAAATGCTATTTTATAGGGTGGACCTGCTATACAAAAGCAATTTCTTGAAATGTGGCATTAAGTAAAGCATATGTAACTAATGATGTACTTTATATTTTCATTGCTAGAAAGAAGTCTTGAAAGTCTATAAGTTATGCTATAACTTTAATATTGAACGTGTGAAATAATCTTATGTTTTCGACACTTTAGAACTAGTCGGAAGTAGTTTAAATTAAATGTCATGTTATATTTACGGTTTATGAGTGTTAACTTCTTACGCCTCTTTATATATGACTAACGTTTGAATATGAGAATAAGAATAGATACTTATGAAGCGCCATAAGACTAATTGGCATTGTTTGCTCACTTTTGCTACATAAATATATTTTTTGCGGTATATCGATATATTATGTGATATTATATTGTTTCCTCGTATTTCGAGATGCCCCATGTTTGGGATGCCTTTTCGAAAATGTATATTGTGTAATTATATTATATTTCAGTTTTTCGAAACGCTCTCTCTACAAAGGAGACTCTATCGAAAATTTTTTTGAAAAATTCGACATTTGGAAAAAATTTATAATATTTTATCGTATGTGAAAAATAGAAAGTCGTTGAATTGAATCTATTTAAATTATAGCATACAATAAGATGATTGGAGGCAGAGCTACATAGAGGATTAAGTAGTATTCTGATTTGGTAGAAGACCGTAGATACGAAGAAAGTCAGAGTATGAGTTATTTAACGCCTCCTATGAGAAATTACGATGATGCAATTTTCGTAAGGGGGTAAGTCTGTAACAACCCCGCTTTCTACGTTGTATAAATAAATAAATTTAATTAAAACAAAACTGTTTGAATTCAATTATTGTGATAATTATATTTTGAAAATAAATTTTATTTGAAGTTAATTAATAAATGATTTTGATTTAATAAATTAAATAAATTAATGAAATTCTTTTTAAATAACATATTGAATAAATTGTTTTAAATTAAATATAAAATATTTTTGTAAGTATAAATCAATTTAAACTTGATTGGAATTTAATTACAAATAAATTAAATGAGTTTATTAAAAGCAAGAAGTGTTAATTGATTTATACTGGGCCCAAAATCAATTTCAGCCCAAGCCCATTTCAATACCCACTTTTCTCTCTTATTCGAGAAGCCTCCCTTATTTTCTTTCAACAACCCAACTCTATATCATTGAGCCCTAATTTTCTCATTCTGGAAATCACATCTCTATTAAAAAACAAAAGAAAGTCGCACATTGCGACCTGATGGAGCCGCAATTATTAACATCGATGCTAAGGGAAGGAGCTCAGGGATACACACAATTGGGCCCAACAATATCGAGTTGGCAGCGATAATGGATTATGGATGTTGGGAAGGTCATTGCATCCTCGGTTAGAGCATCACCGTGTGTGAGCAGCGACCTGGAGCAATGGCCGGAGATGTAAGTTCGTGTAGTGTTAGGGGTTGTTTGCATGCATGCGAATGGAGGAAGCAAAGTGGCGTGGCACGTGAAGTTTGGAGCAGTAGAGTTGATGCAGATGATATGCACGATGGTTGTTGTTGTATGGCACGAATTTGATGACGATCGGGAAACTAGAGCATCGATTTGATGAGTGTATACTTACAACTATATTTAAATTCCTTTGCTAGTTATATATATTTATTCTGTTTAATATTTAAAATGCAAAGTTGAACTGAATTGTTTGAGATTTATTGATGTTTGATAATTTGATTGATTTTGGTGATATTGGATGCGAATTGATTTTGATGTTGAGAGGAGTTTTGTGTTTGTTTGATGCCAGAAATGCAGAAGAGATGCAATCCATTTCCATTTAAATTGTATAATTTAATTAGTGTAGCTCTAAGGGCACCCAGCTTTATGCCGGAGGCTACCTTGGTTGGCGTTTAACTACCAAACGAACACACTGTTTGGTCAGCGGTTAACCGCCGACCGGTAGTGTAAAATGAAAAAAAAATTGGTTGCCGTAGCATAAAGCTAAATGCCCTTAGCATCACACTTTCTTTATATTGTGTGTATATTGTTATTTATTAAGTTATTCTTTACTCGTGGATGACACTCATATAGAGTTATATTGTATGTATCTCGCTGCGATGAGCATTTATTGAGGCTACTTGTTAGCCACATATTTTATGTACATTATGTGTCTGTCTACCTTTTTCTAGCTTCCTTCATGTTTTGGGAGTGAATCAGGTCGACCAGTATCCACCATGGCAG
Source organism: Allium fistulosum (assembly GCA_030737815.1). Lineage (NCBI taxonomy): Eukaryota > Viridiplantae > Streptophyta > Magnoliopsida > Asparagales > Amaryllidaceae > Allium > Allium fistulosum. The sequence continues at coordinate 1,347,861,741 of CM060902.1, forward strand.
TCTGATCGAGGAGGTCGCGCCCCTAATCCACGACATCATTGTTGCATATTATATTTGATGCACATCATTAGATTTGGCTGCCTCTTCTGTCCCATAGACCAGCAGTCAGTTACCATAGGGGCACATGTCAGTAGTCGTGGCCAAAAAGGTTACGCGTTGTTGAGCCTATGGTGGATCATCTTTATGATACCGAGAAGGGAGAGGTAATGGTAACCAACGACTGTAGGAGTCATGTTATATAGACCACGTGTGGCTCCTGGAGCAAGCAGATGTGATGTCAGCCTCCCGTCTTATTCTGGTGTATGTGTATGTATGTGGGTGGTAGATAGACATATACTATGTTTAGATGCGATTATATATAAGGCTGTGTCCAGAGTATAGTCAACCCTGTAACCTTCTTAGGTAGATGATTTATTATTTTTAAGCAGACAACATACTTGTTATTGACTATATTTTGGTATTATTATGAGCCGACTTAAACCTTTCTTATTGATTTTTGATGACGATAGTTTACATTGTGAGATTGAGAGATATATTTGGGGGTTACTGTATTCTAGCCTAACCATACTTGGTGAGATCTCCCTTATTGAAGTTGTCTAGATTTTGATGATTATTTGTATGGAGGATTCACTCATTGTATATGGTTTCCAGTTTTCTACCGATTTGATTTATATGGATGATGACAATTTTATACTGGTTTTGTCGTGTTTCACAATATATGATATTTGGGATAGCTTGAGGTAACATTATTATACTTACATCTAGTATACAGAGTTCCATATATTTATTGACCTTAGATTTAGATATAGTTTGACCCATTTATTATTTATATAATACTTGGGTCAGTCTGAAACATTTCAGGTTCAGGGATAATGAAACCAGCTTGTGTATTCTGGGCATAGAGGAGACTGGATATTTGGTATTGTAGATAATTTATTCTGCATTGTATAGTCTATATTGTATATATTCTTATGATGTGTAACAACCCATAAATTTTCGATAATTTAATTTGTTAATTTAAGGAGATTTTGGTAATTTAATATTGAAAGAAATAAAAATTTGTAAATTTAAAATGAAATAATAACTAAGATGAAACATAACAAGGTTAATTAAAGTTAATAATTAATGAATTGAATGAAATGCCAATTAATGAAAATAAATTTAAATGTTATACTTGGCTATAAATTGAATATAAGGAAACAAGTGTAGATATTGAACTAATTTATGAATTAGTATATAATTAATGATAATTGGATAAAAACAGTGTTATGTATGCAATTGTAACATTTGTTTGTTAATAATAACTTATGGTGTAATTAAAAGTTAATGGTAACAATTATTGTATATTACCTATTTATTTAGCCTGTTAATTTAAATTGGAAATAAATTTCAATAAATGTAATTAAATATTATGTTAATGTAAATTAAATAAATATTTGGAAATAATGTTAATTTTATTCATAATATGATAATCGGAAATAAAAAGAATGGAAATCAAGATTTATTAATTTATTTGAATTTAAATTATAGTAATTGGATTAATTGCAAATAAATGAAATTAAATATTTAAATATTACGTTAATGGAGATTAAGATGAAATTTGAGAATATTAATGCAATAAATCATGAACCAATGTTAATTTCATCCATTTGATAATAATGGATTGAATAATAGGATGAAAGGTCAATTAAATGGAATTATTGAAAATTTAATTTATAATTTCTGAATTTAATGAAATTGAAATTAAGCACTGAAATTGATGGATTAATCAACTTTAAATTGACATCTAAATTTGTTTAAATTATTGTAAGTGATTAAGAAATCAAAAATGATAGAAGTCGTAATATTAAAATTTAAACGGAAAAAGTGATTTAATTTATTAATTTATTTAATTAACTGAAAAATAACCATTTTGGCCATTGACTCGGATTTAGACGAAAGAAGTTTCATCGGATCCGTAACGGTGAATTATTGTAGGATTTCAAGTTGCGTAACGATCGGGCTTGTCGTTTGATCGTACAGACTCGAAACGCTTAGAAATTAATTTAATTGAAATCAATTGAAATCAATTTGAAATAAGCTGATTTTGGCAATAATTCTTCATATGATGGAATTAGGACTTGAAACCGGTTCCATTGAGTTTAAAATATTTGAAAGCATCTATTTTGATATATGGGTTGACCCATTTTCGTTCCGGAGTCGAAACGGGCTTTTAGGGTCGTTTATCTTTCAAACCCAAATCGATAATCCATTTGTTCTATTTCTGACTCATCTATAAATACCTCGTTATAAACCCTAGTGTTCCTCAACTCAGTTTGTCTATACATACAATTTCATATGTTCCTCTCTTTCCAATGGCAGACAAACCCTAATTCCCAATTGCAATTTCAAATCAAAAATCAAATCTAAAATTTCAAACTCCTCAATATATATCGAATTATATATCGCTCTGAAGCTCTCGACGAGTGCAAGTCAAATATGTGATTCGTTTTTCGATTTGGATCATAGTTTGGCCAAAGTTGCTCGATACAATCATGACCGTTCATTTCATCATGAGCGACTTCAACGGATCGTCGAGCCGTTGGTGCTGGGTTGTAGAGGGGACCGCGCGTTGTTCATCGGTGGTGTTCGCTTGGAGGTTCAACGGCTAGATCATCCTAGAAAATTCAATTAGGGTTTTAAACCCTATGGCGGTGGTTGGTCTCTAGCTCGCCGATCAGTGACGTGGTGCCAGGGGGATGCTCTAGCGTGGTCAGTTCGACTAGGGGTGGGCGATGCTTGGCCGCGGCCGGCCACGGTAGTGCGTTGGTTGATCGTTGTAGATGGCGGCTACATTGTTCGTGCGTACGAAAGGAATGTTGCTGCTAGGGTTTCACGTGGGAGAAGGAGCTATGGTGACGTGTCCTTCTGTTTTTTTCCTTTTTCTTTTATTTTATATAAATTTCGAGTTTAAACATTCTAATATGCGTAACTTTCACATACGAGGTCCGTTTCACGCGCAGTTTGATCTGCTGGGATCGTATCGAGATTTCAGAGACTTTGGCGCTGGTTTGGACGAATTCTGAGACCGTTCAATTTTTGGGCTTATTTTGAATTTAAATTCAATTTAAATTCAAAGGTGAGTGTTTTAACCCACTCAAAACTTCTAAAATTTCTTATGTTAGTTAAATTAATTTTTGATGTGATTAGAAATTTATTTACGGCTATTTGATATATTTTAGATCATCGTCTCAGTTAATTTGAATTTATTTGAATTAAATCATTATTTAAATTATTATTGAATTTAAATTGGCAGTTAAATACCTGTTATTGATTATCAGTTCTATATTGATATTTACTGATTGATTTGGATGATGTTCGTAATGGATGTTGATTGTTGATATTGGATGAATGGATGTTTTATTATATATCGTTATAAACTGCAAGTTTACTATGGGTTGAAATGATACATACCCGAATGATCAATAGATTAAGGAAAAATCATTATGGGTTGAAATGATAGACTCGAGCGATTTTATGGATTTTATTATTAATTCGGGATTGCGGTTTGAAATGATATATAACCGTAACATTGTAAATTGCGGATTGAAATGATAAATATCTGTATCACTTGACCCTAGGGTAGAGAATTATATACGGACACCGGATTGGTTAAATTTAAATGATTTTGAATCCTTAAATTTTGCTTTGAATTAAATGATATTTTTTGAAATAAAATCTGATTTATATAAATTGAATTTTTACCGAATTTTGAGTTTTATATAAAATGATTGAATTGTTTAAAGGAATGGTTAACGGAATAAAAAAATTGAAATGTATAGTGAATTTGAAATATAAGTGAAGTTTATCGAAATTGAGTTATTAAAATCGTTGAAGTATAACTTTGAAATAATTGAAATTGGAGTAATTAAATCGATGTTTTAACATGGATTTAAGCGATATTGAATTTAATATTTATTTAGAATTCTGAATCGGAAAATTTGAAATTGGGTTTTGGGACATTGAAATGGTCAAAATGTGTTGGAATGAAATAAATAGTTTCAATTGATATAAATTTCAAATTCATATTTTCATATAAACTGTTTTAAGTATATTATTTTAAAAGACTTTAATTATTAAGATTTTCAAACTTTTAAACTAATTAAACCATTTAACTTATTTTAAATCTAATTAATCTATGTTAAAGCTATTTAATCTATTTTAATTATATTTAATCTATTTTAAATCTATATTAACTATTTATAACTATTTAAAAACTATTTTCTTCTAAATTCCAAACTAAGAAAAATGGATGGGTTTATATTCAAATTCTCGATTTTTAAGTGAATATGGTTGATGATGCTATAACCTAAGTTGGGATTTAAATAACATATTTGGTTTAATATGATATTTTGAAATGAGAGTTTAGCCTATTTCAGAAATATGACTTTTGAAAGGAAATATAATTTCGAACTACGATTTCAAATGTGATATGATTTCAAAGGTGAATATGATTTTAGAAGTAAGTAATGATTTCGAAAGTGATATGATTTGAATTGAATATGATATTTTGATATCAATTATGAAATGGTTTGGAAATGTAAAAGAACCATCCGGTGTGTAATAAGCGATTGGTTGTTAAAGAGACCGGGATTAGATATTGTCATACTCTTTATCGATACTGAAAACCACTTTGACAACTGTGTACGTGGTGGAGATTCCAGAATGAAGTAGGATGGTGGCGACGATCCTGTATGAGGTATATACGTGGACCCGACTCCCGTGAGTTGGCTTAAGGTGGTTAACAGAAGCAATCGACGGGCTAAGTGAGGTCATTCCTCCGATCGGGCACATTCCATCGATACTATATTCTGACTTTGCGATTTATTTGGTGGCCACCTTCGATTTTTTTTGATTCGAGAGTGTGTTCTAAGGTGGGCGGTAGTAGCTGCTATGCGTTACCACCGGTCCGAAAGTGTAATTGGTATATCTACCCTGGCATTGCCTAGTTGTGTCGTGTCACCTACCCTAGCACGCCTTCTACGAGTTTGGTTTGTACCATACCTATGGAGTGCCCTCCGACGGCAGTACGGGTGAGATTACGGTACTGTATAGACTATGGGAATATATAAAATGTGTTAAGGGGGATATGGGTAACGCCTTAATGCTATTTTAATAGTTTATCTTACTGTAGACATATTATAATAGCGTATTGTACTACATAGTAGATAGTTTAACGGATCCTTAGGAGATGTGAATCCCGAACATCTCTTAAGTTACTGCACTCGCGTTATACACTGGATAAGAGATGTCAAACCCCGACGCCGTTTACACTCATATTTATTTACCGTTCATTTGACTTACATAAGATCTTTTAGTTCTGACGCGAGTGTTTTGTGTTTTCAATTCGCTCGGGTCAGCCTGAGCATTTCAGGATTTGAAGACCTTATTTCTGGAAGACGAAGATGAAGATTTGTGCTACTATTATTTACTATATTTATTCCACTGCATTCATACTATTCCGCTGCATTATCATTTGTTTATCTCTGATATGTGTAACTCTGAGTTTGTATTGTATAAGTATAATCAAATGTTTTGTATACAGCTTCATGATCTGTTATTTGATTATTATAATTTGTCATTTCGCTGCGAGATTCTGTTTTTTTCTTTCTCTGCTTTTTCTTATTCACCCCAATAACAATCCATCCTTCTGTAAAGTTTGAGTCGGTACGTGTGTCTGCTTAAAGCGTACAAAAAGGCGGGATGTTACATGATGTGTACTGAACACATTTTGTATATTGTATATTATATATTATCGCTGCGATTGACCATGTGTTCTCTGTTATCTATTGTATATTGTGTATTGCTCTATCTTGGAGGCACACATGTTTATTTCTTTGTGTCGATACTGTGTATATATAGGTGAGTTATTTATTTAATGTTTAAATACGTACCAGTGTTAGCCCATAGAAATATTCATCTATATATCTTATATCGTCATATTCTCTATATTATCTGACAGTATTGCCTAGTAATATTCTTGGATAGTATGTGTATAGAGGTGGGGGTGTTACAGGAAGACTAAATCTATTCAAATACCAACAATTACATTACGTACACCAAAAAACACAATAAAGTGGCATACATCAAAAACTATTTCACATACATCATTCTTTTTACAAAATTGTAATTATTTTCATCTTCTTTATCTTTTCTCTTTGAAACTTATGCAAAACTAGAAATTTTGAACACTAAATAGAGTTAATATTCAACGGAAAATTGCGAGTTAGCTATTGGGAAGTAGGGTCCTATGATTCACGCAAGCACCTCTGATGCAGCTCAGGCCAGAGTCGAAGCAGTGCAAGCTACGAATTCACAAGGCCTAGGTCGTCCACAACCTAAGGAAGGAGATTTAGGTCGTCCACGACTTAAGGGAAAGAGGCTACGACTTAGCTTAAGTCGTTCGGGATCTTTAGATCGTGTACGATCTAAGGCTACAGGAGGAGCACCACGAGATAACAAAGTAACAGTACGAGTTGAGAATACGCAAGGCTTAAGTCGTCTACGACCTAAGGAAAGTGTTTTAGGTCGTCTACGACCTAACGAGTATGCTGAAGAAGGGAGCTCACGACCCAAGATAAGTCGCGTACGACCTACGACCTAGTTAGGTCGCGTGACATGATGCAACAGTTTTTTCTCTTGAGTCGCTGAATTTTAGGTCGTGGCAATGTTAAGTCGTTTGTGTTGAGTCGTTTGTACTTAAGTCGTAGGTCGTGTGCATTGTATCTTAGGTCGCGGGCTTGTCATTCTGTGTTGTAACTTGTACTTGTTAAGTCGCTAACGACTTATGATAGGTCGTATACGACCTAAGTGTTGTAAATTTGTGATGTTGTGTGGGTTGTAATACAAGTGCTTGAGTCGTGGATTGTTGAGTCGTTGCCGACCTAAGTTGGGTCGTAAGTCGTGAACGACTTAAGGGTCTGGATTGTAAAATGCTATAAATAGGCGTGAGTTGTACATTTGAAGGTTGGTTGATTTTGAATAAAATTTCGTTTTGTTAGCTTTGTGCTTTCATCTAAATTGGTAGTTGAGTGTAATCTCCTATCTCCTCTTTCGGCATTCGAGTGCGCTCGAATCAACGATCGTAGAAGCCAATTCACGGTATCTAGTGCGCTAGATCAACGTTTGAAGAATTGCAGATCTTCCTTCACAGTATCGTGCGCGATCAACGTGACGAAGATAGCTAGAATTCGGTATCTTCGGATCAACGAATTTGGGCCATTCAGTATTCTTCATTCCATCGACTGCTACTTTCACCGAATCATCATTTTTGTAATTTCCGCTGCTGCGTCATTTGGTATCAGAGCTTGTTTTAGCCAATCATAGCTAAATCGAGTCTTGGAGCCGAGAATTTCGAAGTTGAAGTGTTAGCCAAGCTTGAAGTGTTGAGCCGAGCTAAGTAGAAGTGTTGGAGATTGAAAGTTGCATTATTTGGAGTTGTTGTGAGTTTTTGAAGATTTGAAATTTGAAGTGCGAATTTGTTGAAGTGTTTGTGAAAGTTTTGAATCATGCCGCCAAGGAGAGCTAATTGTCATCAAAATGTCGAAGATTTTTATAAGTGGGAAGATGCCGAGCAAATGGAACAACGTATAAGTGACAAATTCAATGAGAAGTTGGATGAAGGCATTGGGAGGCTAGAGAAGCTTATGTTGGAAATGAATCGAAATCATAGAAGGGTTTCACCTGAATCTAACCATGGGAGAAGTAGAGTTTCGCCACATTCCAATCGAGAGAGAAGTAATGATAATGATCATAGAAGTATGAGCCGAGACAGTTATAGAAATGTTGATGACCGAGATCGTGATCGGAGGAATGTAGATAGAAGGGATGTTGGTGGAAGACGTGATGGTAGTAGAGATGTTGGTGGTCAGGATCGACATCGATATACATCAGATTTTGAAGAAGAGTATGATGGTGGTAGTGTTCATGGACGAGGACGTGGACAAGGAAGAAATCAGTCGGAGTATGATCACAAGTGGGAATCTGGGATGAAAACTGAAATACCAAAATTCAAGGGAGGTATGCAAGCCGAGGAATTTCTGGATTGGGTAGCTTATGTTGAGGAAATATTTGACTTCAAGGAGGTTCCAGAGGATCGTAAGGTGAAGTTGGTTGCTACTAGGTTGAGGGGGAGAGCTATGGCATGGTGGCAGCAAACCAAACTTACTAGGGATCGGATGGGGAAGTCAAAAATTGTTGCTTGGGGAAAGATGAAGAAATTGATGAAGGCTACGTTCTTGCCCTATAATTACCAATCACTAATGTATCAGAGATTACAGAACTTGAGGCAAGGAACGAAGACGGTTGCTGATTATGCTGATGATTTCTACCAACTAATTGCTCGAAATGATATCATGGAGAGAGAAGAACAATTGACTGCGAGGTTTGTCGGTGGACTTAGAGAGCACAGATCCAAGATATGGTAAACATGTTCGACCCCAAATCTATGGCCGACGCACATCAAAAGGCGTTGGCTTGGGAGAAACAAGGAAGGCGTGGGGGAGGTGTGTTTCCGAGTTTTACGGGGCAGAACAAAGGAGCGGGTAGTAGTTCTAATATTCCTAAAGCATCGAGTAAGCCGGTTGTTCATGAAGTGGCTAAACCTAAAGTCAATACCAATTTCAAATGTTATAATTGCCAGGAAGTGGGTCATAAGAGCAGCGAATGTCCAAAACCGAAGAAGAGAACTATGATTGTTGAAGTAGAGGATGAGAGTGTCGAAGAAGATCCCAATTCACAGCGTGATGAGGAGGAAGAAGAAGTGTCGGGAGACGAGGGATGTAATCTGATGCTTCGAAGATCTTGTTTAACCCCGAAGCAGGAGGAAGAGTTGAGTTGGTTGAGAAGTAACATTTTCCAGTCAACATGCACTATTTTGGGAAAGGTCTGTAAATTTGTCATTGATGTTGGGAGTTGTGATAATATCATTTCAACGGAAGTTGTGAGGAAGTTAAAATTGAAAACGGAGAAGCATCCTAGTCCTTATAAACTTGCTTGGTTGAGGAAAGGAGGAGAAGTAAAGGTAGAGAGGCGAGCTCATGTTCCATTTTCTATTGGAAAGAAATACAAGGATGAGATTTGGTGTGACGTGGTTGACATGGATGTTTGCCATTTGCTGTTTGGAAGGCCGTGGCAGTACGATCGTGAAGTACAACATAATGGTCGAACGAATAGTTACAGTTTCTTGTTCGAGGGCACGAAGATCACCTTAGTTCCGAAAAGGCGACAGCAGAATGAGAACAAACTGGAGGAGATCGAGGAATTGAAAACTTTGTTGACATTGAAGGAGTTCGTGGAAGAGATGGAAGAGAGTCCTGAAGTTTTTATGTTGATTGGGCATGAAAGCAGTGAAGTTGCTGAAGTTCCAGAGGAAGTGAAACCAGTTTTGGAGGAATTCGAAGATGTGTTTCCAGAGGAGTTACCGAAGGAGTTATCACCGCTTAGAGACATACAACATCAGATTGACTTGGTGCCAGGTGCTGCATTGCCTCATAGACCACACTATCGGATGAGTCCCAGGGAACACGAAGAGTTAAGGAGACAGGTGGAGGAATTACTGGAACAAGGGCGAGTTTAGGAAAGTTTGAGTCCTTGTGCTGTACTAGCTTTGTTGGTACCAAAGAAGGATGGAACGTGGAGGATGTGCACAGATAGTAGAGCATTGAACAAGATAACAGTCAGATACAGATTTTCAATGCCAAGGCTTGATGATCTGTTAGATCAAATCAGTGGATCTGTGATCTTTTCGAAGATTGATCTTAAAAGTGGTTATCATCAGATACGAATTAGACCAGGGGACGAATGGAAGACAGCATTCAAGATGAGGGAAGGGTTGTATGAATGGCTGGTGATGCCGTTTGGTCTATCGAATGCACCAAGTACATTCATGAGAGTGATGAACCAAATTTTCAGGCCGTACATTGGGAAATTTGTGGTAGTTTACTTTGATGATATTCTGATCTACAGTACTAGTACAGAGGAGCATGTTCAACATTTGAGGAAAGTGTTAATTATCCTTCGTGAAGAACAATTCTATGCTGCTACTAAGAAATGTGTGTTTATGGCACGGAGTGTCTTATTTCTGGGATATGTTGTATCGAGAGACGGAATACAGGTTAACCAGAGTAAAGTCGAAGCAATTAGAGATTGGCCACAACCCAAGACTATAACAGAAGTTCGAAGTTTTCACGGGTTGGCTTCATTCTATAGAAGGTTTATTCCACACTTTAGTAGTGTGATGGCGCCTGTTACAGACTGTATGAAGGGCAAACAGTTTGCGTGGTCGGAGGAAGCAGGGGTTGCTTTTGAATGAATCAAAGAACTTTTGACGTCAGCGCCAATTTTAGCATTACCAGGTTTTCAGTTATTGTTTGAACTACATACTGATGCATCCAAGGTTGGCATTGGAGGGGTGTTGAGTCAGAGGGGACGTCCTATTGCATATTTCAGTGAGAAGTTATCAGGAGCAAAGATGAGATATAGTACATATGATATGGAGTTTTATGCTATCGTGCAAGCCGTGAAACACTGGAGACATTACTTGTTTCATAAAGAATTTGTTTTATATACTGATCATGAAGCGTTGAAGCATATGCAGGGACAGGACAAGATTGCAGCAAGGCATGCTTCGTGGATTGCATACTTACAACAATTTACATTTGTGGTGAAGCATAAATCGGGAATCACGAATCGGGTAGCAAATGCATTAAGTCGAAGGAATCATCTGTTGACTACAATGAAGGTTGAAGTGACAGGGTTTGATGTGTTGCCAGAATTATTTGTCGATGATCCTTACTTTGCAAAGTTTGTTGATGAAGTCAAGGAGGGGAAAACGGATGAGTTTGTAATGGTGGATGGTTTTCTTTTTAAAGGAAATCGATTATGTATACCGGAGTGCAGCTTATGTATGAAGATTGTAAAGGAGTTACATGAGGAAGGTCATGTGGGAAGAGACCGTACATTACAATTGATTTCACAGTCATATTTTTGGCCTTCAATGAGGAAAGAAGTGGAAAGGTTTATGGAGCGATGTCATATCTGTCAGGTGTCGAAAGGAACTGCGACCAATGCTGGATTATATATGCCGTTACTTGTACCAACTAAGCCTTGGGTTGATGTGAGTATGGATTTTGTTTTGGGGTTACCGCGAACTCAAAGGGGAAACGATTCCATTTATGTGGTGGTTGACCGATTTTCGAAAATGGCACATTTTATTGCTTGTAAGAAGACGGCGGATGCTGTTCATGTTGCTCAGTTATTTTTCAAAGAAATATATCGACTTCATGGATTGCCAGAATCTATTGTGTCGGATAGGGATACTCGTTTTCTGAGTCATTTTTGGCTAAGTTTGTGGAAGATGGTCGGAACGAAGCTGAATTTTAGTAGCGCTTACCATCCACAAACTGATGGACAAACGGAGGTGGTTAACAGATCGCTGGGGAATTTATTGCGATGTCTAGTGAAAGATAATCTGAAGAGCTGGGACATGAAGTTATGCCAGGCAGAGTTTTCTCATAATCATGTAGTGAATCGTAGTACGGGATTCAGTCCATTTCAGATTGTATATTCAATTTTACCCAGGGGACCGTTGGACTTAACGGTAGTACCACAACCGAAGGGGACGGTAAAACGAGCTGTTGATTTTGTTGATGGGTTGACTGAATGTCATAAAATCGTCCAGGAACGATTGGAGAAGGCGAATGAGAAGTATAAACGCTCTGCAGATCTGAAGCGAAGAAGTGTTGAGTTTAATGAAGGAGATTTGGTATATGCTATGTTAGCAAAGGACCGTTTTTCAGTGGGCGCTTATAACAAGTTAAAAGCCAGAAAAATTGGTCCTGTAGAAGTTGTGAAACGAATTAACGAAAATGCTTATAAATTGAAGCTACCGGAGGATGTGTACACTTCTGACGTGTTCAATGTTAAGCATCTCGTACCATATTTTGGGAATGAACAATCTGATGTGGAAGAATTTACAAATTCGAGGACGAATTTTTCTCAACCTGAGGAGGATGATGCAGCTCAGGCCAGAGTCGAAGCAGTGCAAGCTACGAATTCACAAGGCCTAGGTCATCCACAACCTAAGGAAGGAGATTTAGGTCGTCCACGACTTAAGGGAAAGAGGCTACGACTTAGCTTAAGTCGTTCAGGATCTTTAGATCGTGTACGATCTAAGGCTACAGGAGGAGCACCACGAGATAACAAAGTAACAACACGAGTTGAGAATACGCAAGGCTTAAGTCGTCTGCGACCTAAGGAAAGTGTTTTAGGTCGTCTACGACCTAACGAGTATGCTGAAGAAGGGAGCTCACGACCCAAGATAAGTCGCGTACGACCTACGACCTAGTTAGGTCGCGTGACGTGATGCAGCAGTTTTTTCTCTTGAGTCGCTGAATTTTAGGTCGTGGCAATGTTAAGTCGTTTGTGTTGAGTCGTTTGTACTTAAGTCGTAGGTCGTGTGCATTGTATCTTAGGTCGCGGGCTTGTCATTCTGTGTTGTAACTTGTACTTGTTAAGTCGCTAACGACTTATGATAGGTCGTATACGACCTAAGTGTTGTAAATTTGTGATGTTGTGTGGGTTGTAATACAAGTGCTTGAGTCGTGGATTGTTGAGTCGTTGCCGACCTAAGTTGGGTCGTAAGTCGTGAACGACTTAAGGGTCTGGATTGTAAAATGCTATAAATAGGCGTGAGTTGTACATTTGAAGGTTGGTTGATTTTGAATAAAATTTCATTTTGTTAGCTTTGTGCTTTCATCTAAATTGGTAGTTGAGTGTAATCTCCTATCTCCTCTTTCGGCATTCGAGTGCGCTCGAATCAACGATCGTAGAAGCCAATTTACGGTATCTAGTGCGCTAGATCAACGTCTGAAGAATTGCAGATCTTCCTTCACGGTATCGTGCGCGATCAACGTGACGAAGATAGCTAGAATTCGGTATCTTCGGATCAACGAATTTGGACCATTCAGTATTCTTCATTCCATCGACTGCTACTTTCACCGAATCATCATTTTTGTAATTTCCGCTTCTGCGTCAACCTCGGGGCCGCTTGACCCCTAAAGCTCAGATGTTTGACTTTCATTTGTTAAGCAAAGCTGTTTGCAAATAATCTATTTTGACTTCCCCATTTATTTCGGGGGAGGGGAGATTATTTAAATAAGACTATCCGCCATGTACTCAAGCAATTCATCTTCCAAAGTAAGGGATTGTTCTATGAGACGGAGAAGCTATCTATCCTGGGTGCTATGAGTTGGGAAGGATGGAGGAGTGTAACGACTCTATGATATGGATCTAATAGTAACAGCAAGGATGAGAAGAAAAATATTGAGGAAGAAGAAGAGAACAATAGAGAGGAGCTAGATTTGAAAATTTTCTTTCTCCCCATTCCATTCTTACAACCATACATATATAGAGCATTCTCTAACAACTTTCCTACGTGGCCACCTAGATGACCACTCTATAAAAACAACTTTTGCATATATGATTTCAGCCACTCGTTTGTAACAGAAAAGATTCCCTAATGCTAATGCAAATAAAGTTTGTTATATATATGTTATAGCTGCAACATAAAATAGTACTGTTGCTGACTATTTCTTCATGTGCAATGGCTAACCATATCATTACAACGGCCTCGAAATCGACCTTGTCCTCAAGGTCGGAAGTTGGTGTCAGCTTTATTGGAGTAGTCGAGTTTGGATTATTACTGGTGTTTAGCATCGTGTAACCGTGCCACAAAGAAACATTCAAATTAGATTTCCCGCCCGGATCAAATATGAATACTGTTCTTTCAAAAATCTTATTGGCATCCTTCTCAAGCATAACATCAAACAGTTTATGCCCATACTGTTCAATCCATGCAAAAGGATTTTGACAACCAAATTGTATCTTCATTCCATCATCCAAATGAGAAATCAGCGGTGCATCAATGTTTTTATTTCCCAGCTGAGTAATAGACAGTTCCAATGGGCTTTGGAGAGTTTCAAAATCCATTTTAGCAACAGCCTTCTGAGAAAAGAAAATAATACCTCCCTGTTGATCTATGACAACTGCTGTTTGAATTGAATCCGGAATTTTACGTAGTTCGGCTTCCATCACAGGGATTGTGTGTTGTATTTCAGAGGTCATAGGCTGAGCGGATGTCAACGTTGCTGGAGCATTTATTGCAGTAGCACTAATGGATGCTGGACCTATTGAAATTGTTCCCACTACAGCCGTATTCGCTGGAGCAATCAGGGGATGTGATCCAGCTGCTGCCGCTGCTGATGTAGCAGATCCGGACTACGGTGGTTGGCAGAATGACTCCATAAGTTGCTGTTCGGTATATGGATCTTCATCAGGAAGCACCAGAACGATTCTCTTAACCAAACATCGATGACTAACGGTGTCTTTGCTGTTGCAACTAAGGCATAATCCTTGGTCACGGAGCTGCTGCATCTCCAAGTAGGTAATGCGTTTAATGGGGTATGATGAAGGTAATGTTGCTTTGATTTCAGCAATAACTTGAGGGTGGATGAGAGTGGTTTCGGCCATGATTTCAGCGATAACTTGGTGGGTGAAATGACGAAAAAGAGATGAGATATAGAAGAAGGAGGTGAGCACAAGAGTGAAAGCACCAAATAGATATGGATCTAATAGTAACAGCAAGGATGAGAAGAGAAATATTGAGGAAGAAGAAGAGAACAATAGAGAGGAGCTAGATTTGAAAATTTTCTTTCTCCCTATTCCATTCTTACAACCATACATATATAGAGTATTCTCTAACAACTTTCCTACGTGGCCACCTAGAGGACCACTCTATAAAAACAACTTTTGCATATATGATTTCAGCCACTCTTTTGTAACAGAAAAGATTCCCTAATGCTAATGCAAATAAAGTTTGTTATATATATGTTATAGCTGCAACATAAAATAGTACTGTTGCTGACTATTTCTTCATGTGCAATGGCTAACCGTATCATTAAGCACCAATTGATACGACTGTATTAAGTAGAACTCACCCCTAAAAGCTAGCTTGTAAGGGGAGGATGCCTAATGAGTTATATACAAGTCAATGTATCACATATTTTACAATGTGGAACATATCATTTCACCGCTCTTCGAAAGTTCGACGTCCACGTCGGTCCACTCTATCGACACTGACCCGACGGTAGCCCTTTTCTCTTTTGGACGGCTTCACTCACCTATCAGTATTTTAATCTAGCCTATAGGTCGCCCCTCTCGTGGCTCGAACTTTCGAGTGCGGTTCTCAGTGAAAGCACCAATTGATACGACCTCATTAGGTATTTGAATTTTTAGTACTAATATGGTAACTTGAATATACTATTTTGTTGTATCATTTTTTAAATCTATTTCCCTGTAGTATGTAATGTTTTATCATTCCTATACTATTATTACCGAGCCAGGATTCTTGAGCGCAGAAGCCCCTTGCAATTTTGTGAAATCCACGGTCGCGTTTTAATTTCTTTATATTCATGCCGAGCTCTCCACTTCCTTCCTCTATCCTCCAAACCCTAGATGGTAATTTCTCTCAGATTTGTGCAGTTTCTTACCCAGCCATGTTGACCTCCTCTCCTACCGCAGTCGCATGTAACCTTTACCTGCTCTGCCATTGCAACCACAGACCAGTCCAGCTTTGCACCTAATCGAATTTCATAGTTTCCACTATCTTCAACCATCACGGCGTTTAGTGCACTATTCATCCTCTATGTCGTCCTCATCCGTACAGATTTACACCGATTCTAATTGGAATAAAATCACGACTGCGATCTGGTTGTAATCGAGATTTCATCCCTGGCTGTAACTATTAGACAATGGTTCGTCATTGGGGTAACAGCTGAAATTCCTTTTAAAATAGCTGTAGATATTATACTTACTTTTTAGAACAAATAATAGTATACTATAGTCTCTAACAGTGATGTTCTTTGGTTTTGATTATATATGTTCATGGTTATTTTAAACCTTTAATCCTCATTCCTAGGTGTTGTGTTTGTTGTCCACCCTTTCTCTGCTACTATACATTGAGATTTAGGTGCCGTTAACCTCAATAAATTTTGCATTTGTAGATGAAATAAGGTTAATATGGATTAGGTGCAGTATCAAAACAAGACCTAAGTTATAACACGATGATTTGCCAAATATCAATTAGGTGGTATCTAGGGATTGCCAATTCTGTTTAATATTTTTGGACTCTTTTATGGGTGAGACCTATTTTATAATATGTAAACTGGTTCATTTTTATGATTGCCTTAAAAGATCCGGGTTCAGTATACAGTTATATTCTATTCAAAGCCAATATTAAATTAGTCATGTATTTCTTTATGATAATGTGAATTTTTTTTACTTTTCAAATTAAATAATTTAAATTATGTTATGCTAAAAGCAGTAAAAATGTTATAATGTTTTATAAATTGATAGAGCTAGATTTTGTTCTTCTCAAAAATGCATTTTCTCATCCTTAGATCAAATGTTATAAATAAATAGATTTTTTAACAATTTTCAATACTGCAAAAAATTTCAAATTTGTATACGTCATATTTAATGCTATTTTAAAAGAAAGGGGATTGCAACATAATTATCAGCCTAAGATCTATACTACATGCATACTTTGACTTGCTAACTATTAAATACATTTTTTTGACTCTTTTACAAATGAGAACTATATACACAAAAAAATGTTTTTTATAGTTGAATGTTATAGTTATCTATAGCGAAATAGATTGCTTTGTGATTTTATTCATGTTTATTTATGCATACTTTTCAAATTGTCCCTGTTCTTGCCAATGATATGAAGACTTTACTTGGTTTGGCCGTGGGGAAAAATTGTCAACTATAGTTACTATTTATTAAGAAAAAGTGACCTGCAAATGTTTTTATCACCAACCAAATGCTCATGTTATTGCAGTTACAGATAATCTCTATACTTTTTGACAGAAAGCACACCAATCAAATTCTCAAGTTATTACCAATGAAACGCTAAGTTATTGCAGTCATGAAAAATTAGGCTGTGGTCATTCAGAAACAATGAGTTATGGGAAAATCACTTGGTACATAAATGGTGGGTTCATTATCATCCTTCTAACCAAGTTAAGTAACATAATTCTGAAACTAATATTGTTGAGTTGTTGATATGCTTACTGCTTGACTTGATATGTTGATTGGTCAATCGCTTATGGTTTGATGTTTGATGTAATATCAAGTAGTCCATGCCGGATTCCCACTTAATCAGCATTAATAAAGAGTCTCAAGTTGATTGCTCTCCTACACAACTGTATTAGTCAATATTGTTAAAAAATAAATAAATTATGCAATTGTTGGCCCTTCTTCCACTACAGGTGCAGATGTTTTATAAAGGCAAGTAAATTTGATTTGAAATTATTTATTCCATATAAATCGATGAGTATAAAATGTTTATGTGGATTACTACTTACTGACCAAGATTTTTCACAATTTTTTAAGGATAAATATAGACATTGGTTTAGGAGAATAGTTTAGAATATTGTGAGACAATTAATATAGTGTTATCCTTGGGCTAATAACTTATCATTTTCTTTATTGCCAATGCACTCTCATGAACTTCTGGTTCTCCTGTGTGATGCTATAATCATCAATCATCATGTATTCTGAGAGGCTATTTTGTACCTTACACAACACACATTTGTCAACACTTGATACTACCTTTATTAGTCTTCTACACTTGGAAATATATATTCTTAGTATGAACATCACCTGTAACGACCTGGATTTTTCGTTGTTCGATTTTGAATATTTAAATGGTTTTAAATATTGAATTTGAATTATAGACTGACTTTGAATATGGAAATTTGGGTTTAATGTATAAAATAAATTCAGAATTTAAATATAGCGGTTTATTGAATAATTTGATTATTGAATTTTTAAAATTGAATATTGGTTAAATTATTTTATCTTGAGTTTTAATCCCGATAAAAATAATTTAAAGGTTTGTAAAATTTAAATAAATAAAAATGAAGATAATAAAAAGTTTTAAAATTGAATTTAAAGGTGATCTGTTCAATTTTAAAAATATTTTGTCCAAATTGACATTTAAAATAGCGATCTGGGGCACAGTCTCGAAATTCGACGAAACCAGTTCCATTGGATCCGTAATAGTGTATTATTATCGGATTTCAAATTTCGTAGCATTTGGAGTTATCGTTTGGTCGTACGGGATATAAACGCGCTGAAATTTATATCGAAATTTAATATAATAATTGGGTCCAAAAAGCTATCTTCTCTATACGATCGAATTAGGACTCGAAACTTTTTCCATTGTGTTCGGAATAAGGGTATAACATTATGAACGCCCAGCGGCATGCCTCGAAAGGAGGTCAAAATTTTAAGTTGCCAAAACGAGATATTTTATAATTAAATAAAATTATATAAGATCAAATCAAGGTCCCTTTACCTTCCGTAATACGCTACCTATTGCCTTTAAATCACATCACTTCTTTTCTCCCCATCAGTTCAAATCGAACGAAATATTGAAAGAGGGAAATATAAAATCGAATTCGTTCGATTTAAAAAAACAAAGCCTCGTGTTTTTTTAAACAAAGCATACAAATTCGATTCAAGTCATGAAGCCGCCTTCCTCACTCGATTCAAATGGCGAGAAGCAGGGGCGTGCGCGCTCGCGCGAAGGGAGGAAAGTCGGAAAACCTGGGGAGTTCGACAGTGATGCATCGAAGTTGAAGGGGGAGTCTTGAGCACGGCGACTGCGATTTGGGTATGGAGGGAGAGGCGCGGCGATCTCACGTGCAATGGATGGGGGTCGTGAGCTTGTTTTGGGCAGGGGTTGATCTCGCGATCGAAAATTTCATCGCAAGCCCGTCGCGATGACGTGAGCACATGTGAAGTCGCGTACGCGTGGGCTTAGGCAAGGTTGGAGGTCGATGGGTGTTTGCTTGAGGACTAGGTGGAGCCGTGCAACTGGTGAAGGCTGCTGTAGTTGGCAGGAGGTGATTCAAATTTTGCAGAGTAAGGTTATATGGTAATTTATTTATAAATTAAGACATCAATTAAATTTTATCTTAGTTTGATAAATCAATAACTAAAAATCTAATAAATTGTTATGCGAGGTCGGAATCGCATGAAAATCGGAAACGTTGGATTCAAAATGATGTCGGCTTCAATTTGAAATTGATTGGAATTTTCCGAGGCCAAACGAGGTTTTTGATAAATTAAAATTTGGATGTTCTGCAAATTAAAATCAAGGTGAGAATTTCTCACTCATTTGGATTACCATATTTAAATTTAAATTGTTGGATGCTTGATTGATTGATAAATTTATAATTATCTGTTGAATGACTATATATATAGTAGTATATATATTAGTATTTGGAGTGATATTCCCGCACATTATAGCGGATGAGACCCTATGCACCCCGCATAATAGCGGATGACCCTATATACCGCGATATCCCCTTCGAAGTGAGATTGGTATTTTATTGTTGTCTAACATCTGTGGATGCAGGGAAAACATGTTGGAGGGATCCAACTGGATTCCTCAAATATATTAGTATTTTTCATATATATAAAATGCTGGATTATTGTGTGTTGTAAAATTTTAAATGTTAAAATAGCATGGAAATTAATTTTGGATATATTAAATACCATAAATATTATTTTAAATTTTTTAAGGAATTAAAAGGAGTTTTTAATATAAAATATGTATATCGAAAATCGGATTATTTAAAAGAAGTTGGGTTGAATAAGAAATGGTGAATTTTTGATCATATTAAATAATGCGGAAAAATATTTTAAATGGACAAATTTAAAATGAATTATATTAAGGAATTTTTAAAGATTGGGTTTTGAAATGATTTCGGAAAATATAGAAAGAGGTTGAAATTGATATTAAAAATAGATGGGTAAAAATAAATGAGATTTGTAAGAAATTGAATTTATAGAAATGTAATTTTATAAGGGAGATTATTTTAGTGAAACTCAAAGGAGTTATAGAAAATTTATAAACGTAGTTTATAAATGAAGGAAAGTGATATCAGATGATAAGTTGGGAATATAAATTTACGGGAAGAATTTATATTGGAATGTGGAAATAGGGTGAGAAAAATAGTAGATACTATTTTTAAAGTGAAATGGTTAAGGAGACCGGAATGGAAGTAATGTAATGGAAATCGAGAAGATTTATAAATTGAAATTTGGTTATTGAGATTTAAAAATTTATTTTATCGATAAGTTGAAATTTTATTTTAAAAGGAAAATTCTTATTTATTAAACTATATAAATTTCAAGGTTGGTATGGAAATATTTTCAGAAGTGAATTTTTAAAATACTTAATATCTATTTTAATAAAATCCTAAATGTTTAAACCTGCTTTGAAAAAGTGATGTTATAAGAAAGTGTTTTCAATATTTTAAATAATTATTTGAATGTCTTAAAAACAAATTATTATTATTTTCCTTAAATACTTATTTTCATTTACATATGTATATATATAAAGTTTTGAAAATGTTTTAAATTTATTTATAAACCTTCTTGGAAGCCTGGAAATGAGATTATTCAGTAAATATGATTTATAAGAAAATTCTTAAATAGAATTGGGAAGAAAAGTAAGAAAATTTCCGAAGAGGTTAAATAAAAGTGAACTTCGAAGAATGAAATAGAATTCATTAAAGAATTAGAAAGGGAAATTGGAATTATAAGCAAGTATAATTGACTTTGGAAATATTGAAAGGAATTAATTAAAGAATTTCGGAATTTATAAAATTCTTGTAAACAAGTTAAGAAATTTACAAATAAATTGTAAATGTTTTTTGGGAAAAGGAATAGGGGATAAATAGAATACTTCCTAAGTGTTGAATATAAGATGAAGTGGAAAAAAATATTCTAAGTATTGGAAAGGGGTAGAATATTCCGTTGAAGAATAAAAGAATTTGAAAACTGTTTTCAAAATGTTGAGGTATGAGAAGTAATGTCTTATAAAAAATAATTTGGAATAAACTCTGGAGAAGTTAGAATAAGACCTGATGTCTGCTTTTGGATGTTTATTGATAGTTAAATAACCGACTTTCAATACTGGCCAATTTCGTTAATCATTTTCGAAGAGACCGAGATCAGATTTTATTATCCGAAAACCACTTCGATCCGATTTGAATGTTACGAATGAATGATGTGAAGACGATAAAGACGGTGATTCGGTTTGTCTAGACCCAGGACAACTTGTATGGACGAATACTATCAGAACATCGTCATTGGAGGACGATGAGCATTCTAAGTAATATTTGTTTTTGAAAGGTAACGCTTAGCCTCGAACCTCATCAACCGAAAATGACTAAAACATGGGAGATGCAGCAAGGCTAAGTGAGCCGCACCTAAGTAGGGTATGTTATCACTTTTCTAGATGTCATCGGAACCCTATTTATCTTAGATATGGGTATACATGAAAGAAGAAGCGCTCGATGGTAAGGGTGGGAACACCCGGGGTGATAACATATTCGGTCTATCCAGGTTATGGGTAGACCGGTCTTGTGTAGCAGGGGATCCCGGCGTGGTCCTCGGTACATTGTTCTAGAGGTGTACTGTGATGGGCGGTACCCCAGTGGCCTAGTCATTCGATGGAATCCATTCTCCAATAAGCGCCGTGCGGTTTTGATTATACCCAACTATGCTGAAACGTGAGATGCAAGCATTTCAGCTATTTTCTATTTACTTGGTTTAGACATTATTTTAATATCAGACAGATTTGATAAAAGTGTTTTGGTTATCGTAAGGCAAAAACCCGTCGTGTTTATGTGTGACACGGTCTTACGAGATACCTTTGTTTTCAAAGGATTTCGATAACTCTAATAATTCAAGTTGAGTGTGTTTTCTCACGCTGGTTTTCCAGACTGACTCGGGTGTTATTTTATTATAATGCTCGGGTCAGACCGAGTATTACAGATTCATGATAGAATGCTATGGAGCTCAGGAGGCGAGTTGGAGGAGTTCAGGCGTATCTTCGTACTTGGTTATATTTCCGTTGTGTGAGGACAAGTTATTATAACTGTCCATTTTGATGTATTGAATTGTTGTACTCCGATGATTGTAAGTATATAAACTGTTACAGATCCCTTTGTATACAAATCTGTTATTATATATTATATTTTGTTCCGCTGCGATTATGAGACTCTGATGTTGTTCTAATTTTCTTCTATCTCTTTTCTTTTACCCTAGTTATTCGCTCTTTCGTACACTTTGGGTTGAATAAGAGTGAATTTATTGTCAACTCAAGGGGTACGGAATTGCGGGTCACGACAGTTGGTATCAGAGCTGAAGGTTAAGCGAGAACCTTGACTCTGGTGTGAAATTACTCATTAGAGATAAAGTCAGTAGTACTCTAGAATGAGTTGAGTGTAATAATATATATGAGCGCGTATTTGTTAGTGAATATAAAACGGTTTTATATTGTGTTAACTTATTGGTTGGGTGGTATATAAATTCTTGTCGAATAGTGGGAGCTACTAAACTATAGGAGTTTTTAAACGCTTGAACACGATAAACGGACATAGTATGATTTTGAAGCGGGTAACTGGACTAATTTTACCAAAATTATATTTTTATATAAAAGGAATAATTTTCTGAAATTATTATGGTATATTTGGAGTGTTTGGTTGATAATATTACAATCTAAATAAGATTATAAAATTTGAAATGGTTATATACATAACCAAATGGAAATTATAAGTATGGATTATACAATTAAATTAAAAACTAAGACTTGATTAAAACCAGAGTTTGGAAAAAATTAAATGCCGGAGATTTTTGGAAGTGTTTTCCAAAGTATTTTGAAATAAATAATAGTATTATTGTTTTGGAGATAATTTTTGAATAGAAAAATGTTTTTAAAATAGATGTTGGAAAGTGATAATAGCATTGAACTCACTTCGGTCGCTGGATCCTGGTGATGACTGTGCAGCATCATCAGTATTCATTTTCGAGTTTCTAAGTGACGGATTGCTACCGTAATTGATTTGTTTAGATTTGTTGGGCAAACCAGTTTTGTTTGGGAAATTCCAAAGGGAATTTGTTTTGGATAAAACCAGGTTTGGTTTAAAAATTTAAAAAGTGTGATTTGGAACATTGAGATTTCAAAATGATTTGAAATAAGTACATGGTATTTGAATTTTTAAAATCCTTATTAAAATGTTTAGAAAATATCGGGAAATAAGCGATGAACTTATAAAATTGAGAATGATTTTAAAGAAAAATATGGAAATTGAATTTTGATATTAAATTTAAAGGTGAAAAGGCTAAAATGGAATTTAACTTGGATTAAGTTGGATGAATTAAATTTTAAAAATTTAATTGGTTGTGATTTGAATAGAATTGATGAAATAAATTAATGAAATGGTGAATTAACTTAGCAAAGTTAAAGGAAATGAGTAAAATGCAATGAAGTTAATTAAATATAAGTAAGGAAGAGGAAAATGTGAGTTTCAGGATGAAATTAAAACTTATGTAAGTTAAATAAATTTAAGTGGTAAAAGGAAATGGCATGGGTGGAATCTAACTTAAGCTAAGTTAAATAAAATTGAATTGAGTTATAAATGATTTTGAATGAAATAAATAAACTTCAACGGCTTATAAAAATTGAAATGAATTGAATAAAAATATGTTTAGGCTGTAAATAAATGTACAGTCTCGAGTTAAAAATAAAATAGGAATATACTCGAGTATAGAATTGATGGAAATATGAAAAATAAGTTGTGTGACTTATAGAAATTGAAAATTGGAATAGATAAGCGAAAATAAAAAGAGTTTGATATTTTGGAAACGAAATAAAGTCCAAACTTGAATTATAAAATAAATTTGAACTCGAGTAAATTTATTGAAGTGATTTTTGAAAATAAAATAAATCAGATATTGAATTATAAATTGGAAGTGAACTAATTAGATAATTAAATATGGAAATGGAACTTAACTGGTTTAATAAATTGGATTGTAGATTAAAAATGGATTTTGGAAAGGAAACTTGAGTTATAAATAAAATTCGATTTAAATTGTAAGTGAATTAAATATAATTGGAAATATGTCAAATAAAAAGGAATTGTATTGGAAAAGAAATGACTTAGGTTACAAATAAACTCAATTTGAGTATGAATAAATTGAATATAGCTGAATATCATTAAAATAAATTCGAAATGAATTCGAATATGGGAATTAAAATTGAGATGGATGAAGTGAATGAACTAATTAAATTAATTAGTAAACAGAATGGGATTGATTGAATAAGAATCGATCTAAAATGGAAATAGAATTTGTTGTAAAAAGAAATGAACTTAAGTTATATAGTTGGAATAGTTAGAAATAAATAAATTGACTTGAGTTAATATTTTAACGGAAGCTTGGCCTAAATAATTTATGAAATGGCTATTTAATAAATTAGCATGGAATAATTCCGAGGCTAAATAAAATGGATTTGAGCATAGTGCAACTGAATTGATCGTGAATGAGTTTGAAATTAAATGGAATTAAAAATAAAATGAGTTGGAATCAAATTAAAATAGTTATAAACTAAATGGATATTCTATTAAGTAAATATCATCAAATTTGTATGGAAATAAATTGTCATTTGACGAAACGGAAGTAAATGAAATTCTTGTGAGTATATGGCAAGTGAATAAATTGATTTTTATCAATTTGGAATGGATGTGAGTTTGTTTGATTTAAAAATAAATTGAATGCATATAAAGTGAGTGTAAATCATTTCAGATTGTTTGAAAGTAATTAAATTAGCATCAGAACCCTGAAATTGCTTATAAATATAGGTTAGCATGCATTGCTTACGAAATTCTTGTGTTTAACTAGTTAAGGGAATGAAAAGTTATTGAATTTCATATATTTGGCACTTACGTGTTTAAATTGAGTAAGTACAGATACCTGGAGCTGTTTTGCTTGACTTTGATTGCGCGTATTGCAAAATAAATAAGCCGCTTGCTTAAAAATGCTAAAATAAGGTACGTTTTCGGATTAAATACCGCAAAATATAAATATTGTTATATATATTTTGTTTTTCGACCGTGTGGGTCGATGTATATATATTTATATCTCTTGTCATATTGCAAAAGGTCCTCCGTACGAAGGAGACTGCCAAATTTTTTTGGAAATTTAGGGTTAGAAAATTTTGAAAATTTTTGGAAAAGTTTTTTTGTTAATGACAAATTGATTTCGAATTGTAATCGAAATAAAGAGTTTAGGAATTTGAATTGAAAACTAATTGTTTTGGTTGGAACAAAAAGATTTGAACAGTGAAATATTGAGTTTTCACTAAGTGGGTTTTTGGATAAGTTAATGGGTTTGGAGCATTCTTCTGCCTTAGCAATTTCGAGGACGAAATTCTTTTAAGGAGAGAGGAATGTAACGACCCGGATTTTTCGTTGTTTGATTTTGAATATTTAAATGGTTTTAAATATTGAATTTGAATTATAGATTGACTTTGAATATGGAAATTTGGGTTTAATTTATAAAATAAATTCAGAATTTAAATATAGCGGTTTATTGAATAATTTGATTATTGAATTTTTAAAATTGAATATTGGTTAAATTATTTTATCTTGAGTTTTAAGCCCGATAAAAATAATTTAAAGGCTTATAAAATTTATATAGATAATAACGAAGATAATAAAAAGTTTTAAAATTGAGTTTAAAGGTGATATGTTCAATTTTAAAAATAGTTTGTTCAAATTGACATTTGAAATAGCGATCCGAGGCACAGTCTCGGAATTCGACGAAACCAGTTCCATTGGTTCCGTAATAGTGTATTATTATCGGGTTTCAAATTTCGTAGCATTTGGAGTTATCGTTTGGTCGTACGAGATATAAACGCGCTGAAATTTATATCGAAATTTAGTATAATAATTGGATCCAAAAAGCTATCTTCTCCATACGATCGAATTAGGACTCGAAACTTTTCCATTGTGTTCGGAATAGGGGTATAACATTATGAACGCCTAGCGGCACGCCTTGATAGGAGGTCAAAATTTTAAGTTGCCAAAACGTGATATTTTATAATTAAATAAAATTATATAAGATCAAATCAAGGTCCCTTTACCTTCCGTAATACGCTACCCATTGCCTTTAAATCACGTCACTTCTTTTCTCCCCATCAGTTCAAATCGAATGAAATATTGAAAGAGGGAAATATAAAATCGAATTTGTTCGATTTAAAAAAACAAAGCCTCGTGTTTTTTTAAACAAAGCATACGAATTCGATTCAAGTCATGAAGCCGCCTTCCTCACTCGATTCAAATGGCGAGAAGCAGGGGCGTGCGCGCTCGCGCGAAGGGAGGAAAGTCGGAAAACCTGGGGAGTTCGACAGTGATGCATCGAAGTTGAAGGGGGAGTCTTGAGCACGGCGACTGCGATTTCGACATGGAGGGGAGAGGCGCGGCGATCTCACGTGCAATGGAGGGGGGTCGTGAGCTTGTTTTGGCCAGGGGTTGATCTCGCGATCAAAAATTTCATCGCGAGCCCGTCGCGATGACGTGAGCACAGGTGAAGTCGCGTACGCGTGGGCTTAGGCGAGGTCGGAGGTCGATGGGTGCTTGCGTGAGGACTAGGTGAAGTCGTGCAACTGGTGAAGGCTGTTGTAGTTGGCAGGAGGTGATTCAGATTTTGCAGAGTAAGGTTATATGGTAATTTATTTATAAATTAAGAAATCAATTAAATTTTATCTTAGTTTGATAAATCAATAACTAAAAATCTAATAAATTGTTATGCGAGGTCGGAATCGCATGAAAATCGGAAACGTTGGATTCGAAATGATGTTGGCTTCAATCTGAAATTGATTGGGATTTTCCGAGGCCAAACGAGGTTTTTGATAAATTAAAATTTGGATGTTCTGCAAATTAAAATCAAGGTGAGAATTTCTCACTCATTTGGATTACCATATTTAAATGTTTAAATTTAAATTGTTGGATGCTTGATTGATTGATAAATTTATAATTATATGTTGAATGACTATATATATATAGTAGTATATATATTAGTATTTGGAGTGATATTCCCGCACATTATAGCGGATGAGACCCTATGCCGCATAATAGCGGATGACCCTATATACCGCGATATCCCCCTCGAAGTGGGATTGGTATTTTATTATTGTCTAACATCTGTGGATGTAGGGAAAACAGGTTAGAGGGATCCAACTGGATTCCTCAAATATATTACGTTGAAGAATAAAAGAATTTGAAAACTGTTTTCAAAATGTTGAGGTATGGGAAGTAATGTCTTATAAAGATAATTTGGAATAAACTCTGGAAAAGTTGGAATAAGACCTGATGTCTACTTTTGGATGTTTATTGATAGTTAAATAACCATCAATATTGACCAATTTCGTTAATCATTTTCGAAGAGACCGGTATTGGATTTTATTATCCGAAAACCACTTCGATTCGATTTGAACGTTACGAATGAATGCTGTGAAGACGATGAAGACGATAATTCGGTTTGTCTAGACCCAGGACAACTTGTATGGACAAATGCTATCAGAACATTGTCATTGGAGGACGATGAACATTCTAAGTAATATTTGTTCTTGAAAGGTAATGCTTAGCCTCGAACTCCATCAACCGAGAATGGGTAAAACATGGGAGATGCAGTAAGGCTAAGTGGGTCGCAACCAAGTAGGGTATGTTATTACTTTTCTAGATGTTCTCAGAACCCTATTTATCTTAGATATGGATATACATGAAAGAAGAAGCACTCGATAATAAGGGTGGGAACACCCGAGGTGATAACATATTCGGTCTATCCAGGTTAGGGGTAGGTCGGTTTTGTGTAGCAGGGGATCTTGGCGTGGTCCTCGTTACATTGTTCTAGAGGTGTACTGTGATGGGCGGTACCCCAGTGGCCCAGTCATTCGATGAAATCCATTCTCCAATAAGCGCCGTACGGTTTTGATTATGCCCAACTATGCTGAAACGTGAGATGCAAGCATTTCAGCTATTTTCTATTTACTTGGTTTAGACATTATTTTAATATCAGACGGATTTGATAAAAGTGTTTTGGTTATCGTATGGCAAAAACTCGTCGTGTTTATGTACGACGCGGTCTTACGAGATACCTTTGTTTTCAAAGGATTTCGATAACTCTAATAATTCAAGTTGAGTGTGTTTTCTCACGCTGGTTTTTCAGACTGACTCGGGTGTTATTTTATTATAATTCTCGGGTCAGACCGAGTATTACAGATTTGGGATAGAATGCTATGGAGCTCAGGAGGCGAGCTGGAGGAGTTCAGGCGTATCTTCGTGTTTGGTTATATTTCCGCTGTGTGAGGACAAGTTATTATAACTGTCCATTTTGATGTATTGAATTGTTGTACTCCGATAATTGTAAGTATATAAACTGTTACAGATCCCTTTGTATAAAAATCTGTTATTATATATTATATTTTGTTCCGTTGCGATTATGAGACTCTGATGTTGTTGTTCTATTTTTCTTCTACCTCTTTTCTTTTACCCTAGTTATTCGCTCTTTCGTACACTTTGGGTTGGACAAGAGTGAATTTATTGTCAACTCAAGGGGTACGGAACTGCGGGTCGTTACATCACCAGTCTCACATTACATCACACTGATTAACCAATACACGCTGACTTCACAAAATCATCTCCAATTTATTATTCCCAGTTCTTTCTTCATGCTTATATGAATACATTTGATTTACATGTGCATATCAATACATCATATTGTAACTGTTTTAGAACTTCAAAACAATTTAAAATAAAGTTTCATATGCATTTTTCATGAGTTAAAATAGTAAATCATGTTCCTGTAGTAAATCTGACGCTATCCATCGTCCCGCTCATGTAATTTTTCTTCAGTTTACAATAACAAGTGGCATCCTCCGCATAGTATTTCATTTGGTTTTAACATAATATTTACATATTTAAGCCTGCTGCATCTACTAACACTGCCACTGTTAACATCTTTGCCTGAAATCATTTGCAGAAACAAGACGAAGCAACGAACTGAATGAAAAGTTTGGATTTGATGCTACATTTATTCCCAAAATTTATGTCAGCTGTCCTGATAATGGACAACTCAAGATTTACGTTCCTTCATTCAACTCTATTTGTTTTACTTTGATTCATTAATGCTTTATTTGATAAAAATATATTAAACATACGACATGTTTGCAATAGATGCATTTTAAGTTGCCTACTTGAGTATGAGATAACGTTTCTCTTTTATGCGTTTTGTGATTAACAGCCGCCACTTTTTTCTAATTTCATATTTCTTTCTTTAATATTGGCTGTGTTCAAATCAGCGTGTGTAATTCCTAACTACCGGTTGTGTTGTCGTCTTTTTTTTAACCATATGAATAGAAGTTATTATTGTGATTTACTTATCAGTTGCAACATTTATAGCTCTAGGTCTTGAGTGCTCAATGGCTAAGGTGTTGAAAGTGATGTTTAATATTACAATAGTCTTAATATAATTATCAATTACAATTTACTATAGTCGATGGATTCCAAAATATCGAGAAAGTAATATACAATATTATTTTACACATCAATCAATGATTATGGGAATGTCGACACTCTGTCACTTCCATGTTTGCATAGTAGTACTACAATATTTTTGACAGCTATAAACTAATTTGTCGACACTTTGCATTGCAGGTAAATTAAATCCTTACAAGTAAAGTGTAGCTCAAGAGGGGTGGATGGGATATGTTGATTTGTCGACACAACGTGTTACTACATAACTAATTTTGGTTTAGGGGAACATTGCTGTCAAATTCCATTTGCAGAGGCAAATGAGGTTGTCCCCCCACACAGCTGACCATCACAATTTGGTTTTTCGACACCTATTCTTCACCATAAACGTGGCGGCTACCACTCATTCCCACCGTCCAATGATATGTTCCCATGGCGTGCAATGGTAGTCACATTTAGGTAATCTTCTATATCGTTTTCCTCTCTATATTGTGTAGTTGACGTATTTGGCTGGTGTTTGTTGGTTGTCGATATTGAATTAACTTTTTCTTACTAAGAAGGTTCGTTGTTAACTTGCTCATTGGGCCAAGAATTTTGTTGTGATTATGTTAACGTATTCTATTTTGTATAATGTTGTTAGCTCATGGTCTGAGTTATCTCTGAGGCTTAAGATAATAGAAATCTGGGGTTCATTTACTGTATTCCAAATATTTGTATTCTGCTTTTTAAGTGTATCTCGATTCTCGGGTATATTCTTTCATTTCCATATTAGATCTAGGTGGTATCGATTTTGTAATATGGTCATTGGTTTTCAAATCTTGGTTTTCTACTCTTTAATATTCTATACAAGTTCTCATCCTTGTAGTGTACACTTTATTATTCACCTGGTTGGACTTTTGATGAAATAATTGGTTTATTAACCTTCAAACCAAGGATGTGTTCCACACTTTAATTTATAAATAGTAAATAATTTGTGTAGTTATCCGCTAATTACTGGAGACTATCTGATATAAATTTGTGGATATATCCATCTTTGTTCTAGGTTTCTAATATACTACTTCATTTTCAACTTAGATCAACTTTTTGTTACATCAATTGGTTCACTGATCTTCAAATCATGGTTTTTGCTCTGCTCTTTATTATACCATATTAATAGACTTATGTGGTTACATACTAATTGTTATTGAATGTCCATTACAAATTTGTAGGGATGTCCTTTATTAGATACTCTATATGTAACCATGCCACTTATAAATGCATAGTCAAGTTTAAACACATCTATTTAGAATCATCCAAACATATTACTATTGTTTTAGGTAACTACACGATTAAATATCATTTTAAGGTCTCTTCACTTCCTCTTTCCTTGAAATTTTCTACGCAACAAACATAATTTTCCATAAGCAGAAATGAATATCACTAAGAATTTCTAATACTGACATCAAATTTTCACTTAAAATTGTTTTTGCTTTTTTGTTCTCTCTTCTAATTCAACCAGGCGATTTCTAATAATGATAATTTTTTTGTATATTTTTAATTTTTAAGTATGGTTTTGTTTATTCTTAAATTTGTGTTTTTGGGGGTAATTATTGTTTCATGAAGAGGGAAATCATAATTCAATTCTGTTTTTATGGACATGATACTTTGAATGCTTCCAGAGGTACTTTGTGTTGGTAAGCAAGCATGTTTTGCTGTGATTTAATAGAAAATAATACGAGGATGAGGTATGTGTAGCTGATTTAAATTTAATATAGACATGCTATGTTTTGAGATATGATTTATAGCTGTTCTGAGTTAAAGAGTGATATAAGAGATTAATTTCCGCTAACTCTTGATATCGGTACATAAAGTTATGAATGATGGATTTTCATTTTATTTTTATCGGATCAGCTTGGACCATTTATTATTAATAAAGTTTAAGAAATCAATGTGTTCTAAGTAATTATTGCTTAATAAATCAAAATATACTGACTACAGATCTATTATTGCTTAATTTAATTTTTAAATTTGCATGAATTTGAAAGGTTTGATCTGCATTCGATTGGAAAAACAATATATTATGTTTCGTAACCAATGAAGGTTTAGATAAATCTTCCACCCATCTTCATTCATTTGGTTTGTATGAAGTTTAAATTTTTTACTTTAAGCCATGTTGAGTATTTAAAAATTCTTGGTCTGTATTATTGAGAAGTATTCATATCATGAACATATGCAATTCAAATTTTTTGATGGTCTCTAATAATTACCTTTTCAACTTGCAAGATATATTAAAAAATTAATCGACTGGTACTTTTTGTCAATCAAAGCTTTTTCAGATTTATCCTATATGGGAATGTGATCAAGTCAGATGTTATAAATCAAGTTAGTACTTAACATATTTAGATATTTTATGTAAATTACACATACAAGCATATATATACACACACATTTCTATACACACATGCATATATACACGCGCACGCATGTACACATACAGACATAAATATCTGTGTGCGCACGCGCATGTGAGTATCGATGGGATATGTTTCTTTTTCTAAACATTATTTTTTTGACTACAAACCATAATTATAAACATTTGTCTAACTATTGGTTTGCTGCTGAGAGTGCCAATCTATTAATTCAATAAGGAAGTACTCATATGTTTTCATAGAGTAAAACAAGGAGTTGGCTATGAATAACTAGCATGATATAACAATTGAGCAGAATATTTGCTTCTTCATTTGAAACAAGCAAAAGTTGTTTTCGACCCATAATTATATTGCATTGCTCTTCCATCTCACACACATATATATGAAGACGTCGTACATTACCTGACATGTAAGGCAAAAATTGTGTCATTACTAAATTTTAAAAGTTCAAAGACATGGTATTGATGTGTTATTGGTATTGATGTGTTATTATGTTGTTACCTAAAATTGTTTATGGTAACATACATCGAATTGTAATGGTTCCAATATACCCTAGGAAGAATAATAGTTAGAGTACAAAATATGGTTATTTGGCGAGGTAAACCAAATGAAAATCTCACACTTGGGTTTCACAAATGATATTGACACCTAAGTGAACCACCTTTTAAGTCATTTTCTTTTGCATTTTCAGGTTGAACTCTCCCTTCCTTTCTATTATCGAGTGTAGGTTTACCTTTTTCTTCTTAGCCTTTCATCATTGTTTAGTCGAAGTTATCCTTCAATCTTCTTTAGTTTTCCATTATGTTATGCCTTTCGTACTCATTATTTTTTATGATTTTCCATGCTTTTTGGGGTTGCAGACGCATTATTCATTAGCAACATACGTTTTACTGTTTGTGGAAGTAAGTTCTCAAGAAAAATGCATACATACACTTTAAATTAGTCTATTTAGTTGCGTATGCATAATACACAAGAAATCTTTATGAACTCACATCCATTTACATGATAAAAATATAAAACATGCAATTTCAGTGAGATTTAAACAAAAAATATTAAATTAAAAAAAAAACCATAACTAGGAGTTTATGGAAAATGCAAATCTGTGTATGTTTATGTAGTAGAGCTTTATACTTTCTTGGGTCTCTTCAACATCCTTTTCTTTGGTCATTTGCACTTTCTGTCCTTATATCCATCATTGTAGCTTTTGATCCCAGCTTCTGTGGAAAATGCAAATCCTACAAAATCTCAGGAACAGGGTTAACTTGCTACTTTATAATAATTAAGTTTACAATCAATTGTTTCAAAATTTCAAATTCCCAAATTTTACTTCTAAATTTTTTATATTAAACTTCATTAACCTATGCATTCAAAACCATTAAATTGTAAAAAAAATGAGCTTCATACCCATAACATACAAAATTAGAAATTCAAAATTTAGAACCGGTATTTCATAATTCTAAATTTACCCTTTTCAACTATAGCATACAAAATCTAATTTGAATTTAAAATTTTCTAATCAAAAGTTCATTTTTTTCTTACATAAAAAAATCAAAAATCAATAGAGCATGCATTTCATAGCCATTAACATTTTATTTTTAAAATCTGAAATTCAAGAAGTTTAAAAACTATGAAAACAAATTGAAGTCCTAAAATGTGTGAAAGAAAATCACAGTCAAAATTGATAAATCAAAGTTGTTTTAAAGTTCAAATAATTATATTTCAAAAATTGTAAAATTCAAAATTTTACGAGATGTAATCATAAATTTGTGAAAACATATAAATCAGTAACTTAACAATATGAAAAAATTGGACCTTTACATTCAAGATGTAACAACCCGGTATTGCATACCGATTATTTATCATCTCTGAACGACTACCTTTCCTAGCTAATGGCTGTTTGGAATTTTAAAACCAGTTTGAAACTTTTTTGAAAAACCTGTTAAGTGTTGATGTGCTTTAAAAATTTAAATAGTGGTCTATTTTTCATTGGGCCGTGAATATTTACCAAGGCAAATAGCCGTTCCCTTTTCAATCTATTCAACCCGTTCCCCCTTTTTTCCATTTTCTCATTCGAACCCTAATTAAAAAACCAGCGAAGAAAATAAAATGGCGGCTCGATTTTCTCCGTTCGCTCGATCAAAATTAGGGCTTGCTCGTCTTCGTCTCGCTGTGAAGATAAGGAGCTGTCGTATGGTGAGCATCTCGTTCAATGATTGCGTGGCCACCGAGCTCGTCTTCGCTTCGAGAAATGGTGAGTAATTTTAAATTACTCACATCTAATTCGATTTCAAGCATACATGATTTTGTGTTTTCAGGCCTTGAATTCTGGGTACTTTGACTTCGGTCACTTTGGAATTTTGATAGTATTTGACTTCGATCTCATTTTGCTCCGCGTTTGACTTGGTTTCACTGTCGATGATGATTTGGGTCTTTTACAGGGTTCGCAACCCTATTTTCTTGTTCGTTTGATAATTTCAAAAGTTTCATAATTTTATACCCGATAATCCTTGGTTTAAAACTGCTTCGATGTTGATAAGACCTCTGGGATGACCGCAGCTTGATTGTTTGGTTTGATTGCATTTCTTGAGCTCCATTTCACTTTGCAGTTAATCGCGGTCCATAATTGTTTGACCACTGCTTGGATTCATTGTGCACATTTTGTTGCTAGATGTCACTCATATGCTGTTTGCTTATATCCCTTTTGACCTGTTTGCATCAAGTCAGTTTGAACTTGTTGTTGTATTTAGTTGTTCACTTGTAGTCTGCACCATTTGATCTGATATACTGATATTTTGAGTATTCGAGTGATGTTGGCATTGTAATATAGCTCGAACTGTAGTTGTTGGTGTACATATTGAGGTTCTAGTTGATTCACCGTCTCATTTGCCATAGCTTGATCCATTCAGAAACATTGTTGCATTTGTATCTCACTGTGTTGCATTTAGCTTGACATCTGCATTATTGTGATGGCTGACCATCCTGTAGCATTGTCGTTTTGCCTCCATATTGATACTGTGTGCTTTTCTTCAGGTCAGTTTGAATTCCTTGTAGTCTCTTGTGTATACACTTTGCATTCACTTGTAGTTATCATCAGTTGCATTCATTCCTCTACATTCATTGTTGTCCAGTCTGGTTTTCTTTTGATCCATGCTGTGCACTGTGTGTTTTTGAGATATATGCATGTTGACTAGTTGTACTTGAATGTCTTGACTTTGATGTTCTCTGCATCGGCCTTGAGTCTTTCCTTGTTCATGTTGGCTATCTTGGTTCATTGGGGCACTTGACACTGTCTTGTTTCCATACTGAAGTTCACTGTTGCAGTGCTTCATGTTATAGCTTGACCATTTGTGGGTTGATGTGCAGACCTGAGTGCATTTTCATGTGGCATCACTTGAGTTTTATGATGCATTTTTGAACTGGTGTCTGCACTGTAGCTTTTGTATTGTTGCTGTAGTCTTGATCATTTGAGTCATTCACTAGACATTGATTTACTTGAACTACTTGTGATAATTGTAGACTGGCACATGATGCCTTTGACCGTCACTTGAGTACTGCATTTGTCACTGATTGTTAATGTTCACTGGATATTGGTATATGTCTGCATTTATGGTCCTTTGCAATTGTGAAATCGTTTCATATCTGGTTTCATTGTAAACCTGAGTTCTTTGATCCTATCTGGTTTATGTTCCATATATGTATTGTGCAGTTTGCCCCTCGTATTCATTGTGACTGCAGTTTAGTTTTATATGCAGTTTTGCCCTTGTTGGCTTGCATTGTATTAATGCAATTGAGTATGTTTTCAAATTCACTTGTGTTGAACCCGACTTCGGGGTTTGACCTTGCGATCATTGTGACTTTCACTGAGCTTTTGTGTATCTCATGCGATAGTGGCGAGGCAGTACACGCGTGCGTGTACTGCAGCCCTATCAGATTTGACAGCTTTAATTTGATGTTTCGATTTGTTGAATTGTTTCGTGGGTTCAATCCCATATTTTGAAGTGGTATCGATTTGGATTTACTGTTTAGTGGATTAACACTGCTTAGTGTTATATCTACCGTTATCCGGTTCTCTTATCGAGAAGTTGGGTAAACGAGATTTCTGTGACTTTCGTCTATTTGATATTTGATTATTATTGCTTCTGTGCACTAATAAACTGGTTTGAATTAGACTGACCTGGGTATTATTTTCTTTTGAATGTAATACTCGGGTCAGACCCGAGTATTTCAGGTTGTAGATTTCTTTCTTTGAGTTGCTGTTCGGGATTGAAGACTTTTCACATCTTCTGAAGTTGTCAGAGTCATTTTGTAGTAGTCGTGCCATTGTATAGAATGATATGTATTCACGTATATTAGTCGATAATGTACTTGTATATATAACTTCTAGAGTCGACAGTTGTAGTGGTATCATATGTATAGTGTCAACTATGTATTAACTGACATCAGTTATATATATCTGAGACTTTTGTTTTTGTCTGTGTTCCGCATTTATATTATCTGTGTTATTGTTATATCTAATGTCCTAAACTATTATGAACCGTCGTAGTTCGTTTTATACTAAGTATTGGGTGTGTCGATGGGAGTAAATAAATAATAGAAGAAAAATAAAAAGTATGTACCACTCCTATCGAGATAACCAATATTAGTGTAAGGCCAATTACGGATGGTCGCTCCTATCCAGCCTTATTCTTCGTAATAATAGACAGTATTTCCTTTAATACTCTTTGTTATTATGAGCATAGAGGTGGGGCGTCACACAAGAACTTAAAGCTAAAAAAAATTCGACGCCAAAAAGGTTGGTTTCTATATGTTCTATTTTAGCATTTTGTTAATCAAACAGTGAGAAAATTAATAGGCTTTATCGTCTAAGGAATAAAAATATCACAATGAAATAAAAAGAATTAAAGTTTCGTTCTAACCAATTTTTTTAACATTTTTATTCTTATCCCTAAACACGTATGCTTTTTGCCTTCCTTTTGTCTTCACTAATCAACTATGCTTATATTTTTCCATTTCATATTGAACACTGTCTTCGATTGGTAGCGACTTAACTATTAAATTTATTTCCTTAGTTCAATTCCCTTAACTTAATTATTTACGTGAAACCAAATCTTAGTAACTCCAAATATGTAAACTTAGCACATACCTAGCAATATTCATGAATATATCAATTTATACAAGCTCAATTTTTATACTTTTGGCATAGATCATCAATTCTTTTTTCCAATATATGCAAATACCATGAGTCATATTTTTTTTGATAATCTACATGCTATGTCGGTTAGAAATCATTTTGAGCACTCAAATGTCTTTAGAATATGGCTTAGACTGCCATATTAATTGGCTCTGAATATCGAATTTCAGAAATTTGAAGATTAAGACACAATAAATCCGTGAAAAGCAATTCACATCCAAGGAATATATATATATATATATATATTCAGAAATATTAACATTCAATAATTTTGCATTAACAATGTTTTGATTTAATAAATGAAAACATAAAGAAATATAAATTAAAAAATATCAACCATGAAATGCGAATAAAAATAGAAATTGAGGTTATTAAAAATTGAATATTTATGAATTGATAATTCAAAAATTTTATGTTTTGAAGTTCTTATGATTTGAAAGTTTTGAATTTTGAACTCAAAAAGGTGCAAAAATTATAAAGTTCAAAACGTATAATATATAACATTCAAATATAAAATAAAAATTATTAAAAACAATTTTTGAAACTTCGACTAAATCAATAATCAAAATTTTATTGGACTTTTTTGAAGTATTTTTTTCATTAGATTGTTAAAGGAGAAAAAAATGTGGTTTCATTGGTTATTAAGGAATTAAATAGCATAACAATGATCGTAATTAGTGTATAATCATTAATGTTAAGTTTTGTTTTGTTCAATTCCTCCCTATAATATGATACTCCACTTTTCCATTTTTTTTCTTTTATTACTTCACTTATATTCATTTCCTTTTTGTTTCACATTGAACTGGGTTTTTAAATCATTTCCTTAAATTATATTTATTTGAAGCCTAATCCAAATAACTTGATTTTTATATTTAAAGCCTAATCCAAATAGTTTTGATATTTCATATTGATTAACATTGAAATCATAACACAACTTTTAACTGTGGACCAATATCTTTTTTCATGATACTTGCATATATAGAATTTAAGTTATAAGAATTTTGTTATTGATTTTCTGTTCATTTCATTTATACACAAGAATTAAAGGTTTAGTAGATCCAGTTTAGCTAAAGAAATTATAATTATTTGTTGGTGATTGAACTTTGCAAGAAACTATAGCGGTCATCTTTACTACTCTAGGATATTGCTACTATAAATCGATCCATATATAATAAATAATTACCGTCAAGTGAGTGTAATTTGATAAATGAATATCAACTTAGACGTACGAATGTTTCTCATTGAAAATATCAAATCTATTTAGTAATTTGTGAATACAAATTACATCGGTAGGCTACAGTATACTTTTGTAACAGCCAACATACTTGCTATATAATTCAAAACCACTTGTGGTATACATGATTTAGTATACTTGCTATATAATTCAAATCTATTTAGCAATTCTAAATGACACCAACTGAGTATTAATATAATTTAGTTTCTACAATATGGTATACATGATTTGTGATGTGCAATTACAAATAAAATTGATCATTCAAATTATATGACCTTTAATTGAATGAATTATGGTATTCACTACAATAAGCAATTACAACTGAAAATATCGTTCTTCTTCACAAGGCATGTATGTAACATGATAAAAATTCCCTTTCACATTTCACCATCTTCTACCTCTACACCACTTGCTAATCCTGATTCAAACAGACAAGCAACAATGGACCTGTATGACCACCAACAACAACATATCCAAATTCAATTGGCGAGAGGCTTCTCGATGTCAACAACATTTAGTACTAATTTGTTGCCTTCATAAATTTAATGCTTAAGATATACATATTAGCAGACACTGTTTCTCTTTACTATAATGATTATTTTCAATTTTTATGCATCTGCTTTCGATTATGACAAATTAGTTTCCTGGAGAAACTGTTTTTCTGCTTCCCAGAATTTTTACTATCATACAATGTTATATGATATTTTCTAAACTCAACCATGGCTTGGTTTGTTGATAGACATGTTAAATGGTGAATATATAAATATTTTCATGGCTGCTGCATTTTTTGTGACTTCAGGCGATATTAGATTCTATACGATTTCGCTATAAATGTCACAATTTGGCTTATAATGTTTTATTAAACTAGCTCATATGATGGATGTATTTTAGGGTATTCTATGTTGATTTTTAGATTATTTTTCTACTCAGTTACTTTCTTTACGTTTGAAATATGAAACAGCTACTACGATTATGCACTATTACATAGATTTCTCTGCGTCTAATCTTGATATGCTTTATTGGGTCTATCACTCATAAATGAATATCTATAGCAATTACATGTCTACCAGCATTCTCTACTACTGCATGACGACAAAAATTCAATGCGTCATCCCAGTCTCTTTTATAAGGGGTTTTACCAGTTAATTTTTCAGTAGATACTAAATTAGATTAGTATATTTACTATTAACCATCACTACACTAAAATTTTATGTTGCCTTTTTAGGCCAAATCTGTGTGCGATGGAACAGGTTCACACTAGTATAATTTAACACACGACTTTGAGGAAATAAATGAAGATTAGGGACCACAATAACAAAATAATAAAGAACCAAATAACAAAATAGAATATGTAAAGGCTTTAATTTTTGAAAATTACTGTAATTTTAAGTTAAATTGATACCATCCAGTGTTATTATGTCCAAAATATTATTACAATAGAGTTTTTACATAGCTTATCTGGATTGTTTCATGGTATGATTTGAGATTACCAATGAAGTCATAAAATGTTTGTACAAATATATTTATGGGATTTTTAGGTTCAAGGAAAAAGTTGAATAAAAATTTAGTTTTAGGGACAAGAAGTTTGCTTTTTAGGCTGAATGACACTTT
The DNA here is from genome assembly GCA_030737815.1 of Allium fistulosum. Lineage (NCBI taxonomy): Eukaryota > Viridiplantae > Streptophyta > Magnoliopsida > Asparagales > Amaryllidaceae > Allium > Allium fistulosum. The sequence goes on from CM060902.1 coordinate 1,347,901,677, forward strand.
TTAGTGTAAACAGAAAATGATAGTTACACAACTATCATTTTCTGTTTACACTAAAAAGTGTCCTTCAGACTAAAAGACAAACTTGTTGTCCTTGAGACTAAATTTTTTTGCAACTTCTTCTCTGTGTCTATTTTCCTGTATATTTATATACATTGTGTAAAGTTCTTATTTTTCACTAAAACCTATGAAAAACTATTTAGCAGTATCATTGAGTTAAACCATTCCACTACAGCATTATATGTAATATCTGTATTTGTTGTTGTCACTCGATGTTTAAAACACATGATATGTTAGCACAGTGTGAACTAACAAAGTTGTCACTCGATGTTTAAAACACATGATATGTTAGCACATTGTGAACTAACAAAGTTGTCACTCGATGTTTAAAACACATGATATGTTAGCACACTGTGAACTAACAAAACGATATTTAATAATAGCATCGAACAAATTTATTTCCATGTGAATATGTTTTAAATAAGAATTATGGAATTGTATCTGTAAAATAATACTATGTAGTAGAAGTATAGGTGTTATAAGAAGAGAAAGTCTTTCATGAAACATATGTAAAGCTATTATGCATTGCGCATAAAGAAAAAGGTGATTCCCTAAAGCGTAATATATAATATTTATTCATGGTATTTCACCATGTGTTTGATAATAATGATCTACTAGCATATTGTTTACTAATAAAATGATATTAAATAGTAGTAGTGAATCAATTGGTTCCAAATAAATATGTTTTAAATAAGAATTTTGGAATTATATTTGTGAAAAATGTGCTATACCAAAAGGTTTTTTAATGAAAATCATGGAAAGTTATCTTGTAATATCAATTATAAAAAGGTATTTTCCCACAGCAATATAGTTGATATTAGTTTTCAACCTTTTCAATCAATGTTTAAGACACATGTTTCGTTGGCACATTGTTTATTAATAAAATTTGTTAAAAATGATACAGAATAATATCATGTTATGAATGAACTTGAATTTTGTCATTGTTTTATTTGAAATGCAATTTAATAATAAGACAAAAAATTTCATTATAAAAAAAATCAGACACCAAATGGTAGCATATTGATAGTAGTAATGTACTAATTTATTAGCTTTACATAATAGTAATGTTAATTATAACTAAAATATATACAAAAATGATACATATCAGTGTCATAGTATAAAATTTTCTTCAGTTCCATCTTTTAGTTATTAAAAACAATACTAAGCAAAACTGATACTATATAGTAGTATACTTGAAAAAATATTAATGTATATTCTAACTTCTTGCAGCAAACATCAAACTTGCACAGTTTAAAAGAAGAAGAAAAGACAGAGAGAAAATTGGAACAACATATAGATGTGGCCTCAGTGCAACTTTCCAAATCATAAAACTAGTTAAAAAGGGAAAAAAGATGACTGAATTAAGAATTGATTTCATAAAGGCTACTCTGTTTTACAATTTCTTTTGTGTATCCTATGAAAACAAAATAAAAACAAAGGAATTTAAGAAAACATCAAGCAATATAGATGCATTAATGGAATGTTATTCAGTAGAAGAAGAAATATTTTGCTTCGACATGTAAAAACAAAAATTACTGCCAAAGACACAAGTTTGCTATTTAGATTGCCGCTTGCTAGAGCGAACATAGAACCACTAGCCACTATGACAAAAAATACAATTCAATTTAATTTTAAGCATTTTGTTAGAAAATTTTTCGAGGATGTGCAGTACATCAAAAGAAATATAGCAAAAGATTAAATAAACGAAGAGATGAAGATAAAAAAAAAGATAAAAAAAAGAATATTTACTCCATCTAATTATACTGCAAATTATAATGATTTTCTTTGTTTTGAACAATCATCAAAAAATAAGATAGACGATTCTACCATATATTTGGATCTTGAAAAAATGAATTCAGTCACATGCCTATTAACTATATAATGTTCATTGAACAAGTTTATCGAAAAGTTCATAGACAAACTAAGAAATATGTCGGTCTGTTCTATGCTCCTTCTAGTAAGCTTTCTGTAACGACTCGGATTTTTCATCGTTTAGTTTGGAATATTTAAATGGTTTGAATATTTAAATGGTTTGAATATTTAATTTGAATTATAAATTGATTTTTGAATATGAAAGTTTGGTTTTTATATAAAATAAATTCAGAATTTTAATATAGCGATTTATTGGATAATTTAATTATTGAATTTAATATGTATTTGAGTTTTAAGCTTGTTAAAAATAATTTAAAAGCTTGTGAAATTTATAATAATAATAATGATAATAATATAAGTTTTAAATTAAATTTATAAGTGATTTGTTCAGTTTTAAAAATATATCGTTTAAATTGACATTTATAAATAACCTTCCGGGACACAGTCTCGGAATTTGATGAAACCAGTTTCATTGGATCCGTAATAGTGTACTATTATCGGATTTCAAATTCCGTAGCATTTGGAGTTATCGTTTGATCGTACGTGATATAAACGCTTTGTAATTAATATCGAAATTCAATATAATAATTTGGTCCAAAAAGCTATCTTCTCCATACGATCGAATTAGGACCCGAAACCTTTTCCATTGCGATCGAAATAGGAGTATAACATTATGAACGCCTAGGGGCATGCCTCGATAGGAGGTCAAGATTTTAAGCTATGAATTCAAGACAATTTAAAATTAAATTATATATATATATATATATATATATATATATAATATTCATGAATTTGACAAAAAAATTCACATTAGAACTTTTTCCTTCTTTTCAAATCACTGTAGCAAGCATATTCAAACACGTTTCCCCCTTATCAAATCACGTCCGTTCTTCCCTCTTTTCAAATATGATCCCTCTGTTCATTGTTCCCTCTGCCTTATACCTATTTTCTTCTTTCCAGTAAAAGAAATGGAAAAAAAAACAATGAACGAAGCCAAGCCTTCTTCCCTTTATTTTCCTCCAGTTTAGTGTTTACGAATCGAAGAAAAAAAAAATAGATCGACGAAACCAATTCGTGCCTCGAAGGTAGCGATCACGATGGGAAGGGGAGTGGACTCGAGGAAGGCGGCAACATTCAGGCGACCGCGTGGGAAGCACAACAGTCGAACGTGGGGAGCAAGCTAGGTTCGACTTCGCGATCGAAGGGGCTAGGGTTTGGTAGGCGAGAGCAGTGCGATGTGATGGCCGCGATGGTTTGTCGAAGTCGAGATGGACGAAGGGTCTCGCGATGGTGCGACGCAACGATGATGAGCTCAACTAGAACAGAAAACTCGTGTAGAACTAAAGGGCAAAAGCTCGTTCGATTTTGATTTCCAGTACGTATTAAGGTAAATAAAACTTTGTTTATAGGCAGTTAGTTTAAATTGAGAAATTAGTAGTTATTATAATTTAAAATTTGAGATTGTTAACTCATAAAATTCAAAAATTTGTTATACGAGGTACAAAAAAATAGCGAACTATAATCTGTAATTAGTTGAAGATTTTTAGAGGCAGCTACTAAATTTAAATTGGAACAGATTGCAAATAAAGAAATCAAGGTGAGAATTCCTCACTCGTTTGGATTACCAAAATTTCAAATTTTAAATGGTTGAAATTAAATTTTGGATGCTTGCTGAATTTATAAATTATTGTCTGTTGAATAATGAAATATATATAGTATTTGGAGTGATATTCCCGCACATTATAGCGGATGAGACCCTATGTGCCCTACATAATAGCGAATGACCATATATACCACGATATCCCCCTCGAAGTGGGATTGGTATTTTTATGTTGTATTAACATCCGTGGATGCAGGGAAATAGGTTGGAGGGATCCAACTGGGTTCCTCAAATATATTGTTTATTTTTCATTCATAGTAATATATGAATTGTGTGGAATAATCTAGTATAGATTATTGTAATGATTGAAATTATTGGATGCTATTGTAGCACTGGCTTGAATTTTGTTAATTTAAAATTTAAGGAATAAAAAGGAATTTGAGATAAAAAATATATAGTGGAACTGGAGTTATTTTAAAGAATTTAATTGGAAAAATATATTGGTTTTTTTTATACCTAACCATTTTGAATTGTTAAATGGGATTTTAAAAATAAATTATATATGAAAATTTATAAGTGATATTCTAGGAGTTAAAAATCAATATTTAAAATAGATTGGAAGTATAAATGGGAGTTATAAGAAAGGATTTATATAATGGGGTTAAATGAATAAGATTTGTTTATAAACAGATAAAAAAGGGCTATAAAATTTATAAACAATGTTTATAAAAAAAGGGATTCGATATCAGATGATAATTGGAAATATAAATTCATAAGGGTGAGTTTATATTAGAATATGGAAAACAGGGTTGAAAAAAAAGAAAAAAGAATAGTAGATTCTATTTTTGAAATGGAAGTGGTTAGGGAATCGAAATGAATCGATATGTTGTGGAATCGAGAGGGAGTTATAAATTAAATTGGTTATTAAGATTTAATTTTTATTTTTATTTTTAAGAAGCTAAGTTGCTTTTTCAAAGGGAAACCTTATTATTTAAACTATGAAATTTTAAAGTAGTTAATATTGGAATACTTTGAAAAAAATGGATTTTCAAATATTTGATATTTATTGGAATAAATTTTTTAACTTTCATATTCAGTTTTGTAAATTGATTTGTTTATTTTTAAATGAGTTATTGATGGGTTATCTATTCTTTAAAAATGCTACTAAGAAATGTGTGTTTATGGCACGGAGTGTCTTATTTCTGGGATATGTTGTATCGAGAGACGGAATACAGGTTAACCAGAGTAAAGTCGAAGCAATTAGAGATTGGCCACAACCCAAGACTATAACAGAAGTTCGAAGTTTTCACGGGTTGGCTTCATTCTATAGAAGGTTTATTCCACACTTTAGTAGTGTGATGGCGCCTGTTACAGACTGTATGAAGGGCAAACAGTTTGCGTGGTCGGAGGAAGCAGGGGTTGCTTTTGAATGAATCAAAGAACTTTTGACGTCAGCGCCAATTTTAGCATTACCAGGTTTTCAGTTATTGTTTGAACTACATACTGATGCATCCAAGGTTGGCATTGGAGGGGTGTTGAGTCAGAGGGGACGTCCTATTGCATATTTCAGTGAGAAGTTATCAGGAGCAAAGATGAGATATAGTACATATGATATGGAGTTTTATGCTATCGTGCAAGCCGTGAAACACTGGAGACATTACTTGTTTCATAAAGAATTTGTTTTATATACTGATCATGAAGCGTTGAAGCATATGCAGGGACAGGACAAGATTGCAGCAAGGCATGCTTCGTGGATTGCATACTTACAACAATTTACATTTGTGGTGAAGCATAAATCGGGAATCACGAATCGGGTAGCAAATGCATTAAGTCGAAGGAATCATCTGTTGACTACAATGAAGGTTGAAGTGACAGGGTTTGATGTGTTGCCAGAATTATTTGTCGATGATCCTTACTTTGCAAAGTTTGTTGATGAAGTCAAGGAGGGGAAAACGGATGAGTTTGTAATGGTGGATGGTTTTCTTTTTAAAGGAAATCGATTATGTATACCGGAGTGCAGCTTATGTATGAAGATTGTAAAGGAGTTACATGAGGAAGGTCATGTGGGAAGAGACCGTACATTACAATTGATTTCACAGTCATATTTTTGGCCTTCAATGAGGAAAGAAGTGGAAAGGTTTATGGAGCGATGTCATATCTGTCAGGTGTCGAAAGGAACTGCGACCAATGCTGGATTATATATGCCGTTACTTGTACCAACTAAGCCTTGGGTTGATGTGAGTATGGATTTTGTTTTGGGGTTACCGCGAACTCAAAGGGGAAACGATTCCATTTATGTGGTGGTTGACCGATTTTCGAAAATGGCACATTTTATTGCTTGTAAGAAGACGGCGGATGCTGTTCATGTTGCTCAGTTATTTTTCAAAGAAATATATCGACTTCATGGATTGCCAGAATCTATTGTGTCGGATAGGGATACTCGTTTTCTGAGTCATTTTTGGCTAAGTTTGTGGAAGATGGTCGGAACGAAGCTGAATTTTAGTAGCGCTTACCATCCACAAACTGATGGACAAACGGAGGTGGTTAACAGATCGCTGGGGAATTTATTGCGATGTCTAGTGAAAGATAATCTGAAGAGCTGGGACATGAAGTTATGCCAGGCAGAGTTTTCTCATAATCATGTAGTGAATCGTAGTACGGGATTCAGTCCATTTCAGATTGTATATTCAATTTTACCCAGGGGACCGTTGGACTTAACGGTAGTACCACAACCGAAGGGGACGGTAAAACGAGCTGTTGATTTTGTTGATGGGTTGACTGAATGTCATAAAATCGTCCAGGAACGATTGGAGAAGGCGAATGAGAAGTATAAACGCTCTGCAGATCTGAAGCGAAGAAGTGTTGAGTTTAATGAAGGAGATTTGGTATATGCTATGTTAGCAAAGGACCGTTTTTCAGTGGGCGCTTATAACAAGTTAAAAGCCAGAAAAATTGGTCCTGTAGAAGTTGTGAAACGAATTAACGAAAATGCTTATAAATTGAAGCTACCGGAGGATGTGTACACTTCTGACGTGTTCAATGTTAAGCATCTCGTACCATATTTTGGGAATGAACAATCTGATGTGGAAGAATTTACAAATTCGAGGACGAATTTTTCTCAACCTGAGGAGGATGATGCAGCTCAGGCCAGAGTCGAAGCAGTGCAAGCTACGAATTCACAAGGCCTAGGTCATCCACAACCTAAGGAAGGAGATTTAGGTCGTCCACGACTTAAGGGAAAGAGGCTACGACTTAGCTTAAGTCGTTCAGGATCTTTAGATCGTGTACGATCTAAGGCTACAGGAGGAGCACCACGAGATAACAAAGTAACAACACGAGTTGAGAATACGCAAGGCTTAAGTCGTCTGCGACCTAAGGAAAGTGTTTTAGGTCGTCTACGACCTAACGAGTATGCTGAAGAAGGGAGCTCACGACCCAAGATAAGTCGCGTACGACCTACGACCTAGTTAGGTCGCGTGACGTGATGCAGCAGTTTTTTCTCTTGAGTCGCTGAATTTTAGGTCGTGGCAATGTTAAGTCGTTTGTGTTGAGTCGTTTGTACTTAAGTCGTAGGTCGTGTGCATTGTATCTTAGGTCGCGGGCTTGTCATTCTGTGTTGTAACTTGTACTTGTTAAGTCGCTAACGACTTATGATAGGTCGTATACGACCTAAGTGTTGTAAATTTGTGATGTTGTGTGGGTTGTAATACAAGTGCTTGAGTCGTGGATTGTTGAGTCGTTGCCGACCTAAGTTGGGTCGTAAGTCGTGAACGACTTAAGGGTCTGGATTGTAAAATGCTATAAATAGGCGTGAGTTGTACATTTGAAGGTTGGTTGATTTTGAATAAAATTTCATTTTGTTAGCTTTGTGCTTTCATCTAAATTGGTAGTTGAGTGTAATCTCCTATCTCCTCTTTCGGCATTCGAGTGCGCTCGAATCAACGATCGTAGAAGCCAATTTACGGTATCTAGTGCGCTAGATCAACGTCTGAAGAATTGCAGATCTTCCTTCACGGTATCGTGCGCGATCAACGTGACGAAGATAGCTAGAATTCGGTATCTTCGGATCAACGAATTTGGACCATTCAGTATTCTTCATTCCATCGACTGCTACTTTCACCGAATCATCATTTTTGTAATTTCCGCTTCTGCGTCAACCTCGGGGCCGCTTGACCCCTAAAGCTCAGATGTTTGACTTTCATTTGTTAAGCAAAGCTGTTTGCAAATAATCTATTTTGACTTCCCCATTTATTTCGGGGGAGGGGAGATTATTTAAATAAGACTATCCGCCATGTACTCAAGCAATTCATCTTCCAAAGTAAGGGATTGTTCTATGAGACGGAGAAGCTATCTATCCTGGGTGCTATGAGTTGGGAAGGATGGAGGAGTGTAACGACTCTATGATATGGATCTAATAGTAACAGCAAGGATGAGAAGAAAAATATTGAGGAAGAAGAAGAGAACAATAGAGAGGAGCTAGATTTGAAAATTTTCTTTCTCCCCATTCCATTCTTACAACCATACATATATAGAGCATTCTCTAACAACTTTCCTACGTGGCCACCTAGATGACCACTCTATAAAAACAACTTTTGCATATATGATTTCAGCCACTCGTTTGTAACAGAAAAGATTCCCTAATGCTAATGCAAATAAAGTTTGTTATATATATGTTATAGCTGCAACATAAAATAGTACTGTTGCTGACTATTTCTTCATGTGCAATGGCTAACCATATCATTACAACGGCCTCGAAATCGACCTTGTCCTCAAGGTCGGAAGTTGGTGTCAGCTTTATTGGAGTAGTCGAGTTTGGATTATTACTGGTGTTTAGCATCGTGTAACCGTGCCACAAAGAAACATTCAAATTAGATTTCCCGCCCGGATCAAATATGAATACTGTTCTTTCAAAAATCTTATTGGCATCCTTCTCAAGCATAACATCAAACAGTTTATGCCCATACTGTTCAATCCATGCAAAAGGATTTTGACAACCAAATTGTATCTTCATTCCATCATCCAAATGAGAAATCAGCGGTGCATCAATGTTTTTATTTCCCAGCTGAGTAATAGACAGTTCCAATGGGCTTTGGAGAGTTTCAAAATCCATTTTAGCAACAGCCTTCTGAGAAAAGAAAATAATACCTCCCTGTTGATCTATGACAACTGCTGTTTGAATTGAATCCGGAATTTTACGTAGTTCGGCTTCCATCACAGGGATTGTGTGTTGTATTTCAGAGGTCATAGGCTGAGCGGATGTCAACGTTGCTGGAGCATTTATTGCAGTAGCACTAATGGATGCTGGACCTATTGAAATTGTTCCCACTACAGCCGTATTCGCTGGAGCAATCAGGGGAGGTGATCCAGCTGCTGCCGCTGCTGATGTAGCAGATCCGGACTACGGTGGTTGGCAGAATGACTCCATAAGTTGCTGTTCGGTATATGGATCTTCATCAGGAAGCACCAGAACGATTCTCTTAACCAAACATCGATGACTAACGGTGTCTTTGCTGTTGCAACTAAGGCATAATCCTTGGTCACGGAGCTGCTGCATCTCCAAGTAGGTAATGCGTTTAATGGGGTATGATGAAGGTAATGTTGCTTTGATTTCAGCAATAACTTGAGGGTGGATGAGAGTGGTTTCGGCCATGATTTCAGCGATAACTTGGTGGGTGAAATGACGAAAAAGAGATGAGATATAGAAGAAGGAGGTGAGCACAAGAGTGAAAGCACCAAATAGATATGGATCTAATAGTAACAGCAAGGATGAGAAGAGAAATATTGAGGAAGAAGAAGAGAACAATAGAGAGGAGCTAGATTTGAAAATTTTCTTTCTCCCTATTCCATTCTTACAACCATACATATATAGAGTATTCTCTAACAACTTTCCTACGTGGCCACCTAGAGGACCACTCTATAAAAACAACTTTTGCATATATGATTTCAGCCACTCTTTTGTAACAGAAAAGATTCCCTAATGCTAATGCAAATAAAGTTTGTTATATATATGTTATAGCTGCAACATAAAATAGTACTGTTGCTGACTATTTCTTCATGTGCAATGGCTAACCGTATCATTAAGCACCAATTGATACGACTGTATTAAGTAGAACTCACCCCTAAAAGCTAGCTTGTAAGGGGAGGATGCCTAATGAGTTATATACAAGTCAATGTATCACATATTTTACAATGTGGAACATATCATTTCACCGCTCTTCGAAAGTTCGACGTCCACGTCGGTCCACTCTATCGACACTGACCCGACGGTAGCCCTTTTCTCTTTTGGACGGCTTCACTCACCTATCAGTATTTTAATCTAGCCTATAGGTCACCCCTCTCGTGGCTCGAACTTTCGAGTGCGGTTCTCAGTGAAAGCACCAATTGATACGACCTCATTAGGTATTTGAATTTTTAGTACTAATATGGTAACTTGAATATACTATTTTGTTGTATCATTTTTTAAATCTATTTCCCTGTAGTATGTAATGTTTTATCATTCCTATACTATTATTACCGAGCCAGGATTCTTGAGCGCAGAAGCCCCTTGCAATTTTGTGAAATCCACGGTCGCGTTTTAATTTCTTTATATTCATGCCGAGCTCTCCACTTCCTTCCTCTATCCTCCAAACCCTAGATGGTAATTTCTCTCAGATTTGTGCAGTTTCTTACCCAGCCATGTTGACCTCCTCTCCTACCGCAGTCGCATGTAACCTTTACCTGCTCTGCCATTGCAACCACAGACCAGTCCAGCTTTGCACCTAATCGAATTTCATAGTTTCCACTATCTTCAACCATCACGGCGTTTAGTGCACTATTCATCCTCTATGTCGTCCTCATCCGTACAGATTTACACCGATTCTAATTGGAATAAAATCACGACTGCGATCTGGTTGTAATCGAGATTTCATCCCTGGCTGTAACTATTAGACAATGGTTCGTCATTGGGGTAACAGCTGAAATTCCTTTTAAAATAGCTGTAGATATTATACTTACTTTTTAGAACAAATAATAGTATACTATAGTCTCTAACAGTGATGTTCTTTGGTTTTGATTATATATGTTCATGGTTATTTTAAACCTTTAATCCTCATTCCTAGGTGTTGTGTTTGTTGTCCACCCTTTCTCTGCTACTATACATTGAGATTTAGGTGCCGTTAACCTCAATAAATTTTGCATTTGTAGATGAAATAAGGTTAATATGGATTAGGTGCAGTATCAAAACAAGACCTAAGTTATAACACGATGATTTGCCAAATATCAATTAGGTGGTATCTAGGGATTGCCAATTCTGTTTAATATTTTTGGACTCTTTTATGGGTGAGACCTATTTTATAATATGTAAACTGGTTCATTTTTATGATTGCCTTAAAAGATCCGGGTTCAGTATACAGTTATATTCTATTCAAAGCCAATATTAAATTAGTCATGTATTTCTTTATGATAATGTGAATTTTTTTTACTTTTCAAATTAAATAATTTAAATTATGTTATGCTAAAAGCAGTAAAAATGTTATAATGTTTTATAAATTGATAGAGCTAGATTTTGTTCTTCTCAAAAATGCATTTTCTCATCCTTAGATCAAATGTTATAAATAAATAGATTTTTTAACAATTTTCAATACTGCAAAAAATTTCAAATTTGTATACGTCATATTTAATGCTATTTTAAAAGAAAGGGGATTGCAACATAATTATCAGCCTAAGATCTATACTACATGCATACTTTGACTTGCTAACTATTAAATACATTTTTTTGACTCTTTTACAAATGAGAACTATATACACAAAAAAATGTTTTTTATAGTTGAATGTTATAGTTATCTATAGCGAAATAGATTGCTTTGTGATTTTATTCATGTTTATTTATGCATACTTTTCAAATTGTCCCTGTTCTTGCCAATGATATGAAGACTTTACTTGGTTTGGCCGTGGGGAAAAATTGTCAACTATAGTTACTATTTATTAAGAAAAAGTGACCTGCAAATGTTTTTATCACCAACCAAATGCTCATGTTATTGCAGTTACAGATAATCTCTATACTTTTTGACAGAAAGCACACCAATCAAATTCTCAAGTTATTACCAATGAAACGCTAAGTTATTGCAGTCATGAAAAATTAGGCTGTGGTCATTCAGAAACAATGAGTTATGGGAAAATCACTTGGTACATAAATGGTGGGTTCATTATCATCCTTCTAACCAAGTTAAGTAACATAATTCTGAAACTAATATTGTTGAGTTGTTGATATGCTTACTGCTTGACTTGATATGTTGATTGGTCAATCGCTTATGGTTTGATGTTTGATGTAATATCAAGTAGTCCATGCCGGATTCCCACTTAATCAGCATTAATAAAGAGTCTCAAGTTGATTGCTCTCCTACACAACTGTATTAGTCAATATTGTTAAAAAATAAATAAATTATGCAATTGTTGGCCCTTCTTCCACTACAGGTGCAGATGTTTTATAAAGGCAAGTAAATTTGATTTGAAATTATTTATTCCATATAAATCGATGAGTATAAAATGTTTATGTGGATTACTACTTACTGACCAAGATTTTTCACAATTTTTTAAGGATAAATATAGACATTGGTTTAGGAGAATAGTTTAGAATATTGTGAGACAATTAATATAGTGTTATCCTTGGGCTAATAACTTATCATTTTCTTTATTGCCAATGCACTCTCATGAACTTCTGGTTCTCCTGTGTGATGCTATAATCATCAATCATCATGTATTCTGAGAGGCTATTTTGTACCTTACACAACACACATTTGTCAACACTTGATACTACCTTTATTAGTCTTCTACACTTGGAAATATATATTCTTAGTATGAACATCACCTGTAACGACCTGGATTTTTCGTTGTTCGATTTTGAATATTTAAATGGTTTTAAATATTGAATTTGAATTATAGACTGACTTTGAATATGGAAATTTGGGTTTAATGTATAAAATAAATTCAGAATTTAAATATAGCGGTTTATTGAATAATTTGATTATTGAATTTTTAAAATTGAATATTGGTTAAATTATTTTATCTTGAGTTTTAATCCCGATAAAAATAATTTAAAGGTTTGTAAAATTTAAATAAATAAAAATGAAGATAATAAAAAGTTTTAAAATTGAATTTAAAGGTGATCTGTTCAATTTTAAAAATATTTTGTCCAAATTGACATTTAAAATAGCGATCTGGGGCACAGTCTCGAAATTCGACGAAACCAGTTCCATTGGATCCGTAATAGTGTATTATTATCGGATTTCAAATTTCGTAGCATTTGGAGTTATCGTTTGGTCGTACGGGATATAAACGCGCTGAAATTTATATCGAAATTTAATATAATAATTGGGTCCAAAAAGCTATCTTCTCTATACGATCGAATTAGGACTCGAAACTTTTTCCATTGTGTTCGGAATAAGGGTATAACATTATGAACGCCCAGCGGCATGCCTCGAAAGGAGGTCAAAATTTTAAGTTGCCAAAACGAGATATTTTATAATTAAATAAAATTATATAAGATCAAATCAAGGTCCCTTTACCTTCCGTAATACGCTACCTATTGCCTTTAAATCACATCACTTCTTTTCTCCCCATCAGTTCAAATCGAACGAAATATTGAAAGAGGGAAATATAAAATCGAATTCGTTCGATTTAAAAAAACAAAGCCTCGTGTTTTTTTAAACAAAGCATACAAATTCGATTCAAGTCATGAAGCCGCCTTCCTCACTCGATTCAAATGGCGAGAAGCAGGGGCGTGCGCGCTCGCGCGAAGGGAGGAAAGTCGGAAAACCTGGGGAGTTCGACAGTGATGCATCGAAGTTGAAGGGGGAGTCTTGAGCACGGCGACTGCGATTTGGGTATGGAGGGAGAGGCGCGGCGATCTCACGTGCAATGGATGGGGGTCGTGAGCTTGTTTTGGGCAGGGGTTGATCTCGCGATCGAAAATTTCATCGCAAGCCCGTCGCGATGACGTGAGCACATGTGAAGTCGCGTACGCGTGGGCTTAGGCAAGGTTGGAGGTCGATGGGTGTTTGCTTGAGGACTAGGTGGAGCCGTGCAACTGGTGAAGGCTGCTGTAGTTGGCAGGAGGTGATTCAAATTTTGCAGAGTAAGGTTATATGGTAATTTATTTATAAATTAAGACATCAATTAAATTTTATCTTAGTTTGATAAATCAATAACTAAAAATCTAATAAATTGTTATGCGAGGTCGGAATCGCATGAAAATCGGAAACGTTGGATTCAAAATGATGTCGGCTTCAATTTGAAATTGATTGGAATTTTCCGAGGCCAAACGAGGTTTTTGATAAATTAAAATTTGGATGTTCTGCAAATTAAAATCAAGGTGAGAATTTCTCACTCATTTGGATTACCATATTTAAATTTAAATTGTTGGATGCTTGATTGATTGATAAATTTATAATTATCTGTTGAATGACTATATATATAGTAGTATATATATTAGTATTTGGAGTGATATTCCCGCACATTATAGCGGATGAGACCCTATGCACCCCGCATAATAGCGGATGACCCTATATACCGCGATATCCCCTTCGAAGTGAGATTGGTATTTTATTGTTGTCTAACATCTGTGGATGCAGGGAAAACATGTTGGAGGGATCCAACTGGATTCCTCAAATATATTAGTATTTTTCATATATATAAAATGCTGGATTATTGTGTGTTGTAAAATTTTAAATGTTAAAATAGCATGGAAATTAATTTTGGATATATTAAATACCATAAATATTATTTTAAATTTTTTAAGGAATTAAAAGGAGTTTTTAATATAAAATATGTATATCGAAAATCGGATTATTTAAAAGAAGTTGGGTTGAATAAGAAATGGTGAATTTTTGATCATATTAAATAATGCGGAAAAATATTTTAAATGGACAAATTTAAAATGAATTATATTAAGGAATTTTTAAAGATTGGGGTTTGAAATGATTTCGGAAAATATAGAAAGAGGTTGAAATTGATATTAAAAATAGATGGGTAAAAATAAATGAGATTTGTAAGAAATTGAATTTATAGAAATGTAATTTTATAAGGGAGATTATTTTAGTGAAACTCAAAGGAGTTATAGAAAATTTATAAACGTAGTTTATAAATGAAGGAAAGTGATATCAGATGATAAGTTGGGAATATAAATTTACGGGAAGAATTTATATTGGAATGTGGAAATAGGGTGAGAAAAATAGTAGATACTATTTTTAAAGTGAAATGGTTAAGGAGACCGGAATGGAAGTAATGTAATGGAAATCGAGAAGATTTATAAATTGAAATTTGGTTATTGAGATTTAAAAATTTATTTTATCGATAAGTTGAAATTTTATTTTAAAAGGAAAATTCTTATTTATTAAACTATATAAATTTCAAGGTTGGTATGGAAATATTTTCAGAAGTGAATTTTTAAAATACTTAATATCTATTTTAATAAAATCCTAAATGTTTAAACCTGCTTTGAAAAAGTGATGTTATAAGAAAGTGTTTTCAATATTTTAAATAATTATTTGAATGTCTTAAAAACAAATTATTATTATTTTCCTTAAATACTTATTTTCATTTACATATGTATATATATAAAGTTTTGAAAATGTTTTAAATTTATTTATAAACCTTCTTGGAAGCCTGGAAATGAGATTATTCAGTAAATATGATTTATAAGAAAATTCTTAAATAGAATTGGGAAGAAAAGTAAGAAAATTTCCGAAGAGGTTAAATAAAAGTGAACTTCGAAGAATGAAATAGAATTCATTAAAGAATTAGAAAGGGAAATTGGAATTATAAGCAAGTATAATTGACTTTGGAAATATTGAAAGGAATTAATTAAAGAATTTCGGAATTTATAAAATTCTTGTAAACAAGTTAAGAAATTTACAAATAAATTGTAAATGTTTTTTGGGAAAAGGAATAGGGGATAAATAGAATACTTCCTAAGTGTTGAATATAAGATGAAGTGGAAAAAAATATTCTAAGTATTGGAAAGGGGTAGAATATTCCGTTGAAGAATAAAAGAATTTGAAAACTGTTTTCAAAATGTTGAGGTATGAGAAATAATGTCTTATAAAAAATAATTTGGAATAAACTCTGGAGAAGTTAGAATAAGACCTGATGTCTGCTTTTGGATGTTTATTGATAGTTAAATAACCGACTTTCAATACTGGCCAATTTCGTTAATCATTTTCGAAGAGACCGAGATCAGATTTTATTATCCGAAAACCACTTCGATCCGATTTGAATGTTACGAATGAATGATGTGAAGACGATAAAGACGGTGATTCGGTTTGTCTAGACCCAGGACAACTTGTATGGACGAATACTATCAGAACATCGTCATTGGAGGACGATGAGCATTCTAAGTAATATTTGTTTTTGAAAGGTAACGCTTAGCCTCGAACCTCATCAACCGAAAATGACTAAAACATGGGAGATGCAGCAAGGCTAAGTGAGCCGCACCTAAGTAGGGTATGTTATCACTTTTCTAGATGTCATCGGAACCCTATTTATCTTAGATATGGGTATACATGAAAGAAGAAGCGCTCGATGGTAAGGGTGGGAACACCCGGGGTGATAACATATTCGGTCTATCCAGGTTATGGGTAGACCGGTCTTGTGTAGCAGGGGATCCCGGCGTGGTCCTCGGTACATTGTTCTAGAGGTGTACTGTGATGGGCGGTACCCCAGTGGCCTAGTCATTCGATGGAATCCATTCTCCAATAAGCGCCGTGCGGTTTTGATTATACCCAACTATGCTGAAACGTGAGATGCAAGCATTTCAGCTATTTTCTATTTACTTGGTTTAGACATTATTTTAATATCAGACAGATTTGATAAAAGTGTTTTGGTTATCGTAAGGCAAAAACCCGTCGTGTTTATGTGTGACACGGTCTTACGAGATACCTTTGTTTTCAAAGGATTTCGATAACTCTAATAATTCAAGTTGAGTGTGTTTTCTCACGCTGGTTTTCCAGACTGACTCGGGTGTTATTTTATTATAATGCTCGGGTCAGACCGAGTATTACAGATTCATGATAGAATGCTATGGAGCTCAGGAGGCGAGTTGGAGGAGTTCAGGCGTATCTTCGTACTTGGTTATATTTCCGTTGTGTGAGGACAAGTTATTATAACTGTCCATTTTGATGTATTGAATTGTTGTACTCCGATGATTGTAAGTATATAAACTGTTACAGATCCCTTTGTATACAAATCTGTTATTATATATTATATTTTGTTCCGCTGCGATTATGAGACTCTGATGTTGTTCTAATTTTCTTCTATCTCTTTTCTTTTACCCTAGTTATTCGCTCTTTCGTACACTTTGGGTTGAATAAGAGTGAATTTATTGTCAACTCAAGGGGTACGGAATTGCGGGTCACGACAGTTGGTATCAGAGCTGAAGGTTAAGCGAGAACCTTGACTCTGGTGTGAAATTACTCATTAGAGATAAAGTCAGTAGTACTCTAGAATGAGTTGAGTGTAATAATATATATGAGCGCGTATTTGTTAGTGAATATAAAACGGTTTTATATTGTGTTAACTTATTGGTTGGGTGGTATATAAATTCTTGTCGAATAGTGGGAGCTACTAAACTATAGGAGTTTTTAAACGCTTGAACACGATAAACGGACATAGTATGATTTTGAAGCGGGTAACTGGACTAATTTTACCAAAATTATATTTTTATATAAAAGGAATAATTTTCTGAAATTATTATGGTATATTTGGAGTGTTTGGTTGATAATATTACAATCTAAATAAGATTATAAAATTTGAAATGGTTATATACATAACCAAATGGAAATTATAAGTATGGATTATACAATTAAATTAAAAACTAAGACTTGATTAAAACCAGAGTTTGGAAAAAATTAAATGCCGGAGATTTTTGGAAGTGTTTTCCAAAGTATTTTGAAATAAATAATAGTATTATTGTTTTGGAGATAATTTTTGAATAGAAAAATGTTTTTAAAATAGATGTTGGAAAGTGATAATAGCATTGAACTCACTTCGGTCGCTGGATCCTGGTGATGACTGTGCAGCATCATCAGTATTCATTTTCGAGTTTCTAAGTGACGGATTGCTACCGTAATTGATTTGTTTAGATTTGTTGGGCAAACCAGTTTTGTTTGGGAAATTCCAAAGGGAATTTGTTTTGGATAAAACCAGGTTTGGTTTAAAAATTTAAAAAGTGTGATTTGGAACATTGAGATTTCAAAATGATTTGAAATAAGTACATGGTATTTGAATTTTTAAAATCCTTATTAAAATGTTTAGAAAATATCGGGAAATAAGCGATGAACTTATAAAATTGAGAATGATTTTAAAGAAAAATATGGAAATTGAATTTTGATATTAAATTTAAAGGTGAAAAGGCTAAAATGGAATTTAACTTGGATTAAGTTGGATGAATTAAATTTTAAAAATTTAATTGGTTGTGATTTGAATAGAATTGATGAAATAAATTAATGAAATGGTGAATTAACTTAGCAAAGTTAAAGGAAATGAGTAAAATGCAATGAAGTTAATTAAATATAAGTAAGGAAGAGGAAAATGTGAGTTTCAGGATGAAATTAAAACTTATGTAAGTTAAATAAATTTAAGTGGTAAAAGGAAATGGCATGGGTGGAATCTAACTTAAGCTAAGTTAAATAAAATTGAATTGAGTTATAAATGATTTTGAATGAAATAAATAAACTTCAACGGCTTATAAAAATTGAAATGAATTGAATAAAAATATGTTTAGGCTGTAAATAAATGTACAGTCTCGAGTTAAAAATAAAATAGGAATATACTCGAGTATAGAATTGATGGAAATATGAAAAATAAGTTGTGTGACTTATAGAAATTGAAAATTGGAATAGATAAGCGAAAATAAAAAGAGTTTGATATTTTGGAAACGAAATAAAGTCCAAACTTGAATTATAAAATAAATTTGAACTCGAGTAAATTTATTGAAGTGATTTTTGAAAATAAAATAAATCAGATATTGAATTATAAATTGGAAGTGAACTAATTAGATAATTAAATATGGAAATGGAACTTAACTGGTTTAATAAATTGGATTGTAGATTAAAAATGGATTTTGGAAAGGAAACTTGAGTTATAAATAAAATTCGATTTAAATTGTAAGTGAATTAAATATAATTGGAAATATGTCAAATAAAAAGGAATTGTATTGGAAAAGAAATGACTTAGGTTACAAATAAACTCAATTTGAGTATGAATAAATTGAATATAGCTGAATATCATTAAAATAAATTCGAAATGAATTCGAATATGGGAATTAAAATTGAGATGGATGAAGTGAATGAACTAATTAAATTAATTAGTAAACAGAATGGGATTGATTGAATAAGAATCGATCTAAAATGGAAATAGAATTTGTTGTAAAAAGAAATGAACTTAAGTTATATAGTTGGAATAGTTAGAAATAAATAAATTGACTTGAGTTAATATTTTAACGGAAGCTTGGCCTAAATAATTTATGAAATGGCTATTTAATAAATTAGCATGGAATAATTCCGAGGCTAAATAAAATGGATTTGAGCATAGTGCAACTGAATTGATCGTGAATGAGTTTGAAATTAAATGGAATTAAAAATAAAATGAGTTGGAATCAAATTAAAATAGTTATAAACTAAATGGATATTCTATTAAGTAAATATCATCAAATTTGTATGGAAATAAATTGTCATTTGACGAAACGGAAGTAAATGAAATTCTTGTGAGTATATGGCAAGTGAATAAATTGATTTTTATCAATTTGGAATGGATGTGAGTTTGTTTGATTTAAAAATAAATTGAATGCATATAAAGTGAGTGTAAATCATTTCAGATTGTTTGAAAGTAATTAAATTAGCATCAGAACCCTGAAATTGCTTATAAATATAGGTTAGCATGCATTGCTTACGAAATTCTTGTGTTTAACTAGTTAAGGGAATGAAAAGTTATTGAATTTCATATATTTGGCACTTACGTGTTTAAATTGAGTAAGTACAGATACCTGGAGCTGTTTTGCTTGACTTTGATTGCGCGTATTGCAAAATAAATAAGCCGCTTGCTTAAAAATGCTAAAATAAGGTACGTTTTCGGATTAAATACCGCAAAATATAAATATTGTTATATATATTTTGTTTTTCGACCGTGTGGGTCGATGTATATATATTTATATCTCTTGTCATATTGCAAAAGGTCCTCCGTACGAAGGAGACTGCCAAATTTTTTTGGAAATTTAGGGTTAGAAAATTTTGAAAATTTTTGGAAAAGTTTTTTTGTTAATGACAAATTGATTTCGAATTGTAATCGAAATAAAGAGTTTAGGAATTTGAATTGAAAACTAATTGTTTTGGTTGGAACAAAAAGATTTGAACAGTGAAATATTGAGTTTTCACTAAGTGGGTTTTTGGATAAGTTAATGGGTTTGGAGCATTCTTCTGCCTTAGCAATTTCGAGGACGAAATTCTTTTAAGGAGAGAGGAATGTAACGACCCGGATTTTTCGTTGTTTGATTTTGAATATTTAAATGGTTTTAAATATTGAATTTGAATTATAGATTGACTTTGAATATGGAAATTTGGGTTTAATTTATAAAATAAATTCAGAATTTAAATATAGCGGTTTATTGAATAATTTGATTATTGAATTTTTAAAATTGAATATTGGTTAAATTATTTTATCTTGAGTTTTAAGCCCGATAAAAATAATTTAAAGGCTTATAAAATTTATATAGATAATAACGAAGATAATAAAAAGTTTTAAAATTGAGTTTAAAGGTGATATGTTCAATTTTAAAAATAGTTTGTTCAAATTGACATTTGAAATAGCGATCCGAGGCACAGTCTCGGAATTCGACGAAACCAGTTCCATTGGTTCCGTAATAGTGTATTATTATCGGGTTTCAAATTTCGTAGCATTTGGAGTTATCGTTTGGTCGTACGAGATATAAACGCGCTGAAATTTATATCGAAATTTAGTATAATAATTGGATCCAAAAAGCTATCTTCTCCATACGATCGAATTAGGACTCGAAACTTTTCCATTGTGTTCGGAATAGGGGTATAACATTATGAACGCCTAGCGGCACGCCTTGATAGGAGGTCAAAATTTTAAGTTGCCAAAACGTGATATTTTATAATTAAATAAAATTATATAAGATCAAATCAAGGTCCCTTTACCTTCCGTAATACGCTACCCATTGCCTTTAAATCACGTCACTTCTTTTCTCCCCATCAGTTCAAATCGAATGAAATATTGAAAGAGAGAAATATAAAATCGAATTTGTTCGATTTAAAAAAACAAAGCCTCGTGTTTTTTTAAACAAAGCATACGAATTCGATTCAAGTCATGAAGCCGCCTTCCTCACTCGATTCAAATGGCGAGAAGCAGGGGCGTGCGCGCTCGCGCGAAGGGAGGAAAGTCGGAAAACCTGGGGAGTTCGACAGTGATGCATCGAAGTTGAAGGGGGAGTCTTGAGCACGGCGACTGCGATTTCGACATGGAGGGGAGAGGCGCGGCGATCTCACGTGCAATGGAGGGGGGTCGTGAGCTTGTTTTGGCCAGGGGTTGATCTCGCGATCAAAAATTTCATCGCGAGCCCGTCGCGATGACGTGAGCACAGGTGAAGTCGCGTACGCGTGGGCTTAGGCGAGGTCGGAGGTCGATGGGTGCTTGCGTGAGGACTAGGTGAAGTCGTGCAACTGGTGAAGGCTGTTGTAGTTGGCAGGAGGTGATTCAGATTTTGCAGAGTAAGGTTATATGGTAATTTATTTATAAATTAAGAAATCAATTAAATTTTATCTTAGTTTGATAAATCAATAACTAAAAATCTAATAAATTGTTATGCGAGGTCGGAATCGCATGAAAATCGGAAACGTTGGATTCGAAATGATGTTGGCTTCAATCTGAAATTGATTGGGATTTTCCGAGGCCAAACGAGGTTTTTGATAAATTAAAATTTGGATGTTCTGCAAATTAAAATCAAGGTGAGAATTTCTCACTCATTTGGATTACCATATTTAAATGTTTAAATTTAAATTGTTGGATGCTTGATTGATTGATAAATTTATAATTATATGTTGAATGACTATATATATATAGTAGTATATATATTAGTATTTGGAGTGATATTCCCGCACATTATAGCGGATGAGACCCTATGCCGCATAATAGCGGATGACCCTATATACCGCGATATCCCCCTCGAAGTGGGATTGGTATTTTATTATTGTCTAACATCTGTGGATGTAGGGAAAACAGGTTAGAGGGATCCAACTGGATTCCTCAAATATATTACGTTGAAGAATAAAAGAATTTGAAAACTGTTTTCAAAATGTTGAGGTATGGGAAGTAATGTCTTATAAAGATAATTTGGAATAAACTCTGGAAAAGTTGGAATAAGACCTGATGTCTACTTTTGGATGTTTATTGATAGTTAAATAACCATCAATATTGACCAATTTCGTTAATCATTTTCGAAGAGACCGGTATTGGATTTTATTATCCGAAAACCACTTCGATTCGATTTGAACGTTACGAATGAATGCTGTGAAGACGATGAAGACGATAATTCGGTTTGTCTAGACCCAGGACAACTTGTATGGACAAATGCTATCAGAACATTGTCATTGGAGGACGATGAACATTCTAAGTAATATTTGTTCTTGAAAGGTAATGCTTAGCCTCGAACTCCATCAACCGAGAATGGGTAAAACATGGGAGATGCAGTAAGGCTAAGTGGGTCGCAACCAAGTAGGGTATGTTATTACTTTTCTAGATGTTCTCAGAACCCTATTTATCTTAGATATGGATATACATGAAAGAAGAAGCACTCGATAATAAGGGTGGGAACACCCGAGGTGATAACATATTCGGTCTATCCAGGTTAGGGGTAGGTCGGTTTTGTGTAGCAGGGGATCTTGGCGTGGTCCTCGTTACATTGTTCTAGAGGTGTACTGTGATGGGCGGTACCCCAGTGGCCCAGTCATTCGATGAAATCCATTCTCCAATAAGCGCCGTACGGTTTTGATTATGCCCAACTATGCTGAAACGTGAGATGCAATCATTTCAGCTATTTTCTATTTACTTGGTTTAGACATTATTTTAATATCAGACGGATTTGATAAAAGTGTTTTGGTTATCGTATGGCAAAAACTCGTCGTGTTTATGTACGACGCGGTCTTACGAGATACCTTTGTTTTCAAAGGATTTCGATAACTCTAATAATTCAAGTTGAGTGTGTTTTCTCACGCTGGTTTTTCAGACTGACTCGGGTGTTATTTTATTATAATTCTCGGGTCAGACCGAGTATTACAGATTTGGGATAGAATGCTATGGAGCTCAGGAGGCGAGCTGGAGGAGTTCAGGCGTATCTTCGTGTTTGGTTATATTTCCGCTGTGTGAGGACAAGTTATTATAACTGTCCATTTTGATGTATTGAATTGTTGTACTCCGATAATTGTAAGTATATAAACTGTTACAGATCCCTTTGTATAAAAATCTGTTATTATATATTATATTTTGTTCCGTTGCGATTATGAGACTCTGATGTTGTTGTTCTATTTTTCTTCTACCTCTTTTCTTTTACCCTAGTTATTCGCTCTTTCGTACACTTTGGGTTGGACAAGAGTGAATTTATTGTCAACTCAAGGGGTACGGAACTGCGGGTCGTTACATCACCAGTCTCACATTACATCACACTGATTAACCAATACACGCTGACTTCACAAAATCATCTCCAATTTATTATTCCCAGTTCTTTCTTCATGCTTATATGAATACATTTGATTTACATGTGCATATCAATACATCATATTGTAACTGTTTTAGAACTTCAAAACAATTTAAAATAAAGTTTCATATGCATTTTTCATGAGTTAAAATAGTAAATCATGTTCCTGTAGTAAATCTGACGCTATCCATCGTCCCGCTCATGTAATTTTTCTTCAGTTTACAATAACAAGTGGCATCCTCCGCATAGTATTTCATTTGGTTTTAACATAATATTTACATATTTAAGCCTGCTGCATCTACTAACACTGCCACTGTTAACATCTTTGCCTGAAATCATTTGCAGAAACAAGACGAAGCAACGAACTGAATGAAAAGTTTGGATTTGATGCTACATTTATTCCCAAAATTTATGTCAGCTGTCCTGATAATGGACAACTCAAGATTTACGTTCCTTCATTCAACTCTATTTGTTTTACTTTGATTCATTAATGCTTTATTTGATAAAAATATATTAAACATACGACATGTTTGCAATAGATGCATTTTAAGTTGCCTACTTGAGTATGAGATAACGTTTCTCTTTTATGCGTTTTGTGATTAACAGCCGCCACTTTTTTCTAATTTCATATTTCTTTCTTTAATATTGGCTGTGTTCAAATCAGCGTGTGTAATTCCTAACTACCGGTTGTGTTGTCGTCTTTTTTTTAACCATATGAATAGAAGTTATTATTGTGATTTACTTATCAGTTGCAACATTTATAGCTCTAGGTCTTGAGTGCTCAATGGCTAAGGTGTTGAAAGTGATGTTTAATATTACAATAGTCTTAATATAATTATCAATTACAATTTACTATAGTCGATGGATTCCAAAATATCGAGAAAGTAATATACAATATTATTTTACACATCAATCAATGATTATGGGAATGTCGACACTCTGTCACTTCCATGTTTGCATAGTAGTACTACAATATTTTTGACAGCTATAAACTAATTTGTCGACACTTTGCATTGCAGGTAAATTAAATCCTTACAAGTAAAGTGTAGCTCAAGAGGGGTGGATGGGATATGTTGATTTGTCGACACAACGTGTTACTACATAACTAATTTTGGTTTAGGGGAACATTGCTGTCAAATTCCATTTGCAGAGGCAAATGAGGTTGTCCCCCCACACAGCTGACCATCACAATTTGGTTTTTCGACACCTATTCTTCACCATAAACGTGGCGGCTACCACTCATTCCCACCGTCCAATGATATGTTCCCATGGCGTGCAATGGTAGTCACATTTAGGTAATCTTCTATATCGTTTTCCTCTCTATATTGTGTAGTTGACGTATTTGGCTGGTGTTTGTTGGTTGTCGATATTGAATTAACTTTTTCTTACTAAGAAGGTTCGTTGTTAACTTGCTCATTGGGCCAAGAATTTTGTTGTGATTATGTTAACGTATTCTATTTTGTATAATGTTGTTAGCTCATGGTCTGAGTTATCTCTGAGGCTTAAGATAATAGAAATCTGGGGTTCATTTACTGTATTCCAAATATTTGTATTCTGCTTTTTAAGTGTATCTCGATTCTCGGGTATATTCTTTCATTTCCATATTAGATCTAGGTGGTATCGATTTTGTAATATGGTCATTGGTTTTCAAATCTTGGTTTTCTACTCTTTAATATTCTATACAAGTTCTCATCCTTGTAGTGTACACTTTATTATTCACCTGGTTGGACTTTTGATGAAATAATTGGTTTATTAACCTTCAAACCAAGGATGTGTTCCACACTTTAATTTATAAATAGTAAATAATTTGTGTAGTTATCCGCTAATTACTGGAGACTATCTGATATAAATTTGTGGATATATCCATCTTTGTTCTAGGTTTCTAATATACTACTTCATTTTCAACTTAGATCAACTTTTTGTTACATCAATTGGTTCACTGATCTTCAAATCATGGTTTTTGCTCTGCTCTTTATTATACCATATTAATAGACTTATGTGGTTACATACTAATTGTTATTGAATGTCCATTACAAATTTGTAGGGATGTCCTTTATTAGATACTCTATATGTAACCATGCCACTTATAAATGCATAGTCAAGTTTAAACACATCTATTTAGAATCATCCAAACATATTACTATTGTTTTAGGTAACTACACGATTAAATATCATTTTAAGGTCTCTTCACTTCCTCTTTCCTTGAAATTTTCTACGCAACAAACATAATTTTCCATAAGCAGAAATGAATATCACTAAGAATTTCTAATACTGACATCAAATTTTCACTTAAAATTGTTTTTGCTTTTTTGTTCTCTCTTCTAATTCAACCAGGCGATTTCTAATAATGATAATTTTTTTGTATATTTTTAATTTTTAAGTATGGTTTTGTTTATTCTTAAATTTGTGTTTTTGGGGGTAATTATTGTTTCATGAAGAGGGAAATCATAATTCAATTCTGTTTTTATGGACATGATACTTTGAATGCTTCCAGAGGTACTTTGTGTTGGTAAGCAAGCATGTTTTGCTGTGATTTAATAGAAAATAATACGAGGATGAGGTATGTGTAGCTGATTTAAATTTAATATAGACATGCTATGTTTTGAGATATGATTTATAGCTGTTCTGAGTTAAAGAGTGATATAAGAGATTAATTTCCGCTAACTCTTGATATCGGTACATAAAGTTATGAATGATGGATTTTCATTTTATTTTTATCGGATCAGCTTGGACCATTTATTATTAATAAAGTTTAAGAAATCAATGTGTTCTAAGTAATTATTGCTTAATAAATCAAAATATACTGACTACAGATCTATTATTGCTTAATTTAATTTTTAAATTTGCATGAATTTGAAAGGTTTGATCTGCATTCGATTGGAAAAACAATATATTATGTTTCGTAACCAATGAAGGTTTAGATAAATCTTCCACCCATCTTCATTCATTTGGTTTGTATGAAGTTTAAATTTTTTACTTTAAGCCATGTTGAGTATTTAAAAATTCTTGGTCTGTATTATTGAGAAGTATTCATATCATGAACATATGCAATTCAAATTTTTTGATGGTCTCTAATAATTACCTTTTCAACTTGCAAGATATATTAAAAAATTAATCGACTGGTACTTTTTGTCAATCAAAGCTTTTTCAGATTTATCCTATATGGGAATGTGATCAAGTCAGATGTTATAAATCAAGTTAGTACTTAACATATTTAGATATTTTATGTAAATTACACATACAAGCATATATATACACACACATTTCTATACACACATGCATATATACACGCGCACGCATGTACACATACAGACATAAATATCTGTGTGCGCACGCGCATGTGAGTATCGATGGGATATGTTTCTTTTTCTAAACATTATTTTTTTGACTACAAACCATAATTATAAACATTTGTCTAACTATTGGTTTGCTGCTGAGAGTGCCAATCTATTAATTCAATAAGGAAGTACTCATATGTTTTCATAGAGTAAAACAAGGAGTTGGCTATGAATAACTAGCATGATATAACAATTGAGCAGAATATTTGCTTCTTCATTTGAAACAAGCAAAAGTTGTTTTCGACCCATAATTATATTGCATTGCTCTTCCATCTCACACACATATATATGAAGACGTCGTACATTACCTGACATGTAAGGCAAAAATTGTGTCATTACTAAATTTTAAAAGTTCAAAGACATGGTATTGATGTGTTATTGGTATTGATGTGTTATTATGTTGTTACCTAAAATTGTTTATGGTAACATACATCGAATTGTAATGGTTCCAATATACCCTAGGAAGAATAATAGTTAGAGTACAAAATATGGTTATTTGGCGAGGTAAACCAAATGAAAATCTCACACTTGGGTTTCACAAATGATATTGACACCTAAGTGAACCACCTTTTAAGTCATTTTCTTTTGCATTTTCAGGTTGAACTCTCCCTTCCTTTCTATTATCGAGTGTAGGTTTACCTTTTTCTTCTTAGCCTTTCATCATTGTTTAGTCGAAGTTATCCTTCAATCTTCTTTAGTTTTCCATTATGTTATGCCTTTCGTACTCATTATTTTTTATGATTTTCCATGCTTTTTGGGGTTGCAGACGCATTATTCATTAGCAACATACGTTTTACTGTTTGTGGAAGTAAGTTCTCAAGAAAAATGCATACATACACTTTAAATTAGTCTATTTAGTTGCGTATGCATAATACACAAGAAATCTTTATGAACTCACATCCATTTACATGATAAAAATATAAAACATGCAATTTCAGTGAGATTTAAACAAAAAATATTAAATTAAAAAAAAAACCATAACTAGGAGTTTATGGAAAATGCAAATCTGTGTATGTTTATGTAGTAGAGCTTTATACTTTCTTGGGTCTCTTCAACATCCTTTTCTTTGGTCATTTGCACTTTCTGTCCTTATATCCATCATTGTAGCTTTTGATCCCAGCTTCTGTGGAAAATGCAAATCCTACAAAATCTCAGGAACAGGGTTAACTTGCTACTTTATAATAATTAAGTTTACAATCAATTGTTTCAAAATTTCAAATTCCCAAATTTTACTTCTAAATTTTTTATATTAAACTTCATTAACCTATGCATTCAAAACCATTAAATTGTAAAAAAAATGAGCTTCATACCCATAACATACAAAATTAGAAATTCAAAATTTAGAACCGGTATTTCATAATTCTAAATTTACCCTTTTCAACTATAGCATACAAAATCTAATTTGAATTTAAAATTTTCTAATCAAAAGTTCATTTTTTTCTTACATAAAAAAATCAAAAATCAATAGAGCATGCATTTCATAGCCATTAACATTTTATTTTTAAAATCTGAAATTCAAGAAGTTTAAAAACTATGAAAACAAATTGAAGTCCTAAAATGTGTGAAAGAAAATCACAGTCAAAATTGATAAATCAAAGTTGTTTTAAAGTTCAAATAATTATATTTCAAAAATTGTAAAATTCAAAATTTTACGAGATGTAATCATAAATTTGTGAAAACATATAAATCAGTAACTTAACAATATGAAAAAATTGGACCTTTACATTCAAGATGTAACAACCCGGTATTGCATACCGATTATTTATCATCTCTGAACGACTACCTTTCCTAGCTAATGGCTGTTTGGAATTTTAAAACCAGTTTGAAACTTTTTTGAAAAACCTGTTAAGTGTTGATGTGCTTTAAAAATTTAAATAGTGGTCTATTTTTCATTGGGCCGTGAATATTTACCAAGGCAAATAGCCGTTCCCTTTTCAATCTATTCAACCCGTTCCCCCTTTTTTCCATTTTCTCATTCGAACCCTAATTAAAAAACCAGCGAAGAAAATAAAATGGCGGCTCGATTTTCTCCGTTCGCTCGATCAAAATTAGGGCTTGCTCGTCTTCGTCTCGCTGTGAAGATAAGGAGCTGTCGTATGGTGAGCATCTCGTTCAATGATTGCGTGGCCACCGAGCTCGTCTTCGCTTCGAGAAATGGTGAGTAATTTTAAATTACTCACATCTAATTCGATTTCAAGCATACATGATTTTGTGTTTTCAGGCCTTGAATTCTGGGTACTTTGACTTCGGTCACTTTGGAATTTTGATAGTATTTGACTTCGATCTCATTTTGCTCCGCGTTTGACTTGGTTTCACTGTCGATGATGATTTGGGTCTTTTACAGGGTTCGCAACCCTATTTTCTTGTTCGTTTGATAATTTCAAAAGTTTCATAATTTTATACCCGATAATCCTTGGTTTAAAACTGCTTCGATGTTGATAAGACCTCTGGGATGACCGCAGCTTGATTGTTTGGTTTGATTGCATTTCTTGAGCTCCATTTCACTTTGCAGTTAATCGCGGTCCATAATTGTTTGACCACTGCTTGGATTCATTGTGCACATTTTGTTGCTAGATGTCACTCATATGCTGTTTGCTTATATCCCTTTTGACCTGTTTGCATCAAGTCAGTTTGAACTTGTTGTTGTATTTAGTTGTTCACTTGTAGTCTGCACCATTTGATCTGATATACTGATATTTTGAGTATTCGAGTGATGTTGGCATTGTAATATAGCTCGAACTGTAGTTGTTGGTGTACATATTGAGGTTCTAGTTGATTCACCGTCTCATTTGCCATAGCTTGATCCATTCAGAAACATTGTTGCATTTGTATCTCACTGTGTTGCATTTAGCTTGACATCTGCATTATTGTGATGGCTGACCATCCTGTAGCATTGTCGTTTTGCCTCCATATTGATACTGTGTGCTTTTCTTCAGGTCAGTTTGAATTCCTTGTAGTCTCTTGTGTATACACTTTGCATTCACTTGTAGTTATCATCAGTTGCATTCATTCCTCTACATTCATTGTTGTCCAGTCTGGTTTTCTTTTGATCCATGCTGTGCACTGTGTGTTTTTGAGATATATGCATGTTGACTAGTTGTACTTGAATGTCTTGACTTTGATGTTCTCTGCATCGGCCTTGAGTCTTTCCTTGTTCATGTTGGCTATCTTGGTTCATTGGGGCACTTGACACTGTCTTGTTTCCATACTGAAGTTCACTGTTGCAGTGCTTCATGTTATAGCTTGACCATTTGTGGGTTGATGTGCAGACCTGAGTGCATTTTCATGTGGCATCACTTGAGTTTTATGATGCATTTTTGAACTGGTGTCTGCACTGTAGCTTTTGTATTGTTGCTGTAGTCTTGATCATTTGAGTCATTCACTAGACATTGATTTACTTGAACTACTTGTGATAATTGTAGACTGGCACATGATGCCTTTGACCGTCACTTGAGTACTGCATTTGTCACTGATTGTTAATGTTCACTGGATATTGGTATATGTCTGCATTTATGGTCCTTTGCAATTGTGAAATCGTTTCATATCTGGTTTCATTGTAAACCTGAGTTCTTTGATCCTATCTGGTTTATGTTCCATATATGTATTGTGCAGTTTGCCCCTCGTATTCATTGTGACTGCAGTTTAGTTTTATATGCAGTTTTGCCCTTGTTGGCTTGCATTGTATTAATGCAATTGAGTATGTTTTCAAATTCACTTGTGTTGAACCCGACTTCGGGGTTTGACCTTGCGATCATTGTGACTTTCACTGAGCTTTTGTGTATCTCATGCGATAGTGGCGAGGCAGTACACGCGTGCGTGTACTGCAGCCCTATCAGATTTGACAGCTTTAATTTGATGTTTCGATTTGTTGAATTGTTTCGTGGGTTCAATCCCATATTTTGAAGTGGTATCGATTTGGATTTACTGTTTAGTGGATTAACACTGCTTAGTGTTATATCTACCGTTATCCGGTTCTCTTATCGAGAAGTTGGGTAAACGAGATTTCTGTGACTTTCGTCTATTTGATATTTGATTATTATTGCTTCTGTGCACTAATAAACTGGTTTGAATTAGACTGACCTGGGTATTATTTTCTTTTGAATGTAATACTCGGGTCAGACCCGAGTATTTCAGGTTGTAGATTTCTTTCTTTGAGTTGCTGTTCGGGATTGAAGACTTTTCACATCTTCTGAAGTTGTCAGAGTCATTTTGTAGTAGTCGTGCCATTGTATAGAATGATATGTATTCACGTATATTAGTCGATAATGTACTTGTATATATAACTTCTAGAGTCGACAGTTGTAGTGGTATCATATGTATAGTGTCAACTATGTATTAACTGACATCAGTTATATATATCTGAGACTTTTGTTTTTGTCTGTGTTCCGCATTTATATTATCTGTGTTATTGTTATATCTAATGTCCTAAACTATTATGAACCGTCGTAGTTCGTTTTATACTAAGTATTGGGTGTGTCGATGGGAGTAAATAAATAATAGAAGAAAAATAAAAAGTATGTACCACTCCTATCGAGATAACCAATATTAGTGTAAGGCCAATTACGGATGGTCGCTCCTATCCAGCCTTATTCTTCGTAATAATAGACAGTATTTCCTTTAATACTCTTTGTTATTATGAGCATAGAGGTGGGGCGTCACACAAGAACTTAAAGCTAAAAAAAATTCGACGCCAAAAAGGTTGGTTTCTATATGTTCTATTTTAGCATTTTGTTAATCAAACAGTGAGAAAATTAATAGGCTTTATCGTCTAAGGAATAAAAATATCACAATGAAATAAAAAGAATTAAAGTTTCGTTCTAACCAATTTTTTTAACATTTTTATTCTTATCCCTAAACACGTATGCTTTTTGCCTTCCTTTTGTCTTCACTAATCAACTATGCTTATATTTTTCCATTTCATATTGAACACTGTCTTCGATTGGTAGCGACTTAACTATTAAATTTATTTCCTTAGTTCAATTCCCTTAACTTAATTATTTACGTGAAACCAAATCTTAGTAACTCCAAATATGTAAACTTAGCACATACCTAGCAATATTCATGAATATATCAATTTATACAAGCTCAATTTTTATACTTTTGGCATAGATCATCAATTCTTTTTTCCAATATATGCAAATACCATGAGTCATATTTTTTTTGATAATCTACATGCTATGTCGGTTAGAAATCATTTTGAGCACTCAAATGTCTTTAGAATATGGCTTAGACTGCCATATTAATTGGCTCTGAATATCGAATTTCAGAAATTTGAAGATTAAGACACAATAAATCCGTGAAAAGCAATTCACATCCAAGGAATATATATATATATATATATATTCAGAAATATTAACATTCAATAATTTTGCATTAACAATGTTTTGATTTAATAAATGAAAACATAAAGAAATATAAATTAAAAAATATCAACCATGAAATGCGAATAAAAATAGAAATTGAGGTTATTAAAAATTGAATATTTATGAATTGATAATTCAAAAATTTTATGTTTTGAAGTTCTTATGATTTGAAAGTTTTGAATTTTGAACTCAAAAAGGTGCAAAAATTATAAAGTTCAAAACGTATAATATATAACATTCAAATATAAAATAAAAATTATTAAAAACAATTTTTGAAACTTCGACTAAATCAATAATCAAAATTTTATTGGACTTTTTTGAAGTATTTTTTTCATTAGATTGTTAAAGGAGAAAAAAATGTGGTTTCATTGGTTATTAAGGAATTAAATAGCATAACAATGATCGTAATTAGTGTATAATCATTAATGTTAAGTTTTGTTTTGTTCAATTCCTCCCTATAATATGATACTCCACTTTTCCATTTTTTTTCTTTTATTACTTCACTTATATTCATTTCCTTTTTGTTTCACATTGAACTGGGTTTTTAAATCATTTCCTTAAATTATATTTATTTGAAGCCTAATCCAAATAACTTGATTTTTATATTTAAAGCCTAATCCAAATAGTTTTGATATTTCATATTGATTAACATTGAAATCATAACACAACTTTTAACTGTGGACCAATATCTTTTTTCATGATACTTGCATATATAGAATTTAAGTTATAAGAATTTTGTTATTGATTTTCTGTTCATTTCATTTATACACAAGAATTAAAGGTTTAGTAGATCCAGTTTAGCTAAAGAAATTATAATTATTTGTTGGTGATTGAACTTTGCAAGAAACTATAGCGGTCATCTTTACTACTCTAGGATATTGCTACTATAAATCGATCCATATATAATAAATAATTACCGTCAAGTGAGTGTAATTTGATAAATGAATATCAACTTAGACGTACGAATGTTTCTCATTGAAAATATCAAATCTATTTAGTAATTTGTGAATACAAATTACATCGGTAGGCTACAGTATACTTTTGTAACAGCCAACATACTTGCTATATAATTCAAAACCACTTGTGGTATACATGATTTAGTATACTTGCTATATAATTCAAATCTATTTAGCAATTCTAAATGACACCAACTGAGTATTAATATAATTTAGTTTCTACAATATGGTATACATGATTTGTGATGTGCAATTACAAATAAAATTGATCATTCAAATTATATGACCTTTAATTGAATGAATTATGGTATTCACTACAATAAGCAATTACAACTGAAAATATCGTTCTTCTTCACAAGGCATGTATGTAACATGATAAAAATTCCCTTTCACATTTCACCATCTTCTACCTCTACACCACTTGCTAATCCTGATTCAAACAGACAAGCAACAATGGACCTGTATGACCACCAACAACAACATATCCAAATTCAATTGGCGAGAGGCTTCTCGATGTCAACAACATTTAGTACTAATTTGTTGCCTTCATAAATTTAATGCTTAAGATATACATATTAGCAGACACTGTTTCTCTTTACTATAATGATTATTTTCAATTTTTATGCATCTGCTTTCGATTATGACAAATTAGTTTCCTGGAGAAACTGTTTTTCTGCTTCCCAGAATTTTTACTATCATACAATGTTATATGATATTTTCTAAACTCAACCATGGCTTGGTTTGTTGATAGACATGTTAAATGGTGAATATATAAATATTTTCATGGCTGCTGCATTTTTTGTGACTTCAGGCGATATTAGATTCTATACGATTTCGCTATAAATGTCACAATTTGGCTTATAATGTTTTATTAAACTAGCTCATATGATGGATGTATTTTAGGGTATTCTATGTTGATTTTTAGATTATTTTTCTACTCAGTTACTTTCTTTACGTTTGAAATATGAAACAACTACTACGATTATGCACTATTACATAGATTTCTCTGCGTCTAATCTTGATATGCTTTATTGGGTCTATCACTCATAAATGAATATCTATAGCAATTACATGTCTACCAGCATTCTCTACTACTGCATGACGACAAAAATTCAATGCGTCATCCCAGTCTCTTTTATAAGGGGTTTTACCAGTTAATTTTTCAGTAGATACTAAATTAGATTAGTATATTTACTATTAACCATCACTACACTAAAATTTTATGTTGCCTTTTTAGGCCAAATCTGTGTGCGATGGAACAGGTTCACACTAGTATAATTTAACACACGACTTTGAGGAAATAAATGAAGATTAGGGACCACAATAACAAAATAATAAAGAACCAAATAACAAAATAGAATATGTAAAGGCTTTAATTTTTGAAAATTACTGTAATTTTAAGTTAAATTGATACCATCCAGTGTTATTATGTCCAAAATATTATTACAATAGAGTTTTTACATAGCTTATCTGGATTGTTTCATGGTATGATTTGAGATTACCAATGAAGTCATAAAATGTTTGTACAAATATATTTATGGGATTTTTAGGTTCAAGGAAAAAGTTGAATAAAAATTTAGTTTTAGGGACAAGAAGTTTGCTTTTTAGGCTGAATGACACTTTTTAGTGTAAACAGAAAATGATAGTTACACAACTATCATTTTCTGTTTACACTAAAAAGTGTCCTTCAGACTAAAAGACAAACTTGTTGTCCTTGAGACTAAATTTTTTTGCAACTTCTTCTCTGTGTCTATTTTCCTGTATATTTATATACATTGTGTAAAGTTCTTATTTTTCACTAAAACCTATGAAAAACTATTTAGCAGTATCATTGAGTTAAACCATTCCACTACAGCATTATATGTAATATCTGTATTTGTTGTTGTCACTCGATGTTTAAAACACATGATATGTTAGCACAGTGTGAACTAACAAAGTTGTCACTCGATGTTTAAAACACATGATATGTTAGCACATTGTGAACTAACAAAGTTGTCACTCGATGTTTAAAACACATGATATGTTAGCACACTGTGAACTAACAAAACGATATTTAATAATAGCATCGAACAAATTTATTTCCATGTGAATATGTTTTAAATAAGAATTATGGAATTGTATCTGTAAAATAATACTATGTAGTAGAAGTATAGGTGTTATAAGAAGAGAAAGTCTTTCATGAAACATATGTAAAGCTATTATGCATTGCGCATAAAGAAAAAGGTGATTCCCTAAAGCGTAATATATAATATTTATTCATGGTATTTCACCATGTGTTTGATAATAATGATCTACTAGCATATTGTTTACTAATAAAATGATATTAAATAGTAGTAGTGAATCAATTGGTTCCAAATAAATATGTTTTAAATAAGAATTTTGGAATTATATTTGTGAAAAATGTGCTATACCAAAAGGTTTTTTAATGAAAATCATGGAAAGTTATCTTGTAATATCAATTATAAAAAGGTATTTTCCCACAGCAATATAGTTGATATTAGTTTTCAACCTTTTCAATCAATGTTTAAGACACATGTTTCGTTGGCACATTGTTTATTAATAAAATTTGTTAAAAATGATACAGAATAATATCATGTTATGAATGAACTTGAATTTTGTCATTGTTTTATTTGAAATGCAATTTAATAATAAGACAAAAAATTTCATTATAAAAAAAATCAGACACCAAATGGTAGCATATTGATAGTAGTAATGTACTAATTTATTAGCTTTACATAATAGTAATGTTAATTATAACTAAAATATATACAAAAATGATACATATCAGTGTCATAGTATAAAATTTTCTTCAGTTCCATCTTTTAGTTATTAAAAACAATACTAAGCAAAACTGATACTATATAGTAGTATACTTGAAAAAATATTAATGTATATTCTAACTTCTTGCAGCAAACATCAAACTTGCACAGTTTAAAAGAAGAAGAAAAGACAGAGAGAAAATTGGAACAACATATAGATGTGGCCTCAGTGCAACTTTCCAAATCATAAAACTAGTTAAAAAGGGAAAAAAGATGACTGAATTAAGAATTGATTTCATAAAGGCTACTCTGTTTTACAATTTCTTTTGTGTATCCTATGAAAACAAAATAAAAACAAAGGAATTTAAGAAAACATCAAGCAATATAGATGCATTAATGGAATGTTATTCAGTAGAAGAAGAAATATTTTGCTTCGACATGTAAAAACAAAAATTACTGCCAAAGACACAAGTTTGCTATTTAGATTGCCGCTTGCTAGAGCGAACATAGAACCACTAGCCACTATGACAAAAAATACAATTCAATTTAATTTTAAGCATTTTGTTAGAAAATTTTTCGAGGATGTGCAGTACATCAAAAGAAATATAGCAAAAGATTAAATAAACGAAGAGATGAAGATAAAAAAAAAGATAAAAAAAAGAATATTTACTCCATCTAATTATACTGCAAATTATAATGATTTTCTTTGTTTTGAACAATCATCAAAAAATAAGATAGACGATTCTACCATATATTTGGATCTTGAAAAAATGAATTCAGTCACATGCCTATTAACTATATAATGTTCATTGAACAAGTTTATCGAAAAGTTCATAGACAAACTAAGAAATATGTCGGTCTGTTCTATGCTCCTTCTAGTAAGCTTTCTGTAACGACTCGGATTTTTCATCGTTTAGTTTGGAATATTTAAATGGTTTGAATATTTAAATGGTTTGAATATTTAATTTGAATTATAAATTGATTTTTGAATATGAAAGTTTGGTTTTTATATAAAATAAATTCAGAATTTTAATATAGCGATTTATTGGATAATTTAATTATTGAATTTAATATGTATTTGAGTTTTAAGCTTGTTAAAAATAATTTAAAAGCTTGTGAAATTTATAATAATAATAATGATAATAATATAAGTTTTAAATTAAATTTATAAGTGATTTGTTCAGTTTTAAAAATATATCGTTTAAATTGACATTTATAAATAACCTTCCGGGACACAGTCTCGGAATTTGATGAAACCAGTTTCATTGGATCCGTAATAGTGTACTATTATCGGATTTCAAATTCCGTAGCATTTGGAGTTATCGTTTGATCGTACGTGATATAAACGCTTTGTAATTAATATCGAAATTCAATATAATAATTTGGTCCAAAAAGCTATCTTCTCCATACGATCGAATTAGGACCCGAAACCTTTTCCATTGCGATCGAAATAGGAGTATAACATTATGAACGCCTAGGGGCATGCCTCGATAGGAGGTCAAGATTTTAAGCTATGAATTCAAGACAATTTAAAATTAAATTATATATATATATATATATATATATATATATATATAATATTCATGAATTTGACAAAAAAATTCACATTAGAACTTTTTCCTTCTTTTCAAATCACTGTAGCAAGCATATTCAAACACGTTTCCCCCTTATCAAATCACGTCCGTTCTTCCCTCTTTTCAAATATGATCCCTCTGTTCATTGTTCCCTCTGCCTTATACCTATTTTCTTCTTTCCAGTAAAAGAAATGGAAAAAAAAACAATGAACGAAGCCAAGCCTTCTTCCCTTTATTTTCCTCCAGTTTAGTGTTTACGAATCGAAGAAAAAAAAAATAGATCGACGAAACCAATTCGTGCCTCGAAGGTAGCGATCACGATGGGAAGGGGAGTGGACTCGAGGAAGGCGGCAACATTCAGGCGACCGCGTGGGAAGCACAACAGTCGAACGTGGGGAGCAAGCTAGGTTCGACTTCGCGATCGAAGGGGCTAGGGTTTGGTAGGCGAGAGCAGTGCGATGTGATGGCCGCGATGGTTTGTCGAAGTCGAGATGGACGAAGGGTCTCGCGATGGTGCGACGCAACGATGATGAGCTCAACTAGAACAGAAAACTCGTGTAGAACTAAAGGGCAAAAGCTCGTTCGATTTTGATTTCCAGTACGTATTAAGGTAAATAAAACTTTGTTTATAGGCAGTTAGTTTAAATTGAGAAATTAGTAGTTATTATAATTTAAAATTTGAGATTGTTAACTCATAAAATTCAAAAATTTGTTATACGAGGTACAAAAAAATAGCGAACTATAATCTGTAATTAGTTGAAGATTTTTAGAGGCAGCTACTAAATTTAAATTGGAACAGATTGCAAATAAAGAAATCAAGGTGAGAATTCCTCACTCGTTTGGATTACCAAAATTTCAAATTTTAAATGGTTGAAATTAAATTTTGGATGCTTGCTGAATTTATAAATTATTGTCTGTTGAATAATGAAATATATATAGTATTTGGAGTGATATTCCCGCACATTATAGCGGATGAGACCCTATGTGCCCTACATAATAGCGAATGACCATATATACCACGATATCCCCCTCGAAGTGGGATTGGTATTTTTATGTTGTATTAACATCCGTGGATGCAGGGAAATAGGTTGGAGGGATCCAACTGGGTTCCTCAAATATATTGTTTATTTTTCATTCATAGTAATATATGAATTGTGTGGAATAATCTAGTATAGATTATTGTAATGATTGAAATTATTGGATGCTATTGTAGCACTGGCTTGAATTTTGTTAATTTAAAATTTAAGGAATAAAAAGGAATTTGAGATAAAAAATATATAGTGGAACTGGAGTTATTTTAAAGAATTTAATTGGAAAAATATATTGGTTTTTTTTATACCTAACCATTTTGAATTGTTAAATGGGATTTTAAAAATAAATTATATATGAAAATTTATAAGTGATATTCTAGGAGTTAAAAATCAATATTTAAAATAGATTGGAAGTATAAATGGGAGTTATAAGAAAGGATTTATATAATGGGGTTAAATGAATAAGATTTGTTTATAAACAGATAAAAAAGGGCTATAAAATTTATAAACAATGTTTATAAAAAAAGGGATTCGATATCAGATGATAATTGGAAATATAAATTCATAAGGGTGAGTTTATATTAGAATATGGAAAACAGGGTTGAAAAAAAAGAAAAAAGAATAGTAGATTCTATTTTTGAAATGGAAGTGGTTAGGGAATCGAAATGAATCGATATGTTGTGGAATCGAGAGGGAGTTATAAATTAAATTGGTTATTAAGATTTAATTTTTATTTTTATTTTTAAGAAGCTAAGTTGCTTTTTCAAAGGGAAACCTTATTATTTAAACTATGAAATTTTAAAGTAGTTAATATTGGAATACTTTGAAAAAAATGGATTTTCAAATATTTGATATTTATTGGAATAAATTTTTTAACTTTCATATTCAGTTTTGTAAATTGATTTGTTTATTTTTAAATGAGTTATTGATGGGTTATCTATTCTTTAAAAATGCTCATTACATATATATATATATATATATATATATAAATATATATATATGTAGTTTGAAAAGATTGAAAATTTAATTATAAAATCCTCTCGAGATGTGTAAACAGGTTTTATTTTAAGATGAGATTTTATAAGAGAACCCTTATAATGGAATTTAGAGATTTAAGAAAAATTTCCGATGTTTAGATGTGATAACTTCGGGAAGAACGTGAATTCACTTAAAGGGGTTAAAAAAATGGTTGGTTGAGATTATAAATAAGTATAATCGGTTTGGAAACTCGAGGAAGGATTATTTAAAAATTCCGGAGACTTAAGAGATAAGTTGAAATATTCCCAATTAAATATTAAAATGATTTTGGAAATTTTACGTATAAATATTTTCCTAAGTATTGAAAAGAGGTTTTGGAAATGTCTTAGTGGGAAATATTTCTAAGTATTGAAATGGTGAAATGTCCTATTATGGGTACAAGTGTTGAAATTGTTTTCAAATATAGAATATTGAAGAGATGGAATATATATATCTTGGGAAAGATGTTTTCGGAAACCCTATTTATCTTATATATGGGTACACACGAAAGAAGAAGCACTCGATAGTAAGGGTGGGAACACCCAGGGTGATAACATATTCGGTCTATCTAGGTTAGGGGTAGGCCGGTCTTGTGTAGCAAGGGATCCCGATGTGGTCCTCGGTACATTGTTCTAGAGGTGTACTATGACGGGCGGTACCCCAGTGGCCTAGTCATTCGTTGGAATCTATTCTCCAATACGAGCTTACGATTTTGTTTGTAAAACCTAGTATGCTGGAATTTAATTAATGTAACAATTTCAGCTATTTGAATATAAGTATTTGTATTTAGACACTGTTATAATATCACCGGATTTTCTATAAAATGTTTTGGTTATCGTAAGGTAAAAACCCGTCGTGTTTATGTGTGACGCGGTCTTACGAGATACCTTTGTTTTCGAAGGATTTTGATAACTCTAATAATTCAAATTGAGTGTGTTTTCTCATGCTAGTTTTCCAGACTGACTCGGGTGTTATTTTATTATAATGCTCGGGTCAGACCGAGTATTACAGATTCAGGTTAGGATGCTATGGAGCTTAAGAGACGAGCTGGAGGATTTCTGGCGTATATCACGTACTTGTTTATTTCCGCTATGTGAGGACAGGTTATTATAACTGTCCAGACTGATGTATTGATTGTTGTACTCTGATGATTGTAAGTATAAACAGTTATAGATTCTTTTGTATAAAATCTGTTATATTATATTATATTTCGTTCCGCTGTGATTGTGAGATTCTGTGTTGTTGTTTCTACCTTTTCTTCTACTTTTTTCTTCTTCACCCTAAAGATTCGTATTTTCCGTTCAAATTGAGTCGAACTGATGTGAATTATGGTCGATTCAAGGGGTATGGATTTGCGGGCCTTTAAATTTGGTATCAGAGCTGAAGTTTAAGCGAGAACCTTGGCTCTGGTGGGGATTACTAATTAGAGATAGAGTCAGTAGTACTCTAGAATGAGTTGAGTGTAATAATAGGTATGGGCACGTATTTGTTAGTGAATATAAAACGGTTGGTTAACTTATTGGTTGAGTGATATATAAATTCTTGTCGAATAGTGGGACGCCACTAAATCGATAAGAGTTTCTAAACACTTGAACGCGATAAACTGACACAGTATGGTTTTGAAGCGGGTAAATGAAATAATTTTACCCAAATTATATTTTTGTATAAAAGGAAATAATTTTTAGAAATTATTATGGTATATTTGGAGTGTTTGGATGATAATATTATACTCAAAACGAGATTTTAAAATTTAAACGGTTTATACAACCAAATGGGAATTGTATAAGAATACATTATGCAAATGAATTATAAATTAAAAAGGATTTAAGCCAGAATTGGAAAATTAAATCCTGGAGATTTTTGGAAATATTTTCCAAAGTGTTTGAAAAGGATAATAGTAATATTATTTTTGGAAGGGATTTTGAATGGAAAATGATTTTAAATGGATTTTTGGAAGTAATATAGCACTGACCTCACTTCGGGCGCTGGAAAATAATCCCGGTGATGACTGCAGCATCATCAGTATTCATTTTCGAGTTTCTAAGTGAGGGATTGCTACCGTAATTGATTTGTTCAGATTTGTTGGGTAAACAAGTTTTGTTTTGGAAAATTTCGAAGGAAATTTGTTTTGGACAAAATCCAGGTTTGGTTTAGATTTAAAAAGTGTAATCTTGGAATATTTTTTATTTTAAAATGGTTTGAAAAAATACAAGGTGTTTAAAAATTCTGGAATCCTTATTTAAATAATTTAGAGATAACCAGGAAATAAGTTATAAACTTATAAATTGAGAATGATTCTAAATAAGGAAGGAAAAATATGGAATTTGAGTTTTGGAAATGAATTTTAACTAGAGTAAAGTTAAAATGGATAAAATTAAATTGAAGCAAAACAAATGGGATAAATAAATGAATTGATTAAATAAATGGGATTTAAACTTAAGTGAGTTAAATTAAATTGAACGAATTGAAATTTAACTTAAGATAAGTCGAATAAAAATTTGATTTAATTGAAATAAAATTGAATTGAGTATAGATGAAATTGAATGAAACTGAATTCTTACTTAAACAAATAAAAATGAAATGGTATGGAGTTTAAAGTACCGTGAGTTGAGTTAAATAAAAATTGAAATGGAATAAAAGTATAGTAAGCTATTAAGCGATGTATAACTTTGGGTTAAAAATAAAATGTGAATGTGCTCGATTATGAAATTAACGGAATGTGAAAAAAAAATGAGTTGTGTGACTTATAAATTGAAAGTGAAATAGATGAGCCAAAATAAAAAGAGTTTTATATTTTGGGAATGAAATAAAAATCCAAACTTGAGTTATAAAATAAATTTGAACCCAAGTAGATTGAATGAAGAAATTTTAAAATCAAATATTGAGTTATAAATTGGAAGTGAACTAATTAGATAATTAATTAGTAAATTGTAATGATCCCGAACTCGGCCTTCGAAAATCGGCACCCGTACTTCACTTGTACTCAAAATGCCGCAGATTCAAACACCGAATCTGGCTCACCGGAGCTTATAACACCATTAAGTATAACAACACAGCGGAATAAAGA
The DNA here is from genome assembly GCA_030737815.1 of Allium fistulosum. Taxonomy (NCBI): domain Eukaryota; kingdom Viridiplantae; phylum Streptophyta; class Magnoliopsida; order Asparagales; family Amaryllidaceae; genus Allium; species Allium fistulosum. The sequence continues at coordinate 1,347,944,049 of CM060902.1, forward strand.
AATGAATGATATCATATACAACTCCAACGAATACAATATCCAGAATGATATACAACAATGATATCAATATGATACAACCATATCAGAGATAAATAATGATACAGCGGAAAACAGAAGTGATAACTCCAAATGATCTTCAAAAGAGAATGAATCCAACAACTCCAACATCAGCTCAAACCACCATCATGTTGCACCAAGATAAGCAACGTCAGTCATCAACTCTGATGAAGTTAACTAGCTCCAGATAATCTACTAAACCTGACTATCTGAAAAACCTAACTCTAGACTGCCCGTGTGGAAAATTGTGGGCACCCAGAGTTTAGGAAGGGAACAATAAACTCCGAGTCAGTCATGGGACTGGTGTGAGTAACAAAAACAGTTTATCTTTAAACAAACAACAAAAGAATTTTAAACATTGAAATCCGCAATGCTTTTGGAAAATGAAACTACCATAAGACCTCCCACCACACACTCAATGCAATCGCAGACTTGGAAGAGATTTCTTCTTATGATAGTCAAATATGCTTACTACGGAAAAGAAACTCTTTTGATATTATTACTAGTGCATAGTGTACAAAATCATTTCGAAAATACAATATTAATCTTAGCCAGCATAGGTACCATTATATTATGCCTACTATAGCTACCATGTTAAATGGCAGGTTCTACAACTAAAACCGTACAAGGCTCATATTGTTTGATTGGATTTCCAACAAATGGTCAGGCTAAGGAACTTCCTATGCCACATGGAAACGCCTCTGGCGGGACGTCCCGAGAACTAACTAGCTCTCTGCCAACACAAGGCCGGGTTACCCCTTACACTAGGTAACTACTACACGAATATGCCACCCCCCGGTCCTTTGGGACCTTTATCCGAGGTACCTCGATCACACAGCAACAATCACACAGTAAATGAGATTGGAGCAACCACATAGGTAAATATCAGGGCTCCATACCATAATATCACCTTTTTCCAGACGGAAATGACACACCCTAAAGGGCGCGACCCTCATAACCTTGCCGCATCTTTCCTGTTTCGACCATTTCCGGTTTGTGAGGTCCTGATGCAGTCTTGTCCACAAAGCTACGCTTTTTCACAAAGCCATGCTTTGATCAACGAATGATCAGCACACAGCAGCACTCAGCATGCCACACTACCAAATTGGGAGTATATCATTGATAACCTTCAACTACATAACCTCTTAGCTCATACGTCTCAGAGAAGGGTGTTAAGCTAAGAGAATAAATTCTCCCCCACCAACAGAAATGTATTTGAAAGAAATCAGCTTTATATCTCAAAGTGTAATGTCAGACATACAACCATACAAGTCTGTTCCGGGTTCGAACAGAACCGAAGGCACTTCCGAAGAAGCCCTTGCAATCCGGGTATTCACAATCCCGATCGGACTTCCCATCACTTAGGGAATCTCTATACCGGGCGCTACCCAGTGCAGAGACAATCGATATGTTATCCTATCGTTTTCACAAATACCCGGTCTTCAACACCGGCCTTCAATTGCTATCCATATACGACGTATCACTTATTCAGAATGGGTTGTATGGCACAAAGTCCTCCCCCGGCTAAACCGAATAATGAGCGCAATATTTTAAACATATGGATATTAGGATTTCAGTTAAGTCACAGCTTATTACCCAAAAATTCTCTTCAAATGGTTTAAACAAATTACCATTTTAATCTTTTACATAAAAAGATTCATCTCACAAATTTCACAAAGATTTATTCATAACTCGGAAAACCATTTTCATTTCGATTTGAAATTCTTTTGGCACAAATTGGAAATTCATTCCTTATATGGAAGCTTCTATTATTTGAAAACAAATAGTTTTCATTTCGGAAAATCTGATTCATTTATACGAGGTAAAATCTTTGGGTTATATTCAAATTCTCAAAACCATACTTTTAAAATGGTTTAAATTCATATAAACACATTTATAACATCTTTTAACTATAATTTCCAACATGGAGTTCAATTCCAAAATTTGAATTCAAATTCAAATTAAATTATTTAAATTGGATAATTTTACCAAGTTATTCAAAATAACTTTTATCTTAAAAACTCCTTTTCAAAAGCTTTAACATTTAACCCAAACTCATTTCCAAAATCAATTGAAATTAAAATTTCAATTTCAAAAACATTAAATTTAAATCATTTGTGACTTAACCGATTTCCTCATGAAATCCATATTTGTGTGTGTAAAAGTGTGGTTCAGGGGTTTCACACAGTAGTGCAACATCATTCAATCATCATAGATCAGAATACAGAAATATAGTTGATAAGCGGTATAAACTATAACGCTTATCATTTATTCATAGATTTGCAGATAATAAACAAATGTATCATAAATAAATGAATAAATTACACACAGCTCAATCCACAGAACAAAATATCACAGATCGGATAGGACAATCAATTCAAGGCATCTCATACAATACAATCATTCATAAGTAAGGTCAAGCATCCAATAATCATTTATAAGCAGGATTAATTAATTGTTTAATCCTAATTAATTCAATTTATTTCCAATTAAATTAATTACTTATGAATTAAATATCCAATCCTGATTTATTAATTACAAATCATTAATTTATCAAACAGTTAAATTAATTATTCTTAATTAATAAATTATTCTTAATTAATCAAATTAATTAAATTAACCTCTAAACCAATTACAAAATTAATTAACCCCTTAATTAATTATTTTAAGAAATTAAACCTTTAATTACTTTACTAAAGAAATTGCTTACATTAATCATTATTACTTAAAATTGATTAACCCTTAATAACTCATTAATTAATCCTAATTAGTTAATTAATTAAGTGTTAACTGTAACATAATGAATTCTTAATTACAATTTAATTATTCCTTAATTAAATTAACTTTAATTAATAAATTTAAACTTGTAATTACTAAGTTAATTAATATAAAACATTAATTATCCATTCCACTTAACTTAATAGTTAATGAATTACAAATCACTCAATCTTTGTTTACTTAAAGTAAAACTCATATTTATTAATGATTTAATTAACACTCACAAATATATTGAAACATTGACTCTCAACTTGCTTTTAAATTCATGTGTTAAAGTATTACTTTTGTTATAAAGAAATTTAAAAGAGTTAAAATCAAATTCCTTTTAAATTCAACATATTTAAAGGTTTACTTCAACATTTAACTTGGATAAACATTTAAAGTTATAAACTTAATTCATTTTCAAATCTGGATTTCAAATTTAGATTTTAGTTCAGGTTTCAAAATTTCCTTTAACTTTGTTTAAAAATCTTTTCCTTTACAAATCAGATTCTACTTTTAAATTCAGTTCCCCTTTAAAAACACTTAATTGTTATTAAAACAATTTAAACTTAAAAACTTATTTATGCCCAAAACTAAGTTGTAAACTAACTTAAGTTTGTATTTAAACTTTTGTTTTAAAACTTGTTTAAGCTTTGTTTTAAAATTTAAATTTTAAAACTCAGGAAACAGAACAGGTCTGTAAAAACAAATCTGGGCAAATTTCACCCAATACAAAGGAAGACTTCCAGATCCCAGAACAAGGCACGGTGCACGTGCACGGCTCCGACCATCATCCCCGGTCAACGCTGTATCGACGAGCAAGTCGACGATCGATCACCAACCATTCTTCGACCATCTGAATCCCCATCCTCCTCGCGATTCGAATTCGAGTATAAACTCGAAACCTGGAAACGTCCAAACCCACCACAACCAAACCTGTCAACGGTTCGTCCTCCCAATGCCGATCACCGGAACACCAACATCTCCGGCTACAACTTCGCCTACATCCCCTCTTCCAATTCCCAGAACTCTGCAACACTCGATGCACCAGAGGAATCGTATTGACCCAAAACTTCGACCCAGTCAAAACTAGGTTTAGAAATAACAACGAGCAACCACTGTCGCCACCGAACTCTGATCATCCACCTACCATTTTTCCTCCACTCACCAATCATTCCTCCACCTCCAGGAAGAACTACAACCTCCCAGATCCACTAGATCAACAGATTTTCCCAAAATTCCCAAAATAGTGCAAGCCAAAATTGCACTTCCAAAACTTAACTAAAAAATGTGAACTTAGTTTTAAAAATCCTAATTTCAGATAAGAATTCAAGTTATAAACCTGAATTGATATTTTAAGATGTTTGAAATTATCACTTATTTTAAACCTTAACTGTTCTTAAGATTTTAGAGTAGACTCTAATTTATTTAACTTAAATTCAAGTTTAAAAATTTACTTTATAATCAAACAAACATAACTTGTTAAGATACTAAGTCCTAACAATCAATGGATCAAGCAGAAATGATTTTTTTTTGAATTAATCCTGAGTTTGAAATTTAAACAGAGGTGTTCTACAGGTCTTTAACAAACATGCATTCAATCATACAGAAATCTCTCCCATATATATACACATATCAAACATAAATCAAGCAATCAGTTATAAAAATGCTTAAGCTTTTGAAAATGAAGTTACTCACAGTTTTGGAGAGGATGAACAGTGTTCTTTTATGTTGAAAACAGCTTGAACTTTTAAAACTGGGAAATGGTTTGCTTTGATCTTCCTTTAAATCTTCTTGTTTATACCTAGATATTTATATGTTCTTCTTTTGCAATCACACTTATATATATTTTCTTACTTATATTATAAATTCAAATGATTTAACACGTATCTCATCATAGTTTGGGGAAACTCAAATCGATTTATCAATAAATTTCACAATTTTTATTCAAAAATCAATTTAATTATCAATTTAAACTTAATTAAAATCCGGGGTCGTTACTGACTTCCCCCCTTAAAAAAAATTTCGTCCCCGAAATTTGCCAGGGAGACACAAAGATAGATGAAGAATATTTGATCAAATCAAACTGAATATCTATTCTGCATTTGGCTTACCAAATCAGAATATCAATAATAGATACGAGAACGAATCTTTTGAATTTTTTTTCCACACGATACTCGGGTTTTCTAGATCTACGAAATATGCAGTGGCATCGGTCAGTTCGAAGGAATGACTAACCATTCGTAGAACATATCCGGACCCAAAAATAGACAGATATATGGATACAGTTTCAAAACTTTTAATTTATAACTAAGGTATACCTATCAACCATAGCAACCAAAGCAAACAAGGCAACCAATACATCCAAACAACCAATTCTGACCTATTTGGAGTTTATGTCCCATATCAAATCTTCTTCCTGGATCTACCAGGAACCATCAAAGAATTGAGAAAAAAAATGACGAACAAAAGAGATTGATAGAAAAAAGGTTGCTTCCTGGTTGTTACAGGGCATTGACCATTTATACTCATATTCCCATGTCCCCTATCTCATCCTCTTCTTGCACTCATACTTGCTATCAGTGGATAGTAAGAGAATTTACTGAGGCGTACAGACGGATATCTTAGAGATTACTCATTCTAGGGTATACTTCACCCTATCTCTAATGAGCTACTTAATGTGTTATACTCCTGAGCTAAAGTTCAACCTTAGCTATGATACCAAATGTAATGATCCTAAACTCGGCCTTCGAAAATCGGCACCCGTACTGCACTTGTACTCAAAATGCCGCAGATTCAAACGCCGAATCTGGCTCACCGGAGCTTATAACACCATTAAGTATAACAACACAGCAGAATAAAGAAATGAATGATATCATATACAACTCCAACGAATACAATATCCAGAATGATATACAACAATGATATCAGTATGATACAACAATATCAGAGATAAATAATGATACAACGGAAAACAGAAGTGATAACTCCAAATGATCTTCAAAAGAGAATGAATCCAACAACTCCAACATCAGCTCGAACCACCATCACGTTGCACTAAGATAAGCAACGTCAATCATCAACTCTGATGAAGTTAACTAGCTCCAGATAATCTACTAAACCTGACTATCTGAAAAACCCAACTCTAGACTGCCCGTGTGGAAAATTGTGGGCACCCAGAGTTTAGGAAGGGAACAATAAACTCCGAGTCAGTCATGGGACTGGTGTGAGTAACAAAAACAATTTATCTTTAAACAAACAACAAAAGAATTTTAAACATTGAAATCCGCAATGCTTTTGGAAAATGAAACTACCATAAGACCTCCCACCACACACACAATGCAATCGCAGACTTGGAGGAGATTTCTTCTTATGGTAGTCAAATATGCTTACTACGCAAAAGAAACTCTTTTGATATTATTACTAGTGCATAGTGTACAAAATCATTTCGAAAATACAATATTAATCTTAGCCAGCATAGGTACCATTATATTATGCCTACTATAGCAACCATGTTAAATGGCAGGTTCTACAACTAAAACCGTACAAGGCTCGCATTGTTTGATTGGATTTCCAACAAATGGTGAGGCTAAGGAACTTCCTATGCCACATGGAAACGCCTCTGGCGGGATGTCCCGAGAACTAACTAGCTCTCTGCCAACACAAGGCTGGGTTACCCCTTACACTAGGTAACTACTACACGAATATGCCACCCCTCGGTCCTTTGGGACCATTATCCGAGGTACCTCGATCACACAGCAACAATCACACAGTAAATGAGATTGGAGCAACCACATAGGTAAATGTCAGAGCTCCATACCATAATAACACCTTTTTCCAGAAGGAAATGACATACCCTAAAGGGCGCGACCCTCATAACCTTGCCGCATCTTTCCTGTTTCGACCATTTTCGATTTGTGAGAACCTGATGCAGTCTCGTCTAGAAAGCTACGCTTTTTCACAAATCCATGCATTGATCAACAAATGATCAGCACCCAGCAGTACTCAGCATGCCACATTACCAAATTGGGAGTATATCACTGATAACCTTCAACTACATAACCTCTTAGCTCATACGTCTCAGAGAAGGGTGTTAAGCTAAGAGAATAAATTCTCCCCCACCAACAGAAATGTATTTGAAAGAAATCAGCTTTATATCTCAAAGTGTAATGTCAGACATACAACCATACAAGTCTGTTCCGGGTTCGAACAGAACCGAAGGCACTTCCGAAGAAGCCCTTGCAATCCGGGTATTCACAATCCCGATCGGACTTCCCATCACTTAGGAAATCTCTATACCGGGCGCTACCCAGTGCAGAGACAATCGATATGTTATCCTATCGTTTTCACAAATACCCGGTATTCAACACCGGTCTTCAATTGCTATCCATATACGATGTATCACTTATTCGGAATGGGTTGTATGACACAAAGTCCTCCCCCGGCTAAACCGAATAGTGAGCGCAATATTTTAAACATATAAAACTTCTCTTCAAATGGTTTAAAAAATTTCCATTTTAATCTTTTACATAAAAAGATTCATCTCACAAATTTCACTCAGTTTCACAAAGATTTATTCATAACTAGGAAAACCATTTTCATTTTGATTTGAAATTCTTTTGACACAAATTGGAAATTCATTCCTTATATGAAAGCTTCTATTATTTGAAAACAAATAGTTTTCATTTTGGAAAATCTGATTCATTTATACGAGTTAAAATCTTTGGGTTATATTCAAATTCTCAAAACCATACTTTTAAAATGGTTTAAATTCATATAAACACATTTATAACATCTTTTAACTATAATTTCCAACATGGAATTCAATTCCAAAATTTGAATCCAAATTCAAATTAAATTGGATAATTTTACCAAGTTATTCAAAATAACTTTTATCTTAAAAAATCCTTTTCAAAAGCTTTAACATTTAACCCAAATTCATTTCCAAAATCAATTGAAATTAAAATTTCAATTTCAAAAACATTAAATTTAAATCATCTGTGACTTAACCGATTTCCTCGTGAAATCCATATTTGTGTGTGTACAAGTGTGGTTCAGGGGTTTCACACAGTAGTGCAACATTATTCAATCATTACAGATCAGAATACAGAAATATAGTTAATAAGCGGTATAAACTATAACGCTTATCATTTATTCACAGATTCGCAGATAATAAACAAATGTATCACAAATAAATGAATAAATTACACACAGCTCAATCCATAGAACAAAATATCACAGATCAGATAGGACAATCAATTTAAGGCATCTCATACAATACAATCGTTCATAAGTAAGGTCAAGCATCCAATAATCATTTATAAGTAGGATTAATTAATTTTTTAATCCTAATTAATTCAATTTATTTCCAATTAAATTAATTACTTATGAATTAATTATCCAATCCTGATTTATTAATTACAAATCATTAATTTATCACACACTTAAATTAATTATTCTTAATTAATAAATTATTCTTAATTAATCAAATTAATTAAATTAACCTCTAAACCAATTACATAATTAATTAACCCCTTAATTAATTATTTTAAAAAATTAAACCTTTAATTACTTTACTAAAGAAATTGCTTACATTAATCATTATTACTTAAAATTGATTAACCCTTAATAAATCATTAATTAATCCTAATTAGTTAATTAATTAAGTGTTAACTGTAACATAATGAATTCTTAATTACAATTTAATTATTCCTTAATTAAATTAACTTTAATTAATAAATTTAAACTTGTAATTACTAAGTTAATTAATATAAAACATTAATTATCCATTCCACTTAACTTAATAGTTAATGAATTACAAATCACTCAATCTTTGTTTACTTAAAGTAAAACTCATATTTATTAATGATTTAATTAACACTCACAAATATATTGAAACATTGACCCTCAACTTGCTTTTAAATTCACGTGTTAAAGTATTACTTTTGTTATAAATAAATTTAAAAGAGTTAAAATCAAATTCCTTTTAAATTCAACATATTTAAAGGTTTACTTCAACATTTAACTTGGATAAACATTTAAAGTTATAAACTTAATTCATTTTCAAATCTGGATTTCAAATTTAGATTTTAGTTCAGGTTTCAAAATTTCCTTTAACTTTGTTTAAAAATCTTTTCCTTTACAAATCAGATTCTACTTTTAAATTCAGTTCCCCTTTAAAAACACTTAATTGTTATTAAAAGAATTTAAACTTAAAAACTTATTTATGCCCAAAACTAAGTTGTAAACTAACTTAAGTTTGTATTTAAACTTTTGTTTTAAAACTTGTTTAAGCTTTGTTTTAAAATTTAAATTTTAAAACTCAGGAAACATAACAGGTCTGTAAAAAAAATTTTGTGCAAACTTCACCCAATACAAAGGAAGACTTCCAGATCCCAGAACAAGGCACGGTGCACGTGCACGGCTCCGACCATCATCTCCGGTCAACGCTGTATCGACGAGCAAGTCGACGATCGATCACCAACCATTCTTCGAACATCTGAATCCCCATCCTCCTCGCGAATTTGAATTCGAGTATAAACTCGAAACCTGGAAACGTCAAAACCCACCACAACCAAACCTGCCAACGGTTCGTCCTCCCAATGCCGATCACCGGAACACCAGCATCTCCGACTACAACTTCGCCTACATCCCCTCTTCCAATTCCCAGAACTCTGCAACACTTGATGCACTAGAGGAATCGTACTGACCCAAAACTTCGACCCAGTCAAAACTAGGTTTAGAAATAACAACGAGCAACCACTGTCGCCACCGAACTCTGACCATTCACCTACCATTTTTCCTCCACTCACCAATCATTACTCCACCTCCAGGAAGAACTACAACCTCCCAGATCCACTAGATCAACAGATTTTCCTAAAATTCCCAAAATAGTGCAAACCAAAATTGCACTTCCAAAACTTAACTAAAAAATGTGGACTTAGTTTTAAAAATCCTAATTTCAGATAAGAATTCAAGTTATAAACCTAAATTGATATTTTAAGATGTTTGAAATTATCACTTATTTTAAACCTTAACTGTTCTTAAGATTTTAGAGCAGACTCTAATTTATTTAACTTAAATTCAAGTTTAAAATTTTACTTTATAATCAAACAAACATAACTTGTTAAGATACTAAGTCCTAACAATCATAGTTCGGGGAAACTCAAATCGATTTATCAATAAATTTCACAATTTTACTCAAAAATTAATTTAATCATCAATTTAAACTTAATTAAAATCCGGGGTCGTTACATAAATGGAATATGGGAATGAAATTTAACTTGGTTAAATAAATTGGGTTGTGGATTAAAAATGAATTTTTGAAAATGAAACTTGAGTTGTAACTAAAATTCGACTTAGATTGTAAGCGAATTAAAAATCGAAATGTTGGATTGAAATAGAAATAGTTTGAGTATAAATGGTTTTAATTTAAGTGTAAATAAATTGAATATTGACTTGGAATATTAATTAAATGAATTTGAATATGGAAATTAGAAATTTAAAGTGGATTAAGTGAATGAACTAATAAAATAATTAGTAAATGGAATGGAATTAATTGGATAAGAACCAAATTAAACCGAAATGGAGTTCGTTGCAAATAGAAATGAACTTAAGTGTTGGTTAAAATGATTGAAATAAATAACTTAAGTTAATATTTAATAGAATCTTGGCTTCGAGTAAATTTTTGAAATGGCTAATTAATAAATTAGCACGAAATGATTTCAAGCCAAGTAAAATAGATTTGAAAATAAATATGAATGGAATGTAAATAAATTGATTGAAAATCAACTTGAAATGGAATAGAATTGCATATAAATTGATGTGAAATCAATTTAAAATAGCTATAAGCTTTAATGGTTAATTTATTAAATGAAAATCACTGAATTTGCATGAAAAATGGTCATTGGGCGTAAACGGAAGTAAATAAAATTCTAGGAATTAATAGATGGTGAATAAATTGATTTTTAATCAATTTGGAATGGATGTGAGTTTGTTTGGTTTAAAAATTAATTAAATGCAAGAAAATTTGGTCGTGAATCATTTGAATTGAATAAAACGATATACAGATTGATTGAAAGTAGTAAATTGGTGTTGGAACCTTATGGTTGCTTATAAACAAATTGTTTAGCTTGCATTGCTTATGAAACTTATGTGTTTTAACCATTTAAATAAATGAAATGTTATTTAAATTCATGTTTTGGTACTTACGAGTTTAAATTGAGTAAGTACAGGTACCTGGAGCTGTTGTGCTTGACTTTGATTGCGCGTATTGCAAAATAAATAAGCCGCTTTCTTGAAAATGCTAAAAATAAGGTACGTTTTCGGATTAAATATCGCAAAATATAAATATTGTTATATATATTTTGTTTTCTGATCGTGTGGGTCGATGTATATATATTTGTCTCTTTTGTCATATTGCAAAAGGCTCTTCGTACAAGGGAGGCTCTGCCAAAAATTTTCTGAAATTTAGGGTGTAGAAATTTTTTTGTTAACGACAAATTGATTTCAAATTGAAATAAGGGATTTTGGAATTAGAATTAAAAACTAATTGATTTGGGCGAAACTAAAAGATTAGAAAGGTGAAATATCGAGTTTACACTAAGTGGGTTTTTGGATTGATCAATGGGTTTGAAGCATTCTTCTGCCTTAGCAATTTCGGGGAAGAAATTCTTTAAAGTGGGGAGGAATGTAACGACCCGGATTTTTCATCGTATAGTTTGGAATATTTAAATGGTTTAAATATTTAATTTGAATTATAAATTGATTTTTGAATATGAAAGTTTGGTTTTTATTTATAAAATAAATTCAGAATTTTAATATGGCGATTTATTGGATACTTTAATTATTGAATTTAATAATTGAATATTTGCTAAATTTTTGTATTTGAGTTTTAAGCTTGTTAAAAATAATTTAAAAGCTTGTGAAATTTATATTAATAATAACAATGATGATAATATAAGTTTTAAAATTAAATTTAAAAGTGATTTGTTCAGTTTTAAAAATATATTGTTTAAATTGACATTTATAAATAACCTTCCGGGACACAGTCTCGGAATTCGACGAAACTAGTTCCATTGGATCCGTTATAGTGTACTATTATAAGATTTCAAATTCCGTAGCCTTTGGAGTTATCGTTTGATCGTATGGGATATAAACGCGTTGAAATTAATATTGAAATTCAATATAATAATTTGGTCCAAATAGCTATCTTCTCCATACGATCAAATTAGGACCTGAAACCTTTTCCGTTGCGTTCAAAATAGGGGTATAACATTATGAACGCCTAGTGGCACGCCTCGATAGGAGGTCAAGATTTTAAGCTATGAATTCGAGACGATTTAAAATTAAATTTTATATATGTATATATATATATATATATTCATGGATTTGACAAAAAATTTCACATCAGAACTTTTTCCTTCTTTTCAAATCACTGTAGCAAGCATATTCAAACACGTTTCCCCCTTATCAAATCACGTCTGTTCTTCCCTCTTTTCAAATATGATCCCTCTGCCTTATACCTATTTTCTTCTTTCCAGTAAAAGAAACACAAAAAAAGTAATGAACGAAGCCAAGCCTTCTTCCCTTTATTCTCCTCCAGTTTAGTGTTTACGAATCGAAGAAAAAAAAAAGATCGACGAAACCAATTCATGCCTCGAAGGTAGCGGTCGCGATGGGAAGGGAAGTGGACTCGAGGAAGGCGGCGACATTCAGGTGACCACGTGGGAAGCACAGCGGCTGAACGTGGGGAGCAAGCTAGGGTTGACTTTGCGATCGAAGGGACTAGGGTTTTGTAGGCGAGAGCAGTACGATGTGATGGCCACGATGGTTTGTCGAAGTCGAGATGGACGAAGGGTCTCGCGATGGTGCGACACAGCGATGATGAGCTCAACCAGAACAGAAATCGTGTAGAACAAAAGGGCAAAAGCTCATTCGATTTTGATTTCCAGTACGTATTAATGTAAATAAAACTTTGTTTATAGGCAGTTAGTTTGAATTGAGAAATTAGTAGTTATTATAATTTAAAATTTGAGATCGTTAACTCATAAAATTCAAAATTTTGTAATACTAGGTACAAAAAAATAGCGAACTATAATCTGGATTAATTGGAGATTTTTAGAGGCAGCTACTAGATTTAAAATTGGAACAAATTGCAAATAAAGAAATCAAGGTGAGAATTTATCACTCATTTGGATTACCAAAATTTCAAATTTTAAATGGTTGAAATTAAATTTTGGTTGCTTGTTGAATTTATAAATTATTGTCTGTTGAATAATGAAATATATAGTATATATATAGTATTTGGAGTGATATTCCCGCACATTATAGCGGATGAGACCCTATGCGCCCCGCATAATAGCGGATGAACCTATATATCGCGATATCCCCCTCGAAGTGGTATTGGTATTTTTATATGCTGTATTAACATCTGTGGATACAGGAAAACAGGTTGGAGGGATCCAACTGGGTTCCTCAAATATATTGTTTATTTTTCATTCATAGTGATATATGAATTGTATGGAATAATATAGTATAGATTATTGTAATGATTGAAATTATAGGATGCTATTGTAGCACTGACCTGAATTTTGTTAATTTAAAATTTAAAATTTAAGGAATAAAAAGTAATTTAAGATAAAAATATATATAGTGGAACTGGAGTTATTTTAAAGAATTTAATTAGAAAAATATATTGATTTTTGGTTATACCTAACTATTTTGAATTGTTAAATGGGATTTTAAAAATAAATTATATAAGAAAATTTATATGTGATATTCTAGGAGTTAAAAATCAATATTTAAAATAGAATGGAAGTATAGATGGGAGTTATAAGAAAGAATTTATATAATGGGGTTAAATGATTAAGATTTGTTTATAAACAGATAAAAAAAGGGCTATAAAATTTATAAACAATGTTTATAAATAAAGGGATTCGATATCAGATGATAATTGGAAATATAAATTCATAAGGATGAGTTTATATTAGAATATGGAAAACAAGGTTGAAAAAAAAAGAATAGTAGATTCTATTTTTGAAATGGAAGTGGTTAGGGAATCGAAATGAATCGATATGTTGTGGAATCGAGAGGGAGTTATAGATTAAATTGGTTATTGAGATTTAAAAAATATTTTTATTTTTAAGAAGCTAAGTTGGTTTTTCAAATTGAAACCTTATTATTCAAACTATGAAATTTTAAAGTAGTTAATATTGGAATACTTCGAAAAAATGGATTTTCAAATATTTAATATTTATTGGAATAAAATTTTTAACTTTCATAGTCAGTTTTGTAAATTGATTTGTTTATTTTTAAATGAGTTATTGATGGGTTATTGAAAGTGTTTAATATTTAAATAATAACTTAAAACATTTTTTTAAAATAAAGATAAATTACTATTCTTTAAAAATGCTCATTACATTATATATATATATGTAGTTTGAAAAGATTGAAAATTTAATTATAAAATCCTCTTGAGATGTGTAAACAGGTTTTATTTTAAGATGAGATTTTATAAGAGAACCCTTATAATGGAATTTAGAGATTTAAGAAAAATTTCCGATGTTTAGATGCGATAACTTCGGGAAGAATGTGAATTCACTTAAAGGGGTTAAAAAAATGGTTGGTTGAGATTATAAATAAGTATAATCGGTTTGGAAACTCAAGGAAGGATTATTTAAAAATTCCGGAGACTTAAGAGATAAGTTGAAATATTCCCAATTAAATATTAAAATGATTTTGGAAATTTTACGTATAAATATTTTCCTAAGTATTGAAAAGAGGTTTTGGAAATGTCTTAGTGGGAAATATTTCTAAGTATTGAAATGGTGAAATGTCCTATTATGGGTACAAGTGTTGAAATTGTTTTCAAATATAGAATATTGAAGAGATGGAATATATATCTTGGGAAAGATGTTTTTGAAATAAATATTCTGGAGATTTATAAGATAAGGCCCAATGTTGCTTTTGGATGTTATTTGATAGTTAAATAACCGACTGTCAATATTGGCCAATTTCGTTAATCGTTTCGAAGAGACCGGGATCAGATTTAATTATCTGAAAACCACTTTGATCCGGTTTGAACGTCGCGAATGAATACCGTGAAGATAATGAAGACGGTGATTCGGTTTGTCCAGACCCAGGACAACTTGTATGGACGAATTCTATCAGAACATCGTCATGGGAGGACGATGAGCATTCTAAGTAAAATTTTGTTCTTTGAAAGGTAACACTTAGCCTCGAGCCTCACCAACCGAGAATGACTAAAACAGGGGAGATGCAGCAAGGCTAAGTGGGTCGCACCCAAGTAGGGCATGTTATCACTTTTCTAGATGTCCTCGGAAACCCTATTTATCTTATATATGGGTACACACGAAAGTAGAAGTGCTCGATAGTAAGGGTGGGAACACCCGGGGTGATAACATATTCGGTCTATCCAGGTTAGGGGTAGACCGGTCTTGTGTAGTAGGAGATCCCGGCGTGGTCCTCGGTACATTGATCTAGAGGTGTACTGTGACGGGCGGTACCCCAGTGGCCCAGTCATTCGTTGGAATCCATTCTCCAATACGAGCTTACGGTTTTGTTTGTAGAACCTAGTATGCTGGAATTTAATTAATGTAACAATTTCAGCTATTTGAATGTAAGTATTTGTATTTAGACACTGTTATAATATCACCGGATTTTCTATAAAATGTTTTGGTTATCGTAAGGTAAAAACCCGTCGTGTTTATGTGTGACGCGGTCTTACGAGATACCTTTGTTTTCGAAGGACTTCGATAACTCTAATAATTCAAATTGAGTGTGTTTTCTCACGCTAGTTTTCCAGACTGACTCGGGTGTTATTTTATTATAATTCTCGGGTCAGACCGAGTATTACAGATTCAGGTTAGGATGCTATGGAGCTCAGGAGACGAGCTGGAGGATTACTGGCGTATATCACATACTTGTTTATTTCCGTTGTGTGAGGATAGGTTATTATAACTGTCCAGACTGATGTATTGATTTTTGTACTTTGATGATTGTTAGTATAAACAATTGCAGATTCTTTTGTATAAAATCTATTATATTATATTATATTTCGTTCCGGTGCGATTGTGTGATTCTGTGTTGTTGTTTCTACTTTTCTTCTACCTTTTTCTTCTTCACATTATAGAATCGTATTTTCCATTCAAATTGAGTCGAACTGATGTGAATTATGGTCGATTCAAGGGGTACGGATTTGCGGGCCTTTACACTTTCCATCTCAATACAATGTTAATTTAATTAAAACATATTAACAATATATTTCTAGTAAAATTTATTTCTTTTTATAGTATTATATTTGTGAGAAAATGAAACCAATCCAACCAAAGAAGGGACATGATATATCTTTGCTGAGATTTGCAAAATGGGGCTTACGGAAAGTAAAATACATACTTATAAAGGTCTTCGTATATCATATTCAACAAGAAGAGGTACCAAATTGTAAAAAAATTTAGTTTTTATCTCAAATTATACAACACAATAGCGGCAATATTGAACTTAGATAACAAATAGTTTGCATTTTTTTTAAATGTACATGAATCTGTGTTATCAATTACAAAAGAGAAACCGAGCGTATAATTATACAAACGAATAGTGTTAACATGAAGTATCATTAAAAAAAATTGGATTATAGTTTACATAATCGGGTGAAAATTAATACTAGAAAATTGCATGAAAGAATTTATATGATAGTTTAACTACAAAACTGTCTGCTTATATAGGACTGTATCATATTGTACACAGATACTAAAAAGTAACATAAGATACATTTTTATGTCACAATCTCTATAGAATTGTATACTAGTATGAGACGGTATCATTAATCAATTGTGCACTGATACTATAAACTATCTTAAGAAATATTTTATATCGACAAAATCATTGCACAATAAAAATTGATACTACACGGTATAATTTATATAAAGTTTGAAATTTTCTTCAACTAATTGTATATGAAGTATCCTTTCAAAATATATAATTACATGAAAGAAAGTTACCGCCCACAAATATTTCAAAAATACACGGTTAAGGAAAATGCACGTAATGCCACACCTTTATACCAATACTATCAAAGAGTAATATAGGATAAAACTGTTTGATAATACGGAGAATAAGACTTGTTAGGAACGACCATACGTGAACATTTACTTATGCTAACACCTATTTTCTTACCTCATTAAAAATAGCCAAATATATGTACTCAGTATCAGCACAAATCAATAAACATGTAGGTTTACAGGACAAAAAAATATACAATATAACATAAGATCATAGAGCCACAAATCACAATGGAAAATAAACTACTTCACATAACATATCAAAGTGAGGCTAAAAATAGAGTATTTGACTCACACCCAAAAAGATATACGTATATAAATATAAGACACAACCAAAAAGATACATCACTAGTATCATATCATAATACATACATGAAGACACATCAAAATGAATATATACATAGTCTGTCAAAATATAGAAACTAAATTGCCTCCCAAAATAATCCCATCATGCATAGGTCAAGGTGTCCCTGTACCTGATAAGTCTTGGACTGACCCGAGTATTATATAAAATAATAAATGGGTCATACTATATCTAAATCCAAAGGTGAGTACATAACAATAAAGCATGGTAATATAAGGGTAAAGCATGTATAAGACATAGTATAATATCCAAGATAACATCACATCAATATACCATGCAACCACTAATCAATAATCACCTATGAAATATGCAGGCAAATAAAGAATCGATAAACACACGAATCAGGTGAAATTGAACAAGCACATGTAAACCTCAAAATACTATAAATGCGCATGTAACATCTCCACAAAAGTCACAACTAAGAGTATGAACCATAGTTTATGGCAATAATCAACATCAAAGATTTCTATCTCGGTTTATTATCCTATTGGAAGTAGAGGCTTTCATATGTTAAGCCATGGGAGATTTGTCAAGAAATATAGAATCCTAAACGAATAACCAAAAGTATCAATAACAAAGCTTACTATCTCAACTTACCAAATGGAAATAATGAGACTGTGAAGCCCTAGAGATATCAAGAAATTCCAACTCAAATGAATAATCAAAGTCAATAAAATATTCAACCCACAAAATCATTTATCTTAATCTACGGTCCTTAGAGAGATGAAACACTCGACTGAATGGTCCTAATAGAATGAAACAACAAATCATACTAAAATACATCTCATCCATAGGCTCTTAAGAGAAAATGACAAATGAGCACACAAAAAGTTCCAAATGTCAAATAATAGCTGAGCTTCTCAGCTAGTCTTGGGTTACGCTATCTAAAATGACAGATGAGCAAATAGCAAGTCTCTAACGTCATATATACCCAAAGACAATAAAAATAATCATAATTGTCTCTTTATTGAGGTTATAAATAAAAAATTAATCAAATGAATTCATCTTACATATTAGAAGGGAGACTAACAAACACTTCGTAATACTCTAGGAAATGCTAATGATCGCAGACCCATTTCCTATAGTCCCTTAGTTACTCCTAGGGTCGTGACCCTTAATTATCCATTTGCATGTCATAAACATGCTGCAAGCCTATGCTATGCAATGGTCACTCCTTCTACTTGTTCTTGGTAACAGACTAATGGCCTTAAGTGACATTAGGGCAATTGATTTTATGAGAGTAACAACTCTTAGCCTACAAAACTACAAAAATTGACATCATGAATCCGAGGTGCGATCTCACAATCGGGTCACTAGGATGGACACTAGCCCATCTGGTTGCCGTATTCACCTGCTCTCATAGTAGCATAGATATAATGACTATAACGACCCGCCTTTCATAATACCTTGAATCAATGTCAAATGACAACGTCTGACTCCTGAATACCATAGAAGACAGTCCGTCGAGGTAAACCAAACATCAAACCAAGGTACAACGATAGAGTCTTACAGCGGAATGTTAATATATAATATATTGAATATACATGAGCATAATATGATAAGCAATATATAAGAGACTGTACTGATGGAAGTAACTGATAAATAAGTATCAACATAGAAAGTCAGAACACAATATTTGATATGACAGTCTCATATACAATAACATATCTATCATGTACTACCACAATATCAACTATATCCAAAGTATCGTCTTCGCCTATAAAGTGCTCAACTATTCTGAAATCGTATCCCAAAAAGCACATGTCTTCTAAACTACTCAATCGAGTATCCAAGAGTTGTCATGGCATAAACAGAAAAAGACAAAATGCAAGTTAGACATAAAGCATGGGGATATTGTATATTAAAACCATATACAAATAGATAGGGAACTACTAAAGTGCAGCTAGCCCTCTCAACAAACGTGGCTCAAGAATAATCCTGGATTGCCCATAAACAAGTAAAGTAAACCCAACTAAAGGTAGGGAATCGTACCATAACCTGCTTTTCTCTTATAATCAACGAGTCAGCACAACTAATATAATATGACTGAAAATAACACCGTACAATAATATAGGTAACCCAATATACTAATGCCAAACAAATATAAACATCCCAATATAAGTCTAACACACAATGTTCAATAATAATAATCAACCAACCAATATAACATGCACAATCATAATGATAAGAGACACACGAAGAATAAGTTGATACCCATCATTGCTGATGGGTGGAGTCCGCTATTGACACCAATTGATTCGATGATCTCTATCGAAGCATATGAAACACATAACAAATACAACGATATAATGATGCTATTAACATAACATCTCCGTACTCAACGCTGAAATATGGGTATCTATAACTGTTACCCGTCCTAATTTGCCATTAGCTACCAAAGAGACTTATTGAAAGCAACAACTATATTATGGACTCTCCTGAAAACCAATACCTCAAAAGAAGTTGGCCTATTGGTCCTATCGCAGTACCCAACCATACACCACAACAGTAAGTGACATACTCTAGGCCGACATCTCAGTCTCTCTCCGCTCCTGCTCCAGAACCGCATCTAGAGGTCAGGTTTTGCATCTCAATGGTACAATGGATTCTTTATTCAAAACCGATATGATCTGATTATTTATGGATAGACAATCTGAATTCAAGTTACCCCACGTATACTGTAACGACTCAACTTTTCGATGCTCGAAAGTCGACATTAATACGTCCACTGTATCAAATGTCGCGCAATCAAATGCCGGAAAACCGAACCATTAGGGTTAAAAAGAAGAGGTAGAAGAAGATAGAAGAAAAGAAAGAACAGAAAAACAGAAACAGAAACAATATCAGAATCTCACATTCGCAGCGGAACAATATATAATAGATGAATCAATAATCTTTAAAACAAAAGACTATATCAGTTTATACATACATCAATCAGAGTCAATATACAACTCAATACAACAATGGACAATTATATAAACTTGTCCTTATACAGAATACACAGCGGAATAAATAAACAAGTACGGTAGTACGCTTCGCCATCCAGCTTATCTCCAGAGCTCCAGAATATCCAGAATATCCCGATAACATAACTCTAGGCTGCCCGTGTGGAAAATTATGGGCACCCAGAGTTTAGGAAGGGAACAATAAACTCCGAGTCAGTCATGGTGACTGGTGTGAGATCGTAAAACAATTATTTTTGCAAAGAAAATAAAACAACTTCGCAATGCTTTTGGAAAATGAAACTACCATAAGGCCTCCCACCACAGACACAATGCAAACGCAGAATTGGAGGAGATTTCCCCTTATGATAGTAAAAAATGCTTACTACGCAAAATCAGTTGATATTATTATTAATGTCTAGTGTCGAAAACATTTCGAAAGTATAATATCAATCTTAGCCAACATACAACCATTGTTGTATGCCTACTATAGCTACTACGTTCAATAGCAGGTTACCGCAACATCCCATAGCAGGTAATACAATTAAAAACCGTACAGGGTTCGTATTGTTTCTTTGGATTTCCAACAAATGGTCAGGCAAAGGAACTTCCTTACCGAAATGGAAACTCCTCTGGAAAGACGCCCCGGATCCTAACCGGATCTCTGCGAACACAAGGCCGACGCTACCTCACGCTCTAACCGAGCTGTAACTAGGTAACTAACACACGAGCTATGCCATCCCCCGGTCGTTACCGACCTTTATCCGATGATCCTCAATCACAAAGCAACAACCACAAAAGTATAATAAATGTGTGGCATCAACATAGGTAAAATATCTGGGCTCCATACCATGATATCACCTTTTATCCAGAAGGAAATGGCATTCCCTAGGGGCGCTACCCCTACAAACCTTTGCCGCAACATTCCTGTTTCGACCATTACCGGGTTGTGAGGCTCGATGAAGTCTCATCCACAAAGCTACGCTTTTTCACAAAGCCACGCTTTTTCACAAAGCCACGCTTTGATCAACCAATGATCAATAGCACTTCGTGTGCCACATTACCAAATTGGGAATGTATCACTAGTATCCATCAACTACATAACCTCTGAGCTCGTACGTCTCAGAGAAGGGTGTTAAGCTAAGAGAATAAATTCTCCGCCACCAACAGAAATGTATTTGATAGAAACCAGCTTTACATCTCAAAGTGTAACGTCAGACACACATCCATACAAGTCCGTTCCGGGATCGAACAGAACCGAAGGCACTTCCGAAGAAGCCCTTGCAATCCGGATATTCACTAATCACGTCCGGACGTCCCATCATAAAAAGAGTGATATAAATCTCTATACCGGAGCAACTCGGTGCAGAGACATTCGACAGGTTGTCCTTTCATTTTCGAAAATATCCGGCCTTCACCACCGGTCTTCAATACGATCCATATCGTCGTATCACTATTCGAAATGGGTTATATGACACAAAGGTCTTTTCCCGGCTAACCCGAATAGTGAGCGTTTGTTTTAAAAAACAAATCAAGTGCCATTTCAAAGGCAAATATTGATAGTCGGTGTTTGTACCAAAAATGGGCACAACACTCTTCGGAAGTCTTTGAAGAGATAAACGCGAAGAACGAAAATTAACGCTGTGGATTATCTAACAAAAACTCCAAAATGACAGAAAGTAAATTGCAAAGACAAGCGATTTAGAGTGGTTCGGCTTTGTAGCCTACGTCCACTATGAAGTTTGGTGATTTTTATTGCTCGACGCTCGAAGATTACAATTTCTTATAACGCAGTACAACTGGTTTTGTGAGCTAAGTCTGAATCTAAGGAAGCAGTGGTGATTCATAGTAAATCTGGCAGAGTCTGTGTGCTCTTTAGCTCTTAGAATTATCCGACCTCTTTTCTGAATGACCAGGGGCTCTATTTATAGGTGTAGGAGGCTTATATTTCGCCTAAACTGAGGGGAGACCAGTTCTGGTACGTCAGGGGGCCCACATGGCCGAAATCTGGAGATCCAGGCCCACTTTGGGATCGATTCGACCCTATGTTCGAATCGATCAAGAAATTGTCCAATCGAGCTGAAATTTGGTGTGAACATTCTTCAACATGTGCTTAAGCTTCTGTGAAAATTTCGTAGCATTTGGACCTATAGATCTCAAGTTATGATTAATTCAAGATTGCATTTCTGGTTGGCTAGCTTGGTTCGACTCGATCCCTTCGAATCGATAGGGTCGACTCGATGGTTTCGCGCGTGGCATGGTTGACGTGGCGCGCTTTCTTCGTATCAATCCTACTTTTACTCCGAGTTGACTGGGTCGAATCCATGGTTCTAGCAGCCTTGACTTAGTGGAATCGAGATGTTGGATTCGAAGGTTCGCTCCCTTCGAATCGAGGGAACCGGTATTCGTTCGAATCGATCTAGACGTGCTACTGTGGATCGATTCGGAGTCGTCTCATCATGTTGGATTCGAAGGCAATAGAGTCGAAGTATAGCATGTTCCATGGACTCGAAATACTTCCCCTTGATTGATTCAAAGCGAGGCAATTACATGAACTTGAAGTACTTCCCCCTGATGGATTCGAAGGTCACCTACCTGAGGGATATGAAGTGGGAAAACTTTATGGATTCGAACAAGGGAAAACTTGACAGATTCGAACTATGGCTCGCTCCTGGTGGACTCGAAGCATGGTTTGCTTTGAAGGAGTCGAAGTAAGGTTACTCCTCATGGCTTCGAACTAATGCAGGGACGATGGAGTCGAAGGTCTTCTACTTCGTACGATTTGAAGTGAGAGCATGTTTGATGGAGTCGAAGGCTGAAGCAATCAGGGGAATTTCATTGGAGTCGAGCTTGATGGATTCGACCTTAGGGGAGTCGAACCATAGGGAGACGAACTCAAGGCCATGTCCTTCACTTGCGTCGATGATATCTTGAGCGTACGATCTCGGATTGACTTGATATTTGGAATTTTGGTTTCTACAACCTTGCTTGACGTGTCTTATCAATTGCAGCCCGATTCGAACTCGGGCAAAATTCATCGGCATCCATAGCAGACCTATGTGTAATCGGTTTTCAAGATGAACTGTCCCTGGTTTCTAGTCGAGTTCTTGGTGTCACGGCCTTGCCAAAAGGCGGGATAACATTTTCCCCCCAAAGTACATCTTGTGTAAACATGACGTGCTTTGTAATGTCACAGCTTCACATCGTCTAATTATCACATGTTCTGTCGAACGTGGTATTCTGTATTGCTGTAGCCGACTGTCGTTCAGTAGTGATTAGCTGTTTGTCTTCTGGTTTTCTCTATAGCCGCGTATAGATGTGGACTCGGCTCCCACTAGCAGGAATTTTTTGAATCATCTTGTAATCGAATTCTTTTTGTTGATAATGGAATTGAAAGTATATTCTCTTTCGTCTTCAATTCGATATTTGTTTTGGTCCTGCCCCCAGTCTTGGGGATGAGTATGAAATTGATGTATGTTTATACTCCGTATCGCACTCTTCGGAGTACGGAGTTAAGGAATGTTTATACTCCGTCTCGCACTCTTCGGAGTACGGAGTTAAGGAATGTTTATACTCCGCCTCGCACTCTGGGAGTACGGAGTTAAGGAATGTTTATACTCCGTCTCGCACTCTGGGAGTACGGAGTTAAGGAATGTTTATACTCCGTCTCGCACTCTGGGAGTACGGAGTTAAGGAATGTTTATACTCCGTCTCGCACTCTGGGAGTACGGAGTTAAGGAATGTTTATACTCCGTCTCGCACTCTGGGAGTACGGAGTTAAGGAATGTTTATACTCCGTCTCGCACTCTGGGAGTACGGAGTTTAAGGAATGTTTATACTCCGCCTCGCACTCTGGGAGTACGGAGTTAAGGAATGTTTATACTCCGTCTCGCACTGTGGGAGTACGGAGTTAGGTGGAGGCTTGTCGTGTATCAACCCTTTTCCGGCCTGATGTGATGGCTTGCCCCCGAGCTCGGGTTTCACTTAGCGAGTGGCCGGTCGTATTACAGCCACTCCTTTCTTGAATAAATCCCATTGCGTGATGGAATTTAGCTCTTCGTGCATCGTGATGTTGTACATTGTGTTTAATGAATCACCGCTCTGGCTCGAAGAGATGGCATTTATTGCTGGAATAAGAAAATATGGCAAAGTCAGTTGCCTTATTACGTATTCTAACTTCGAAATGCAAAAGCAAACTGCTAAATTGGAAAAAATATAATGAAATAAATAGAGCCTGTTATGTGTAATAGCGACGGAGACTCTCGCTGTTCCAGGCTCTTGGAAAATCAAGACCGTCAATGGTCGATAGTTTGAATGTGCCATCTCCGAGTCTTCGGGCAATCGCGTATGGTCCTTCCCAACTTGGTTTCATGTGTGAAGGAACCGGATAGATTCTTTTGAGAACGAGATCGCCGAGTTCAAAAGTTCGAGGTCGAACTTTGGCATTGTACAGTCGGGCGACTCGACCCCGATGTGCGGCCGCTCTCAAATCGGCCTCTTCCCGCTTCTCATCTAGTAGATCCAAAGATTCAGCAGCAATATAGCGTTTGTTTTCGGATCATAATAAGTCACGCGATGGGAAAAAACTTCTGTCTCGGCTGGAATAACGGCTTCTGAGCCATAAGATAAAGAAAACGGGGTGTGTCCGGTTGCGGTCTTGTGAGTCGTTCGATAAGCCCATAATGCCATAGGGAGTTCATCAACCCATTTGCCCCCGGCCTTTTCCAATCGCTTTTTCAGAATGGATTTTATAACTTTATTGACAGCTTCAACCTGTCCGTTTGCCTGAGGATGTGCAACTGCCGAGAACTTTTTATGAATATGGAACCGTTGACAGAAACTTTTGAACTCTGCACTTTCGAATTGGGTTCCATTATCGGTGATGATGGTATGCGGGAGTCCAAATCGACAGATGATATTGCGAACTACGAAATTTATTACTTTCTTTGTCGTAATCGTTGCGAGGGCTTCGGCTTCATCCCATTTTGTAAAGTAGTCGACGACGACGATGGCGTACTTCGCACCACCTCTCGCCAGAGGTAAAGCGTCGATACTATCGATGCCCCACATCGCGAATGGCCAGGGACTGACCATTTGAGTTATCTCGGTAGGTGGGGCTCTCGGAATTCGGGCGTGCTTCTGGCACCTATCGCACTTTCTTGCATAGTTTGATGCATCTCGGTTTACTGTCGGCCAGTAATACCCATACCGAAGTATTTTCTTGGCGAGAGCTTGCCCACCGGTGTGATCGCCACATTCTCCTTCGTGTACGTCATGTAACACTCGTTTAATTTCATCGTGCGCAATACACCGGAGGAGAGGAACAGAATAACCCCTTATATACATTACTCCGTTTTGAATGACGAATCGTGAAGCTTTTCGTAGAATTTGTCTCTTCTCATTTCTGTGCACAGGCAATGCCCCATTCTCGATGTATTTTCGATATGGAGTCATCCACGATTCTCTTTCGGGAGCGGTTTCAAATACAAAACTTGTCTCCATTTGATCGATGCTCGGGAAGGATAAAGTTTCGACGGGGACCAATCCCTCTTGCTGTGTTTCACCTGTGCTAGCTAACTTTGCCAATGAATCGGCTTTTTGATTGCGTTCTCGGGGTATATAATAAATGGCGTAATAATCAAACTGTTCCAGTACTTTCTGAACTTGAGCCAAGTAAGCAGCCAGTCTTCGATCTCTTGCTTGATATTCTCCCCGTACTTGACATACCACTAACTGTGAATCACAATAAATTTCCACAGCGATAACCCTCAAATCTCTGGCAAGCTTTAGGCCGGTTAAGAGGGCTTCATATTCAGCGTCATTATTAGTTGCATGAAAATTGAACTTCAAAGCGTAACATATAGATCGACCTTCTGGCGTCTCAAGTACAACACCAGCACCCGAACATCGGTCGTTCGATGCACCGTCAGTATGTAGCTTCCAGATGTACTCGGGGGATTTACTGGTTTCGGGTGAGTCCTCTGAAATGGTAAATTCAGCTATGAAATCCGCCAGGACTTGTCCTTGAATGGCTCTCCGCGGAGTATAAGTGATATCGAATTGGCTTAATTCAATGTTCCATTTGAGTAACCTACCAGACATCTCAGGCCGCGTGAGGACCTATCGTAACGGCTGATCGGTATACATAGTAAGAGGGTGAGCTTGGAAATAAGGTCGAAGCTTTCTTGAGGCAATGACCAAACAGTAGGCTAGCTTCTCTAATCGGGGGTAATTTCTTTCAGCCCCTGTTAGCCGTTTACTAACATAGTAGACCAGTTTCTGCACTTTGTCTTCCTCCCGAACTAAAGCAACACTGATCGCATGCTCTGATACTGCCAGGTAGAGGTACAATTGCTCGTGGTCAACAGGTTTTGACAAAATCGGTGGTGTGGAAAGATGTTGAACCAGTGATCGGAATGCGCCTTCACATTCCGTGGTCCATTCAAAGTTTCGCTTTCCCTTCCGGATTAGATCAAAGAAAGGGATGCATTTATCAGTTGACTTCGAAATGAACCTGCTTAGTGCTGCTACCTTTCCATTGAGGCTCTGGACTTGTTTTATGGTTCTTGGAGTTTGCAAGTCCCTTATTGCCCAGATCTTTTCGGGATTTGCTTCTATCCCTCGAGCATTAATGATAAACCCGAGGAATTTTCCAGAGGCGACACCGAAATGACACTTTAATGGGTTGAGCTTCATTCCATATTTTCGGAGAATGCTGAACATTGAATTTAAATCTCCGACATGATCCGTGGAGAATCGAGACTTCACTAGCATGTCATCTACGTAAACCTCCATGGTCTTCCCAATCTGATCGGCGAACATCTGGTTGACCAAGCGTTGGTATGTCGCTCCGGCATTCTTTAAACCAAAAGGCATGACTCTGTAGCAGTAGAGTCCCAAATCGGTCACGAAACTGGTATGTTCTTGATCGGGTAAATGCATAGGTATTTGATTATAGCCAGAGTAAGCATCCATAAAAGATAACAATTCATGGCCAGCCGTTGAATCCACAAGCTGGTCAATTCGAGGAAGTGGAAAACTATCTTTTGGACAAGCTTTGTTTAAGTCAGAATAATCGACGCAAGTTCTCCATTTCTCATTCGGTTTTCGAACCAACACTGGGTTTGATACCCACTCTGGGTATAAAGCATCTCGGATGAAACCATTCGATTGTAACTTGTCAACTTCCTCTTTAAGGGCGGCAGATCTCTCTGGATCCATACCACGCCTTTTTTGTTTGACCGGAACGTGTCGCGGATCAATGTTCAAGGAATGACTTGCGATGTCCGGCGAGATCCCGCACATATCAGAATGTGTCCAGGCGAAAACATCGAGATTTGCCTGGAGAAATTCAACCAATTCCTGTTGTATCTGTTTTCCCAGTTGAGATCCAAATTTTAGTACCTTCGAGTCATCATCCTTGCTGACCGGGACGTCCACAGTCAGTTCGGCTGGGGAAGCCTGATTCTCTTTAACTTCGTCTTTATCCTCGTTGTTTCTAGGGTCCAGATCTTTAAGGAATTGGTAATGGTGCCCGGGCCGGGGCCCAGGCGCTAGTTGTCAATTATCAGTAAAACGGACGCAGAGAGATTCCTCCACGCCCTTTCCTTTCTCCTTTTTCTGCGCCTCACGCAGTTCAGCAACATATAAGGCTCTTCCTGCTGCCTGATCTCCTTGAATGACTCCAATCCCATGATCAGTCGGGAATTTTAAAGTCAAACACCACGGGGCAATGGCTGCCCTAAATTCAGCGAGGGCCGATCGGCCCAAGAATGCGTTGTACGGTGAAGCGATGTCTAAAACAACAAATTGCAGCAGCCGGACTCTCCTGCGTTCTCCAACCCCCAGTTCCACTGGCAGTTCCACTATTCCAATGGGTATCGTAGCACTTCCGTTGAAGCCATGAACTCGAGATTGGCAAGGTTTCAAGTCCTTTGCTTCCATCTTCATTAAATCATAAGCTCGTTTGAATAAAATGTTTACAGAACTCCCACTTTCAACCAGGATTCTTTTCATCCAAGCGGGACCAACCTGGGCAGATATGACCAGTGGGTCGATTGTTGGGGCTTCGATTTTGTAAGCATCTCTGCTTCTAAATATGATATCATCAGACATTGTCTTTTGTTGCTTAGCCGGAGCTCCATCCTCGCAATTACTGCAACATTCGAAGTCCGCATGCCTAATCAAACTAGCGTACGACTCCATTTCCCCCCAGCTTCTGTCTGCCGGGTGGGGACCACCACTTATCGTATTTATAACTAGCCTCCCGCCCGTGCGAGCGGGTTCCTTCTGTCCTTCTTGATTTTGTGCCCGATCCTGATTTGAAGGGCCCGCTCCACCAGACTGCGGTGCCCGCACAAACTGGTCTAGCTTTCTCTCCCTGATTAGCTTTTCAATGAGGTCCTGCAGATGTCGACACTCATTGGTGTTGTGGCCATAACTCTCGTGAAATCTACAGAACTTTCCTGTTTGAATTTGTCTCTCCGACGATTGCTTCGGAGCAGGTTTATCATATCGCACAGTGTTGCAAGTTTGCAGATACACATTTTCCAGCGATGTATTCAGTGGCGTATATTATCAAACATTGGGGTCCTACGCTGTGGGCGTCGATTCTGATCTCTTCTCCTGTCCTGAACATTGTTGCCCCTCGGCTGAGTTTGTTTGTTCTGTATGTTCAACTGAACCTTTCCGTAACTCTCACCGGATTGCTTAACTGCCACATTACTTTCTATTCCTCCAGTTCTGGGTACCGCATCGTCCTGTTTCCTAGACTGTTTTGCGTCCTCTTGTCGCAAGAATTGAGCGGCTTTGGAGTAGAAGCGGTCCAATGACGCGGGTGGTTTCCCAGCTAACCAATTTCCAAATTCGGAATCGGGATCGATTCCTTTCGTTAATGCCATCAAGATTGAATTATCGTTGGGATTACTAATCTCAACCCATGATGCGTGGAACCTTTCCAAATAACGCCTGAGCGTTTCTCCACATGCTTGGGTAACACTAGATAAGGTGTTAACGTCTTTAGGCCTAGTGACATGCATACGAAACTGTTCGACAAATTTCTTAGCTAGTTGGTCAAACGAAGAGATGGATCTTGGTGGCAACCTTGTGAACCACATCGTTGCAATTCCTCCCAAAGAGATGGGGAAGATTCGACATTTTACTGCATCATCAGCTCTTGCGGCGCTCATTGACCATTCATACTTTAAGATATGTTGATTGGGATCGGAATTTCCTTCGTACAGAGGGAGAGTCGGCATTCTGAATCGCCGAGGAGGTTCAGCGTGCAGTATTTCGTCAGTGAAAGGAGTTTGACTACGGGAGATCCCCCAGTCGTCGTTGATAAGTCCCTGGCTCTCGCGGATCATTTGACGTACCATGGTTGAAATGTCGGGCATAGCCACATTCCGTGTAGGCTGAACTAAGGTGTGGTCGGGTTCCATAGCGCGAGTTTGGACCGGGCGCTGTCGATGGTCCATATTTCGCCTCCTTGGCTCGACATTCTCTGGGACATACGGCTCATGAGTATGTCCGCGCTGTTGATTGTTCGGCTCTGACAGATTCCGGGTATCAGTCCTTACTTCTGCCGCGGCGGTAGTAGCGCGGTTGTCCGTGGTATATTGTGGAGCAGTGCCTTCTCGTGTCGACGGTCCTGTTCTTAATTGTCCAACGGTCAGAGCGGGTTGATATCCAGTAGTCTGTGCGTGACTCCCTTCTAACCGAGGACGGGTAGACCTGTGGTGATAATCAGATGAAGCAGAACTTCCAGTAGATGCATGGGAAACATCACCCCTCCTGGACTTTCTGTGGCTTTGGCGGTTTAGTTGGTTGGTTAGTTCAATGTTAACACACAACTGTTCAGCCAACTGTTGTCGGCTTTGGGTCAGTTCCTGGAGTAATGCCTGGAACTCTTGTCTGGTTACTGTCCCAGACGGATCTGAGTGAGCAGTGTTGCCTTGGTTGGATGGAGGCAACTGTGCAGGATTCTGTCGATCTTGACCTTCTTGGTCAGCAGCTGTAGAAGTGGTTCTTGTACTAACCATTTCGAGTTGTGGATTCCTTTCCTAGATTTTATACAAATCTGAATAGAATGGAAGGATTCCAGAGTAGAGATATGGATCTTCCTCTTGGATTTATGCAATCCGGTATCGATGGTAGATCCGACGAGCAGGAGAAAAGGCTGGTTTCTCTCAGTGAAAGCACCAAAGTGTTTGTACCAAAAATGGGCACAACACTCTTCGGAAGTCTTTGAAGAGATAAACGCGAAGAACGAAAATTAACGCTGTGGATTATCTAACAAAAACTCCAAAATGACAGAAAGTAAATTGCAAAGACAAGCGATTTAGAGTGGTTCGGCATTGTAGCCTACGTCCACTATGAAGTTTGGTGATTTTTATTGCTCGACGCTCGAAGATTACAATTTCTTATAACGCAGTACTACTGGTTTTGTGAGCTAAGTCTGAATCTAAGGAAGTAGTGGTGATTCAGAGTAAATCTGGCAGAGTCTGAGTGCTCTTTAGCTCTTAGAATTATCCGACCTCTTTTCTGAATGACCAGGGGCTCTATTTATAGGTGTAGGAGGCTGATATTTCGCCTAAACTGAGGGGAGACCAGTTCTGGTACGTCAGGAGGCCCACATGGCCGAAATCTGGAGATCCAGGCCCACTTTGGGATCGATTCGACCCTATGTTCGAATCGATCAAGAAATTGTCCAATCGAGCTGAAATTTGGTGTGAACATTCTTCAACATGTGCTTAAGCTTCTGTGAAAATTTCGTAGCAATTGGACCTATAGATCTCAAGTTATGATCGATTCAAGATTGCATTTCTGGTTGGCTAGCTTGGTTCGACTCGATCCCTTCGAATCGATAGGGTCGACTCGATGATTTCGCGCGTGGCATGGTTGACGTGGCGCGCTTTCTTCGTATCGATCCTACTTTTACTCCGAGTTGACTGGGTCGAATCCATGGTTCTAGCAGCCTTGACTTAGTGGATTCGAGATGTTGGATTCGAAGGTTCGCTCCCTTCGAATCGAGGGAACCGGTATTCGTTCGAATCGATCTAGACGTGCTACTGTGGATCGATTCGGAGTCGTCTCATCATGTTGGATTCAAAGGCAATGGAGTCGAAGTATAGCATGTTCCATGGACTCGAAATACTTCCCCTTGATGGATTCGAAGCGAGGCAGTTCCATGAACTTGAAGTACTTCCCCCTGATGGATTCGAAGGTCACCTACCTGAGGGATATGAAGTGGGAAAACTTTATGGATTCGAACAAGGGCAAACTTGACAGATTCGAACTATGGCTCGCTCCCGGTGGACTCGAAGCATGGTTTGCTTTGAAGGAGTCGAAGCAAGGTTACTCCTCATGGCTTCGAACTAATGCAGGGACGATGGAGTCGAAGGTCTTCTACTTCGTACAATTTGAAGTGAGAGCATGTTTGATGGAGTCGAAGGCTGAAGCAATCAGGGGAATTTCGTTGGAGTCGAGCTTGATGGATTCGACCTTAGGGGAGTCGAACCATAGGGAGACGAACTCAAGGCCATGTCCTTCACTTGCGTCGATGATATCTTGAGCGTACGATCTCGGATTGACTTGATATTTGGAATTTTGGTTTCTACAACCTTGCTTGACGTGTCTTATCAATTGCAGCCCGATCCGGACTCGGGCAAAATTCATCTGCATCCATAGCAGACCTATGTGTAATCAGTTTTCAAGATGAACTGTCCCTGGTTTCTAGTCGAGTTCTTGGTGTCACGGCCTTGCCAAAAGGCGGGATAACATTTGCCCCCCAAAGTACGTCTTGTGTAAACATGACGTGCTTTGTAATGTCACAGCTTCACATCGTCCAATTATCACATGTTCTGTCGAACGTGGTATTCTGTATTGCTGTAGCCGACTGTCGTTCAGTAGTGATTAGCTATTTGTCTTCTGGTTTTCTCTATAGCCGCGTATAGATGTGGACTCGGCTCCCACTAGCAGGAATTTTTTGAATCATCTTGTAATCGAATTTTTTTGTTGATAATGGAAATGAAAGTATATTCTCTTTCGTCTTCAATTCGATATTTGTTTTGGTCCTGCCCCCAGTCTTGGGGATAAGTATGAAATTGATGTATGTTTATACTCCGTCTCGCACTCTTCGGAGTACGGAGTTAAGGAATGTTTATACTCTGCCTCGCACTCTGAGAGTACGGAGTTAAGGAATGTTTATACTCCGTCTCGCCCTCTGGGAGTACGGAGTTAAGGAATGTTTATACTCCGTCTCGCACTCTGGGAGTACGGAGTTAAGGAATGTTTATACTCCGTCTCGCACTCTGGGAGTACGGAGTTAAGTAATGTTTATACTCCGTCTCGCACTCTGGGAGTACGGAGTTAAGGAATGTTTATACTCCGTCTCGCACTCTGGGAGTACGGAGTTAAGGAATGTTTATACTCCGTCTCGCACTCTGGGAGTACGGAGTTAAGGAATGTTTGTACTCCGTCTCGCACTCTGGGAGTACGGAGTTAAGGAATGTTTATACTCCGTCTCGCACTCTGGGAGTACGGAGTTAAGAAATGTTTATACTCCGTCTCGCACTCTGGGAGTACGGAGTTAGGTGGAGGGTTGTCGTGTATCAACCCTTTTCCGGCCTGATGTGATGGCTTGCCCCCGAGCTCGGGTTTCACTTAGCGAGTGGCCGGTCGTATCACAACCACTCCTTTCTTGAATAAATCCCATTGCGTGATGGAATTTAGCTCTTCGTGCATCGTGATGTTGTACATTGTGTTTAATGAATCACCGCTCTGGCTCGAAGAGATGGCATTTATTGCTGGAATAAGAAAATACGGCAAAGTCAGTTGCCTTATTACAAATTCTAACTTCGGAATGCAAAAGCAAACTGCTAAATTGGAAAAAATATAATGAAATAAATAGAGCCTGTTATGTGTAATAGCGACGGAGACTCTCGCTGTTCCAGGCTCTTGGCAAATCAAGACCGTCAATGGTCGATAGTTTGAATGTGCCATCTCCGAGTCTTCGGGCAATCGCGTATGGTCCTTCACAACTTGGTTTCATGTGTGAAGGAACCGGATAGATTCTTTTGAGAACGAGATCGCCGAGTTCAAAAGTTCGAGGTCGAACTTTGGCATTGTACAGTCGGGCGACTCGACCCCGATGTGCGGCCGCTCTCAAATCGGCCTCTTCCCGCTTCTCATCTAGTAGATCCAAAGATTCAGCAAGCAATATAGCGTTTGTTTTCGGATCATAATAAGTCACGCGATGGGAAAAAACTTCCGTTTTTCGTTCGTTTACTTGTGAACGAGAGGGGTTTCGATTTGTTTTCGAATGGAAAGAGGGCTGGTGATTTTTGAACGAATAGGGTTTCGAATTTTTTTTATTTGAACGAGCGGCCATTTTTATTTTTCTTTCCTTCGTTTGATTTCAAATGCTCTTTGCGTTTAACAACAAGATGAAGGGAACAAGAGAACACATTCACGTGCCCAATTGACATGCTACAGTATTTCTGAGGTGATAAAAGACAGCTGATGTGAGGCAATTACAGCTGAGGTTGACTAATATACGAATATATATTAAATTTAAATTTAAATTGTCTAGATAAACACAACTTGAAATCTTGACCTCCTGTCAAGGCGTGCCGCCAGGCGTTCGTAATGTTATACGCCTATTCCGAACACAATGGAAAAGGTTTTGAGTCCAAATTCGATCGTATGGAGAAGATAGCTTTTTGGACCAATTACAATATTAAATTTTCGATTTAATTTCAGCGCGTTTGCTTATCGTACGGCCAAACGATCACTCCAAACATTACGAAAATTGAAATCCGATAATAATACAATATTACGGATCCAATGGAACTAGTTTCGTCGAATTCCGAGACTGTGCCCCGGAATGCTATTTTTAAATATCGATTAAACGATAAAATTTCAAAACTGAACAAAACAGTTTCAAATTCAATTCTGAAGCTTCTATTATCTTCAGCATAATCAATATGAATTTTCAAAGCCTTGAAAATATTTTTAACAGGCTTCAAATTGAAGATTCAAATTTTTACCCAGTTTCAAAAAAATTAAATTCAATAATTTAATCGCCAAATTCATTCTAATATTCGAATTTCAAATTAAATTATCATTTGAATATTTAAACTCAATTAAATATTCACATTTCAATTGTCAAAAATTCAGGGTCGTTACATATACCCTTTCCATACATATACACGACACCGAAGGATTGTCATCCCCATATGGACCATGGTTCGTTCTTAAAGTGCCTCACACTACCTAGTTGCCCCAAGTCGGGCATACCAAATCAATATATATAAATTGCCCAAACCATGAATCAATATATATATATATATATAAACCACTTGAACCACATATCCGTATACATGTATAATATATATTGCCACTATATGGTAACCCAAGTCGGGTATATCGAACTCTATATACACTAAAATTGTGTATCGATAAACCATTAGGAATTTCCATTAGCTACTAAAGAGACCTATCGAGAGCCACACTATATTGTGGACTCCACTGAAAACCAAAATCTTAAAAGAAGTTGGCCTGTAGGTCCTGTCCTAGTACCCATTTGTTCAACGCAACAGTAGGTGACCAACTCTAGACTGGCATTCCTGTATCTCTCTACCTTTGCTCCAGAATCACGTATATAGGTCGTAAGCTTCAATGGTACAATGGATTCCTTCCACCAATCGGTAGCCCCAAGTCAGACATACTGAAATTATATATAAACGCTTTGATTCGCATATCAATATATATATATATATATTATCCTATGCATCTCCCAGTAGCCCCAGGCCAGACATACCGGAAGTATATATAAATATAGACATATATAACTCACATAAACTGTATGTGTGTACATATGTATGTATGCATATATAAAAAATCCAACTATATGGAACTGATAAACATATATCATGCACATATACATACAAGAAGGGAATACACAACCAAAGTAACAAATCATTCATCTTAATATTAATAACAATTCACACATACAACCATATACACAATTTAATAAAATGCGTCTTACTTAAATAATCAATCTAACAATTATCTTCTTCATATTATTTTATATAAGTTTCATAATAAACCAATGTCAAGGCCAGATAAACTTCAAAGCTATTTTAATAAAACTTCAACCTGCCTACATCATTATTTTAGCCTTACAACTTATTTTGAAGATCATTCTTATAGTTTCTGATTAGTAATAAAATATATAACAATGTTTCTATCACTAGTATAACTATAAATAAAATTATATTAATTTATAACTAGTTATAAATTAATATCAACTCCGTCAATCTCTATTCAATATGAATAGAATACAATATTTATATATAGGATTTTAATCAATTATATATTTATAAATCCAAACCCATCAAATTCCTAAATATAATCTAATTATATAGCAATCCAAATCAATGGGTAATTCAACAGGGGAAACTTATTAGATAGATATCATAACTGTGTCGTCGACATCTACCTAGGATCTCACAACTATCCTAGATCAGTAATGATCCATCCAAACATCATATATCAATAAACCACATTACTCTACATCATCCTAATCACATAAACTAGTATATAAAAATACTGGAATTTAAACAATGATTAACTGTAGAGTTATCATTCCGCTCACCAGAAGCAAACATTTTCAATTATCCAGATCTAGTCCAAATCTCTACCAAGTCATAGATAATTTAACTACGAGTGCAACGGGGAAAACCGTATCTCGATTGGGCCACGTATGAAAAAGATACGAATTTTATAAGATAACGAATTATATAATTTAATTAATCTAATAATTAACTAATCCCTACTTAATTAAATTATAATTACCTAGCTCATCTTCTTCCCCAAACCCCTTGTAGCACCCAACAAATCCATGCACATCGCTACCCCTCTCATGAGCTACGATCGACGAAATTGACCCCAACTACCTCCGATGATTTCTTGGAGCAAAGACGAGCACTCCCACACCACACAAATTAGGTCCGCATCTCCCTAGACAAGTGCGACATTTGTGCCCTAACCGGCTATGTCTACTGTCGTGATTTTAACCCCTCGATTGAAGCTCCTCTACCATATGCCAGAACACTCTCATTCGAACCAATTTCACAACGGCGCCATCCGTTAACCGATACCTCAAGCTCGCTTCCCCTCACGCAAACTCATGACCATGAATAGTGGACCTTGGCCAACCTTGGTCGAACCTGCCAATGCCGACATAGATACGAAGCCCTCTTCACTACGAGTTCAATGGATCTAATATCTGCCTTTAATACTGCCCGTAGCTCTTTATTTAATTGCAAAAGGATGAGCAACTATTTATTTCATGAGTAGGAGAAAGATTAAAAAAAGAGGGAATAGAAAGAAAAAGTGTGTGGTGCTATTTTTTTGGGGAGAGGATATATATATATTATTTGATTTCTTAAATAAATCGTCATACGTTTCAAGCCCATACCATCACATGGTATATCAAATTGCCACGAAACTCGTCAGTGCACATCACCTCATTTTTCCGGTCCCAATAACAATAGTTTCATCACAATTGAAGAAAGTGCACCGGGATGGTAATTTCATGCGTTTCGAGATAGTTTTGTCCATCAAATTATCCGATTCCAGAAATTCTCGAACCATTCATCTTGAAATGAAGCCCTCATCCTAGAAACATAAGTTGTCTGTTAAGATCCCATTGGAATCGACTATGCATGTATTTTTACAAAATACATATAACAATACGTAAATCATAAAAATGCCACGTGTCGATCTGAAAATTTTCACATTTCGAATGGGGATATTTAATTTATTTAAATATTCAGATTTGATTCAAATATAATAAATAATGAGAAAATCAATTATTAATATAATGACTTGATTTCTATGGATTATTTTTAATTTAATTTATCTGATTTTGCCATAATTTTTAAATTGGAAAATATTTAAATTGTCGTTTGGCGATTTTTTAGCAAACGATGGTATTTTGTGATTTTACAAAATCAGATAGCCAGTGTATATTATTATTGATTCGAGGTCGCATCGTTATTTTAAGCATGATTGTATTTTTGTTTTGTCGTGCGCAATTCATACGTGAACGAAATGATGTATGGCGATGTTCTGGAAATTGGGATATAAATCAAAACCAAAACCCTTAGAAAATTCATAGTCAACACATTTCCTTTTCTTCCCCTCTCTTATTCCAATCCAACAGTAAAAGAAATTTAACCTACCCCTTCAAAAATTAATATAAATTCAAATATATAAAACAAGTTTCTTTGGATTATTGTCTTCAGCTTGTTGCATTTAGGGCTTCGGTCGCTTTTTGACTTAGAGTATCGAAGGTGGAGACGAGGGCGGGGTCGAGATGGCTCTTGAAGAGGTGAATGGTGGCGGTGATCGGAGGTGTCCTATTGGAGTACGGAGGCAGAGGCACGGCTTGGAAGCTTCAACCATGTGTGTTCAGGCAGAAGTGTTATTTTTAATTTGGGAGAAGAGTTTAAATAACTAATTAATGGTAATTATTTGTAATTAAAGAAATTAATTAAGTGTTTAATTATATTTTAAAATCAATGATTTATAAATTCAGTATCTCTCTCATACAAGGTCCGAACAAGGCAAGACCTTTTGCGTTATGCTCGTAATCGCGATAGCTATGCGATGGAATTCGTTTCGTCCAACTTGGATCAAATGGATTTTTGGGCTAAAATCGGATGTCATTTGATTTTAGTTCAAACTGAAACGCCTAAGCATCCGCTGGAATTTCGGTGAGTTAAACTCGCCTTTTTGGATAATTAGTATGATATATAGTAGATAAAATTTACTGCTTGTGTTTGGATAAATCTTTGGTTGATTTGGTTAAAATATCCACTTTTGAAAAGTAGTTGACATTCAAAATGAAATACAGGGAATTTATAGAGAAATCCGGATTTCTCGCTATTGTGAATTATTAATCCCGATTATATATCAGTTGATTTTATTTTAGTTATATATATGTTATATAGGTTGTTAAATGGTAAAATTTGATAGTTTGACAATATATTGGATGTGACACCGACATATGTTAAAAATTGAATCTTTACAATGAAAAAGATAGTAATAGCATTGGTTAAGTGCTATAGTAACTATTGGCCTCAATATAGCATTTTGAAAAATATTATTAATTGCTGTTTGATTTGGAAATGTTTTGATTTGGAAAATATGTGTTTCAAAACTACCTTTTTAGATTTTTCGAGGTATTTTGTTTAAAAATAGTTTTTGAACTTCTCTATTTCATTTCAACTTTTTTAGTTGTCTTTTCTTAGTGCTTGGAAATGTTCTTAATTATTTTAGAAAGTATTTATTTTATAGAACAGTTATTAATATAATAAATGTTTATTTTAAAGAGAAAATAAAATGAAGTTATCTTTTATTTTTAGGAGATTTTGTGTTTAAAAGAAGATAGAAATATTTTGGAATAAAATATTTGTGAAACGTTTATGTAAAATGTTGTATAAAAGGATATATTTATAAATATTATTTTATAAGTAGAAGATAGTTTTATAAATAGTGTTTATATACAAAAGAATGGTTTTATAAATGATATTCTAAAAAGGAAATTAATATCATTTTGGTAAATTAGAATAATTAATTCCATTTGTGGAATTATGGTAATATAGGAAATGATCGTTTTATGGAAGTATTTGGTCTTATTTTGAAAACGAAGATTTGTGTTATGAATATGAGTTTTATAATTATATTTGGAGTTTGGTTTTATGTTTGGATTTTTGTTTTACAAATAGGAATTTTGAAATTATATTTAAAATTTTATAAAAGGAGTTTTATAAACAAATATGGAGTTTTATAAAAAAAGTTACAAATAAATCTAGGGATTTATAAATGAGTTTTATAAATGATACTTAACAAAAAGATGTTTTATAAAAGAACTTATAAACAGTGTAAAGGATATTTGTAGGGCGCTTATTAAATAATTTTGGAGATTTCAAAAGAGGAGGTTTCTAGTTATGTTTAGATATTTATAAAGGGAATTTTATAATTTATAAATAATATTTTTATAAGAAGATTTATAAATAAATGGAGTTATACTAAAAAGACTGAGACCCGTTCCATAAATGACTGTTTTTAATTACGGTGATATGGAAAATGTTCTTTTCCTACTTAACACCAAAATCCAAGGTACGTAAACTCGTCTCTATCTTGAGAACTAAGAATGTGTATCGAGGTAAGGTTAGTTTTCTGACTTGTCTGATCTCATTGTTAATCGAGCGACAGTACTATTTTAAATCGGAAAGTGGTATTATGTGTATTTGGTTCAATTTCCATACAATCCATTTACTTAAGCCAAAGGTGTTTTGGGTTTAGTGTTGTCAATATTTTTAAATAACATTTGTTTTAACCCAATTAAATATGGTTTCATAAATGAAATCTTTCTTAAGATTTGTGAATATACTTATACCATTGGAATAAGTATATAGATACATTTCCTATTGGAAAATGTAGTGTTTTGTGAATATACTTGTATTATTAATACAAGTATATGGAAAGGTTTTCTAAGTTTGAAAGTGAAATGTTTTGTGAGTATACCTATATAGTTGAGATAAGTATATCGATATTTTTCAAGCATTGAAAAGGGTAGAAAGGATTGTGAGTATATCTTTGTAAATGTATTTAATACAAGAATTTACGAAGTTGTTTTAATTAATGGAAAGATTAATCTAAGAAGCTTAGTGGTTTCTTATGTGCTTAACTGTGCTTGGTTTCCTAGTGAAATTAAATTCTCCGATTTGATTATTTGTTTATTTGATAGTTAAATAACCGACTACCAAATGTTGGTCTATTTAAAACTATCGTTGTTGGTTCGAAGAAACTGGGACCAGATATATTATTCGAAAACCACTTCGAATTGACATAAATTTTCAATTAGAGATATTTTGATGATAATCAAAGATGGAGTTCTTTGAAGTACGAGGGCTGCTCGCTACTAATCTTGAGGGTGATTCCAAAAAGGATATATTAGAAGTAGTGCCTTCGGTTTTGTTGGGTCCCATAACAAACTTGTATGGATGAATGATGGCATTGCATTGTTGCCTAGAGGACAGTGTTAGAATTCCAAGTGAGATTTGCTAAAAGGTAAATGTAGCCTTAGGCCTCACAACCGACAACGACTAAAGCTGGGACGTGTTGTAGGGCTATGTGGGTCGCTCCCATTAGGATACAATCATCACCTGAATCTAGATCTATATTTATTTTTGGATTATGTATATTTGTGGCCATAGAGACGGTTTGTCAAGGACAACCGGAGGGGGGGTGGAGGATGATCATATTCGGTACTATCCATGAAGAGGTTGGCCAGTTCTGAGTAGCAGAGGTGCAAATTAAGGTAGCCTCGGTACATTTTCTCTAGAGGAGTACTGCATGGAAGGTAGACCCTTACCTTGTCATGTTTGAATCCATTTTCTAATAAGTGCCTTCAGACTTAGTTGTATATCTATTATGCAGGAATTTAATTAATGCAACAATTTCGACTAAGATTCAATATTTATTTTAAACACCAGGCATTATTATAATATCAGAAGATTTCCTACAAATGATTTGGTTATCGTAAGGTAAAAACCCATTCGCGTTTATGTACCCTATTGTCTTATGAGATACCTTTATTTTGAAAGGTTTTATAACATTAAAAATCCATTTAGGGTGTGTTTGTCATGCAGGTTTACCAGACTGATCCGGGTGTTATTTTTCTTATAATGCCCGGGTCGGACCGAGCAAATTTTCTAGATCTGATTTTGGGTGCTTTGGAGCTTCAGGAGACGAGATGGAGTCCTCCAAGATGTACTTGCATATATTTTATTTTCCACTGCATTGGTTGTTTATATTTTCAGCAGTTGTAAGGACATGTTGTTATAATTGTCCAGGCTGATGATAGATTAGTTTACTCCAATTGATGTATGTATATTACAGAGTTCTTTTATAAAAATCTGTTATATACTATATATTACTCGTCATGTGGTGAGATTTTCTTCCATGTTTTCTTTCTTTTTCATCCAACAATCTGTCTTTTCGGACTTTTGTGTTTTGCACATGAATACTGTGGATGTATTAGTGTTGAATTTTGAGGATCGAAAAGGCAGGTCGTTATAACGTGGTATCAGAGCTTAGCTTGAGGGACCACCTAAGCTTTGGTGGGGTATACTCATTTGAGATAGGGTAAGTGAGACCCTAGGATGAATTTGAGTGTGTGTGTGAAAGCGCGTATTTGTTAGTGTTATACAAATGTTTTATATTGTGTTGATTTATCGGTTGAGCGGTTTATGAATTCTGGTCTATACAGAAGGAACAATTGTATCGATAGGGGTTTCTAAAACACTAACACGACAAACTGACACGGTGTTGTTTTGAAATGGGTAAATGAAATAATTTAACCTAAAATTATATTTTATATATAAAGGAATAATTTTTGAAACTTGATTTAGTATTTGTGATGTGTTTGTTTGTTAGGAAATGATAATATTCAATTATTATCATTTATTGTTTGATTAGTCATGCTCGTCTAGTTTAGAAGCATTGACTATTATTTGTTGATTAATTGTTTGTGCTTAGATAATTTATGAGCATTTACTGTTTTGGTTAAATTAAATAGGACACCTTGTGAATTCGTTTCACGATTTTGCAACAAGGCATTCATTGATAATGTGGGTTAAAATTTATTTTAATAAGGTTATTGATAGTAATATAAACAAGGATAAACATTTGTGAAATGTTTTATATAAGAAGGTGAAATTATACAAGTATGATTTATAAAAGTGGTTTATAAAAAAGGGATTTATTTGAGAATTTAAATCCCCATGATTTTGAAAATTGTTTTTCAAAGTTTTGGAGTAAATAATATTAGTATTATTTTAAAGTATTTTTGAATAGAAATATTTTAAAATGGATTTGAAAGGAAGTAGAAAGCACTGAACTCACTTTTGTTGCTGAAAAATAATCCTAGTGGTGGCTACAACATCATCGGTGTTCATTTTCGAGTTTCTAAGTAAGGGATTGCTGCCGTAGTAATTTGCTATAGAATTGTTTTGGTAAAGCAGATTTTGATTTAAAAATCTCAAAAGTAAGATTTGATATACAAAGGAGATATGTATATTATTATAATTATTATTATTTCAATAACATTTTGAAATAAAACCTTAGGGTTTAATTCTGAAGTTCTCTGTTAAGTTATATTATAGAGACTCATGTATTCTATCCATTAGGATAGTTTGGTTTGTGTATCTCATTTTAAGATGTTGTTTGGTAATTTTCATTTATTAAAATGAAATGGAATTTTCGATGATTTTGGACAGTCAAACACTTCCAATTTAATTGGGAAATTGAAGCTAAGTGTTCTCGTGAAAATATAAGAAAATAAGTTTTTATAACTTATAAATTTTAGGATATAGTAAGTTAAGCAAGTTTTAAATTTGTTGTACATCCTGGTAAAGAAAATCCAATCTAATATTGTGTATATGCTCTTTGGATGTATAGGAGTATTATGTGAATATGAACTCAAGTTTTGAAGTGTTGATAAACATAAGTTGTGTTTTATAAAATGTTTATTAATTTAAGTAATGATATTATGAAATGGTTCATAAATGATTATAGTATTAAATGAAATATGCTATCTGTGTAAAATTAATGTGCTTTATAATGAAAAGAAATTGGTATAGTTAAGAAACATATGGAATTAATACGTAAGTTGTACGTAGGTCATTTTATCCGTGTAGCTGTTTTGATCCTGATTTGAGTACATGATTTCGAGGTGATTGATACTGATCTGAACAAGGTTTTTTCATTCGATTCTTGAAAGCGAACACTTGATACAGATTTTTGATGTGATTCTAAAGTTTTCTATTATAGTATATAGCTATGCAAGGAGAACAGAGGTTTGTAATCAGGAAACCTGATCGAGTCTGCACTAAGGAAGTCGAGTGAGCGATACTAGTTCGGAAATAAAATTTGTGTGATTGAGCAAGTGATCGAAATTGATATTGCATACCGATGACATATGTACATCGTACGAATTTGAATGCAATTATATGTTTTGACATTATATATGTAGGTTATATGGTTGGATATCATTTGTAAGCGAGATACAAGTTCATGGAAGCAAATGCTAGTTTGATGCTTTTGGTTCGACTAAT
This sequence comes from Allium fistulosum, assembly GCA_030737815.1. Classification (NCBI taxonomy): domain Eukaryota; kingdom Viridiplantae; phylum Streptophyta; class Magnoliopsida; order Asparagales; family Amaryllidaceae; genus Allium; species Allium fistulosum. Next base: position 1,347,987,445 of record CM060902.1, read on the forward strand.
AGGTACACATTTATGTTATTGTTGATGATTTTATACCTCAGATATAGGAGGCCAATTTTGGGCTTTTGTTTCCTTTTGTTGATTTGGGCCCGTATGGCAAGTTGTAGTTTTTCCGATTGAGCCGCGCAAAGGTGGTGCCGCCAAATGTTTCCATAACATTTGAGATTTTAACAGCTTAATAACTTAGTTTAGTAATTGTTTTTGAAAAGTTTAAGGGTTGGAGATATTTTTATTTTCTTGGGAATTTCGGGGACAAAATTCTTTTAAGGAAGAGAATGTAATGACATGAAATTTTTAATGTTTCGAATGGTAATATTTAATTATTAAATATTCAAATTTGATTCAAATATAATAAATAATAATACAGTCAATTATTGATATAACGACTCGATTTCTATGGACATATTTTTAATTTAATTTATTTGATTTTTCCATAATTTTTAAATTAGAAAATATTTAAATTGCCGTTTGATGATTTTTTGGTGAACGACGATATTTTTGTGATTTTTCAAAATCAGATAACCAATGTAATTATTATTGTTTCGAGCTCACATTGTTGTTTTGAGCACGATCGTTTTTTTTGTCGTTTGCGATTCGCATGCGAACGGAATGATGTATGACAACGTGCCGGAAATTGGGATATAAACCTAAACCAAACCCTTAGAAAATTCATAGTCAACGCATTTCCTTTTCTTCCCCTCTCTCTTGTTTCAATCCAACAGTAAAAGAAATTTAACCCACCCCTTCAATAGTTAATATAAATTCAAATACTCAACAAAAATTTATATAACAAGTTTCTTTGGAATAGTAGAGCCTAGATCTACATGTTAGTGGGTTCTTAAAGGTTGCAGCTTCAATTCGAGCAGTTTAAAAGTTCTGGTCGAGTATCAGTGCACTAGGGTTTCAACGTGGTGGTTCTGGGGGAAGATTTTAGATGAATCGAAGTATGTCTTGGTGTTTATCGTGCATATCGGAGAAATTGGTGGTAGTGAGAGTTCGTGCGGCGACACTTGGTGGATCGCAACCTTCAGCTTGTCACATTTATGGCTTCGGTCGCTTTTTGACTTGGAGCACCGATGGTGGAGACGAGGGTGGGGTCGGGTATGGCTCTCGAAGAGGTGAATGGTGGCGGTGATCAGAGATGTCCTGGTGGAGCACAGACGTGGAGGCGGAAGCATGGCACGGAGGCTTCGACAATGTGTGTTCAGGCAGGAGTGTTATTCTTAATTTTGGGAGAAGAGTTTAAATAACTAATTAAGGGTAACTTACTATTTGTGTTTGAATGAATTTTTGGTCAGTTTAATTAAAATGTCAACTTTTGAAAAGTGATTGACATTCAAAATGAAATACAGGGAATTTTATAGAGAAATCCGGGTTTCTCGCCATTGTGAGTTTTTAATCCCGATAATATATTTGTTGATTTTATTTCAGTCATATATCTGTTATATAGATTGTTAAATGGTAAAATTTGATAATTAGACCATACTGGATGTGACGGTGGTATATGTTAAAAATTGAACCTTTATAGAGAAAAAGATAGCAATAACATTGTTAAGTGCTATAGTAACTATTGGCCTCGATATAGTATTTTGAAAAATACTATTAATTGCTGTTTGATTTGGAAATGGTTTCGATTTGGAAAATATGAGTTTTAAAACTGCATTTTTGGATTTTTCGAGATATTTTTTAAAATTTAGTTTTTTTAACTTCTCCATTTCATTTAGCCTTTTTGTTTGTCTTTTCTTAACGCTTGAAAATATTTTTAATTATTTTGGAAAGTATTTGTTTTATAGAAAAGTTATTAAAATAATGAATGTTTATTTAAAGGGAAAATAAAAAGGAGTTATCTTTTATTTTAAGGAGATTTTATGTTTATAAGAAGATCGAAATATTTTAGAATAAAATATTTGTGAAACGTTTGTAAAAATGTTGTATAAAAGGATAGATTATAAATATTATTTTAAAAGTAAAAGATATTTTATAAATTGTGTTTTATAAATAAAAGAATGGTTTTATTAATGATATTCTATAAGAAAGGAAATTAATATCATTTTGATAAATTAGTATAATTAATTCTATTAGTGGAATTATGGTGATATAGGAAATGATTGTTTTATGGAAGTGTTTGGTCTTATTTTGGAAACGAAGATTAGTGCTAAGAATGTTTATATATTTATAAATTAGTGATTTAAAAAAAGGAGGTTTCTAATTATGTTTAGATATTTATAAAGGGAGTTTTAGAATTTATAAATAATATTTTTATAAAAGGAGTTTGTAAATAAAAGGAGTTATATAAAGAAATTTTATAAAAGGGATTTATAAAAAGACTGAGACCCGATTAAATGATTGTTTTTAAATACGGTGATATGAAAAATATTCTTTTCATACTTAACACCAAACTCCGAGGTATGGAAACTCGTCTCTATCTTGAAGACTAAGAATGTGTATCGAGGCCAGGTTAGTTTTCTGACTCGTCCGTTCACATTGATAATCGATGGATAGTACTGTTTGAAATTGGAAAGTGGTACTATGTATATTTGGTCTAATTTACATACGATCCATTTACTTAAACCAAAGGTAGTACAATAAATAATTTACTTAAACAGTACTATCCAAATAGGCTAACTTTAACCATTGGGATAAATCTTTCTTAGGATTAATAACTATAGATGACTGCATCATCCGTAGCCGTTAGTTTTGGGCCTCCAAGTAGGGGGATGTTACAAAGGCTAAGTACATCCCCTTGAATAGTGCCGTAATAAAAGAAATGTATATGAATATAAATGCACAAATTTATATCTAAGCTGAGGGTAATTCCAAATGTTGAGAATCTCATAACATTGTTATATGATGACAATGCTACGATATAGTTCATTAAAAAACTTAGAGATCACTAAAAGTCGAGTGACATACTCCGAACTATTCCATATGATAATGGTAGTTTATCAACATCGGAGAGAGTTGATTGACATTGTAGATAATTGAAACATAAAAGCATACTCATTCACTGAAGGAGTGACTCGTTGTTTTGAGAAAACCGATTGGAGAAGTTGGAATAAGATCCCATAATTATCCCTAGGTGCAAATGGGAGATTGATAGAGTTAGGGTATGGCTTAAGGGCAATTATATTATTTGTTACATATATCTAACTCGATAGCCAATCTTATTCGAAATAATAGGTGTTTTATTTATATTATATACATGATATAATGTGCTATATTGATTAATTAATTTAATTGAAAGTATATTTTATAGAATATCCACAAATGGTATGTTTTTTGATAGAAGTTATAAAGGTTTGTAACCGTGAATCATTTATCACAATAAAAATAAATTTACCATTTTAAATATTCCTAGTCAAGATGTATCGAGACTGGATATTAATACATCCATTAAGACTAAAGTATGTAACATTCTCTAAATATTGGGCACCGTATTACTTATGACTGCTGGGGCATCAAGTGGTTACGTACTAATATTTTTTGGATAGCTATGGAATTACTCACTCGATAGTTTTCTGTTGGTTAATATAACTAAGGTCAAACAGAAATATCGATATGACAAAATTACAGTTCTCTTTACCTGAAAATATTGTTGATCTTCAATATAGATGCTCCGCTTTGATTATAATTAAATCATAGGATGACATCCATCAAAGAACTATAGTTGATTCAGTGGAAGCATTGGAAATAAAACACTATTCAAGAGAGGATTCGTCTTCTTAGTTATATGAGGTTGGTATCATGGTCAGTTGAAGTCAACTCGAAGTCAAAGTCAACACGTTGGCCGTAATAAAATAAATGTATATGAATATAATATAACTAAGGTGTGAATTTGGGGAAAAAATTTAGGTTTAGGGGTGGAAAAGAGTGAAGGAGACCGAGCTCGGCTGAAGCTATAATCATGGCATTTTAACGATTTTCGATGGGCCTCGACGGCTTTGATTAGCGACGGCTACCGACGGTAACTTTAGATATTTAATTAAAATTTCACTCTATTTAAAATAAATTTAGTTTGATTTAATTTATTATCAAATTTTAATTTGCTACAAAAAATATAAAAAAGTTTTCAATAACTCACTTTTGTTTCTAACTATTAAAAAGGTTATTTTTATTCGTTATACAATAATTTCTTAATGATTTGATGATTAATTGTGAATTTTTAAATGTATTTAATATAATAAATTCATATAAATAAAATATTTGGTAAAAAAAGCTTGTTGAATCTTACGCCCATCCAAGGTATTTTGGGTATATGTTCGAAATATGAAATGAAATAAACATGTTTAAGGTATCAATCTTGATTTTTCAAATTTATAGTCGTTCGTCGACATTCAAACTTAAACCTTTCGTTCGAAGGTCAAACGAGACAAAATTCAAACCATATATATTATATTATGTATTTATCCAATTCGTATGATTGAATTTAAAAAACATATAGAAAAAAATTTAGAATCTAAACATGCCATTTTCATAGAAGTTGTCCTAACAATATATATTAGGTGCTATACAACTCCAAGGAAAATGATATATTTTGAATCTAAATTTTTTTATTTGTTTTTTTCAATTCTAGCCGTATGGATTGGATAAATACATAATAAATATATGTGATTCGAATTTGTCTTGTTTAAAGATCGTTTGGCCTTCAAATGAAAGGTTTTTCGGCTATAAATTTGAGAATCAAGATCGGCACCTTAAATTTATTTACCTTTTTACCATATTTTTAAAGTAGATCCAAAATACTTTAGATCGATATAAGATTCAAAAAAATTATTCTTCAATCGAATATTTTCTTTTAGATGAATTTATAATGTTAAAAGCATTTAAAAATTCATAATTAGTTATACAATGGTTAAAAAATATATTTAAATTCATAAAACAGTTACGTATCATAAATTTCACTGAAATTGGATAATAGATGGACTGAAAGTTGAATAGATTAATCGTTTGAGTTCGATTTTCAATAAAGTTGAATATCAAATTACAAAAGAAAGGATTATTAATATCACTAATTCAATTAACCACATAACGTCTTAAAATTGAAGAATCGAATAAAAATATCTTCTTTTATTTTTAAGAATCAAATTTGCATGTTCGAACAAATTTCAAACTTTTATAATTAAGAAGTTAAAATAATATGGTAAATGAAATTAATTAAAATAGACAGCCGTCGAAAGCTGTCGAAAACCTAATGACGGAGCTGTCGACGGTCGTCGGAACAGTCCGTTGATTTTTGGCTCATTTCTAGCAGTGATGTACATTGTGTACAATTCTATGTCTTATTTTTTGTTTTAATAGCCATCTATATTAAACTCATGATTTAATTTTGGTACTCAATGAAATGCAAAAGATAAGGATGGTATATAAAAATAAAATAAAAAGGATCTTACCATCGATTTTCTAATTGGGAATTATTATCAAATGAGGGAATTAGTCCAAAAGAAAATTCTAAAACCAATTTTAGTTTGAAGGAATTTTTAAATTTAGTCTGAAGTACAACAGAGTTATATATTTATATAGATTTACACATATACAATGTTATATTCGTATAGTATTACACATAACATCAATGTGAAGTCTAGTTGCTCAAACTTGAAGTAGCTAGTGGATGATTCTAGGCTAACTCCAACGTGACCGCCTTCTATTAGATCACTTTTGACCTCAAAATTTTCAAGATCTGCAAAGTCTAGGCGTTCTTTTATGAACCCAATTGGTACCACTGTGTGCATGATTACGTGAATAGCATCATAACATACATATGCGTGGACATTTTGTAATTGTAACAATAACTGATTGAATACAAAATGAATATTGATTCCTTACAAAATATATGTTTGCCGATTGGAGAAATAAATGCTAACGATTTCAAGTCAATAAAATCATTGTCAATATGAAAATCATGCACATAAAATATATTTTCATATATCGTTCCCAACAATCAACCTCGTTACTAATAGAAACCATAGAATTAACTGCACTGCTCCACTTAGCATTAGCAGAATCATTATTAACACAAGAAAATTCTTCAATGCCTTCATCCATACACAAAAACTGTTGTTGGTATTTATTTCAAAACTGCCTTGCATAAATAGCATAGACAAATACTTACAGGTAAGCATAAAATCAGTGCCTAAGTTCAAGCCAGCTTTATTGTGAATTCCAATAGAAGTAGCCCCACAAAGCTCAACATCCAACTTATGAAGTCCAACAGTATTATGAGATCGTTGGCAGACCACGACATCGAGGTCCAACTTGAAAACATCAATAGCACAATCTGATGCAAATTTTGCAGTCAAATCAAAAATCAAACCTTCCTCACAACCTTGTGCAATTTTAGATGAAATTGCATTATATTGAAAAAAATGTATAGTGCTATACGTATATATCATTATATATGTGTAATGTTATATGAATGTATCATTCTATTGTCTTTCATACTAAATTTTAATATTTATGTTCTTTAAAATAAAATTGATCCCAAATTTTTCCTTTAAGCTAATCCCTCTTTTTAAAGGTAAAACTACATTTTGGTGTGCAAATTTTAGTTTTCTTTTCACTAAGATACAGTGCGTTCGCGGATAAGCGACTGAAGCCTGGATTAGCGGTACCGAAAATTTACGTCCGACTTATCTTAGATACGTCGGACGTAAATTTTACGTTGGCGTTTTCTAATAGAGTTAGGGGTATGCCCTAGGGGCAATTATGTAATTTGATACATATATCTAACTCGTTGACCAATCTTGTTCAAAATAAAAGGCATTTTCTTCCAATTATATACTTGATATAATGTGATTATATTAATTAATTAACTTAATTAAAAGTATATTTAATAGAAAAATCCATAAATGGTATATTTAGTGATAGTAGTCACAAAGTGTTGTAACCTTGAGTAATTTATCACAACGAAACAAATATACCATTTTAAATGTTCCTAGTCAAGATGCATCGAGACTGGATATTGATGTATTCGTTGAGACTGAGTACGTAACTCTCTTCAAATGTTGGGCAGTGTATTACTCATGACTACTGGGGGCACCTAGGGGTTACGTACTAATAGTCATTGGATAAATATGCAACGACTCACTCGATAGTTTTCTGTTGGTTAATATAACTAAGGTCAAACAGAAAATATCGATGTGACTGATTTACACAGTTCTCTCGACTTGAGAATACTGTGGATCTTCAATATGAAAGCTCCGCTTTGATTATAGCCAAATCATGACATGGCGTCCATCGAGTGACTATAGTTGGGTCGAGTGGAAGTATTGGAGGTGAAGCACTATTCAAGAGAGAATTCGTCTCCTCGCTTATATGCGGTTAGTATCACAGTCAACTCAAGTCAATTCAAAGTCAAAGTCTCTAGCCAGAGCATTTCGGTTAATAATAGTTGTTATTATTGAACCAAGGACTTTGTATTTAGACTATAAAGTTGAATGTGGATGAGGTTGGAATTTTGACCATTACCAAATTCCATAAGTCCAAAGTGATATAGTTTTGACGAAGAGAATTGGTGTAAACAAATGTCACTACCGGGTAACGCTTATTAAACTAAAATTGGATTTTACCGAAAATGAGTAAGCGATAAATTAGGCCATAATGTCACACCACCTGCTAAGTGACGTGTGAACATTAATATTAGAATAGTTCGATGTTAATCGCTGACCAAATTTACACCCAAGAGTTACACAACCGAAATGATGAATTTCCTTAAAACCGAACGATTTAATTAGTTTATAATTGTTATAAATTAATTAAATTAATTAATATTTATGAAATATTAATTATAAAATTTGAATACGGTTTGAGAAAAAAATAATTTTATATATATATTTATAATATTTATAAATATATCGATCGATATACAATATCGACAAGCGATTAAATTAGATTTAATTGCATAGTATTTTGGCTTGGGCTTAGATGAGTTTAAGGCCCATCATTAAGGCTGCAAAATTTCGGTTTTGGGAAGGTCTAAGGGTGGCTAAAACATAGGGAATTGGCTTGGAGATAATGGGTTGAGATAAAGTGAGAATGGGTAAAAAGGTTTTCCTCGTTTCTCTCTAATATAACCCTATATATACGTATGCATGTATGTATCTCTAAAAACAATTATTAAACTTTTTGGCCGCCATTACCTTCTATATTACTAGTTAAAACATAGCTCTCAATCCACTCCAAAATTCTCAAATATATTTCAAATTAAAATAATACTATTCGATAGTTAGAGGTCGGTGATTCCAGACTTCTGACGAATCAAGAACAGTAAAAGGAAGGTAAGTCATTGCTTCAACGTGGATTCAAAGGCATCATTAAATTGGTAATTTTAATTCATATTATAGTAATTAAATTATATTCTATGATCCTATAATGAGCAATTTCATATCGGTTTAAATATATTGCTACTATGTGTTTAGTTAGGTACATGAGATTCTATAAGTAGAAGTGGTTGTCACAAATCATTTTGGTTATGTGCATAATTTGTTTATTATACTATCTGATTTATGTATAGACAAATGTTGTTTGCCATACAAAATCAATTTTTGTCATTAATAATTGTTTTATATACATTTATTAATAAATTCATATATATATATATATATATATTAGTGTATATTTCTCTCTCATAATAGCATATATGCATATATAAGATATATATATATATATGATTTAAAAATTTTAGTACACTTATTTATATATAATATGAATTTAAAAATTCGAAAATTAATTATCATACATATATTCATATTTTTAAATTAACATTTATTGAATTTTTTAATTGCTTATTATATATAAAATAATTAATACATTAAAAATTCAATTTTATATTTTTTTAAAATATTATATCATTTCAGAAACATATAGAAAAAAATTTACGAATTTTTCAATAAATTTCATTATTTTTAATAATTAATATTATTTCCAAAAAACTGTTTGTGATTTATTAAAATAATAATTTAATTGAAAAATTCTTTAAATTTTTTTTTAACCTTTCATTCATGATCCTAGAATTTTTGAAATTTTAAAATTTGAATTTTTAATAATTTATTATTTTATATTAAATAATTATTGCTGAAATCAATATATTAGTTTTTAAAATAATATTTCAACTTTGAAAAATCTCCAGATTTTTCTTAAACTCTATTTTATAATCCTAGATTTTTGAAAATTGTAAAATTTGAATTTTCATTAATAGATTATTTTATGTTAATTATTTATGGATGAAAACATTATTTTATTCATAATATATACAAATTAAAATACTAAAATTACCATGTTTGCAAAACTAAGTTAATTTTGAATTATAAATAATTTTTAATAATTGTTCTCTCTCTTTCTATATATATTTATCTATATATAAATTTTTTATGTTCATATATTATATATAATATATTTATACATACATGTGTGTGTGTGTGTATTTTGTAACTCATATACATGCACATATTTGGACAACATACATGACATACAAAATGAGCTAATATGTCTGTTGCGATGTAAATCCCAACATCTACATATGGGCATATTATACCTTTCACGGATTATTATGTTACACATACACTCACACATATGTGTATATGATACATTTATGTATAAACCAAATCAAATAAATTTAATTTCATATCTTAATATATTTGAATTTAAATAAAATAAATGATTTTATTTAAATGAAATTTAGAAATGTTCTAATTCAGTTAGACTTCATAGGCCCAATAAAAGATCCAATAGGGTAGAATTTTTGAAATCATCCATAACTTCTGCTGCGGGCTAGTCCAGTTCCAACATTTTCTCTAGATGCGTTTCACCGTTTGAAATTGGAGAGGAAATCATGGATTTAATATTTAGGTCCGACGTATCTAAGATAAGTCGGATGTAAAATTTTACGTCCACGATTTCCTTGGAAATATCATACCTCTTTGTTTTCAAGACCATACCTCTTCATTTTAACGAATCTTCTCAAATGGCTTCTTCCACCAAAAAACAATCTTTTCTCTTTAATTTTGAGTTGTTCACGTTGTTCGTAAAAATTTACGTTACAGAATTCTCCACAACTCGGGAAAAAGGTAAAATGGGAATTTATTAGAAAATCGCTGATAAATTTAACTCGTTTCAAATAATGACTCAGGTGCTAGATGTAGCGGCTGCAAAAAACAGACACGATACTAATCGCAAAGAATTCATAAAGTGCGAGGAATTGCGCAACCAAACTGAGACAGGTTGGGATCTTCATACTAACACATTAGCTTGTGACGACGATTGGTGAGCTGATCGAGTCAAGATATTTTTCTTTTATTTCTAACAAATTACTGTTCACAATTACCGAATAATTTTTTAATTTTGTATCAGGAAATTGGTAATATTGTCATAAAATGGAGATCTGCATCAATGCCAAATCTGGATTATTTGAAGCATATATTTAAGAATATCGCCATCGATAAAAATATCTTAATCTCCACGCAGGTTGATCCTCCTACAACTAAAACGGAGGATGAAGTACAACTTGATCTTCCAAGCACTTCATTCAACCCCACTCCAGGAGGCATTTGTGTTGAAGAGCCAATACCTTCAGAATGGAGTGATCCTCTGGCTTTCCAACAATTTCAACAGTCACAACCAGAGAGCTTTGCCCAACTTGACTAGACATCGATGTTGATGTGAACATTCCTTCTTCACTGCGTTTTTCTGCTAGTGTTTATTTCACTGCTCGTGCTAACCGAAGACGCACATAGCAGATATTTTACGACGATGTTCACAAGATGGTTGTAATGATGGGAAGAAGAAAAAAATTTCAAGTCGTCAAGTTCTTCTAGATGCAGCGAAGTTCCTCATCGTGGAGATTGTAAGTTGGCGAATGCTATAGTTTGTCGGGATCGGTGCATGAACTTGGGTAAATATAACATTAAGAGATAACAAAATTATCTTTTGATAGGAATTTCCTAAGAGGATTGTTAATGCTGGACACATATGATGCAGCGTGCAAGTAGATCGAAACATAATTGACGATATTACGAGAGCGTCTTTAAATTTTTGTTATTTGTATTTGTATTTTTTATTTTTGTTCGATGATTAGTAGTAAGTTTGTATTAGAATTTGATGTTGAAATTGAATTCGAGTTTACATTATTAATTCTTAAATATTAATTTAATTAATCAATTAATAATAAATAATTAAAATCATTATTTAACTATTAAAATATAAATAAATATTTTTAAATTACTGAACATTTTTTATATCCTATCCACCTTTATCCAGCCTCTAATTAAAAATGTTATCCGCGAATGCTATGATCTCTAACATTTTGACTCAATTTGTCTGCGAAGGCCTATAGATTGTGGTTAATGAAGACTAAGAGGCCCATATTAACATGGACCAACAAAAATGGACCCAGTCAGCAGTTCTGGCTTCTCGTATAAGTACCATTTTCGATTTCGCTTAGTACTTGGCAACAAATTAGAAAAAATAATAATCTCGAATTCGTTTACAGTTCTTCTAATTTCAGAAAATCTGTTGTCTTGCTTTCTTACTTCAAATTACAGCAGTTACAGGGCAATCACGGAAGTTTCTATTCAACTCCTGTTTATAGGTAAATACCTTATTTATGTTCATATGATTTTTATTTTTTGATAGTTTTACGATCTTGCTTTCTGGGAATTTTTTTGACGTTACTGTTTGAATTGCGCCATTGTTTCTTACCATTCTGTGTGTTTAAAAAAAGAAACAAGAAAAAAAGAAAGGGAAAAAAACGGAAAAATAAATAAATAAAAGAAGAAGAGGAAGAAGAAAAAGAATTTGAGAATATAGGCTTAAAATATGTCATTGTTTTCGATTCTGACTGTAGATTTAAATAAAAATCGATGTTAGTTGCAATTTAGTCAATAATTATTTATTTAATCTGAAAGTTTGTGTCTTTTATATTCTTCAAGAAATGAAAATTCTTGTCAATTCATCGTTTATATTCAATCCGATTTCACAGATTGTTACCATATAAAGAGAAATGAAAAGATGAATCATTAATCGTAATTTTAATGAATTTATATTCCTACATTTACACCAGCACTGCAATTAATAATTTTCATAAATAAATTATCAGGATATAAAGTCAGGTAAAGTTAAATTTGTTCCTCCTTTTCTTCTCATTATGAGTTATATAATGTACATGAATAGATAATTACAAGTGAATGTCAGGTCTCTGTACAAATGTTTATGAATATTCTGTACTAACCTACTCAACCTTTCATTTCAAATGTTCTAAAATAGGGCACAATGTCTGAAGAATTAGATCAAACCAAAAAAAGTGACGATGGTTCTAAAGCAAATATCGAACGCTTATGCGAAAAACTCAACACGTTAAGCCATGAAAAAAATTATATGGAGCTAGCAGCAAATCACCTGATATCTGCAGTAAAAGAAAATGATGGTTTGAAGTCAGTAAACAGTTTACTTACAAAAAGGTTACACCAGAAGGAGAAAGAACTTGCAGATCTAAGAAAGTCAGCTGATGAATCGTTTCATCAACAAAATTCAGTCGTAGAAAATAAGAATTTGGAGCATGAGAAAAAGGGTTCAGAAATCCAAAACTTGATGTTGCAGGTTGAGAAACTAACATCAGAAGTAGACAATACGCTATTCCAGAATGAGAAACTAACATCAGAACTCGAAAATGTGAAGCTACAGAATGAGACTTCGCGTTCTGAGCTAGAAACGTTGATGGTGTTGTACCGATGCAGCGAGAAAGAAAAATTCATTGCTAGTATTAAGTTACTGGATGTAGAAGAGAATGTAAGAAAACTGAGAAATGAGATGCATAGCCTACAGAATATCATAGCTTCCCACAATGAGATAGAAAGGCACAAAAAGGAGAGTGACGAAGAGAGAGTGCAAAGATCTTTGGATGTTGGAAGCGAACTGAACCAAAATGAAGGTGAAAAGCCTGAAACTTGTACAGCACAATGTATCAAGAAGGATGAGATATTAAGTGTGATTGGGAAGACTGATAAATTTTGGGAGGAGTTTGAGGCAAAATTTGAAGAGAAGATAAGCTGCCTAATAACAAAGTTATTATCATCATGTGATGATCAAACACAAGTACTGAAAAAATCGCGTGAGAAGCTAAAAAAGGAGAAACTTGAGCTTTTAGATATAATGGAGGAAATGGGCAGCACTATGTCCAGTTATAGAAAGCGAGTAGATGAACTTGCTAAAAGAAGTAGAAGAGACTGAGTTGTTAAAACAAATTTTCTATTGATTGAATGATAATAAAGTTACTAAACGTGTCAAATGGTTGATGTTCAGAAAATGTATTCATCATATATTTTGTTAGTTAAGCCTGGTATTTGTACGAGGACATATATCGAACATTTCATCAGTCATTTTAGTTCCAGGTTTCAAAGTATTTTCTTTTATGTTTAGTCTTGAATTTTTTGATGGTAATTACATGTCTGATGCACGTAGAAAGCCTACTATGTGCATTAAAACATGTTATACTTACATTGATATTATTGGTTAAACCGTGCTTATTATATATGTTGATACCATGTGTTTTGGTAAAGCGCATTTTAAGTAATTGCTTCATGTTAACTGTTGGTTTAAACGATAGATAACTACTGGTTTATTCATAAAAGTATCGGCTTTTTTAGTAGCCACGTATATCTTTTACAGTCTTTCAGAAGTTTAACTTCATATTCAATCTCATAAACTGGTGCCATAAACATAGTTGAATGAAGAAAAAGAAATGGTATACCACAGTCTTCTTTGCATTTTACTTTCCTGTTTTTCTTATCAACATCCAACTTTTCCTTCATCATCATGTTTATAATAAAAACCAAGTACAACGGCAGTCAAAGTACTGCCATGTTGTCCTGTTTAGAAGTTCGACCTGTGTTGATCGAGAGAATTGCTTCTAAACAGAAGGAGGATCCAATATTAGCCGAGAGGATTAGAAGACTTGAGGTTGGAACTAAGGTCGATGATTTGAAAGATTTTTGTCTTGACCAGAGAGGATGGTTGAGAAAGAAGGGACGGTTATGTGTTCTAGATGTGGAAAACTTGAAAAGAGAAGTTCTTGAGGAATGTATCGATTCAAGTTTACGATTCATCCTGGAGGGACCAAGATGTTTCAGGATATGAAAAAGAGCTTCTATTGGAAAGACATGAAGAGAGATATTGGCTTGTGGGTTAGGCAGTGTATAAATTGTCAACAAGTGAAAGCCGAACATCAAAAGTCAAGTGGGTTACTTCAGCCTCTAGATATTCTAGTTTGGAAATGAGATTCGATATCCATGGATTTTATAGATGGATTGCCAAGGTCAAGTAGAGGAAATGAGAGTATATGGGTTATTGTGGACATGTTGACTAAAAGTGCCCATTTCATTCCAGTAAAGTCAACCAGGACGACACATGTTTTGACGAAGTTGTTCATGAAGAACATAGTTAGACTTCATGAAGTTCCTAGTAGCATAGTTAGCGATAGAGATGCTTTATTCACTAGCAAATTCTGGAAGAGTCTACAGGATGTGTTAGGCACCAAACTCAAGATGAGTACCACATATCACCCACAAACATATGGGCAAACAGAGAGAGTCAATAAGGTGCTCGAGGATTTGTTGAGAACTTGTGTGTTGGATTTTGGTGGATCTTGGGAGGATCACCTGCATTTGGTTGAGTTTTTCTATAATAATAGTTATCAGACTAGTAAAGGAATGACGCCTTTTGAAGCTTTGTATGGAAGGTCATGGAAATCCCTACATGTTGGTTGGAGACTAGAGATGGATTCGTCTTAGGTCCAGATTTGGTAAGGGAGGCGTCAGAGAAGATTGAGTTGATCCGAGAACGAATGAAGGAAGCTCAATCCAGACAGAAGAGTTACGCAGATAAAACGCGTAAGGACTTAGAGTTCTCAGTTGGAGACAGAGTTTAAAGTATCACCGATGAAGGGTGTGGTATGGTTTGGGAAATCGGGAAAGTTGGCCCCGAGATATGTTGGTCCATTCCAGGTTATAAAAAGGATTGGAAAGCTCGCATACAGAGTTGAGTTGTCGAGCAATATCGCAGGTGTCCATAATGTATTTCATGTGTCTCATCTTCGCAAGTATGTGATGATCCAGGGGCTACTATTCCTCAGACAGAGTTGAGGAATGGTAGTAGAGCCTGATTTGACTTTTTTTAGACAACCAGTTCGGGTTGTAGCGAGAGATGAGAAAAGATTGAGGAACAAGATAGTCAAGTTGGTGAAAGTTCAGTGGAGCGACAACGAGAAGGACTATACTTGGAAGACAGAGGACATGATTTGAGATACTTATCCTGATCTTCTTTGAGGGTATGTCTATATTAGATTTATATAGATAATTCCTAGTCAGGTAGACTAGTATTGTGGTTAAGAGTCATTATAGATGATTGCTCTGTTTGGTATTTAGTCCTTACCGAATTTCGAGGACGAAATTCTTTAAGGAGGGAAGCCTGTAACACCCCTAATTTTTTATAACATTATTCAGGAGATTTAATTAGATGAATTAAAAAGAATAATGTAAATGTTAAGTGATAAGGGGATTGAGATTTGAATTAATTAATTAAGGCTGTGCCTAATAAGCTAACTAATGGGCTTAAAAATGGTTTTGGGTTAATCAAATTACATAAGGGTATAATTGAAATTGCCGCCCATAACCCATATCCTTATATATATATTCGTTCCTACCTTTTTTCTTCCCATTCACGTCGTTTTAAAAATTAAAACGCAAGAGAGAAGCCGACCATTAACAAGAAGAACTTAAAGTAAAAGCTAAAGAATCAAGCTTAGGGGAAATCAATCTCAATCCAGTCTCCTTATCTAGATCAAGGTGAATAATAATTTCGTCTCTATTTTGTTTTAAATCATATATTTTCGGATTTAAGTGTAAATTCGTTTTTATGATATATTAGATGATGATCTGCTTGATTCATGATTTATTTGATTTAAACAAGATTGTTTAAAAGAGTTTTTGCACGGTTTTAGGTCAAAAACAAGACTTAATGATGTTTAAATGCCATGAGAAATTTTTATGTTATGAGAAACATGATTTTGGAGTTGGGTTTCAATTTTGATAATTTTCCAAGCTATGAAAAGATTATTATGAATTTTCAAAGGAAAATATGGTTATTTGGGTTTATAAATTTATTATGGAACATCTATAGTGAATTTGGGTCTGAAATTTTGATATGTTAGATAACATGAATAAAATGAATTTATGGAATTTTTGGGAATTTTTCCAAAGTGATTTGCTATGCAAAATAAATTGTTTTAGAAGAGGGAGTTCTTTGCAAAAATTGGAAGGGCTTAATTGATTAACTTAACCACGGTTAGATGTAGATTAGCGGCAGTTATTTTTGAAAAAGAATTTGAAAAAGTTAAGGCAACCAATCTGGTGTTGACACGTGGAAGGTTAGTTAGAGAAAGTTTACTTTAATAAGAACTAAACCAGGTTTACATCATAAAATTGGTTTCGCCTACTTTGGAAATCACCTTTCGACACAGAAGCTTCCGCCTTCATCCTTATCGAAACCAACTATACATAAACTAATACATAAAGTATCACAATGATGGTACGTAGTGGATTGGAGGAAGGCGGAAGGTAAGGTGTCAAAAGCGTAGCTTCCGAAGGAGTCGAAACCTTGGTTTGTTTTTAAAAGAAAAGCGTTTGCCTTTGTTTTGATTTAGCCTTTGACAAAGTCAAAGCATTTGGTTTCGAAAGAGGATTTAAAAAGTTTTCGAAAGGGTTGCCATTAACTTAAGATTGCTTTCGACTGGGTTCCTTTACTTATGAAAGAATGTTTTAATAGAAGGGGTTCCGACCTAGTCGATACCCTGCTACCGTTCTTTAACCTTTCGATGGAGTTGAAGATATCAATACTATCGAAAGAGTACTTTGTTTTATAAGCTAAAGCCACTTCCTATAGCTTTCGAAAGGGGTTAGGGGTTTCGAAGGCAATTGTTTCGAAAGGGGATTTGAAGCCAACCTTCTGTTATTTTACCCAGATGTTAAATGCTTTCGAAAGAGATGGTGCCGATGCCATCAAGTTTTCCCCAATATTTTTATATGATAAATGATGGTCCGAAAGAGATGCTTTCGCCTATATTCACTTTGACCCAAATAATGTTTTAAGTATAAACCCAATGCTTTTGGAAGGAGTACTTTCAACTAGTTTCGAAGCTAAGCTTCTAAAGGTTAAATATTAATACTTTAATACAATCGAAAGGTTTTGAAAAGATGGTTTTAAAGTATTATAAGGCAGGATCCTAATGTTTTGAAGATAATTTTTTAAGGCTTTCGAAGGAGGTCATCCTATGAAGTCGAAAGCTAGGTTTCGAAGGTATCGAAAGATTTTATAACCCAAACTCTATTTTTAAAAGGAAAAATCATGGCTATATTAAAGGAGTTTTTATAATGGTTTCAAGAAGAAGCTTTCTTTGATAAAATAATAGGTTAAAGGGATTAACCATGTTTTATATAAAACCCACAGGAGTGGTATTGTTATGTTGCTTCTTCAAATATAAATATGTTCACTTTCTAATGGACCCATAACTGCATTTTGGAGATAAAGGGTAGAAGAACCCGCTAGGTTAACCCAGTAATGAATATAAATTGATTAAACTCCTGAAATAGTAGAATTTCATATAGGAGGTCAGGAAGACAAGAATATATGATGCTAAAATATAAAAGAAGGATATTGGCAGGGCCAATAGGTTGTCAGTAAGCCCGTGAAAACTGTGTATTAGAAAAGATATTGGCAGGGGCTAATAGGTTCATAGTTAGCCCATAAAAACTATGTATAAAGGAAGATGTCAGAAAGACAGGTTCATAGTTAGCCCATGAAAACTACGTATAAAGGAAGATGTCAGAAAGACAAGTTCATACTAAGCCCATCAAAACTATGGTTGGATACTAGCAGGGGCCAGTAGGTTTGTAGTTAGCCCGTGAAAAATATATCCGGATTGAGATATTGACTGATGTCAATAGATTCCTAGTCAGCATAGAAAACTAGGGTAAGAAGAAAGGATATTGGAGTTACCAATAGGTTCCTAGTCAACCCATGAAAACTAGGATAAGAGTAAGATATTGGAGTTACCAATAAGTTTATAGTGATCCCATGAAAACTATGTAATTGGACAAGGAGTTCTTAAATGTTTAGCTGGTTATTAGTCAGCCCATGAAAACTAATAGGTTAATAGTAATCCTAGAAACTATAATTAAGACAGATAGTCTAAAATGAATGGGGATGGATAATCCAGAATTGATTCATTTGTTTTGCATATCATCATATTATACTGTTTTAAATTTCTTTAACCATTGTTGATGCAGGTGCATAGTATATGGTTTTATAAAGGCTTTGAGATACTAGTGAGGGGAAAACCCGTTCCGCATAGCGGTGTGGTCTCACTAGATATATAATGATTTGAGATGGTAGATTATTATTCATACCAGGCTTTATGTCTGACTCGAAGTTTATGTTTTTCCTTAAACTCTTGGATACTCAATTGACTTTGAGTAGTTTGAGAATTGAGGTTTTCAGGTACCTCTTAAGACGAATAAGCTTCCGGAGATGTGCAGGAGGCATGATAGCTATTTAGAGCTCTCTTTTCTTTTTATTCCGTTGTGTTGATTGTAACGGAAAAGTTGTTATAATGCCTGTATATACTCTGATCATCTAAGGGGGCATCTTCATATGTCGCTCTTGGCGTTGTAATAAATATATTTTCTCTGAACGTGATCTGCGAATTTGGGATTATGTAATGAATTGGAAATGTTTTGAAATGAAATGTGATTCTGTTTGAAGTTTAATTTTTTTTCCATATTCATGTGTTTCTGTGTATCAATGAATCTAACACCGCCGTATTTGGTCGCCGAGGATTAATAACTATGGATGACTGCAGCATCCGTAGCCGTTAGTTTTGGACCTCCAAGTAGGAGGATGTTACACTGTAGCAGATAAGAAAATTATACATATTGTTTACAAGCATTAAATTGTTTTCGAAACAATTAAAAATTAAAAATACATGTTAATAAGTATTCTAAATTGCATTAGTGCTAGATAATCCAAAATGTTAAAATATATTCTCAACTTAAAAAATTCCTGAATTTCCCAAAATATTGAAATAGACCCATCACATAAAAATCAACATCAGGAAGTCACTATTTTTAAAATTTTTATGGACACTTATGGAGGAAAAAAACTTTCATTAAAGTTTCAAACTTCCATTAATCACAACACAAACGCATACAAGTGCACATAATCACGGTATATGTTTGTATGTATTATATATTGATATAAGGTTTTCATATTTAGTGCATAATGCACGTCATTTATACACTACAAGAAAACTTGTTATTAGTTACATTAAATAATAGCATTTCAAGGTTAAGTGCAATTGTTGGTTATTTAGGAAAATAAAAATACATAAGAAAACGCTGCTAGATGCTACCATGAACGATTCACGAAAAATTTGCCAAAATTTTTCTTCGGCCGTGCGGTCATATATCTTTTCTTCCACTTATCACTTGAACAATTTTATCAACCCTTTCTTGAAACTTGAAAAAAATCCATTTGGATCTGAAACTAAAATCATGAAATTATCTCATTCAAGCCCTAACTCTCAAAAATACAATTCACATCAGATCGCGCCTTGACCTCAGCCTACCACCGTGCCGCAAACTATCGTCATGCCTCAGCCAATCGCCACGCCTCATTCTATCATTGTGCCTCAGCCTATTACTTCAGTTAGTGAGTATGAATTCTAACTAGTTAAACTCATATTTATCTCTGAATTACTTCCATACACTACGCACTACTTGGTTGATTTGTTAACCATTTTTTGGTCTAAAACTACGAGTTTGCAATTTTGCTTTCTATTAGCTAGTTGGGTTTATTTTCTGAGCTATTTCTATTTTAGTTTCATTTATTAGTTGAATTAAGAGAATTATGGAACATTAATAACAATCTTAAAACCATTTTGGTTATTAGAGCATGCAATTTAATGTCATAGTAAAGCCTTAAGTTATTTCATGCTTGATAAGTACATTAATTAACCCCTTATATGACATGTTTACAAGATTTTGAGATATTGAAAAATGTTGAGAAAAACTTTATTTTGATGTATTGAATTGATTACAGACTGAAAGAAAATTGAATACATTTCAATACACAGAATATATAGCTATTTATAACATATTTTGTATTGTTGGGCTTTGATGCTGTTTAAGGCCCATGACCTATTATCTGCTTTCTATTTGGAGACTTGTTCTCTGTCGTTTGATCAATGAATGGATGGTTGAGATGTGAGTATGTTTATATTTCTATGATATATACACATCTGATACTTTCATTTACTTCAATACTCCTCCTCAAACCCTACTTCAGCTAGGGTTTGTAAAGTTCGTCCCCAAATTCATGACAAATCAGTTTTAGCTCAAATCTGCTAAAATCCTTTGCTCATATTGAAGTTGGACACTAATCTGATAATATTGTACTCCGCTACATGATCTTGATCAGATAATCTTCGACAAATTTCGATTTTAAGTTCAATCCGATAGTCTTCAATGAATTTCACTTTAAATCTTGAGATCTTCCTGAGAACAGTCGTCCTTATTGGCCTTCTGCTTCTCACTTTGAAGATTGTCGTTGATGTTGCTGACTTTCAACCTTTCCCTGAATCGAATGAAGTTTGCTTTTGACAATGGTTTGGTCAGTATATCGGCAATTTGGTAAGTTGAAGGTATGTGATTTACATTTAGCTTTCCTTTAGTTACTTGCTCATGAACGAAATAAAGATCTAACTCCATGTGCTTTGTTCTGGAGTGTAACACTGGGTTAGCTGTAAGATGAACTGTGCTTAGGTTATCACACCATATAGTAGTTTTGCTTTCTGGCTTGACTTGTAGTTCACCAAGTAGAGATTCTATCCACATTAATTCTGCTGTAGCATTTGCTACACTTCTAAATTCAGCCTCAGTGCTAGATCTTGAAACAGTAGATTGTTTTTTGAGTACCATGATATGAGATTTTTACCTAAAAATATGCAATATCCAGTTGTTGACCTTCTGTCATCTGGATCAGTAGCCCAGATTGCATCAGCATAACCAGTGATATTGATTGTCTTTCTTGCTTCAAGTGTTAATCCAAAGTTTATGGTTCTCTTGAGATACCTTAATATCCTTTTTACTTCTCTCCAGTGCTTATAAATTGGATTTTGCATATATCGACTTGCTTTATTTACACTAAAAGTGATCTCTGGTCTAGTGATAGTTGCATACTGAAGTGCACCAACAATACTTCTATACCGACTGTCATTAGATATATATTCTCCTTTATATTTAGATAGATGTATATTGCTGATCATTGGAGTGGAAATTGGATTAGCTTGATCCATTTTGGCTTTATGTAGAATTTCGGTTATGTACTTTCTTTGATTTAGCTGAATTGATATGCTGGATAATCTTTTCACTTCAATGCCCAGAAAATAATTTAGATTGCCAAGATCTTTGATTGTGAATTCTTGGTTCAAGTGCCTTATAGGATTGTTGATTTTCATCTCACTGTTGCCTGTAATGACAAAAACATATATCTGTACATAGACTATTATATCTTTGTTGAATTTTGTAAATAGAGAGTTGTTAGATTTTGTTGGATTGTAGCCCAGTCCAATCATTATTGCCTTTAGTTTTTCAAACCACACTCTTGATGCTTGTTTTAGTCCATAAATTGCTTTATTTAATTTGCACACAAGCTCCTCTTTCCCTTTCTGCTTGAATCCATGTGGCTGCTCTATGTAGACCCCTTCCTACAAAACACTATTTAAGAAGGCATTATTTACGTCCAATTGTTTGATGCTCCAATTTCTATGCGAGGCAATTGTAATAACACTTCTAATAGTAGTAGGCTTCACAACTGGTGAAATTTTTTCATTAAAATCAAAGCAACTTTGTTGTGAATAACCTTTAGCTACTAATCTTGCCTTGTACTTAGAAATTGAATCATCTGCATTTCTTTTCAATTTATAATAACAATAT
Source organism: Allium fistulosum (assembly GCA_030737815.1). Classification (NCBI taxonomy): domain Eukaryota; kingdom Viridiplantae; phylum Streptophyta; class Magnoliopsida; order Asparagales; family Amaryllidaceae; genus Allium; species Allium fistulosum. The sequence continues at coordinate 1,348,009,479 of CM060902.1, forward strand.
TTTTATTCTTGGTATATGAACAAGATTCATGTCTTGTTTCTCATCAATGCCTCATATTCATCAGCCATGGTTGTTCTCTAGTTTTTATTTTGCATGGCTTGATAATGTGTGCTTGGTTCCTCTATATCTAAGACTGCATTGTAAATTTTTGGTTTAAATATGCCACTTTTTGATCTAGTCATCATGTGATGACTGATCTTTACTACAGCCTGTTGTTGACCTATTCCCTCTACTTCTAGTTGTGTTTCCATATCAGCATATTGTGAGTTATCTAGTGTTTGATGAGAAGTGGGTTGCACTCTTGTTCTTGTTGAGATGATTGATCAGGTACAATGAACGACTCAGTTTGTTCATCACCTGGTTCAAGTCTAGACCCAGTGTGTTGTGAATCTGAGGAGGTTGCTTGATGGTTGATGGTATTCTGAACTGGTTCTCCCTGAGTCTGCACTACCTCTTCTGGTAGAGCAGGTACTGGTGGTAATGATTCATTTGAGTTATACACCTTATTAGTGGTCCTGATATCCGATTATTTAAAAGAAAAACCTTTTGATTGAAAACCACATGTCTAGAAATGAATATTTTTCCACTTTTACCTAAATATTTGTACTCTATTTGATTGGCAGCATAGCCTAAGAAAGTACATGGGGATGACTTAATGTTTAATTTGTGAGCATTATAGGGTGTAATATATGAGAAACATAAACATCCAAACACTTTGCTTTGATAATCAGGGCTGATACCAAATAGGATTTCTATTGGACTTTTAGTTTTAAAGCTTTTGTTGGTAGTCTGTTAATTAAGAAGACAGTTGTAGCAAAAGCGTCTGACCAAAATTTTAGTGGCATATATGCTTGGGCTAATAAAGTAAGTCCAGTTTCGACAATTTGTCTTTGCCTTCTTTCAATAAGTCCATTTTGTTCTGATGTGTAAGGACATGTTGTTCTATGATTAATTCTCCTTTTTTGAAAGTACCCTTTTAGTGGTAAGTACTTTGTTCCACCATCAGTTTGTATGACTTTGACTTGGCAATTTGTTTGATTTTCTGCTTGAGCTATAAATTGCAGAACTGCATTATAAGTTCCTGACTTTGATTTCAAAAAATATACCCATACATATCTAGAGAAAGCATCTACAAATGATATACAATATTTATATCCATAATCAGTATATATTGGAGCAGGTCCCTACAAATCAGTAGCAACTAATTCCAATGGTTTATTGTATTGAGTTCTAGAGTCTAAAAAAGGTAATTTATGACTCTTACCCATCTAGCAATATGTCCAGATATATGGTAAAGAAATATCATTAAAGGAAATTTTGCTATTATTCAGTACATGCTTAACAATAGTAGCATTTGGATGCCTAAGTTTACAATGTTACCCATCAAATGTCTCACAGTTTTCTTGCTGTTTGAATTCAGAATTATTACACCAATTTCTTTTAAAATATGAGTTTCCTGAGTTATACACACTGAACTTGTACAATTCCCTACATTTTTTACCCTGCAAAATTTATTTCCTTAGTTAGGATGTCCTTAACTAAATAATAGCGTGGATAAAACTCAAAATAAACATTATTTTCTCCATTATTATCTCTTGCAAATTGTGACACATTTAGCAAGTTCTTTCTAATGAGTGGAATTCTCAATAGATTATTTAAGTACAATTGTCTTTTCCCCATAATATATGACTCTGTTCAGTTAAAGCGCCCAGCCGCTCCATAGCGTTTGAGGTGTGAAAAGTTGCAGCGGAGATATATCGGGGATATAGCAGGATATAGCGGATGACTTTAAAAAGATGAATGATGAACATTCTACATTAAAAAGAGGAACAAGTATTACTTATTATTTCCCACCAAGCAAAACAAGTTATAATAAAGTAAAGATAAACAAAGTTGACACTTAAAAAGTTAGAACTACTTATAATAACCAACAGCATATATCATTATTCCATCAACTTTGAAGTTACCATAAAACTTAAAAGCAAGACATCAAGAAAAATGCTTATTCATAAGAAAAAGGGATATAGCGGGACAACAAAATCGGGGATATAACAGATTATTACTGCAATATCGGGGATAATAGCCGATCCGCTATATTGGGCCGCTTTATAGGAATAACGTTGCCCTAAAAGTTCGCTACGGGATATATCGGGGATATATCGCTGCAATATCGGGGAATTGACTACACAGATATGACTTAATAGTGTGTGTAATTGTAACAGATTTACCATTACCCATGTGTATAGAATTCATACCTTTATACTCCTTATTTCCAAGGTTTAAATTGCTTAAATTGTTGGTGATATGGTTGATTGCTCCTGAATCAGAGTACCAATCTTCATCTTGAATGTGATCAGGCTTTGCAATTTCAATTTGAGAGTTTCTTCCATCTGTCAGATTACTTGATTCTTGCTGCATATGTGCCATGTTTGCACTGTAGTTTGAATTTCTTTGATTGCTTGACCCTTAACCTGGAATATAGTAGAAAAACCTCTTTCTGCGCCAAGATGGCCAGGGCAGAGCACCTCCTGAAGGGAGGGCGGGTAAGCCTTTAGCCACGCCATGAGATGGCCAGGTTAAAGCATCGGACAAGCCCTTGGCCACGCCTCTGTTCAGGTCAAGGCACCTCCTGGAGGGAGGATGGAGTAAGCCTTTATCCGAGCCATAAGATGGCTAGGGTAAAGCATCGACCAAGCCTTTATCCACGTCGCAAAAGGGACAGGGTAAGGCACCTCCTGGAGGGAGGACGGAGTAAGCCTTTATCCGCGCCATAAGATGGCCAGGCTAAAGCACCAAACAAGTCCCCATTCGCACCGCAAAAGGGCCAGTGTAGGGTACCTCCTGGAGGGAGGTTAGGTAAGTCCTTAGTTCCAGTCTCTAAGATGAGATAACCAAGAGCACCGGACAACAATGGACTAAGATGTCCAAGCCCAAGAAGAGGCTCAATCACAATGGACTAAGATGTCCAAGCCCGAAGAGAGGCTCAATCACAACGGACTAAGATGTATAAGCCCAAAGAGAGGCTCATTCAACAATGGACTAAGAAGTCCAAGCCCAAGAGAAGCTCATCAAATAAGGGACTAAGATGTCCAAAGCCTAGAGGAGGCCAATCAAGTGAAATAGCTTATCCGATCATGACTAAGACGTCCAAACTCAAGAGGCAGCTTATCAAATCATTTCTATATATTCAAAACCTGAAGGGTTCATATATGTTAAAGAAGATAGAAGCAAAGGAGTTAAACAGAACTCCATTTATTATTACCGGAATCTGGGTTTCGGGACTTACATTTCTTAAAATTATCTATAAATACCCGAATCTGGGTTCCGAGACTCTTATATATATGAATTTCATCAGTTAATACCCGAGTCTGGGTTTCGGGACTTCATAAATCACCATCTCTATTATGCCCGAATCTGGGTATAAGAACATTATTGATCATTATGATTCTTTATACACAAACTTGAGTTTCGAGATTGTTATCTGATTTTGCCTTAAAATCCTAGTCTGGGTTCATGGCTTCTATTGTAATGATAATTTCTATGGATTTCTGGTTGTCCAACACATGCCCCAATCTGGGCAAAGGATTTCTATTTTTAACAACTACTGCTATGGAAGTCCGCTTATACAATAAGTGCCCTAATCTAGGTTGGAGATTCTTTTGCAATAATGATTGTCTAACATATGCCTTCATCTGGGCTAGGGACTTGATATAAAGAAAGTGTGTAACAACCCGGGATTTAACTTCTATTTATAATCGGCATTTAACGATTTAAGTAATGATAAAGTGCAGTTGAAATTGGAATCAGTTTGAAATTCTTTTGATAATTGGTTAAGTGTTGACGGGCTTTGTAAAGTAATCTCGGCCCAGTTCCTTTAAAATTCTCGATGTCGTCCCCTTCCTATTCCAATTGGACCCGACCCCCTTTCTTTGATTTCCTCATTCGAACCCTAAAAATCAAAAACGAGGAAGAAAAATAAATGGAGACATCGTACGTTCCTCCTCCTTGCGAAACTAGGGTTTCGTATTGATTTCGCTCGTCCTCGTGAGTGCCGACTTCAATTAGATCAATCGAAGGCCCCTTTGATCATCGTGTGCTTCGATTCGTTTTGCAAAGGTGAGTAATTTTAGATTACTCACATCTAATTCGTACTTCATGTAGTGTGATTTTGGGACTTCGGTCACTTTGATTTGTGGTAGTAATTTGGGCTTCGGCCATTTGGTTCTGTTTCGATGCCTGAGATAATACTTTGAATTGCTTAAAACTGCTAGTGCACTGGGTTTCATGTGTATAACTGAATTTGTTCCTTTGTCTTGTTCGAAACTGCTATGGATTTAAATCGACATTGATTTTGTGGCATTTGTTTTTGGGTTTCGTGACTTTCGCAGACTTGATAATTTGTTTTTTTTTATTCACGACTTCGACTTGCTTTTGTATTATCATAACCTATACTTGGGCATTGGACTTGAACATCTGATACCATTTGGTATCTTTATTGATTTTGTTCTGTCTCTGGTTTCCCGTTTGGTTCTTTGATTTTGAGACCATTTGTAACTCACTTTGCTAGTTTATCAAGTGTCAGACCCTTGAACAATTTGCGTGCAAAATGTGTCTATGCCAGGCCTTCTTTCTTTGCATGAATTTATGTCAATTGTTTAGCACTTCATGTTGAAGTCTGTTGCACGCGTGACCATCTTCAAGTACTCTGGTCCTTTGGTTAATTGAACTTGCAGTGGCCATCCTCTTTTACATAAAGCATAGTATCATGTTGGAAACAGTTGTTGCATGTCTGCACATAAAGATGCCAGATCCTTGTAATTGTAAAATGCATGCAAGTTTAATTCCCTGTTACATTATTTCTAGTTCATTGTCCTCTTGATTCTCTCATACTTGTGTGTATCTTGTTGACAATGTATGCATGGTCTTCACTGGTCTGAACATGCTACTTGGGTGTGTCTGGTTGGCAATGTCTGCATGCATCTATGTTTGCGCCTTGGTCTTGCATTGCACCGGCCAATGCCATTTGAGTATGAATGTGTCCAGGCATATGAACGTATCCAGGCATTTATTTTTCACCTTTGTATTTCTAGCACATGTAAACTCTACATGAATTCATGCCCAAGCCCTTGTTCAGTACGTGCGTGTGTTATATTCCTGCGCGCGCATGTATTCTCAAGTGATTCATGTTGGCTTGGGTTTGCATTCTTCCATATTCAGTCTGCATTGCTTTGAAGATGTATTTATGAAATTTTGTTGCATCTGTAGTATCAATGTGTGTATCTCACTGCATCTTCTTCTTCCTTGAACTTTGTTTGGGTTCACCGCACTGTCTAGTGTTACAGTCGCATATATGTTGTATCCTTTTGTTGATGATACTCGAGATTTTGTTGTACTTGACATCGTGATAATGTGGTTCCACTGTTTGTGTCATGTTGCACTATAAGTTGCCTTAAGTTCCTCCTATTCACTGTATTGAAGTGTAGCTTGTATTTATTTGAATCTTTTCTCTGTCCCCATTTTTGGTTGCACTGTCACTTGAATTACATTCATCCTTGAGGTCAGTTCCTTGGTTTGTTGATTCCACTGGAGTCTGGGCATTTCTATGCTCTAGTCTCCACAGCAGCATTCATGCTTTAGTTGCTGACTGCTGCATTGCCCAATGTATTCAAGCGTAGCCTTCATATATGTGCATACATTTGTTCTGAAGTGTAGCTTCACGTGAGTTCTTTACTTGATGTTACTTGATCTGTTTCACCGTTGTACCCTGATTCAATTGCCACATGCAGTTTGGGATATATACCATCACTTGTGTACACATTTCGTATTCTCTTAGTTGAAGTTTTTCGCTGCTGCACTGTCTTGTTCTCGAATCTGATACATCGCATTGATGCCTTGTATCATTTGCATTTTGTCATTTGGCTTCACTGATGACCTTATTCTCTAATGAGGCTGATCTGCGTCTTTTCTGTTGAGTGTTGTAGTGCCATATCCTTGGTGCTCTCGCCTTCAGTTAGCTATTTTCTTGTGCCTTGCTTTGCGACATGTTGAACTTGTTTCACGTCTTGCCTCTGATCTTGTTTAGTATTGATTCGAGTTGGTTTAGACTGTCTAGTCTTTACTTCATGTGTACATCTGAATTTGGCGAGGCAGTACACGTGAGCGTGTACTGCAGCCAATTCAGAATCTGATGTTTTAATTGATATTTCGATTGTTAAATTGTATCGTTGGTTCAATTCAATATTTTGAAATGGTTCATTTTGATTTGAGTTGGATCCGTTTGCTTTTGGATTCATTGATCTTCTGAGTATTTCATAGACTGTATTGGCGAGGCAGTACACGTTAGCGTGTACTGCAGCCAATCAGCATTGTTGTTTTTAAATTGACATTTCAATTGTTTAAATTGATTTGGATTGCTGGTTGTTGTTTAACACTATTTAGTGTTATACCTACCGTTATCCGATTCTTTTATCGAGGAGTTGGATATACGAGATTTCTGTGATTGTCGTCTATTTAAATTATTACTGTCTATATGCACTAATAAACTGGTTTGAATTAGACTGACCTGGGTATTATTTTCTTTTGAATGTAATACTCGGGTCAGACCCGAGTTATTTCAGGTTGTAGATTTCTTTCTTTGAGTTGCTGTTCGGGATTTGAAGACTTTTCACATCTTCTGAAGTTGTCATTGTCCTTTTGTAGTAGTCGTGTCATTGTATAGAACGATATGTATTCATGTATATTAGTTGATAATGTACTTGTATATATATAACTTCTAGAGTCGACAGTTGTAGTTGTATCATATGTATCGTGTCAACTATATTGTAACTGACATCGGTTATATATATATGAGATTTTTGTTAATCTGTGTTCCGCATTTATAATATCTGTGTTATTGTTATATCTAATGTCCTAAACTACTATGAACTATCGTAGTTTGTTTTATACTGATAATTGGGTGTGTCGATGGGAGTAAATAAATAATAAATGAAAAATAAAAAGTATATACCACTCCTATCGAGATAACCAATATTAGTGTAAGGCCAACTACGGATGGTCGTTCCTATCCAGCCTTATTCTTCGTAATAATAGACAGTATTTCTTTTAATACTCTTTGTTATTATGAGCATAGAGGTAGGGCGTCACAGTTGGTATCAGAGCTTGGGGTTTATGGACATAATATAAAACTTAACTCGGATGGAACATATGTTACAACTATTGGTCGATGTTTTATTTGTGCTTGAGTCAAAACTAAAGTTTTGAAATTTGGATGAAATTTTTAAATAACTTTATTTAAAAATAATAGTGAAATTGGGTTCTGACGATTTGATTGATTTGTGTTCTATTTATCAGAGTGCGCAGCGGAAACAGTGAAACTGTCTTCGCTAAGTACAACTGATAATCTATTTGATTCAGAAATTGAAATAAATTTCATTGGTTGTTTACATAGCTGTAATTATTTTGTTTCTTTGAGAATTTCGAATCCGAATTGAGGATTCGAAGAAATTTTAGTTATGTGATTTTTGTTGAAATTTCCGCTGGCTTTCTTTTGTACTAATCATCTATTGATTAGAGTTTTACTGTTTTGAATTATCTTCATTGAAGATACCTTCGAATGATTTCTTTGTTCATTCTGTAGTACGTGCAAAAATTTGAATTGCACGTTACTGCATTTATTTACGCTGAACCGATGCTTGGTTATGAAACGTATTTTGTTGCCGTTATTTTTATAACGGGATTTTACACCAATGCTATATTTTGAAGCACGGTGTTTTGTGGCATTTTGATGAATGAGAATTCACTGACATTACATTTTGATGTGGGTTGTTTTGATGTGATTTTGACGTTTTAAAACTACTGTCGCTTTGGCTTCCGTAACCGTCAAATTTTAAAAAGTGGATTTTCAAGCGGTTATTCCGCAATGCTGATTTGTAACCGTTTTTACGGTATTTTGAGAAGTACAATTTCCTTATCGAAATTGTTACTGATTTGCTGTTTTAATCACGTGATTGGAAAATCGTTTTAAAATGAAAATTGTTTTATAAAATTTTAGCAGTTTGCGTTTTCAAAAGAATGAGAAAGCGACTTAAACGATTCAGCAAAATCGAGGATTATGACCCCTTTCTTTTACTGTTTCGCTTAACTCCGGACTTGTTCAGTTGAGAATGCGAATTGTTATTTTTACAAAATAAATAAATTTGTTTTCAAAAATTTTACAGTTTTCGATTTCAAAAGAATGAGGAAGCGATTTAAACGTTTCAGCAAAATCGAGGACTATGACCTCTTTCTTTTACTGATTCGCTTAATTCCGGACTTGTCCGTTTGAGAATGTGAAATGTATTTTTACAAAATACACAATTTTGCAGTTTCAAGGAAACGATGAAGAGAATCAAACGATTTAGTAAAACACGTGGTATGGGACATGTGCGTTTGCTATTTCGGTTAATTCCGGACTCGTTAATTGAAATATTTGATGATTTTGTGTGCTTTCGAGCCACTCTGCGGACCTTCGGGTCATTTGTTGGGCTTTCGAGCCACTCTGCGGACCTTCGGGTCATTTGTTGGGCTTTCGGGCCACTCTGCGGACCTTCGGGTCAAATACCAGTACTAGACCTTCGGGTCACTCTGCGGACCTTCGGGTCAATCTGATGGGCGCCAAAATTATGTTGAGTACTTAGTAGGCTTCGGCCACTCTGAGATGCATGTGCGGCGAATTAAAAACTCACCATCTGATGGGATCGATCCAAGCTTTTATGTTGATTTTCTAGTCTTCTTAATTGATTTCTAGATATTTGTTATTTCCAATTATCTGCAGGTAATTGGATATTTGTTGATATGAGTTCTGATTATCGTTTTTGATAATCAGATATTTGTTGTTTCTAATTATCGCTTGTGATAATTAGATATTTGTTGATATGAGTTCTGATTATCGTTTTTGATAATCAGATATTTGTTGTTTCTAATTATCGCTTGTGATAATTAGATATTTGTTGATATGAGTTCTGATTATCGTTTTTGATAATCAGATATTTGTTGTTTCTAATTATCGCTTGTGATAATTAGATATTTGTTGATATGAGTTCTGATTATCGTTTTTGATAATAAGATATTTGTTGTTTCTAATTATCGCTTGTGATAATTAGATATTTGTTGATATGAGTTCTGATTATCGTTTTTGATAATCAGATATTTGTTGTTTCTAATTATCGCTTGTGATAATTAGATATTTGTTGATATGAGTTCTGATTATCGTTTTTGATAATCAGATATTTGTTGTTTCTAATTATCGCTTGTGATAATTAGATATTTGTTGATATGAGTTCTGATTATCGTTTTTGATAATCAGATATTTGTTGTTTCTAATTATCGCTTGTGATAATTAGATATTTGTTGATATGAGTTCTGATTATCGTTTTTGATGATCAGATATTTGTTGTTTCTAATTATCGCTTGTGATAATTAGATATTTGTTGATATGAGTTCTGATTATCGTTTTTGATGATCAGATATTTGTTGTTTCTAATTATCGCTTGTGATAATTAGATATTTGTTGATATGAGTTCTGATTATCGTTTTTGATAATCAGATATTTGTTGTTTCTAATTATCGCTTGTGATAATTAGATATTTGTTGATATGAGTTCTGATTATCGTTTTTGATAATCAGATATTTGTTGTTTCTAATTATCGCTTGTGATAATTAGATATTTGTTGATATGAGTTCTGATTATCGTTTTTGATAATCAGATATTTGTTGCATTTAATTATCGCTTTTGATAATTAAATATTTGCTGATTTGAGATTTAATTATCGCTTTTGATAATTAAATATTTGCTGATTTGAGATTTAATTATCGCTTTTGATAATTAAATATTTGTTGAATTTGAAATTTGATTATCGTTTTTGATAATTGAATATTTGTTGGATTTGAAATTTGATTATCGCTTGTGATAATCGAATATTTGTTGAATTTGAAATTTGATTATCGCTTGTGATAATCGAATATTTGTTGGATTTGAAATTTGATCATCGCTTGGGATAATCGAATATTTGTTGATTTGAGAAATTTGATTATCGTTTTTGATAATCGAATATTTGTTGATTTTGGAAATTGTGTTTTATAGTTATTTGATGGATAACTAGATATTGTAGTTTTGCGATTCGTGATTGTGTTTTCTAATTATCCTTGTTGATAATTAGACTTTTGTTGTTTTCTAATTATCGTATCGATAATTGGATATTGCTGTTTTAAGATTTCTGTATTTCTGAATATCTAATTGGTAATTGAATATTGTTGAAGATTGCATTTATTCAGTTTTGTTGCTTTCTGATTATCTATCTGATAGTTAGATTTTGTTGAGAATGTGTGAATTTCTTTTATGAAATTAAAAGATTTCTTTGGCATTTGATTTCTCAACTTTTATTGTCTAGCTTAACCAGTTTATGTTAGAAAAATATTAGTGGTTGACGACCTTAATTATGAAAATTGCGGGGACGCAATTTTTATAAGGAGGGGAGTCTGTAACAACCCGGGATTTAACTTCTATTTATAATCGGCATTTAACGATTTAAGTAATGATAAAGTGCAGTTGAAATTGGAATCAGTTTGAAATTCTTTTGATAATTGGTTAAGTGTTGACGGGCTTTGTAAAGTAATCTCGGCCCAGTTCCTTTAAAATTCTCGATGTCGTCCCCTTCCTATTCCAATTGGACCCGACCCCCTTTCTTTGATTTCCTCATTCGAACCCTAAAAATCAAAAACGAGGAAGAAAAATAAATGGAGACATCGTACGTTCCTCCTCCTTGCGAAACTAGGGTTTCGTATTGATTTCGCTCGTCCTCGTGAGTGCCGACTTCAATTAGACCAATCGAAGGCCCCTTTGATCATCGTGTGCTTCGATTCGTTTTGCAAAGGTGAGTAATTTTAGATTACTCACATCTAATTCGTACTTCATGTAGTGTGATTTTGGGACTTCGGTCACTTTGATTTGTGGTAGTAATTTGGGCTTCGGCCATTTGGTTCTGTTTCGATGCCTGAGATAATACTTTGAATTGCTTAAAACTGCTAGTGCACTGGGTTTCATGTGTATAACTGAATTTGTTCCTTTGTCTTGTTCGAAACTGCTATGGATTTAAATCGACATTGATTTTGTGGCATTTGTTTTTGGGTTTCGTGACTTTCGCAGACTTGATAATTTGTTTTTTTTATTCACGACTTCGACTTGCTTTTGTATTATCATAACCTATACTTGGGCATTGGACTTGAACATCTGATACCATTTGGTATCTTTATTGATTTTGTTCTGTCTCTGGTTTCCCGTTTGGTTCTTTGATTTTGAGACCATTTGTAACTCACTTTGCTAGTTTATCAAGTGTCAGACCCTTGAACAATTTGCGTGCAAAATGTGTCTATGCCAGGCCTTCTTTCTTTGCATGAATTTATGTCAATTGTTTAGCACTTCATGTTGAAGTCTGTTGCACGCGTGACCATCTTCAAGTACTCTGGTCCTTTGGTTAATTGAACTTGCAGTGGCCATCCTCTTTTACATAAAGCATAGTATCATGTTGGAAACAGTTGTTGCATGTCTGCACATAAAGATGCCAGATCCTTGTAATTGTAAAATGCATGCAAGTTTAATTCCCTGTTACATTATTTCTAGTTCATTGTCCTCTTGATTCTCTCATACTTGTGTGTATCTTGTTGACAATGTATGCATGGTCTTCACTGGTCTGAACATGCTACTTGGGTGTGTCTGGTTGGCAATGTCTGCATGCATCTATGTTTGCGCCTTGGTCTTGCATTGCACCGGCCAATGCCATTTGAGTATGAATGTGTCCAGGCATATGAACGTATCCAGGCATTTATTTTTCACCTTTGTATTTCTAGCACATGTAAACTCTACATGAATTCATGCCCAAGCCCTTGTTCAGTACGTGCGTGTGTTATATTCCTGCGCGCGCATGTATTCTCAAGTGATTCATGTTGGCTTGGGTTTGCATTCTTCCATATTCAGTCTGCATTGCTTTGAAGATGTATTTATGAAATTTTGTTGCATCTGTAGTATCAATGTGTGTATCTCACTACATCTTCTTCTTCCTTGAACTTTGTTTGGGTTCACCGCACTGTCTAGTGTTACAGTCGCATATATGTTGTATCCTTTTGTTGATGATACTCGAGATTTTGTTGTACTTGACATCGTGATAATGTGGTTCCACTGTTTGTGTCATGTTGCACTATAAGTTGCCTTAACTTCCTCCTATTCACTGTATTGAAGTGTAGCTTGTATTTATTTGAATCTTTTCTCTGTCCCCATTTTTGGTTGCACTGTCACTTGAATTACATTCATCCTTGAGGTCAGTTCCTTGGTTTGTTGATTCCACTGGAGTCTGGGCATTTCTATGCTCTAGTCTCCACAGCAGCATTCATGCTTTAGTTGCTGACTGCTGCATTGCCCAATGTATTCAAGCGTAGCCTTCATATATGTGCATACATTTGTTCTGAAGTGTAGCTTCACGTGAGTTCTTTACTTGATGTTACTTGATCTGTTTCACCGTTGTACCCTGATTCAATTGCCACGTGCAGTTTGGGATATATACCATCACTTGTGTACACATTTCGTATTCTCTTAGTTGAAGTTTTTCGCTGCTGCACTGTCTTGTTCTCGAATCTGATACATCGCATTGATGCCTTGTATCATTTGCATTTTGTCATTTGGCTTCACTGATGACCTTATTCTCTAATGAGGCTGATCTGCGTCTTTTCTGTTGAGTGTTGTAGTGCCATATCCTTGGTGCTCTCGCCTTCAGTTAGCTATTTCCTCGTGCCTTGCTTTGCGACATGTTGAACTTGTTTCACGTGTTGCCTCTGATCTTGTTTAGTATTGATTCGAGTTGGTTTAGACTGTCTAGTCTTTACTTCATGTGTACATCTGAATTTGGCGAGGCAGTACACGTGAGCGTGTACTGCAGCCAATTCAGAATCTGATGTTTTAATTGATATTTCGATTGTTAAATTGTATCGTTGGTTCAATTCAATATTTTGAAATGGTTCATTTTGATTTGAGTTGGATCCGTTTGCTTTTGGATTCATTGATCTTTTGAGTATTTCATAGACTGTATTGGCGAGGCAGTACACGTTAGCGTGTACTACAGCCAATCAGCATTGTTGTTTTTAAATTGACATTTCAATTGTTTAAATTGATTTGGATTGCTGGTTGTTGTTTAACACTATTTAGTGTTATACCTGCCATTATCCGATTCTTTTATCGAGGAGTTGGATATACGAGATTTCTGTGATTGTCGTCTATTTAAATTATTACTGTCTATATGCACTAATAAACTGGTTTGAATTAGACTGACCTGGGTATTATTTTCTTTTGAATGTAATACTCGGGTCAGACCCGAGTTATTTCAGGTTGTAGATTTCTTTCTTTGAGTTGCTGTTCGGGATTTGAAGACTTTTCACATCTTCTGAAGTTGTCATTGTCCTTTTGTAGTAGTCGTGTCATTGTATAGAACGATATGTATTCATGTATATTAGTTGATAATGTACTTGTATATATAACTTGTAGAGTCGACAGTTGTAGTTGTATATGTATCGTGTCAACTATATTGTAACTGACATCGGTTATATATATATGAGATTTTTGTTAATCTGTGTTCCGCATTTATATTATCTGTGTTATTGTTATATCTAATGTCCTAAACTACTATGAACTATCGTAGTTTGTTTTATACTGATAATTGGGTGTGTCGATGGGAGTAAATAAATAATAGATGAAAAATAAAAAGTATATACCACTCCTATCGAGATAACCAATATTAGTGTAAGGCCAACTACGGATGGTCGCTCCTATCCAGCCTTATTCTTCGTAATAATAGACAGTATTTCTTTTAATACTCTTTGTTATTATGAGCATAGAGGTGGGGCGTCACACAGTGCCTACTAATTCCCGTTTAATTTACCATGAAAACCCGAATATGAGTTTAGAGATGCCACACGGAGGTCTATTTTTGGATTTTATTATCTGGAATCTGGGTGTTATATTCTCAACTCCTAAACTTCACAGGCAACTAAAAGTTTCGAGCTGGTCCTCCTAATGCCAAAGTTAAAGTTGACGTTTGTTGACTCTAAATGATGCCTACCAAACAGACGAATGAAGGCTTCAGAATCATTTAAAGTTTCTGAGAAAGTTTCTGAATAATAACTCATATTCCCTATTTGTCGCTATTGGCTATTTCCCACAGGATGCGCGTAAACCATATCTACTATATGGATTAGTAGTCATTAATTACACATCATATATTTGATAAGTCATAATTATAATCGATTAACTGCCCAAATATGAAGGCATAAATATGCCGACCTATCATTAAACACATATGTAAGTATGATAATGGACTAACAACAGCAAATGCCACTAACTTTGAATTTTGCAGGAAAAAATAAAGTTATGGAAAGGTAGAAGGTTATGAAATTTTTGTCCTAAAGAACAAAAGCTTCTTTACAGGGGGAGGGCACAAAATGTTAGCCATAAAATCTACTTAAGAGCAGAAGTATGAAAGAAGGTTAGTAAGATTGAGGTTTCGATAAAGAAGCGGATCTAGACTTCATAAAGGTCGTAAGAAGATGTTTCGAAGGCATTAAGCAGGTAACGAAGAGGTCGAAAGCACCAACCACTCATACAGTGCACAGGCTTTCGTCCCATATGGAAAAAAAATACCCCTTCGCTTCTTTCAACCTTTCGACATGGATAAACAAGCAAGGACAGTTTCGGAACCCCTTTCGAAGGCAATAGTTGAAGTTCTCCTACTTACATGCTAAACCTTTCGAAGTCAAAGGTTCTGCCCCTAACATAACCTTTTTGAAAGCATATACAAGCCTTTCGAACCGGTTGAGGCACGTAATTTAAAGGGAAGGTTCCGCCCCAGTCCTAAGGCATGCGTTCAAAGGCTACACAACCTCATCGAAACCATTCACTCTTGAATATCTTCGAAACCAATATAATCGACCTGTCAAAAGTGTCGAAAGCTTCAAAGTTACTTTCAATAACAACAAAGAAGGAGGAGATGCATTCAAAAGACCTTTCGACAATGTCAAAAGGTATTGAGAAGAAAGCAGTGCTCAGAAGTCAACGAAGGCGAAAGGATGATAAAGGCCTCTTTCGACTCAGTCGAAAGGTCTGGGAAAAGACAAAGGAGGCAAAAGAGTAAACCAAGAAGCACAAGAGGACACCTTCTGACAACATCGAAAGGGTCATGGCCTTACAACCAAGTCGAAAGGCTTGAAGCAACATATAAAAAGGGATCCTTCCGACCCAGTCGAAAGCAAAGGTGCGGAATGGGGCCGACCTGCATCTATAAATAAGACCCAAGGGGTCAAGTTTTGAGGACCGAATTCTGGAATCCTAAATTCAATTTCTTTACTCCACTTTCTTAGTTACAATTGTATTCTCAAGAAACACTAAATCAAATTAGGGAAAAGCTCTATGTCTTGCAACTCATTTTGGTTTATGAATAAAAAAAGGGTGATGGCTTGATCATTAAGGATATTGGCGACGAGGAAGATCATTTAGATCATTAACTAGACTAATAATCAATTGCACATGATTTCAACTTTATCTCATGATTTCTTTTTACCTATGCTATGTATAAGACCGATACACATCATCATCGGAGCTTGTACTTAACACTAAAGGCTAAAGAGATGATGAGGTGCCGACCATGTTTAATTCACGAAACTTGGAAATGCCTAGATTGATCTTATATAAGGAAAACTAAGTGGATTGTATGTGATAATAAGCTAGGGCTGTTCCGAAAGGAAAAAACCCCTCTCGACCTGATCGAAAGGGGTATTTTCGAAAGGAATCATAGTTTATAATTGGTCAACAATCCTAGTGGATCTCATTCGAAGGGGATCAACCCCAAAACATACCAGTGATTCTTTCGAAGAGTATCCATAGCAAGAGTAACGAAACCATGAAGTCGAATGCAGTTAGAAAGTCAAATGCAGTTAGGTCATACTAATGAAGTTAGCACCCCTTTCGATATGATTGGATGGTACTGAATGATACCTTTCAACATGATCAAAAGGTATTTAGAGTATGAATGATCAGTTGCATCCGACCACTTGGAGGAGAAGACTCAATCAGATGTAGTTCTCAAAACTACATCCCAAGGCTAACTCCTTGAGGCCTTTCGACTAAGCCAACCTGATCGAAGAGCTAGAATAGCTTTATTAACTCTTTCGACTAAGCCAAGCCGGTTGAAAGGTTGAGATAGCTTTATCAATCCTTTTGACTAAATCAACTTGGTCATGGGATAGGATATATTCTTTAAACCCTTTCAACTATGTCAATCTAGTCGAATGACATGTTTCTGAAGGGGTAGATCTTATCAATAACTTGGTCTCGTTCGAATTGAATCACCTTATGAATAGCATTGGGGATGTTAACAAGATTTCTTGTTAACAACTCTTTCTTAGGCTTAATCTCTGATTATTAATGTCGAGTTGCAAAATTCTATGTTGTTGTAGGAACTGTAACTCCTCTTGCATGAAATTGGGTGAGCGGTAGACTCTGTTCAAATCAGGTGAAATATAATTACAATTAGTATTGTCATTTAATTTTTGTATCATGTTAAAATTTCTAATTGTATTTTGACTTATCTTGCAGGAGCTTCTTCTAGTTTGAGTATTGGGTTGGCTACCTCGAATGTTCATGCTATTGAGATTGATTCCACACTAACCTCTTAACTCTTTCATCGAATTATTATAGCTAAATTGTAATATTTTGCCTCGAGAAATGTCTGAATTGACTTCCCGCTTTGTAAGTATGCCTTCACTCCTTCTTTGTAGTTGTCCAAATCATAAATGCTTGAGTTATGATTATTTCGATTGATTGACTTTTTTCTGGCCTTGTGATTTAATACCTATAGTTTGCTTCAATGAATTTCCATAACTGAATGCTTTCTGTCTCTTTTCTCATATGCAATCTAGAATTTCTTTCTTTCCAGATGTGGTATGTGACTGTTGTTAATAAAATGCAGGCTTTGTCAAACTCTTTAGTTTTGTTTTTGTACTTCTGTTGAATGCGTTGAATGCTTGTTTTTATGTTGTGCGGTGATATCATTGATTTAGTTTAAGCTTTTCTTTTGCAATAAACCATAAATGCCTTGAGTAAATACAGTCAAAATATAAGTGCTATATTGTTTCAGACTCTTTTTGCAAAGAAGGTATTTAATTTCTCCATTTTTTTTCATTTGTTGCATCTGTTTCTTGAAGGTAGTATATTTAGTAATGCAAAGTAAGCACAATGTGCCATTTTTAGGTAGTTTGCCCTGTTCCAAATTGTTTTACCAATCTACTCCAATTTCTGCATCTGTAACTTATTCCTATGTATTTTTTAAAGAGAATTTTCCTTTAGAAGATAATTTCCAACTCCAAATATCTTTATGCAAGCTTGGATCTATTTCAATACTTTCTATGGCAGATTTAAATATAGAAGTTGCTAGTTGTAAATTTGTATTCCATTGTGATTTTGTATGATGCTTTCCACTTTTTCATTTATTCCTTCAAATTGCAGTATATTAAAACCAACCTAATAAATTGACCAATGATTTGCCATTGATCCAAGGATCAAACCAAAGGCTGGTTTGTCTTCCATCTTTGAATTTGCTTTTAATCAGTTTAATGCCTATTTCTCTACTCTTTAAAATATTTTTCCAGTTGTGAGAATAATGATTTTCTATTGGCATTGTCTAGAAGTTTTTATTATTGATATATTTTTCTTTCATCTTTTTTAACCATAAAGAATCACCTTCAATAAATTTCCAAAACAGGTTGAAATTTCATGCTTCACTTATGTCTTTGAAATTTCTTAGGCCTATAGACCACCTGTCTTTTTTTTATAGATTGCATCCCATGGAATTCTATGCAATTTTCCCACCCAAATGGAATTTGCACATATTTTTTCTATTTTGTGCAATGCTTTTGTTGGTATATTATGGGTTTGTATCCAATACATTATGATAACTGTGATGACAGTGTGTGCAAACTCAAGTCTGCTAGCAATTGGTAGTAACTTACTTGACCACTTCTCTAATTTTCCTTGACTGATGTCAAATAATCTGGTACAGTCTTTGTCTGTAATTTGATTCATACTAAGAGGGAGTCCCAAATATTTGACAGACAGTTCACCCTCTTGAAACTTTAAAATCTAAAGGATTTCCTCTTTCCCGGGACAGTTTTTATTGAAATATGGTTTACTTGTGCTTTCAATAATTTGAAACCCTACAAAATCTTTGAAATTTTCAGAATTTTTTGCAACAGAAATTACACTATAAATGTCATCATTCATAAATAATAACATATCATCAACATATAATAAAATGAGAAACACTAGGAATGATTATATTTGTTGGTTTTAAATTTCCATTTATCTACTCTATTTCAATTTGTAAAGAAAAATATTTCATTGCAATAGTGAACAAATAAGGAGAAAGTGAGTTTTCTTGTCTAGTTCCCCTATTACTATGCATAAAACTACAAGGGGATCCATTTATGAGAATTGAATAAGTAGCAATATTGACGAATTCCTTTACTAAATTACAATTTTTTTTAATATGAAATCTCATTTGTAACATCGTATGTATTATAAAGTGTCTATTTATTTTATCAAAGGCTTTATGTAGGTCAATTTTGATGCACACTTTATTTGTGCATCTTTATTAAAGTTCCCAATTATTTCATGTGCTAATAAAGTATTTTCAACAATAAATCTACTTACTCTAAAGGCACTTTGATTTTCAAAAATTAAATATTTTAAAAAGATTTTTGTTCTATTACACAATATATTTGTTATGATTTTGTAAATAAAATTACAACAGACCATGGGCCTATAATCTCCTAAACCATTGAGACTTTTAGCTTTTGGAATAAGAGTAATAAAAGTGTGATTTAAATATTTCAATAGTTTTTCGGTCATGATAAATTTATTTATCGCATCAAATAAATTCAGTTTTATGTCCTGCCAATGTATTTTATAAAAATTAGCCCCAAACTCATCAAACCCTGGGCTTTTATCCGTGTTAGCGTTAAAAACTATATTTTTTATTTCCTCCAAACAAATAGGAGCAAGAAGAATTTCTTCAATATTTTCATTAAGTAAGAATTTGGTGGTAATATTTGGGAAATTCCGCTTGTATGAATCAAAATTATAATGACCGGTAAAATAGTTAATAGCTTTTCTCTCGATTTGCGAAACATTATTGATTATAGCCCCTTTATCATCTAGCAATTTTCTTATGCCATTTTGATATTTCATGTTGGACATATTTGCATGGAAAAATTTGCTAGCTTCATCCCCACTAGTAAGCCAGCCAATTTTGGTTTTGGTTTCATGTTGATTGCTAGCACATGCAATGCTTTAGTCAAGTTGTTTTGTATTTGGAAAAATTTATTAACCAGAGAGATTTGTCTGAGCTATCAAAATCAATTTTATTTTGTAAAGTCTCACATTCATTTCTGGTATGTTTAATATCACTTTTATTTTTGTTTTTATTCCAAGTTTTCAAGTTTTCTTTTGTATTTTTAAGAATTTTATTGAATTTATATTGAGCAGTACCTTAAGTAGCTATTGTTGTATTATTTTTCACTGTTTCTAAATATATTTTTTTCCAAAGTCCAGCCATTTACAAATCTGAATGGAGTACTTTTCTTAAAGTTATTTTTCTGTGAGAGAACAATCTGAATATGGATGCGGCGCATTGGAAAGGAGGCTTGAGTTCTGTTAAAAAGACCCAGGTTTGATTCCTACCATGCGCTTCCCTATCCTATATAAATTTACCAGGGGTATGGGGCTTGGATAAGCGAACAGGTTTACTATACCTTTACCGGCCCGCTTGGTTCTCCTGAGTTTTCAAAAAAAAACATTGGAAATCAATAAAACTGTTTGCAAACTTTTGATTGATTAGTACTCTGTCCAATTTACAGTTAATATTTATATATTCACTGGATTTCCATGTGAATTTATTTCTCATTATAATGGGTTCGATCAACCCTGTTTTTAAAATAAAATTATTGAGGATTTCTAATTTTTTAAAAGAGATTGGTATTCCTCCCTTTTTTTAAAGGAGTGTAAAACTGTATTAAAATCTCCAATAATTATCCAAGGTTTAGTCATATTTTTATTTAATTTCTTTAAATGATTCCAAAGAAAATTTCTTTCTTTTTCACTATTGGAGGCATATACGAATGTAGTTTTTAAATGAAATCTTTCTTTATTTATAAATTTACATTGAATATATTGCAAACTTTTAAAATGTTGATTTAAATGCCAAATATTAGGATCCCATAAAATCATAATTCTCTCATTCCACCCATAAGATTATTATTTATAATACTTCAATTATTCAAGGATCTAGACTAGTATTCTTTTATTTTAGAGTTATCAAGTTTATGGTAAAGAATACCTATTATGTTTGGTTTGTTAGTAAACAGTAAATTAGCTAGATCCAATTTTCTTTCTGGAGAGTTTAATCCAAGGTTCAAATTTTCCCTTTCCGTTCCGGTCATCAACAGATTTTCGAATTTCGGTTTCATTTCGGAAATTTCAGAATTCCCGCTTTAGTTCTAGCATACGAATTCCAGTATTTTTTATATAATAACCTGTTAATTTATATAATTTTTGCATATAAATAGTTTGAATGGGTTTGGATAATTTTTTTTTCTGTCACCCCATTTTATACAAATTAAACAAAATTAAACTTTATGTAAACTTATACAAACCATTTTATAATAATTCAGTAATATAAACCAATAATATACCATTTTATAATAATAAATTTCATAGAAATAAACCATTTTATTTTACATTTGCTAATATACATCAGTTTTTGTTATCAACCCATAATTCGTGAATAATCAATAGTGCCCAGAACTTTAGAAACCCAATCCAAGAAATAAAATTATTAATTAAGACTCGATTGCTACATTAGTCAAACAATCTCGCTTCCTCCATCTGAAACCCAAATCAACAAACAAAGAAAACTATCGTCTCTTTCCATGATGCTACATCGCTTTCTCTTTCGAGGTTGATGTTGCTTCTCTTACTCATGGGTATATTTATCAACACAAATTGTCTATTTTTTTTATTGCAATGCTCAGAACATGTTTCTAGGAAAATTCCGGCCTGGCCACCATCGGAACTGGGTTGGATAGGCCTAAATTCCGCTGTGCCGAGCGAAATCTTGAAACGTGGTTTAATCCTCTAACATTCCAAGCAATGATCGACATTATAAATAAAATATGGCTTTAAAAGATACTAATGGGATATCTCTGACAGCTACAAAGAAAATAACGGTTTGCTAGCTTTCGGAATCTCAGAATTCTTACTAAATCGTTTTGAAACAAAAGAATCACAGGATTGAGAATGTCCATAGAAGGATCCATACTGTCTTAAATACAGGGCCGGCTCTATAGCATGGGCTGCCCTAGGCAAAGGGTAAAAAAAGGTGGATGTGGGGGGAAATTATCAGCAGTAGGGATCGAACCAATAACCTCGCTTCCTCCATCTGAAACCCAAATCAACAAACAAAGAAAACTATCGTCTCTTTCCATGATGCTACATCGCTTTCTCTTTCGAGGTTGATGTTGCTTCTCTTACTCATGGGTATATTTATCAACACAAATTGTCTATTTTTTTTTATTGCAATGCTCAGAACATGTTTCTAGGAAAATTCCGGCCTGGCCACCATCGGAACTGGGTTGGATAGGCCTAAATTCCGCCGTGCCGAGCGAAATCTTGAATCGTGGTTTAATCCTCTAACATTCCAAGCAATGATCGACATTATAAATAAAATATGGCTTTAAAAGATACTAATGGGATATCTCTGACAGCTACAAAGAAAATAACGGTTTGCTAGCTTTCGGAATCTCAGAATTCTTACTAAATCGTTTTGAAACAAAAGAATCGCAGGATTGAGAATGTCCATAGAAGGATCCATATTGTCTTAAATACAGGGCCGGCTCTATAGCATGGGCTGCCCTAGGCAAAGGATAAAAAAAGGTGGATGTGGGGGAAAATTATCAGCAGTAGGGATCAAACCAATAACCTCAAGCATGAGGTCCAAGTGTACAACCATCCAAGCTATTGAACCTTTGCAAATTGAAAGTCATCAACGCATATTTGTTCACAACTTAATATTCACATGTACCATGCTTTTCTTCCATCGTTGCCCCCTTTGGGGGGGTTGCCCTAGGCGACGGCCTGCTCCGCCTAGCCCTGGAGCCGGCCCTGCTTAAATACTGGGAAAGAAACTCGCCATCCTACCTGCTTTACATTGAAGTTTAACCAAGGAAAAATCAAAGAAGCAAAGAAGGCTGCATATAGAAATTATTCAACGGCCAACCTAATTCTTTATGATTTTAGACTCGTTCAAACAAGACAAAGACGAATAGCACTACGTAGTATAAAAACAAGAGGAAGCGGGTTGATTAAATCCTTTGTTTCCAACTTGATTCCTCTTCTGTCTGTTTAAATCTACATGTAGAAACACTTACACCAGATGTCCCCAGAGATAAGGGATGCCTTAGACGACTGAATTATTGACTTTAATAGTTTTTTAATGTGTTTTAAACGCCTAGTTCTTAAATCTTGACCCAGTGGTGCGTACATAAGCCAGTCAATTGAATTTCAAACATAACATCCAAGTAAATAAGAAACCGGTGGTAATGAAGGTTGTAGCGTCATTCACTATCTGCATTCTCTTCTCTCTTTTGGCTGGCAGTACTGTCATCCAACCTCCTTTAACATGGAAAAATGATCTCAGCCTCAAGTGCATAAACTTCGATAAACAAGTGCATATTACTCTGTATGAAAAAAAATATTCCAGAAATATCTCATGCATCAATTAGTGATCCCCCTTATGTCGTATGCGGCTTCTTTTACAACCAGCTACACCATTGTGATTCAGCCTGGTTTTTCATTGTCATGCTCACGTCTTCTTCGACCTACGTTGTATGGTCAGCCAATGCTGATCGTCCAGTTGGAGAGAATGCCACGGTTGTTTTCCCTGAAGATGGAAACTTGGTTCTTAGAGATTCAGACGGTACTCTTATTTGGTCCGCCAACACTCAAAACAAGTCCGCGGTTCAGTTGAAGCTAAGTATTCTAGGAAGACTTCAGCTTTTGGATTCTAAAAATGTACCAGTTTGGGATTCCTATGACTACCCTACTGACACATGGCTTCTTGGCCAGACGTTGAGAATTGAGCAGCAACTCTGGTCGAAAACCTCAGAAACAAACTTGTCTAAAGGTCAGTTTTTTCTACGTATTGCTCGTAATGGATTGAAGGCTTATGTGAATTCGGACCCTACACAAGATTACCTACCCAAATGATTCATGCTATTTTACGATATCCAAATGAGTTAGAAGTTTCAAAATGACAACGATAATTCTGTTTACAATAAGACTACATTTATAAAATACAAAAAGATTTCAGAAAAGAACCGATAAGAGAATTTATGTATGGAATACTAGGGGATTTAAAGTTAGGATGATGTTGATAATTGGATAAATGTGTGTGTAAAATAGATAACAAACATGTTTAAAATGCATATTATTATGCACATGGAAAGGTCGACCTAATAATGTTAGGCCCTAATAAAAATTGAATAACCTAATATTAGTTATCATATTATTGTTGTCGTTATATCTAGGTTATGCATTTTCTTTGTAGAATTTTACCTCTATGTAATTTCTTATTTGGGGAATTTCAAGGTTAATTATTACATTAGCTACGGAGACTAATTTTTAATATATCATATTTACCTACATTTTAAACTTGTTGTTGATCAATATTATTGCAAGCAGCATTCGGATGATGATGTATTGAATAGTTTGTTAAATATATTATATAATGACTGAAGTTGGGGCGAAAGATATGTTGGAATTGATGGGTAGAAATAATAATAAAACAAAATGATAGGGGGTAGTGTCATGGACCAGACCATCTTCTTGAAAGCAAAATTTAACATGACTTTGAGGCAATTGATAATCGTCGTCCACTTTTCAAGGCTAACACAAACAATTTTTCAAAATTATATACTCAAGGTTGAAGAATTTGAAGATTCGCAGAAGGCTAATTTTATTTATACACCGTTAATTTCTTAACATACACAAAAAATATAATAAACTAGCACAAACCAAAAACTACTTAACATACAGCATAACTTTTACAAAATTGCCATTTTTTACATCTTGATCATCTTCCCTCTTTAAACCTTAAAACTCAATTTACACAAAACTAGGAATTCTAGCAATAATTTAGTTAAAAATTAAAATAATAAACTTTGATTTGTGGCACTAATATAGTAAATTACTTAATTGTTTTTTAAAAATTCTTAATTTCATCAAAATCAGCTCTAATTTTAGAAGAATTTCTTTTTACACTTTTGAGTTAAGAATAGTTAGCTGTGAATGTTGTCTTAATTTATATTTTAGGTTTCATTAACTTCATCAAAACTGAATACATGTAATCAAATATCATAAATTTTAATGTTTTAATTAGATGAGTTATAAGAAAATGACTAAAACACAATTAAAAAGGAGGGTAACTTAGTCATAGATTTTCTTAATAAAATAATAGTGTTTGTTAGGTGATTTTTGGTGTATGAATATAATTTGCCTTCGCAGAATTCATTGTTCGAGGTTTTTATTTGAAAGATGACTTTATTTTAGAGAAATATGTGAAGAGAAAGAAATGAATACTTGATTTTATTTACTATATAAAAGAGGGGAGGGAAAAAGAGAGATTGTGAATGTAGATTTTTTTCTGTGTCTCTTTCACAAATAAATTGATATCAATAAATAAACATTAAAGAAATAGAATATGATTGATCATTGACACATAATAAAAAAGGTTTGGTATATTGAAAGACTTTGAGTTTTATTGTAGTTATCCAACGATCCCTTGTTGGATCAAGTGCAATGGGCATTAGGGAAAAATGAGCAAAATTCAAAAAAATCCTTTATAAATACATTATAATAAAATTAAGGATGTGCCATAGGAAAAGTTATGTAATAGTCACGTAATCCTAATTCTATAACGATCTTTGTTACTACCAAATTGCCTTTCAGCCTTGTCGAAACCTAAATAAGTAGAAGACAAAGAAGGATAAGAGATAATAGCTCCAGCAACATCTTTCAAAGAAGTCGAAGGAATGCTACAGCCAAAAGCCAAAAGTATTACAACCATTCGAAGGGGTCGAAAGGGTCAGAAGCACCCTTCCGCTTCTGTGGTTCCCTTTCAAAGCAGGTGCTTCCGCATGCATAAAGGCCTTTCGAATGAGTTGAAGAAGCACCTTTCGAAGACAATGGAAAACAACCTTTCATATGCGCGTCAAACTTTTCGAAACCAAAGGTTTCGCCTTCATTCAAACTACTCAAACAGATGTCTTGATCAGAGTAACCCTTTCGAAAGCAGAATCAAGCCTTTCGAATCGATCGAAGCCTTTAATATCTAGGAAGGTTCCGCATCAGTTTGCAAGCATACATTCGGAAGCTAACTGTCGCGTCAAAACCATTAACACTTCAACAACTTCGAAGCTACAGGAAACTACCCAGCGACAGAGTCGAAAGCTCGTACCTTTGCTTCTTATGACAAAAAGCAACACAAAGAGAAAATGCGCAACCATCCATTTCGACGAAGACAGAAGCGTTCAGGCCCATTTGAAAGCATTGCAGGGGAAAGCACAAGTGTTAAAGGACTCGGAAGGTATCTGAAACCACCTTTCGACAAGGTCGAAAGGTGCCAACATGCATCTATAAATAAGACCTAAGGGGTCTGGTTTTAGGGATCCGAATTCATTCACTCTATACTTGTATTTTCTTTACTTTGCAAATTTGTAAACCCTAATTTGTAAATCAAATTGGGGGAAATTGATCTGCATAGACTTCGTTGAATTTATAAAGGAAAGATTACAATATTTTGGATTTTACAACCGTTTGAAGGCTTTCGTTGGATGAAATTGTGTTTTACAGGCATCAACCTCATAGAAAGGTAACCTCTGAGTGGATCGAAACCCCTGCTTTTCCAAATAATCCAAGCCCTTAACTCCAAACCACCATTCACCAAATACTCACCTTTTAGTGAGTCAAAACCTTAAACCTAGCTATACCTTAGATTTTAGAATCAAACCCAAGTCACTTAAAATCTAGCTTTTGGCAAGGTCAAAACCCATCCAGACAAACCTTACCCTTGAGTCCTTAGATCCATCCTTTAGCGTTCCGCAAGTTTTTCGAAAGGAAGGTTTCGAAGGGATAATCAAACTACTTCAACAGACTCGAAAGACCAGAAAGAAGGGAATAAAAGTGATTCGACTGGGTCGAAAGGTCAATAAGGGAAAGTTATCACAATAAAAACCTATTCAAAAAGGGTGAATCAAAGAAAGAACTAACGTTATAACTTCTCCTACTTAACCAAGAGAGACTTCGAAAGACTAACCATTTTCCCTAACTCTACTTTTGGGGTGTTGACAAGTTTTCTTGTTAACATTTTGGCACTAGAAGAAGGACTCAAACCTCTGATCTTGTTAAACATCCAACACCATTTTCCTCTAACCCAATTTTGTTTCAAGCTTACCTATTTTAGACTTTACTTCATCATGATTGGCAAAATCAAAAGGTACGAGCAAGGTTCCTCGGAGCCACATCTACTCCCATGAGACAACTAATGATTGGAATCTACAAGAAGAACAACTATTAAGAATGAAGGCTTTAAGGATCATAAGGAAAAAGAAAGTCGAAGCCTATGATCCACTTAAATGGAGTTTAAATCCTTTTCATATTGGTCCCACCCCAATCTTTGCTTTAGGAGAAAAGAAAAATGGGAGTGACAACTTGTTTTATCAAACGAGGAAAACAATTCAACAATATATCAAAGGCACAATCTTTAAAGAAGGAATAATGGCTGATTACAACGCCTTTGCACACAAATGAGATCAAGTAACAAGTGGAACACTACCTACACTGGAACTACAAAAAGTTTTAAAGAGAAAACTAGTTGACAAAGGGGTAACTCTAGAGCCATGTAATAATAGATCTAGAAATCATCCTCGAGAAATAAGCTTCAAGTTAAGACTTCCAAAAGAATGCAACTTAACAACATCTATTGAGAATGTCTACTTGTTAACCAAGGATGAGCTCAACTATTGGCCATCACAAAAGAAGAAACCAAAATATGAAAGGAATTTGGGAGGATCCTACTACCATTACCATATGATGAATGGTCATGAAACTAAACACTGCAGAGCCTTGGAAGGGATGATAATCAACTTTTTCCGTCAAGGCAAAATCAATGAGTTTGTAAAGAGATCATGAATGAAGTCAATAAAGAACAACTTCACTAAGAAAAATCTACATGGTTGGAAGTGAAATACTCCTTTTATTTGGACATTACCTTAAAACGGTCAAAGCCTCTGTCCGCGCCGAGATGGCCAAGGCAGAGCACCTCCTAGAGGGAGGATTGTAAGCATTTATTCGTGCCACGCTATGGCCAGGTTAAAGCATCGACAAGCCTTTGTTCGCGCCACGCTATGACCAGGGCAGAGCACCTCCTGGAGGGAGAGGTGTAAGCCTTTATCCACGTCATGCTATGGCCAGGTTAAAGCATCAACAAGCCTCTGTCTGCGCCACGCTATGGCCAGGGCAGAGCACCTCTTGGAGGGAGGAGTGTAAGCCTTTATCTGCGCCACGCTATGGCCAGGTTAAAGCATCGACAAGCCCTTGGCCGCGCCACGCTATGGCCTGGTCAAGGCGCCTCTTGGAGGGAGGTTGGGTAAGTCCTTGGTTAGATCTTGAGAATAAGCTAACCAAGAGCACTAGACAAACAATGGACTAAGACGTCCAAGCCCAAGAAGTGACACATCAAACATCGGACTTAGATGTCCAAGCCCTAGAAGCGGCATATCAAATGGTGGACTAAGACGCCCAAGCTCAAGAAGCAGCTAATCAAACCGCAACTACATACAAAACCTAAAGGGTTTACACATGTCAAAGAAGTCAAAACCTAAAGGGGTGGAATAGAATTCCACTTATTAATACCTGAATCTGGGTTACGGGTTTCTCATTTCTAAAATTCATCTGTTAATACCCAAATCCGGGTTTTGAAACTATTACCGGAGTTCACTTATTAATTCCCTAATCCGGGCTTGAGATTTCTATTACGAAGATAATTAATATGGATTTCTGATTATCCACCACCAACGCCCGAATCTGGGTCTATGACTTCTATTAAGAAGATTATTATCACGAATTTCTGGTTAGCATCCACTAATACCCTAATCCGGGTTTCAAACTTCCTAACTTTTGAATTTCATTTATTAATGCTTGAATCTGGGTCATTAGATTATGCTACAAATTTTCAAACAATGATTTATGGGCTTCTATTACATGATTATTATTAACTTTTTGTTAGCTATCTCCAGAGGATGATTTTCTAAAGCATTTATGTCCTTGGTTGAGGCAATGGCTTTCTACCATCAAACTTTAGATATTCCAGTAATATGTTTAAAGTTGGATTCTTAGTTATCTCTCATATTACCGAAGATGGGTTTCGAAACATTTCATCAAGAATGATTATTTTCTCACTTATCATCATATGTTGACATAATGATTTATTAATCTCCATGAATGATGTGGATAAACTTTTGTATATATTTCAAGCTATAATATATTTATTGTTTACTTTGTGCTTTTCAAGGATTGAAAAGTCCAGCGAATACAGGAATTATGGAACAAGTTATCAAAGAGATGATTCAAAAACAAAATTACAGGAAAGGATAACTAACCAGGTGACATTTACCAAATTTTCATAACTTACATAATTTATGAAATTATTTACAAATGTACAGAACAAGTATAAACATTTCATAAATATAAATCGTTCACAGATCTTAAATGGCTTTATTTAGATTCTCAGTAAATAAAGGATCCACGATGTGATGAATAGCAATGGGAAGAACCTCTTTAAGTTTCCTCTCTTTCTTTCTCATCTTGTATTCACCATCAATAGTCTCGATGTTGGTCTTTAAAGCATGGTTAAAGGCTTTGTTCGCACCTTTAAGGGTTTTATTTTCCCTTTCCAAATCAGCGATATGCTTTCGAAGAAGATACCTCTCGCGTTCAAGCTTTTGGATTTTAGCAGCATACTCATTTATGTGCTATGAGTATCTCATCTTCTATTGCTCATCAAAATACTTCATCATTTCGAATTTGACTTTCCCGCACCACTCTCCCACTACCTTCTCGTCTAAGCTAGGAGGAGGATTAGTCGTAGTGGGGAACTTCTAGGCATCAAGGGAAGTAGACCTCGTAGATTTTGCAGCAGATGAAATAGCAAGAGAAACTGGTAAATCAATGCTTGAGATATTATTCCCCATAATGAATTCTAAGCATTGAGCTTGACTATCCTTTAATTTCATCTCCAAATCGCTTATTTGTTGGAAGAGTTTCGATATTTTATAATCAAAGTCAATTGAAGGATTTGACTTAACTTGACGCTTCAATGTGAAAATCGCTTCATTTTTGCTCTTAACATCTGCTTCTAAATTGGCAATCTGATTGTTGAGATTTTTGATAATTGTTTTCTAAAGTGAAAATATTCAATGCCATTTTAATGCTTCTGTGTTATCTTGAAAATGAGCAGATAATGTATCATCAAGAAGTTTTTTCTTCTCAATATCTGTTAACAACCTATCTTTAATGTTGATAAAGCGTGATGTTGAATCTAATGAGAGTGGAGTTGCAGATAGTTGTATCTCCTATTTAAACAAACAAAGAAAAAGAAAATAAAGACAAGACTTGAGTAATCCAACTCTTTATTATAACGATAGAAAATTATGACTTAAGTAAAAATGAAATTAAAAAGTACAATTAGACATTTGTTTTAAACCTAAAGTTGGGAAATTGCATTTCTAACTTTATTCAATGAATTAGCAGAAAGAATAACCGTTGAATCAAAAGGAACACTAAGTCCTTCCAAAGTAATTACTAGAGGATATTTGCTATAGTCCCATTCCTCGGTAGGAGGACTATCACGACCACATATTAATTTGGCATGATAAGTCCAGATTCCTTTAAGTAGCTTTTCTTTTTCTTCACCGAGAAAATCGAAACAGAGTCGAGGATGTTCCGTATAAAGTTTTTGCAAATCTCTAAGAAAACAATATCTGGCTAGTTTTGAAGATTTTAAAATTATTTCCTTTTCGAGATAATCTCTTCTTAGTTTAACATACCAGCTTAGATAATCTCTAGAGACATAATTGCCCGAGGGACATTCACTCTGCGATAACATAATGAAATACAGCTAAGTATAAAAGGAAAACTAAAACGAACATTCAAAAATCAATATTATTACATAATTACGACTATTCATCTAGTTCATACAAAATCGACTTTGTAAATAATTCCTAAACAAACTTGTCCTTATAGCATTTGAGTTTATCTGAAGGAAAATCTTGGGGAATTGATTTGACTCGTAGCAAGTTCCAACATGCTTCGGGACGCGGGTCAGATCCAAATTCGTCCAAGTATCTCTTGTGTAGACGTCTAAGTAGACCCCCCCACTAAAGTCACCTAAATATGAGAAATCTACAGTTGGGATTCTACAATAGGCTTTGTATAGGAAATCTACCAAAATATTTCTCTCCTCAATCAACATCCAGAAGAGTGTGATCAACTCCCGATTATCTTTAAAAAGACCATCATATCGGAGGCACGCTCTTCTCAATTGTGGGGCAGCTTCTTAATGTTTGAAGGATGCTAATACTGCCACACTCTTGTTAAGCCTATGATATTTATCCGAAAGAATGTTGTGTTCTTTCAGCTGTTTATCTAACTCCCTATACAACCTATTTATTTCCACTTGTTTTCTTTCAAGCTTGGTTTTATAGGGGTGAACGGGTTTCCTCATTATCTAAAATAAAGGATTTAAAACTATTACTATCTTTGAAGTGAAAGCTGTTTAAACAAAGAATCCCATACCAGAGAAACATGAATTGACGTTTGAGAAACCTGTTCTTTCTCTCTTGATTCTTCAACATTAATATAAGCAGGATCCTCTTGAGAGTTTGAAGGCGCAGGGGGTTCAGGTGGGCTAGCTTCATAAGAAGATGGATCAGGATTGACTTTTTCAGAAGTTCTCTTGCTATCATCTCCATCTTTCTCAGAAGTATCAACGTGGCCACTCCTATTGCCACTTGAACCCAAGCCCCCATAAATGATGTCATCATCATTGTCATCTTCATAATCATGATCATTATCATCATCATCGTTGCCGCCCTCTCCTTTAGCAACTTCATCTTTGTCACCTTCCTCTTTTGAGTCAGATTCTATTTTGAAGGAAGGGACTTCAAAAGATAGAATTTTGGAGGTTTCGATCTCCTCTCTCTCCACAACTTCAACCCCTTGCTCCATCTTTTTTATTTTTTCCATGACCCTATCGACAAGAGCAGGGTCGAGTAAGGGGAAGCTCAATTCAGGGCACTTATCGATGTTGTCATCATAGGCGAACATCATAGCATCTTCAAAAGAATTCATGATGATATCCTCAAGAGAAGTATCGAGAAATTGAGACACACGCCGCTTTGCATCAGAAATGGTGTCGATGGATAACTTTTAGAAACCTTTATTTTTATTCAGCTTTTCCTCTAACGAAGATTGTTTAGCCACCATTTGATTCTTTTCCTTCACAGACTCTTTTAAAGTCATTTCCAATGCTAAATTTTCATTAGCAAGGAGTTGACGAGCCTTCCTCTCTTTGAAAATAGCATATTCTGACTGAGAAAGAGAAGCTTTTAGTCTCTCTAATTCCATTATGTCTTCTTTCATATCCGTGGACAAGGAAGAGACTCGACTATTTAAGTTTGAAACCTCTTCTCGAAGTCTCGATGTATCTGCATAAAATTTTGATGCACCATCTTGCAAGGAGAACCAGCTCTTGGAAATCTGAAAGGAAAGTTCAACATAAGTCAAAAAATTGAGGACAGACAATAATAATAAGGTTAAAAGATATCAAGCCTACCGGAAGTTGTTTTTTAATTAGAGAGCGACGATGATCCATTAAGTTAGGATTGGAGGAAGGCGGCAAAATTGAAGCAAAAGATGAAGAGATTAAGATAGATTGGACCATCTTTTCAAAGTCCCTCGAAGGCATAGGAGATGACGGTCCAGAACGATTCAGCTCTTGAGAAGGGGTCGAAGTCCCCAAATCTTTTTGCATTTGCTCAATCACATTTGGAGAGCCGGAGGGCGATGCAAGAGAGTGGGTCAATTTTTGAAGGAGTCTTCTTAGATGGATTAAGAGGAGCTTCGATGATAGGACTCTCCGAAGATTTGTCAATATCAACAAACTCCCCTTCTTCCAGTGGTGGAGAATTGGGAACTTCGACAATTTTAGCTTTCTTTGGAGATGGTTCCACCACAGTCGTTTTACCTAATTTTCTTTTGGTGGCCATCTTCGATCTAGAAATAGCTTGGGAAAAAGATGGCGTACGAGAAGTTGAAGTAGGAAAACTCGGATCACTTGAAGGTTGTTCAACCTAAGGAGCAGCTGTAGAAAATTCAAACAAGTTATGAGTCAGTAAAGTGATTTGAAAAATAATACAGCATTAAACTACAAGTACAGCATTTAAACTTACCAGAGTGGTTAAGATGGATTGGTGACATTAAGGAGAATTTTTTTGAATCTCCTAGGGAAAGGAAGCGCTTACTCCGAGATGTATGATGGAATAGAGGAGGTTGGCCAAGTATCCTCTAACTAGCTGGAAAGAGGGAATGCTTTTGTAAATTCATAGGATTCAAAAAGTTAGCATGTTCTCAATCTTACTCGAAGCGGCAATCGACAACTCCACTGTTTTCTTATCTTCTTTTTTAAGCACTTTAGCAGAAGCGCCTAGCAAAGAAGCATAGATTAGCAAAGGAAAATAACTAAATGGAAAAATTAAGTCTAAGATTAACTTATGGGGAGAAGAGAGAACCCCACTAATTTTAGGAAAGCACTTGACAAAGAAAAACTGTGTCTCCAGTCCCTGAATTTATTTACCCCCTTAGATATTAGCTTCTTGGGAGGATTGGCTCTAAAGATTTGGTTGTTCAAGTTGCTAAGCTTAACTAACCAAACAAGATAATTCAGCACTTCTGCATTAAGAGAAGGAATGCCAGACTCTAAGGCCATGAGCTTCAAGGACAGAAGATACGTGTACACATTAGGTGATAGTGAATGGGAGCAACTCGAAGGTAGGTTATAAACTTGGATAAGAAGTCCGAAAAGGGAAGGAATCCTCCATGCTAGATATGGATTGATATGTAGGCAAAGAACCCTTCAATTGGGTTGTGAATGGTGTCGTTTTCAGAAGGAGGAATGGCTTCCACCCCAGTGATTCCAAAATCATTGAGAATCACATCCACCTCATCCTGGGTGGATATTAAGGAATGTTTAGAGGTAGCTTCAATCTTCTTGGGTGAACTCATGTCTGCTAGGTGAAATCATTTCAGTTAGAAATTATAGTATGTTAGTAAATTAACATTCTTTCAAAGATACTGAAAACCTATTACAAAATTTAGAGTGTCAAACAAAAACATGAAATTACATTTTATTGAAAGAATGTTAAAGTTAAAAAAATGAATGAGACTTATTGAGCTTTTGACATAGTCGAAAGAGAAAAATATAGTTAACTCCCAATAAGCACCCTTAAACAATGTCGAAAGCCCAAGTATGAAATTTTCTGAGCTTTCAACAGGGTCAAAAGGGAGGTCGGAAGTATACGACAACAAACACTTTTCAACAATGTTGAAGGCTCAATAGAAGTTTTGTTATTGAAAAAAGTAGTTGAGACTTGCACAACAAATTTAGTAAAATATAAGCTACAAGAATTCAATAAACAATTCGAAAGAACCTTTCGAAGGTGTCGAAAGCCATATACTTTGTTTTTCCAAGTGACTACGAATGTTGTCGCAACCTTACATGTCAATTAAGTCGAAAGGTTCTGAGTTTAAGTCATATTAATAAAAAAATAAAAAGGATTTAGGACGTTTCGACGATATTGGAAAAAGATAATGATCGAATCACAATTAGTTATAAAAGGTTTCGACAGAGTCGAAAGGAGAGCATGTTTTCGAAAGCATAATAACAACTAAATTTTAATCAATACAATAGGTTTCGACTGAGTCGAAACGTTTGACTTGATTCGCAACTTATACAAAGTACGTTTTCTTCAACCCAATTTATAAAATATATGCATCTTTAACTTGAACAAATTGTAAATAAGTACGTACTAAAGGTTGCGAAACCTATGAGACAAAGTTTATGCTTTTGAAAGTATGTACTAGGTAATTATTTGGTAAGACACATTAGCCGACCTCTTCGAAAGGTATTAGAATATACAAAAATACAAAAGTGCATTAGAAGAGGTTAATTAAATAAGGTGCTGGGTTACCATTTGACCCCATCGAAAGGGGCTGAAAAAGCGAAACAAAAATTGCTGCCTTAATCCCTTTCGAAGGGGTAGAAAGGTAAAATTATAGCGCCAAATTTTGATTCGTACAGCTTCAAATTTCTAGGAGAAGTAGACAGATTTTGCCTTCTTCCCCAAATCTGATTTCAACCCATAAATTCAAAAATCAATAAGCAAATGAATTTGATCGCGAATTTACCATTTATACTCATAAAATCTTTGAGATGAAGATTCGAATTCTTTAAAAATAATAATTACAGTAAGATTCGAATCAGGTAGGTTTAGAATGAAAAATAATAGAAAAACAAATCAAATCAAGTTATGAAAGTAAATTATAGAATTCTCTCTGGCAGATAAAAACTTAAACGATTTCAAATGAATCAAAACAGTGGTTTAAATTTGAAATGTAAAGGTTTCAGAAATCGAAATTCACTGTGAAATGAAAATATCAAAAAGAAAGATAATAGAAACTTACTTTAGATCTGAAATTTTTGATTGTTGGGGATGAAGATTATTTTAGGGTTTAAAAACTTTAATGTCTGCTCGAAGTTTGTTTTGGTTACAGATGAATGAAAGAGGAGAAGAGAACGTGGTTTATGAGAAATGTCAGCAAAGACGGCAAACCGCTCGATCAAATTTAAATGAACGGCCAAGATTTACTCTGGAATATGAAAAGGCGCGAAACATTGAGGGTTCTGAAATGATTGACTTAGAGAGTCAAGGGCATGCCTTCACGAGGGGGGGGGCAAATGTTACTACCAAATTCCATTTCGACCTTACCGAAACCTGAATGAGTAGAAGACAAAGAGAATAAGAGATAATAGCTCCAATGATGTGCACGTAAATGTGCATATTTTTACAACCATATTTAATCTATTTAAATTAAATAAATGATCATATTGAGTATTTTAACTTGTTTAAACCAAAATTCAAATTATTTGAAATTGTCACATATTTATCTTCATATAGGGGCAAAATGGTCATTTTTATGCATTTATTAAATTGTGAAAGTTTACTTGGAATTTTCTATGTTGTTTTGTAGGAAATTTGGTGAATTTTACAAGTGGTTACATGATGATATATGCATGCACAAGAGTGAAGAGAACAAATGAAGATGGAAATAATTCAAAGTGAAGATAATGGAGGACCCCACCTACCCACCTACCTTAATATACAAATTAGAGGCTAATGCACATGCTTATGGAATTAATGGCTTCATGTACACTTAAATGATGATTAGTAGAAGCTAATGATTACTTGGCCTCCATACTTTCTCAAGGGTATTTTGGGCATTCCACAAAAATATGAATTAGGGTTTAACACATATATAAGTACCCCTTATGTTTCATGTAACTCTCTCCCTTAGTCTCTCTTTTAGGCTCTCTTCTCTTAGTCTCTTCTCTTAGGAAAATAAAAAGAAAGCTCTCTTTCTTTTCATGGCTACTTAGCCATTTCTTCTCTTATGTAATTCCTTTTTTTATGCAATGTAATTATTGTTTCCTTTAAATTACACGTTCATTTCCTTTCATGCTATTAGTGTAGATTTTCTTTTATGCAATTAGAATAGTTTTCTTTCATTTAGCTTTCATTTTGCTTTCTTTTTGCTTTCATGTTGCAAGCTACATTTGTTAATCAAATGACAAATATGAGAGGCTAAACCCCTTCAATTTAGGGGTAATGAAGCTCTCTAATTATGCAGCTTCAACTATTTGTTAATTCATGCTCTCTTTTTGTGCTTAATGATGATGATAGAAATGGTTTACTAGTTATTTTTGCTTTGAATTTGATAGCCTATATTGTTGACATCAAATAGGCTATGCTTAAACAATCACTAACACTAATTGCCTCTTCATCAAAATATGATTATGGCAAAAGAAAGTGATTTGAAATTAAAATTTGATGGTCTATATTTCTAATCAATAGTTAATAGACCATACTTAAAATAGATTTCATTTTCATTTCATTGTCAAATTTCATGAAAGTTAGTAAGTGGTTTAAGGGGTGTGTTATAGTTTGATGGCTTATGTTGGCTAATCAATAGCACAAATATGCCATACTTATGATAAACACATCAATTAAAGCACCAATGACCAAAAAAGAGAGATTATGATTTCATAAGTGTTGAACTACATGATCTAGAGAGTGGATTTATTCTCTAAATTGCCATTTAACTCTTATATTTGCATCTCTTTTCTTTTAGTTAGTTAGCTAATTTTCTAATTCTCTAGCTTAACTTTCACTTGACTTTGGTTTAATTTGATTGAATAGATTTTTTAAAAATCATCAATTCCCTACGGATCGACCCGTATTCACCACGTACTACAAGTGTACGCCGTGCGCTTGCGGTTATTTTTAATTTGAAATTTTTCGACGGTTTTCTAATCCGATAGAAAATCCGTCGTCGAACAAGTTTTTGGCGCCGTTGCGGGGATTTGATTTGATTTTAGTTTTCTATTCTTCGAATTAGTTTTCTTTTGATTTCATTGTGTGTTTTATTTTGTGTGTTGTTTGTAATTAACTAAAAAAAAGAAAAAAAAATTGTGTTTGGGTGTGATTTTTGTTTGCATTTTGATTGTGTTCTTGTTGTTTCTCTAGTTATTTTTGCATTTGCATATTGAAAAAAAAATTGCATTTGCATATACAATTTGTATTTACATTTTCAACTATATTTACATTTGTTGTCAAAACTGTTGCATAGACAAATTCACTTCTGCATACATTTACCACCTCATCTTGACCTCTCTATTACAAACATCCCCTCCCTATTGCCATTTCATGCCCATCCCTGTGCAACATTCAACCAACCATCACATCGCTGCAAACCTCCTCACCACTAATACACACCTCCTCACCACAAATACATCCTCATCCATCACTAACAACCTATGTTACCACCAATTCACTCATTCACATTGCTGTTAACTGCCTTCCACTTGACAGTGCAGCATTCCACTTGACTCAAACAGTCACTACAACAACAGTAACTATTCACTCGGCATCTCACTGCATCCACATATTCAAACAACCTCAAACTGCTCTGCTAAAACCATCGACCACAACCTTTTCATCAAACAATCCATTCAACATCACTACAGCCTACACACTATCACAACATATACAACAGCTTCCTACAACTACCACTTCTATCACCAAACACAAATTGCACAAACAAACCACACTGCATACCTGAAGCATCATCCACTTGCCTTCATCCATCTCGCTGCCTCGGCCGCATAACATCACCAATCATATCACTGCCAAAAACCCTATCATATCTCAGCATTTCACAACCATACCAGTCCATCATCATCCCACCACAACAACTTCAAACAGCTTCCATTACCACCTTCACACATTCATACAACTCCACCATATATCCCATATCTCATATCTCAAGGCAAATACATCACATATTCATATCTCATACAACTCCACCATATTCAGTGACATCATAACCACTTCTGCTCCATACTTCCAAAAACTGCACATATCTTCTCCTCCACAATACCATCAAATACCATCAACTACCGACCATACCACTTCCATCACTTTCACTTGCATACTGATCCTCTACCAAAACACTTCAATACTGACCTAGTTCCAAAACGATTACAACTGACCACATCCTCAAACAAATATCAAAACAGTTGCTACATCCATTTCCACACAATCATCACTCCATACCACTGAATCTTTGCTTCATCATATCAACAACTTCTGACCATCTATTAGTGACATTATCCCCTTGCCTACACACATACCAAACAAAACAACTCTCTGCCACTTACATCTCCCCTCTGTTCATACCCATACTCCTTGCAACGAAGCATACAGCCTCACTTCTGATAGTACAACTTGACCCAACCCCTGACTGCAACCGCGACAACGAACTTCCCAACCACAATTCAACTCGAGCGAATCCATCTCCCTGCTCCTCGATCCCCTCTATGACCACCAAGACCTGCCCAAACCCCCTTGCAATTCAGCACTCTCCCCTACAGTCTCAACACCCCTAGCCCAGTTCAGCAAGCAATCAAGCCACTGCGTGCACACAACCTCCCCAGAAAACCCTCTCGACAACAGCCACCTGCTTCTTCTCAACCACACACGACCTATCAATAGCCACGACCACGCTGACCAACCTTGACTCGTCACCAATACCCTCTAATTAACCTGCCTTCAATCCAACTTCGAACCCTAAATCGACTCACCTCGAATTCACCTCCACCAACTCACGCCAACCTGAAAGAAGCACGCCCAATTTCCAGTCGCTAATCCTCCAATCAAATCGCGACCTCTACCTAATTCCCAAATTTGCATTTCTGAATCGATATATTAATGGGTAGAGAATTCTATGAACTACGAATTTAAAGATGAATTCGAGTTGAACGAATGTGGAAAATGAATGTATGCTTTACGAATTTGGGAACGATTTTTTTTTGTTAGTTTGTGTGGTTGAACGAATTTCTTTTATCAATTAGAAGTGCGGGTCCTGGGCCTTCATTGTTTGGGCTTGGTAAAGATTTTATTTTGTTTCAAAACTTTTTAGTTTTCTTTTGTTAAAATCTCTCTTTGATTTGTTTTTTGTTCTTTGATTTAAAAAAAAAAACAAAACAAAAAAAAAAAACAAAAATTGTATATATATCAACTGTTTCTTTTTGATTTCAACTGTTTTGACTTTCCATTTGTTTTAGTGTTCCTTCCTTGATAATTTTTTTTAAGTAAAACCTCACTTTTAAGTTTCCTTTTCAAAAAAAAAACAAAAAAAAATTTGTATATATCTTGTTTTAAATTCCAGGTTGCCAAAGCAGATTGGAAAAGTTGCTTGCTTCGCTCAACTGTTGCCCAAAAATAATTGCTTCGCTTTGCTTTATATAAAAAAACTGCTTGCTTGATATATCTATTGTTTTTATTTGCCTTGCATTGTATATATCTCTTGTTTTTATTTTAGTTGCATTGTTGATTGCTTGCATTTGCATATATATATTTTTTTTAAAAATGAAAAATTAAAAAACAAAAAAATTACATTCGTAGTTGCATTGTTAATACACGTTTAAGTTCAGTTTTGCATTTCATCTTAGAATTTGATTAATAATAACGGTTAGACATCGATAACTCTTAATTGTATATTGACAAGTTGTCTTCTTTGAACAATTTAATTTCTTGGTGTCTAGGCTACGGCAGAGTAATAACCATTTATAAATATTACGGTGATTCGTAAATATTATAGTGGTTGTTTCTCTAAAGGTACTTAAACCTTCGGCTGCATTGCTACGGTGATTCGTGGTGCATCGATAAATCCTATCCTTTACCTAGCTGAGAACTACCTTGTTTATATAAGACAATGTGTGATTATACAATTTTGAGTTAACTTAGGATAAATCATTTGTAATTAACCACTACATTCATTTAGTTGCATTAGTTCATGCATATTTAAACAAAAAAAATATATTTCAAAATCCAAAACTAAAAAAAATTGTAAATATTCCTTTTCCTTTGAAATTTTTTATATCCTTTTTCTTTGAAATTTCAAAAATTTTTAAAAAAAATTAGAAAAACTAAAATAAATAAAAAATTATAAAACATTTGAAAAAAAAATGAATTTCCCTTTTGAAAAATAAATTTTATCTATAAATATTTTTTTCTTTATAAAAAAACATTCTTGAAAATGTTCGAGTTTCCCTACTTACGTGAATTTTACAATAGTTGTGAAAATCAATATAATGCATATAATTTCACTCCAAATTCGTATGGATATTTTAACAACAATTATTGTTTAAATGATTCAAATTTTGAACCACAAAATTTTCAAAATGATGACCAACCTTCAAATCTTGAAAATAACATTTCATCTTTACTTGAAATCTCTACACAAAAAAATCAAATGATAAATGATTTGTGTAATTCTTATTTGTGTGATAACTCAAATCAAAGTTTTCAAAACAATCAAAATTTGAATTCACTTCAAAATTCAAACGATTTCGAGTATAACCCATGCCGATTCAATTTGTATTCAAACAATTTCGAGTATAACTCAAATCAAAGAAGAATAAGAGATAATAGCTCCAACAACACCTTTTGAAGAAGTCGAAGGGATGCTACAGCCAAAGGGCAAAAGTATTACAACCTTTCGAAGGGGTCGAAAGGGTCAGAAGCACCCTTCTGCTTCAGTGATTCCCTTTCAAAGCAGGTGCTTTCGCATGCATAAAGGCCTTTCAAATGAGTTGAAGAAACACCTTTCGAAGACAATGGATAACAACCCTTTATATGTGCGCCAAACCTTTCGAAACCAAAGGTTTCGCCTTCATTCAAACTGCTCAGACATATGCCTTGACCAGAGCAACCCTTTCGAAAGCAGAATCAAACCTTTCGAACCGGTCGAAGCCTTTAATATACAGGGAAGGTTCCGCATCAATTCACAAGCATACATTCAGAAGCTAACTGCCGCGTTGGAACCATTAACACTTCAACAACTTCGAAACCACAGGAAACTACCAAACAACAAAGTCGAAAGCTCGTACCTTTGCTTCTTATGACAACAAAGCAACACAAAGAAAAAAGATGCAATCATCCCTTTCGAAGAAAATGGAAGCGTTCAAGCCCATTCGAAAGCATTGTAGGGTAAAGCGCAAGTGTCAAAGGAGTTGGAAGGTATCTGAAACCACCTTTCGACCAGGTCAAAAGGTTCCAACCCACATCTATAAATAAGACCCAAGGGGTCTGGTTTTAGAGATCTGAATTCATTCACTCTATACTTGTATTTTCATAACTTTCCAAAATTGTAAACCCTAATTTGTAAATCAAATTGGGGGAAATTGATCTGTATAGACTTCGTTGGATTATAAAGGAAAGATTACAATATTTTGGATTTTACAGCTGTTTGAAGGATTTTGTTGGATAAAACCGTGTTTTACAGGTATCGACCTCATCGAAAGGTACCCCCCAAGTGGATCGAAACCCCTGCTATTTAAAATAATCCAAGCCCTTAACTCTAGACCACCATTCACCAAACACTCACCTTTTAGTGAGTCGAAACCTTAAACCTAGCTAGTTTTACCTTAGATTTTAGAGTCAAACCCAAGTCACTTAAAAGTCTAGCTTTTGACAAGGTCGAAACCCATCCAGGCAAACCTTACCCTTGAGTCCTTAGATCCATCCTTTAGCGTTCCACAACTTTTTTGAAAGGAAGGTTCCGAAGGGATAATCAAACTACATCAACAGACTCGAAAGACCAGAAAGAAGGGAATAAAAGTGTTTCGACTGGGTCGAAAGGTCAATAAGGGAAAGTTATCACAATCAAAACCTATTCAAAAAGGGTGAATCAAAGGAAGAACTAACGTTATAACTTCTCCTACTTAACCAAGAGAGACTTCGAAAGACTATCCGTTTTCCCTAACTCTACTTGGGGTGTTGACAAGTTTTCTTGTTAACAATCTTGTTAAAATATGTTTTATGTTTTGTTTTCTACTATATATGTTTGTTATATTATGATATACATAGTGAGTTAATAAACATTGAACATGCATAATTAGAAAATCTTAGAAGTAGTGTTTTAGCGATTGTAGTTTTGAAATGTTCATCACCATATTTATTGAATGGATACAAACAAAACACAACTCCTTAAATGCTTCTGATTGAGAAGTATCGGGAAAAGGATATCGATATGTTTGTTGGGACTAGCATACATAATGCTCTCCATATAATGGACAGTGATTTACTCATGACCGTTGGAGGAACCAATAGACTACATACTTATGGGTGTTTGAAATGATCATAGAATGACTCAGTGAGAGTCTTTTACCGGAGAAGATCTCAGTGTAACGACATATCGTAGTCTTCTAACTTTAGAGTACTATCGATCTTGAGTATGTAGACTGTAGTTTGACTATAGTTAACCACATGGAATGGAGACCATGTTACGATCATAGTTAGTTCATGTTAAAATACTTGAAGTGAAACACTACTTAAGTGAGGATTTGTCTCCTTATTATAGAAAGTAATTACCACCGTAATTGGAAAGTTAAATAAAAGTCAAAGTCTATGGCCAGAGCAAATCGTTTGAACGATCAACGTTATTGGATTGAACCAAGTACTTTAGAATCGACCTATGAAATTAATAAGGATATTTGTTAGTCCGATTTTTAATAACACCAATGCCCAAGGACCGAAGGGAAAGTTTCGGTCGGTTGGTTTGATATTGGGGTTTTAGTAGGTTGGTTATTGAAGCTTTATGATTATCGCTAGAAGCTAAGTCAAATGCGGGAGCTAGTATCAATGGAGTGAGACTTATTGATTTATGCCGAGGGATGCTAAAGGTTAAGCCAAAAATAAAGAATATATAGTAGTAAAGAGACACTGAGATTTATTATGGTTCGGGCTAAACCCCTATGTCTACTTTGTCCATTCCTTCTTCAGAGTTCTATACCTAAATTGAAGGACTATTACAATATTGAGCAAGCCAAGTTCCCCATTTATAATTGAGTCAAATATAAGAGAGTACCATTTATTCTTAGTATTTGAATTATGCTACTGCCAAAAGATCCCTTCCATATTGGGATCTGTGCCTATATATAGCCATGTGGAGAAGATGCGGATTGATGACGTTACTTGCACTGTTGAGCTTAGATGCTAGATTGCTAACGCTTGGCAAAATCTAGCTTT
Source organism: Allium fistulosum (assembly GCA_030737815.1). Lineage (NCBI taxonomy): Eukaryota > Viridiplantae > Streptophyta > Magnoliopsida > Asparagales > Amaryllidaceae > Allium > Allium fistulosum. The sequence continues at coordinate 1,348,052,646 of CM060902.1, forward strand.
ATCTAAATATAGCATGCAGATTGATGATATTTACTTTGTGGATGCATTCTTTAGCTATATTTGGGATGTACACGTGATGGTTGAGATTTCATAGTATTATAATGCTACCGCAGTTCATTTAGGTTTATCTTATCTATCTTGAGGATTTATTCCTTCGAAATGCTGCTCCCTTCGGCTTTCAGTTCATTGTAATCTGTAATTATAAACAACAAAATAAGAAGTTATGTTATCTTGAACTTCAGGTTCATGCTTTTAGTCTTAGGTCTTTAGAAAGTAAACTAAGTTAACTATTAGTACTATAACCTCTTCGGTATGTAACCCTTTGGGCTTTATACTTTCAGGTCTAGGTCTTATAACCTTATCAAGATTACCTAAGGTTTCGAAGCTAGCAGTTAGACCATCCCATTCGGTTGTGCATCTTTGCTTTTAGGAATGAGCTATCTACAAAACCTTCGACCTTATGTATTTTATCTTAAAGTCCTTTGGCAAAATATGGTACAACACATGCCCTTCAAAATTCACTTTTGACGAAGGCAAAGTGAATATGAAGGTTTGGATTTTACTTCTTTTGCAAAAGGATGTTATAGCTGAGGGAATAGACATGTATGCCATGCATTAAATGTTGTTAACATATGGCATTGTTTGAGTTGTCCTTCTAAAAAGAGTCATTTTTTATGCAAGGACGATTTTCCTTCTACCATTGTAGATTTTGGAAAAGTAATCTACTTTATGTTAGGTCAAAATTTATGTTAACCCAAAATGCTCAGTCACAAAGAGTCAGTGATACTTGAGTAAGATTGATCACTTAGTCAAGTATGCTTGTATTGAGTTCATACAAAGTCATTATGCAAATAGGCATCTATTAAAGTCCTGGTTCATAAAGTCACAAATTCAATTTAACCTAACCGCCATTAAAGTAAAAATCTTAAGTTACTTTGTTATGCAAAAGATAAAATGAAAAATGAGAGAAAAAGAACAGTTTGAAATTCTCCCCTTCTTAGTAGGGGGTGTATGCATATTTATAGAGAATCTAGACCCCAAGATTCATGGCATGTGTCACTTGTAAGAAATGAACGATCATGATTTGCTGATGTGATACATGCTCGAAATGATATGTGGCACAATCCTCCTTTAACTTCTTCATGATGACATGGCATGTGTACAGCCAAGTAATGCTGCTTGGTTGGCTAGGGCATCAATTTTAGGTGTATTCTTCAACATTCGATAGCTTCAGCTATTAACATGCAATATCTTCTTCTTATATTAGCTTGTGATAGCTCTCCTTATCACCAAACTGCGATAACCCCCTTTTGTATCGACCTAAGATAGCTCTCATCAATATGTTTAACCACCCTTTTTATCAATTATGATAGCTCTCATCAACATGCGATAACCCTCCTTTTGTATCAACCTACGATAGCTCCTTCATTATCATCTTACGATAGCTCTTGCATTATCAACTTGTGACAGCTCCTTCGTTATTAACTTGTGACGGCTCCTTCTTTATCAACTTACGATAGCTCTTTTATTATCAATTTGCGATGGCTACTTTATCTTCAACGTTTAACAGCTACTCTGCCTTCAACTTGTGATAGCCCTTTCATTATCAACTTACGATAGCTTCTTCATTATCAAGTTACGATAGCTCCTTCATTATCAACCTACGATAGCTATTTTACCATCAACTTATGATAACCTTTATATGGTATGGTTCTCTACTTTTCCTTGATATCCAATGGTTTTGCCTATATTCGACTTTTTAAGAAAAATTTTAGGGCATAACACTTTCCCCCGTATAAGAAGTTCCTTCATTATCAACTTGTGTTAGCTCCTTCATTATCAACTTGCAATAGCTTCTTCTTATCAACACACAATAGCTATTTTACCTTCAACTTGCGATAACCTTTAATGTAGGGTAGTTCTTTACTTTGCCTTGATATCCAATAGCTTTTCCCATATTCGACTTTTTAAGAAAAAGGGTGTAACACTTACCCACTCCCTCCAATAAGAAGTTTTCATACACTTTAGCTTAAGTAAACTTATGTTCTTACTTTGCATTTTTCTCTTCTTGAATTTTGATTTCTTTTTGCTGCGCTTTTCATCATTGGTCGCTTGTGCACCCAGACTTATAATAAATTTTGACCTTAAAATTTTTGGTATATCATATGACTTCCATATAAACCGTTTTATTGAAAACATTTTTTCAAAACATAAGGATTTTGCAATCCCTTAATTTTTTTTCTTTAAAATACAAAAGATTCTTATCACTTGATTTGGAAATCCCTTTAAAGAGTCATTTTTCAAAGATTGAATTTTGAAAGTTCAAAAATATTTTTAAACCCTTTTGAAAATGGTTTTTATCAAAACTGATTCATTTTACCATAAGGTGGAAACTTCTTGTAATCTTGTGGAAAAATTCTTTATTCTTGGCGATGGGATGGAAGGCCTTTTGACCATCTCCCATAGATGGGTTCTTCGCCAGGCCCTACGATGGGACCAAAGGCTTAGTTGACCATCACTCTTTGGATGAGTGTTTCGGTCAGGCCTTACAGTAGGACCAAAAGGCTTTTTGATCATCTCCCCTGGATGAGTGCTTTGGTTGGGCCCAATGGTAGGACCAAAGGCTTAATTAACCATCACTCTTTGGATGGATGCTTTGGCCAGGCCTAGTGGTAGGACCAAAGGTTTTTTGACCATCTTCCTTTGATGGGTGCTTTGGTTAAGCCCAATGGTAGGACCAAAGGCTTAATCGACCATCATTATTTGGATGGGTGCTTCGGTCCGGCATGACAGCGGGACCGAAGGCTTTTTTATCATCTCCCTTGGTTGCGTTCTTTGGCCGAGCTTGACCGAAGGACTAAAAGCTTAACTGATCATCACTCTTTGGATGGGTGCTTTGGTTGGGCTTGATGGAGGGACGGAATGCTTTCTGACCATCTCCTTTAGATGAGTGCTTTAGCCGGGCACGACAGCTAGACCAAAGGATTAATCGTCCTCTTTTAGGTAAGAGGTGTGATTCTGCTCAATGAATCACGCTCGTAAGGTTAGGAGCTAAGTCAAGCATATTGCATCTTAGTCTAGAGGATATTATTAGGAAAGATTTCTTTGATAATCCACTTTATTCATCCAATGTTGTGAAATATGGTCTCAAATGTATGGAATTTCGTGTTCTTGCTATCACATTACCATCTGGTCTACTTAATCGGTAAGCTCTTGGAGGAATCACTTCATGAATGACTAATGATCCTTCCCAATTTGGCCCTAGTGGCCATCTACTAGATCTTTTGTGTTCTTCATTACTCTCCTTAGCACTATATCTCTTTTTTGAAGGCCCTTCTTTTTTACTTTTGAGTTGTAGTATTTGAAAATCCTTCGTTGATATTCAGTTATCCATAAGGCGGCTTGATCTCTTAATTGATTAATCAAATCAAGTGACTCTTTCCTTATCTCTTAGTTTGACTTGTAGGTGTATGCAATCCTTTGGCATGAAGGGACTTCAACCTCGACAAGTACCATATCTTCAAGTCCATACATTGAAGAATAAGGGGTATGCCTAGTAGCCGTTCTCATGGAGGTTTTATATGACCATAAGTTGAGGGGAGTTCTTCTACCAAATTTCCTTTTGCATTACCTTTTCGTTTCTTTAAAATATTATTTTTAGTCTAATTTGCTATTTCCAGAGTCCTATTAGCTTTTGGGTTAAGTACCAACGAATTTTTTTATATTATCCCATTTCTCTCGCAAAAGTGACTGAATTATGTGCTTTCAAATTGCCTTCCATTATCGAAAATGATCTTATTTGGGTGTCCGAATTGAATAACTGTATTTTTTATGACAAATTTCAAGACTTTTCCAACAGTGATATTTAGTAATGGTTCTTCTTCTACCCACTTAGTAAAGTAATCAATCGCTACTATTGCAAACTTTACTTCTCCTTTTGAGATAGGAAGAGATCCTATTAGGTTGATTCCCCATACATTAAAAGGCCATGGGCTTACGTAAGGAGTTAGCTCACTTGGAGGTAGTCATGGGATTCTAGAAAACTTTTTGCATTTATCACTTCATTTTATGTAGGTTAAAGCATCTTCAATCATATGGGGTTTATAACAACCTTGCCTCGTTATCTTTTTGCTAATTTTACTCCATTAGAGTAATTCTCATAAAATCCCTCATTGGCTTCTTTCAATAGTTTTCTTCTTATCTCTAGGGTAATGCATCGTAAATAAGGCACCGTGTATCCTTTCCTATATAATATATTGCTAATTATGGTGTACAAAGAGGCTTGGTATTTCACTTTCCACAACCCATTCCTTCCTTTGGGTGGTATTCCTTTTTCTAAGTACTCGGCTATAGGCGTCATCCAACTATTAGTATATTGATCCTTGCAAATGTTAATTCTCGTTCCTTCAGAAGTTTCTCTATGATGTTTATCTTTTTAAGGATCTTCTTTGTCATATTGCAATTTTTGAGCTTGTGAACGAGTTAAAACCAAAGCTTCACTACCTAGTTCTTCGTTTTCAAATTCAATGCTAGTATTTTGTTGGAACTCGATAAGGAAAATTTTGACTTTTGGCGCTCATCGTGAACTTGCCAATTTTGCTAGGAGTCTGCTTGTGCATTCTTTTCCCCTGCTATTTAATGGATGGAGAAACGTTTTAGCTGAACCAACATTTTGTGGATCTTCTTCACATATTGAGCTAATCGAGTATCTTTGATTTGATACACCTTTTGTAGTTGTTTTACCATCAATTGTGAACTATTAAATATCTCAATCCTTGGGATCTTTAGTTGTTAGGCTAAAGTCAACCCAGCTATCATAGCTTCATATTCAGCCACATTATTGATTGTTGAAAATCCTAACTTCATTGCGTAGTGTAATCTGTGCCCATTAGGTGTAATTATCACATAACCAGCTCCAACTCCTTGTTTATTTAAAGCACCATCAATAAATAACTGTCATTTCTGCTCAAGCTTCTTTTCTTTTTCCATTTGCTCTTCAATGGATCATGTACATTCACCTATAAAATTGTCCAAGGTCCGCCCCTTGAATGATACTCGGGGGTAAGTATTCAACGTCATACTGGCTTAATTCCATTTCCCATTCTATCAACCTTCCAAAAGTTTTGGGTTTGCTGAGTATTTGCTTTAATGGATAATTGTCAAAACTTTGATTGGATGCGCTTGGAAATAAGACCTTAACTTTCATGCTGATAGTACAAGGCAGTAGGCTAAGTTTTCTATAACTGGGTATCTGACTTCGTCATCCTTTAATCTCATGCTTGTATAATATACTAGGAATTGGATTTTATTTTCTTCCCATATTAGAACTGAACTATTCATATGTTCTGATACCTCCATGTATAAGAACAAATTTTCTTCTTCTATAGGGCTAGAAAGTGTTGGAGGCTTTTCCAATTGACCTTTGAGCTCCTGAAAGGCTTTTTGGCATTCTTTTGTCCATTCAAAGGTTCTTTGCTTTTTGGTTACATCAAAGAAGGGATGCATTTATCAGTTACTCTTAATATGAATTGGTTGAGTGGGACAACTCATCCATTTAGCCCAATTACTTCTTTTCTTGTCTTTGGTTCCATTATATCTCTAATTGCTTTGATCTAATCATGGTTGTCTTATATTGTCCATGCATTCATAATGTATCCCAAGAACTATCCAGATTGGATTCTGAAGGGACACTTTTGTGGATTTTGCTTAATCTTGGACTTCACTAACATATCATCCACATATACTTCCATGCTCTTCCCAATCCAATTTGACTTTTGAACATCCTATTCATCAATCGTTGCTAAGTGCCTCCTACTGTTAACAAGAAATCTTGTTAACACCTCCAAGAAAAGTTTTAGAAGTGAACAATCCCTTCGAAACCCCTTTCGAGTGAGACGAAAGGGTTTCTTTGCCTTCGAAGGGAACCCTTTCGAAAGTATTAATTCTACTATCATAAAAAGGGGTTCCTTTAAAAGTTATGACATGTCCCAAAGTATTCATACACCTTTCGAAGGAGTCCTCCCAAAGAGTTTGACTTTAATGATTACATGGTGAATCCCTTCGAAACCCCTTTCGAATGAGTCGAGAAGGTCCTTATACCTTCGAAGTGATCCATAACACAACATATATATCAAATAAAATGTGGACTTAATATGCTTTGGAATTTCATCTTGGATAAATGATGTAAGTCCAATTGACTTGATAATATTGACTTATCATCATCATGTCACTTTAGTATCGCATGGACTTTAGACGTGACGATAATTTGCTTCAAAATTAAGATATCCAAGCAAACTCCATGGCATTGCATATGCCAAATAAGGGTTAGGAACATAAGTGTGTATCATGTGCAATTGGTCATTAGACAAGCTACTGGCCGAGATGATTATCCTCATATTTGAAATCAATATTAGATCCATGCATCCTCTTCTTTTTATTTCTCAAGATTGGATTAAAAGTAATAGAATTTTCCCCAATTTGATCTAGGGTTACAAGAATTGATTTGGTTAAGAAATGAAAAGGAAATTCAAGAATTGGTCTCGAACTTGAACCCCTAGGGTCATATTTATAGATGTGGATTGGACCCTTCCGCCTCCATCCTTTCGAAGCTGTCGAAATGTCACTTTTCCCACCTTTCGAACACATCCTTTAGCCTTCGTTCTCACGTCCTCGTCAAAATCATGCTAGTGGAAAATTTTGATCCATTTTTTACCAATATTGCTTTCAGGTACTTCTAGAGCCTTTCAACATCATCGAAAGGTACACTTTCCTTAATGGCGAATGAGACTTGGTACATCTTTGTGCTGTTTGAATGTAAGCGGAAGAACTTTTAACTTCTTCATCTCCTTCGAAACCTTTTCATTGTTATTAAGATCCGGTACTATCAAGATCAGTTGCCACTTGAATGAGTGTGGCAGGGTATTTGGATGGTTTCAGAAGGGTTTAATGGTGACGATTGGACCGGTGCGAAAGGTTGTTTATGATGGAGGAGGCTTCTTGGTGGTCAAATGATAGTTACGGAAGGTAGCTTTCGAAAGCATCCCTTTGGCTAGTGTGAAAGCTCATCCTTTGATGTTTGTAGTAATATTGGTTACGTGCGAAACCTCCCTAATATTTGTGGAAGGAATCAACCAATTTGAAAGGCAAGTTTTTTCTTTTGTAAGAGTTGTTTTAGCCGAATCTACTCCAACCATTCGGAGGATCTAATATACGTGTGGAAGCTTGTTATTTGATACATTCGAAAGGCATTCTTAACACATTCAAAAACCCCTTCATGCATGTGGACCCAACTATTTCGAAAGGATTAATTGAGTTGAAAGGGTAGCTTTTCCCCCCTTTCGACTCCTTCAGAAGCCCTTATTTAATTTAATACTTGCAGGAGCATCAGGTGCTTGAGGCATCAATCCAACCTCTTCGAAAGCTACTCCAATGCCTTCGAAAAGCCGCTTTTGAACCATGGCGAAACCCCCTTTTTATTTTTTAATTCCGACGAAGCTTCTACAATACTTTCATGGGCCTTCTTTCATACCTTTTTCTCAAGTGAGCTTTATGGTTAACACCTACGTTCTTTGATCCGAACAAAATCACTTTATAACAATACCTTTCCCAATCAATCACAAAACTTGTGTGTTCCTCATCAGGTTTGAACACAGGAATTTGATTTTATTCTGAATATGCATTTATAAACGATAATATCTTATGGCTGCTTATGGCATCAACCCGTCAATCAACTCTAGGAAAAGGATAACAATCTTTGGAAGAAGCTTTATTTAAATCTGTATAGTCAACACACATTCTCTACTTTCCATTAGACTTCTTGATCAATACTGGGTTCGCCAACCATTTTGGATAGAACACTTATCTAATAAATCCATTTTCCAGTAGCCTTTTTACTTCTTCTTGCAATGCTACCGTACGGACTTTGTCAAACTTCCTTTTCTTCTGTCTTATGAGAGTAAACTTTGGGTCGATATTAATTGCATGACACATTACCACGGGATCAATTTCTATCATATCGGCTTGATTCCGAGGGAAAACATTTTTGATTGCTTGTAGAAACGAAATTAGTTCCTCTCTCATAGCCTTATCCAACCTTTTGTTAGAACCTCCATTCTATGATTTCAATGGCAACAATTGTACAATCACATGTATAAGATATATCTTATTGTATTACAGGTATACACTAGAAGAAGATTACGTGCTAAACAAAATCATGGCTCAAAGACAATTGAAGAAAGATCGATCATACTATTTAAAAGTAAGGTCATATTATTGTATTATACTCATAGATATATGTTGTGCAATCTCCTTAAGCGACCATAACAAATACGATTTCATATCGACAAATCTTCATAACAAACTGCCCGGTTTTTACAAATTAAACAGCGACAGACATCTGTACATATCACAAACATTTGTGACATATTTCAGTTTGTTATTTTTATATATCCCACGGATGTCTGACATATAATGACAAACGTCTGAGGGGAGATTCGGGATGTAGGTATAAAACTGCAACTGTCATATTTTAAACAGACGCTTCTCTCTACTTTGAAAAAACCTCTCCTCCCTCAACAGTTGCAATCGTTAATAAAAGGGCAATCTTTTAAGAAGTCATGGCTTTTCAAATACAACTCTTTGATTCTATAATTACTTCAGTCGATTGAGATTTTAACTTAACTTGATATACTACTCTCTAACTTCTATATTCGTATTATCTTGTGCTACCAATGATTTAATATTCACAATCACTTACAACCAATATCTATATATTTTGGTTAAATTATTTCTCATAAATCCAAGCAACTAATACTCACTATCACTCAAAGGAGATTATAGGAGGAATTGTACCAGCAATCAATATCTGTGTTTTATTAAACACAAGATTGTCAAAGTAATACTTTTTATTAGCCTGTTCCTTCGAGCGAAGCGAGAGTTATTGTTTAGTGAAATATGGAAGGTTAGCTTCGGGACTGGACGTAGGATGAGAGGTATGAACCAGTATAAAATCTCTAGTGTGCTTGTTTTTGTATACTTTGCTTTGTATATTCTGTTATATGGCTATATTTAGCTCATATATTGGTATAGACTCACATACTAATGCACAAGTCATATTAGATATGATCCACTAGAGTTTCAACTTTTTCCTAACTTTCCTACCTTAGAAGAATCTTATAAATCTAGGCTTACTTCTTCCAAGTTCTCCATGGACTACACATTCTCTTAATTATCTCTACGATCAATATCTGGCACTATTTCATCTATAATATATTCAGGGTTCTTATCTTGGCTAACTTGATTCAACTGGGTATTCTTTTTCCTATCTTCTGATTTGAACCATTTGTTTGGCATTTGATGCTTTTTTTTGGAAGAGTCGGTTTGTTTCAGATATCAGTTCTTAAAGAAAGATATGCAAGGAATTAAGACCTTTAGTTTTATTTAGTTTATCTAATGCAGGCTCATAACAAGATTTATCTTCTTTATTATATTGTTCAAGCATAGAAAAGTACATTTCACATGAACTAAATTGTTCACCTCGCACTGTTCCCATCCTGCCTTAGAAAGGAACTTCACAAGCAATTGCTTTGGGGATACAAAAGCATCAATCTCATCTAGTATGGATCGTTTGAAGTATGCATTGTAATAAGATGGTTGATCATTACCACAAATAGAGTTTCGAAAGTTCTAGAATAAGGTTGAATCCTAATTTGAACATATAGTTTGATTTGCCCAATCAATGGGAACCCCAGTTATTGAACCTAGAGATAGGCTCTAGACTTGGTTCAAGTTTTTCTTCTGGAATATCTATTTGATCAGGAGAACTTTTAAAAATGACATTAACTGCACTTCTAGTATCAACCAATATCTTGTTCAACAATGAAAGCCAATTTGCGCAGTTATCATAAATGGATCGTTATGTAGATATCTAAACCCTCTCAATTTCTTTAAAGTTATCCAGGAGCTGAGTAGAACATTTTTCAATCTTTGTTGAAGGTTCTTCACTTATTGAGTAGATCCATTCCTTTGCTTCTCGTATATATCGGTTCCTTGCGCCCTTACTCATTCCTGCAATATGTGGTCTACCATGGATTATACCAATACGGTTGATTGGTTAAAGAAGATCTTTAGGAAGTTTATTTTCTAAGATATTGGCATTATTAACAAAGGTTTTCTCATTATGAGGGAATTTTTGATCATTCTTAACAAATTCTTGAAGTGCTCCCCTTCTAATCATACCTTGTATGATTCCATCTAGAATATGACAATCATCTATCTTGTGCCCATTTACCTTATGAAAGGGGCGATAATCTCACCCTTTATTTGGTTTTGGGTTTGTCTTTGACTTGAATGATATGGGATACTTGATCAATATAAGAGATAGGTTGGTTCAACTCAACAAAATTCGCCTTAGAAAATTCACCATGCTTCCCATTTCTGTTTGGAGCCATGAAGCCTCCCCATTCTCTTTGCTTTCTCTTATCCTAGAAGATTTCATCCATTTGGACGAAGTCTTCCTAGAAGTAGAAATCTGGTAAATCCCTGCAACCATGAATATAAAGTTCTTTCCAAAAAGAGTTTTTCTCAATTAGTCCATACTTTGCAGCCATTAGTTTCTTCACATCACTAACTCTTCCTACCTTGTTAGCTTTAGCATTAAATCTCTTTAAATAGTCTTTCAAGAACTGCCCTGGTTTTTTCTTTATGTTGGTTAACACACTCACTTCAATAGTTCATTACTTAGAAGTGCAAAATTGTGTTGAGAATTCATAAGAAAACTACTTCCATTAGTCTTCTCATGGTAATGTCGGTACCACTTCGCAGCTGCTCTAAAGAAGGTGGTTTGAAATAGCTTGCACCTTACTGCTCTAGGGGCATCATACATGTCCCTCTATCTCTCGAAAGCCATTAGGTGGTCTTCTGGATCAGTTGTGCTATCATATTTGATTGATGGAATTTTGACGTATAATGACAATGGAACCGCCATGATTTCTTTAGTGAATGGAGCTCCCCTAAAATTATTATTCACTTTGCCAAGTCATTATAAATATGCTTGTTACAAGTCTGTGATCTGCGTGACTTACATCAACTAATTCCAAATGTACACATGTAACCCAACCTCATTTTTGAAAGTAACCATTCAATGGCATGTCATGTACCATTGCTATAGCCATGTTTTTCACTCTATAGACATTTAATGATGGCTTGTCCTATACCATAATTGTACCCATGTCGTGCACTCTATAGCCATTCAATGGCATATCCTATACTATTGTTGTAGCTATGATGTGCATTCCATAGACATTCAATGGCCAGCCCTATACCATTACTATAATCATGTTGTCCACTCCATATCATTCAATGGCATGTTCTATACTATTATTGTAGCCCTACGATGCACTCTATAGCCACTCAATGGCTTGTCCCATATTACTATAACCATGTTATGCACTCTGATTCCATTAAATGGCTTTTATAGTCGTACACAATAGCTATGCAGTGCAATATGATTCCATTCAATGGCTTGTTATATCCCATGCTTATATATACTCTAATTTATAACTATGTAAAACATAATTACAAAAAAATAAGCAAACCAAAATCCAAATTATAAAGTAATCTAAACAAATGGATCCTTACCTTTCCTACTACAAGCAAAACATGGAACAAATGACCGATGAGGAGGAAGAGCTACATAATCAATCCGTTGAATTTGGTTACACCAATTCACACAAGAGTTTTCTTATTTTTAGTGAAGGCTCTTCTAGCAACCATCGTGGTAGCATTTCTGGATGAATTAACTGGCGATATAAGAGAAATTCTAAAGATGGACATGAAAGGATGATGAAGAACTACTTTATCGAAAATCAAACCTACGATATTACGTTGCTCCATTATTGATTTCGCATGAGTCTCGATATTTTCAGTAGGATTCATTTAAAACTCTAAGAAAATACCCTATATTTTACATATAGGTTAAAATGAGGAATTTGAAATAGGAATTTCAGGACATTTTAAAATCCCGGCTGCTTTGCAAATGTTGAGCTATGGAACAGACGGTGATCAATTAGATTAATATTTTAAGCTTGCATCATCAACACCGATAGAGTGAATGAAGGAACTTTGTAAAAGCAAGATCGTGGAGTTCGGTAATGAATACTTACATATGCCGTGTCCAAAAAATGTTACTAGGTTGCTAGCTAGAGGAGATGCAAGGGGGTTTTTGGTATGTTAGCTAGTTTGGATTTCATGCATTTGGCATGGAAAATTTGTCCGACTGGTTGGAAAGGAAAGTTCACCGGACATAAAAAGGTGCCAAAAATGATTATAGAAGCTGTAGCATCCGATGACTTATGGATTTGGCATGCATTTTTTGGAGTACCAAGTTCGTTAAATGATATTAGTTTTTTAAAATAATCTTACTTGTTCTCGAAAGTGGCTAATGGACTGTCATCAGATGTTGAGTACAAAGTTGGTAATTTCATGCATCGAATGAGATACTACCTTGTAAATATAATTTACCTGAAGTGGAGAACATTATTGCAAGGATATAAGGTCCCAAGCAATGATGAGGAAAATTATTTCATAGAGAAATTAGCGAGCAAGGACATCGAACGTACATTCGGTGTATTGCAAGCAAGGTTTCAAATTTTACGAAATCATACCCAATTTCATGATGCGTGAGTTCTTTCGAAGATTATGCATATATGTATCATAATTCATAACATGATTATGGAGCCTGAAAGAGGAGGGTATAAGAACAAAAAACAATTATTCAGACATGTTCAAGGGTTCAAATAATAAACCTCAAAGAAACATTAACTCGATAGAAGAATATATTTTTATAGTAAAGCATATCAAGAATCAAGTAGCACATTTTGAATTATGTAACCAACTAGTTGACCACTAATGGGCACATATGCGTATGAATGTTATGACAACTTAGTAATACGTGTCTAAGTGGTTTATTTGCTAAGTGTTTCTTAAGTTCTATGCAAAGTTGTTTGTGAAATTGTAAAACGTGTCTAAGTAGTTTACATACTAATTTGTTTAGAAGTGTTAGTTGAGGTATTTGTGAAGTTGTTTGTGAGTTTGTTTGCTAAGTTGTTTACCGAGTTCTTTGTGAACTTGTTTCCTAAGTTGCTTATGGAAATTGTTTACCAAATGATGCTTTATTGAATTGTGTAGTTTTTAGTTGTGTAATGGTTTACAAGTAATGGTATATGAAGTTGTATATTTACTTTATACTAATAGAACAAATTTTGTCAAACAATGATACTTCATTTGAAATAATAATTATACGATAAAAATACATACTCGGTCCAAACATTTTGACCGTACAAATAAATCATTGATAAAAAAACACTAATAACAACAATTTATACCCAATATCCATTCCTAGAATGCCACTTCCACTTCCTCTCTCTCTCTCTTCGATAAGATTCAAGTTCTTTGGTGATTTTCTTGTTGTAGAGGAGAAATCTTGCTAAAATCACAAGTGATAAGTTTAATCATGTTCTTCTCCATATTCATAGCTTCCTTTTGTGCTCTGGCCTATTGCTTCAACTCGCGATCTTGCATAAGAATTTTCTAAAACTTAGTACTTGATTGCATCTATTGTTCTATAAAGGTTTGTCTACTCTCTCTTGTTTCACCAATAAATTTTTCTTGAGCCTTTAAGAAACTCACAAATTCTGCATTTCACTGCACCGATTGAATTGATTTGTTTCTTCCAAGTGGATGGTCAAGATAATTTTCAAATAATGGCAATCTTTATTAAGAACTAGGATCGCTTCCTAGACTAAAATTGGAGTAGTTCATTCTTCTTGCCTTGTTATGGTGTGCATACATGAAATTATTTAGGTTCTTACATTTCGGTAGAGAGGAAAGAAGTTCAAAACACTCTTGAAATTTGAACGAATGGCCATACTAATCTTAGTAAGCCTTGCGCGCTTCTTCTATCTTTTTAACAAAACCAAAAATGTATGAATAAACTATACAATATGAAAACTATATATATACATATATGAAAGTTGAAACCAAATTTACAACATCATAAGGAGCAGCACCGCTTTGTTGCCTAGTTTCAAGTCTACTTACTATTGTCAAGTAGTTTTGGGATGTAGGGTTCGTTACCCGATAGCCTCCTCTCAAAGAAGCCTAAGTCCTCTTTATTGGCTCAAGCATATTATAGAAGTCGGCAACTTTTGGCTAAAACTTCTCACATTTTATGTTGTTTCCCATGATACTATCATTTAAAATTGTTATCCAAGATTTAGCAAGCGATATGTACTATTGTGGAGTGAATTTTACTTGCTTCTTCCTTGCCTTATTTTCTTCTATATCTTCTTCACTTGTTTCAACTTCAATATCTTCAATTCCAACTTTACTTCCAACTCAAGTTGATCTCCTATGAACTCTTCCAAACATACCGCTCAATGGTTTCCATTTCCTTTTCTTTTTATTGTATTTTAGACTTTGAGGAACTTGAGTTTCTTCAACACCTTCCCTTCTTCAACATTTTCTGCCTCCACCTTTAATCTTCTTGTTCTTCAGAACTGCTTCCAACTTCAACGTCAACATTGCAAGGGTGTTACGATCATAAGAAAACTTCCTTGCTAGGTTTTGATTAACATCTCAGTTGTGTAGTTAAAGTACTTAGCAGTTCTATAGTGGTGGAGGTGCAAAAAGTTATAGCGGGGATATATGGAAAACAGAGAAGGTGATAAAAGCTTCATTAGATATAAAAACAAATATTTAAAGTTAATATATTCCTATTCTTCATCGTTTGTTAGGAAAAAGAAATAAAACCAAAGAATATCATGATTTATGTAGACTAGATTTGGAGATTACAATAGGTTTCTAACATTTATTGAGCACTTATGCCTTAAATTTCTTAAAATTAGATCTTCAATCTAACTTTATCGATTTGGTTTAAAAGAGAACTCGTCAAATCAATCTTTGTATATTAATGTTGCTAAAACAAATACTAAAAAGTCTTGATTTAGCAGGTGTGGTGGAAAACAGTGGAGATTAAAGCAGATCTAATATTTAATAATGCTAAATTGGAATAACATAGCGGTCAAAGAGCATTATGTGTTATAGCGAGGTTTTGTAGTGCATTAGCGGGCTTTAACTACACAGCTTCTCGGTCACTGGCATCTAGCTGTTGTGTGTTTAGATGATGTTGTTGTTGATCACCTTGCATCATAACGGCATGTAGGATGAATGGTCTTTGTATGTGCCAACTTGATGAGTGACGAGGCGACGGTGGTAGTAGATTGAGGTGCGGTAGAATGATAGTAAGGTTATGGATGGTGAGGGATGCTGGGCGGAACGTGGGGATTGTAAGGTTGAGTGTAGTGCATGTTTTGTTATGGCGTATAATCATACTCGTGCTGTGGTAGAAGGTTTTGGTGTTGGTTGGGAGGATGGACGTTAGAAAAATCGGTAGAGGGTGTGTTAGATTGAATGGTTGATTTTGAGGAGTGTTACTGGATTTTTTTGCTTGCTGTTTTTTTTGCTTATTCTTTTGGCTAAAGAAGACATGATTGTGTAACATAGAGGGAGGAAGTGAAGAAGTTTGGTAAGATGGAAGAAGAGATGGTAGGGTATATATAGGGTGGGGGAAGATGGCTGTTGGAAACTAGTTGTTTGGATTTGAACGTTGAGGAGTTAAAACGATGACGAGATAGTCGTTTTAAATATAAAACAACAAAGTCTTTGCTATTTTAATTAAAACGGAAAAGTCTTTTCTAATTTATAATTAAACGGAAATCTCTTCATCATTTTAACCATTAGTCTCATGTTCAGTTCACTAGACACGAAACCATAGAAAACAAGCCACAACCAACTGAACAAGTCGTACCTGGTTGCACGGTGGCTAGTTCAGTTCACTTTTTCAACCGAACAAGTCATTGTTGGTTGTGCTCTAAGCCATATATGGATTGCAAACCTACACTAAAGTAATAAAACCTTTATAAACATATTTGAAAAATTAGACCATGGGTAAGGATTATGTCTTTGGCAATAATAAAAAGTTGTTTTTCCTGCCAAAATTAGTAAGAGTCATAATTAACTATGGAAAATTTGTAAAATACTCTCTTTATTTTCAAAATACACAACTGCCCGTCCTTAAAAAATCTGGTATAAAAAATACATATATTTTTTGTTTTAGCCACACTACAACTATTTGCAGCTTCTAAAATTGCAAATATTTGCAGCTTGGCAATAATAATGATTTAGTTCGTTGAACCTAAGATCGGCTAAGATTTTGGTTTTTGAAAAAAAATTATCGAAAATAATTTTAGGACTGTAACTTAGTACATGTTTTTGAAAATGGTTTCTCATGTATAAAACTTGAATATAAGGAGGGAATCTAAATTTCTGCATTAGTTAAAGATCACGGGTTTTAATTTGTTTTAACTAACATAGATTATTAATTTGAGGTTAATATTCCTATACTTTTCCCCAATAACCAAGTTATTAAAGTCAAACTGCACAGTTGTAGTTCCATACAACTTTAATAAGCAAAGCAAAAACCAAATTATAAGGTAATCTAAACAAAAATGGATCCTTACCTTTTCTTCTACAGGCAAAACAGGAAACAAACGATCGATGAGGAGAAAGAGCCACACAATCAATCTTTCAAGTTTGATACACACCAATTCACATAAGGGTATTCTTATTTTTTTGTTAAAGGCTTCTCCAGCGGGTAGTTGGTTTATACCATGGAAGTCAAAACTAAGTTCACTAACTCCGAACACCTTTTCCCGAGCCAGACCACATAAAGACTTTTTGGTCCGCCATAGGTTAGATGCATTCCAAGCCGATAAATATGTCATAGAAACTGTGGTAGTAGTTCAAGAAGAATTGACTAGCGATACAAGAGAAACTATAAAGATGGATATGAAAGGCTGATGAAGTACTACTTTATTGAAAATCCAACCTATGATATTACATTGTTCTGTCGTTGATTTTGCATGAGTCTTGATATTTTCAGTAGGATTTATTTAAAAATCTGAGAAAATAACCTATATTTTACATATAGGTTTAAATAGGGAATTTGAAATAGGAATTTCACCACATTCTAAAATCTCCGCTGCTTTGCGAATGTTGAGCTATGGAACGGTTGGTGATCAAGTAGATAAATATTTTAAGTTTGCATCATCAACAACGATAGAGTTATGAATGAATTTTGTAAAACCATGATCGTGGAGTTCGATAATGAATACTTAATTACGTATGTCGGGTCCAAATAATGTTGCTAGGTTGTTAGCTAGAGGAGAATCAAGGGGGTTTCCTGCTATGTTAGGTAGTTTGGATTGCATGCATTGGGCATGGAATAATTGTCCGACTGGTTGGAAAGGGAAGTTCACCAAACATACAAAGGTGCCAAAAAAGATTCTAGAAGCTGTAACGTTCGATGATTTATGTATTTGGCATTCATTTTTTGAAGTACCAGTTCTTTAAATGATATCATTGTTTAAAAGTAATCTTGCTTGTTCTCGGAAGAGGCTAATGGACTATCATCAGATGTTGAGTAAAAAGTTGGTAATGTCATAAATCAAATGAGATACAACCTTATAGATATAATATACCTGATGTGGAGAACATGATTGCAAGGATATAAGGTCCCAAGTAATGCTAAGGAAAAGTATTTCATAGGGCAATTAGTGAAATGCAGAACGGACATCGAACGTACATTCGGTGTTTTGCAAGCAAGGTTTCAAATTTTATGAAATCCTATCTAATTTCATGATGCATGAGTTCTTTCGAAGATTGTTCATACATGTATCATAATTCATAACATGATTGTCGAGTTTGAAAGAGGTGGGTATAAGAATAACAAACAATTATTCAAACATGTTCAAGGGTTCAAATACTAGACCTCAAAGAAAAATTGATTCAATAGAAGAATATATTTCAATAGTAAAGCATATCGAGAATCAAGTAGCACATTTTGAATTATGTAACCAACTAGTTGACCACTTATGGGCTCATATGGGAGGGAATGTTATGACTACTTAGTAATACATGTCTAAGTGGTTTGTTTGCTAAGTGTTTGTTAAGTTCTATGCGAAGTTGTTTGTGAGTTTGTAAAACGTGTCTAAGTAGTTTACTTATTGAGTTGTTTAGAAGTGTTTGTTAAGGTATTTGTGAAGTTGTTTGTGGGTTTGTTCACTATGATGTTTGTCGAGTTCTTTGTGAACTTGTTTCCTAAGTTTCTTATGGAAATTGTTATCGAATAATGCTTTATTGAATTGTGTAGTTTTTGTATAACGTTTTATAAGTAATGCTATATGAAGTGGTATATTTACTTCTTACTAATGTAACAAATTTTTTCAAACAATGAAACTTAGTTTGAAATAAAAATACATACTCGGTCCAAACATATTGGCCATACAAATAAATCACTAATAAAACAAACACTATTTACAACAACTCATACTTAATATCCATCCTAGAAGTGCCATTTCTATTTCCTCTCTCTCTTCGATAAGATTCGAGTTATTCGCTAATTAGTTCTTATTATTGAGGAGAAAATATGCTAAAATCACAAGTGATAAGTTTAATCATGTTCTTCTCGATGTTCATTGCTTCCTTATGTGCTTGAGCCTCTTGCTTAAACTTGCGACCTTGCGTAAGCATTTGCTGAAACTCTACAGTTAATTACATACGTTGTTCAGTAAAGATTCGTCTGCTCTCTCTTATTTCATCGATAAAATTTTCTTTATCCTCTAAGAATCTTGCAAACTCTGCATTTCGCTGCTTCGGTTGAATTTATTTGTTTCTTCCTAGTGGATTACCATCAGCATTTCCAAATAATGGCGATCTTTCTTAAGAACTAGGATCGCTTCCTAGACTAAAATTGTAGTAGTTCATTATTCTTACCTTGTTCTACTGTGCATACATGAATTTATTTGGGTTCTTCCATTTTGTTAGAGAGGAAAGAAGTTCAAAACACTCTTGAAATTTGAACAGATGACCATACTGATCTAGGTAAGCCTTGCGCACTTCTTTTATCTTTTCAATAAAACAAAAAAATGTATGAGTAAACTATACAATATGAAAACTATATATGAAAGTTGAAAGCAAACTTACAACGTCATAAGGGGAAGCACCACTTTGTTGTCTAGTTTTTAGTCTGCTTAGTATTGCCAAGTAGTTTTGGCATGCATGGTTCACTACTCGGTAGCCTCCTCTCAAAGAAGCCTAAGTCCTCTTTATTGGCTCAAGCGTATTATGGAAGTCGGCAACTTTTGGCCCAAACTTCTCACATTTTATGGTACTTCCCATGATATTATCATTTGAAATTATTACCTAAGAGTTAGAAAGCGATACGTATTGTTGCAGAGTTAATTTTACTTGCTTCTTTTTGGCCTCATTTTCTTCGATATCATCTTCACTGGTTTCCACTTAAATGTCTTCAATTCCAACTTCAATTCCAACTGAAGTTGATCCCCTACGAAGTCATCCAAACATACCACTCAAAGATTTTCACTTCCCTTTCTTTTTGTTGTATTTCGGACTTTGAGGAACCAAAGTTTCTTCAAAACCTTCCCTTCTTCAACATTTTCTACCTCCACCTCTTGATCTTCTAATTTTTCAGAACTGCTTCGAACTTCAAAATCAAGATTTCAAGGGTGTTGTTGCTACAGATAAGGTTATCTAACATTTAAGAAAAGCATGTCGAAATAGGTGTTGAAGGGAAAGCGGTGAAACACTTGATAAAGGATGACGTCTTTCAAACATTTTAAAAAGATGTCGAACTTCGACAACCCTGGAGGGTTGTCGAAAATGTCAAAGCTAGGAGATGTTGTATCTTAAGACAGATTCTAGGGATGTCGCACTTCAAGCATTTCTAAGAGATGATGAAGTCCTCAACAACCTTAGGGGTTGTCGAATGCATGGAAAGAAAGAGATATCAGGTTAACCCTAAGAGATATCAAATGGAAACAAATGTCAAAAAACTATGATGTAGATCATATCAAACCTAAAGACAATCAAAGAGAGATTTCTTGCTGATAAAGATGTCGAACATCTCGATATTGGGCCTTTATAATTATAGCTATAGCAGCAAGGAATATCAAATGCCTACAAAAGTCAATGATGTCGTAAATCAACAATATATAGAAAGGATACCACATGTCAATATTATCAAGAAGAATATCAAAGTTCATCAATACAAGGAAGGATATGAGCTATTAACAATAGAAGAGGATATTGGATATTAACAGTGATGTATGCCATCAACTCAACAAACAACATCGAACCTTGATAATGTATGTAAGTTATCGTAAATTAGCAATACGGCAAGGGTATCTTATATCATCAATATAATAAGAGATGTTGTATATCATCAATGTCGTATTTCATCAATATAAGGGCAGATAGCGAATGCTAACCAATTGAGAGGTTTTGAGCTTCAAGAAGTAGTATGCGGAAAGTTGACGTATGTAAACAATCAACAAAGCTTGTTGCATGTCATCGGTTCAGTAAAGATAATGAATATCAAGCATATTGTAGATTACCAGCATTACATGGATGAAGTAAATCACCAATTTTCAAGGGGATGCTGAAAATAATCAGAGAAATTGATGATGTCGAATGTCAAGTATGCCCTGAGCCACCTGGCAGCCATGCTGCCCAATTCCACCCGTATAAATACGGACCTCATGGCAATGAAGAGGGGCCTATTCATTCTCACAACTTTCTTACATTTTTAAACTTGTAACCCTAAATCAATTTGGGGATTCTTCGTGCCTATGGTAAGTTTGAAACTTTTTGCAATTAAGGACTTGTACAATTAATACTGCATAGCATATCAAATAAATATTCTTGACTTATGATGTATTGAACTCTCATGCACTTATGACTTCAACATATATGTGGCTTCTATATTGAACATGCAAATTTATAGCAAGTTGACATAAGGCTATTTAAGGCTAATCTTAACCAAGCTTCACCTACTTTGCATTCTTTGGATTTAACAAAGAAATTTGTTAACATTTTGGTGCTAGAAGGAGGGCCTAAAACTCCGGCATTGTGGTTATCCCATATCGAACTTCCCTTAGCCTGCATATAAGGGGTCTAAAAGATTTACCCTAAGCTGCATATTCCATAAGGGAACTTTCCATGCACAACCTTCTTTGGGCAGTGTTAGATAGTTTTTTCTTCTGATTAACACTCCAAAGCTTCAGAGTCTTGTTCCGAAAGGATGTAGTTAAATTGAATGAACACTGAAACTATGTAGATAATAAGTGTCGAATGGTGAAGATATACGAGATTTATAGAGGTTTGGGACCAAGATCTCTACGTCCACTTTGAAGGTTCTGTCGTGAGCTTTTATTCCTTAATTTGATGTACAAGTACTTCTGTTACAAAGTTCACCATTAATGATCTTTTGATTAAAGCTTTATAAATAGAGTAAGGAATATGGAATGATTGTAAAATGTTCAAATTTTTTGCTTTAGCCCTTTTTCAGTAGCACATGGTCTTCCATTTATAGAAAATTTAAGGTTTTTCCATTGGTACATAGGCTTTCATGTGGATTGATGACCTGGCTTGCTGTAGGCAGCATGGATTCAAACACTTGTTATCATCTTGTTGACAGTACTTTGATGTGGATTGATGATGTGTTGCTTTTATATATAGTTCCATTGATTTCTTTCGTTTATCTTAACCATTGATTGTTGATACTTGTTGAAATGTCTTTGGTCTAAGTAGTTGCCGCTCTCGGCTGAGCTTGTTTCTTAATTAGGCAATGGTCTTGATCTTAATTGTCGTCTTTGCTCTTGTTTTCGGATATTTGATTTTCAGATATTAATCCTAGTTCTTAAGCTCTTGGTGGAAAACAAATAATGGGTCTCAGAATTACAAGCCAAGGAGCTTTCTTTTTGAATATTCATAATTTGCACTAGGTATAAATTATGGTGTAGCACATACCCCCCAAAGTTCACCTCATACGGTTGGTATGCGGTGGACTTTGGAAAGAAAGGTGTCATATCATGCTTAGTACTTGGCTTGTTAATTCCGTTCCCATTATAAGGTTGACCCAAGCCTTTGTGCGAAGTAGTTATCCTAAGAATTCTTTGCAATAATACTTTACTGAGGCAACTTATGAAGACCTGACCTTGTTTCAAAATCATTTTGAAATCTAACCTCATCAAAAGGGTTTTGAAAATAATTTAAAATTCAACCTCATCTAGAAGATTTTGGAAAACAACTTGAAATCTAACCTTGTCTAGAGGGTTTTGGAAAATAATTTGAAATCTAACTCATCTAGAGGGTTTCAAAAAACAACTTGAAATCTAACCTCATATAGAGGATTTCGGAAAACAACTTGAAATCTAACCTCATCTAGCGGGTTTTAAAAAATAAATTGAAATCTACCCACATCTAGAGGATTTCGGAACACAACTTGAAATCTAACCTCGTCTAGAGGGTTTTGGAAAATAATTTGAAATCTACCCTCATCTAGAGGATTTCGGGAAACATTTTAAATCTAACCTCGTCTAGAAGGTTTCAGAACATTATTTGAAATCTACCCTCATCTAGAGGATTTCGAAAAAAAACTTGAAATCTAACCTCGTTTAGAGGGTTTCGAAAAATAATTTGAAATCTAACAACCTCATCTAGACGATTTTGGAAAACAACTTGAAATCTAACCTCATCTAGAGGGTTTTGGAAAACAACTTGAAATCTAACCTCGTTTAGAGGATTTCAGAAAATAACTTGAAATCTAACCTCATATAGAGGATTTCGGAAAACAACTTGAAATCTAACCTCGTATAGAGGGTTTTGGAAAATAATTTGAAATCTAACCTCATCTAGAGGATTTTGGAAAACAACTTGAAATCTAACCTCATTTAGAGGATTTCAGAAAACAACTTGAAATCTAACCTCATCTAAAGGGTTTTGGAAAATAATTTGAAATCTAACCTCATTTGGAGGCGAAATACTCTGATACCATGCAAAGGTCATCTAAACTTGGTCTAACATAGGTATTAGGTTTTTGGAAAACTACTAGTGGTGGTATAACGCCTATATTTTGCACGTAGCTAACGTGACTCACTATACAACACCGTGCATGGTACTTTTGACCATGGCTCACTCTTTGCATGACACGATTCGGCCATGACTCACTCTTTGCACAATGCTATGTTGTGACTCACTTGGTACATTCGACACGGTTAATTTCCCATGACTCACTCTTTACACAACACTATCAGTCGTGGCTTACTAGTTGCATGACACGTTTTAGTCGTGGCTCACTTTTTACATGACACTATTAGTTGTGGCTCACTATCATTGGAAATCTACCCAACGCATGTTCTGCATAGCCATGGTTTACTACTATTAGGAATCTACCCATCTTTCTGACTTTTTTAGGAATCTACCCACTTTTCTAATCTTTTGAGAACCTACCCACTTTTCCAATCTTTTGGGAATCTACCCATCTTTCTAACATTCTGAGGAATCTATCTGATGCATGGTACTACTTAACCATGGCTCACTATATTGGGAATTTACCTAATATTATACTCTTCTTTGGGAATCTACTCATCTTTAAAATATTCTTTGCTTTGCCCAGTGACGAAATTAAATAATTTCCATAAGGCGAAATAATTTTCTTGTTGGAATTCAGTAAGTGAGGTAAAATCATTTTCTTAACAAATTAAGTAGTTGTCCTTGAGGCAAAATCATTTGCTTGGTGTGACCAAGTAATTAACGTAAGGCAAAATCATTTATTAACAAAATTAAGTAGCTGCTGGTGAGGCAAAATCATTTGGTTGGTGCAACTAAGTAATTACCATGAGGCAAGATCATTTACTTAACAAAATTGAGTAGTTATCATTGAGGCAAAACCTTTTGCTTAACGAAATTAAGTTTTTGCCATTGAGGCGAAATCAGTTGCTTAGTGCGATTAGGTAATTGCCGTGAGGCAAAATCAGTTGCTTAACGAAATTAAGTAGTTGTCGTGAGGTGAAATCATTTACTTGCTGTGAGGCAAAATTATTTAGTTGGTGAAACTAAGTAATTGCCGTAAGGTGGAATCATTTACTTGGTGAAACCGAGTAGTTGCGGTGAGGCAAAATTATTTTCTTGGCTAAAGGTGAAAGCATGGCTTTGAAACTTGCATGACGCTACTTGATCAGAGTAGTACATGACTAAAATGTTTTGATGTACTTTTAGAAGTTGTGTAATATTGCTTGATCATGGTGATAATCATGACTAAAACATTTTGATGTATATTTGGAAGTTGCATGATATTGCTTGGTCATGGCGATAATCACGAGTAAACATTTTGATGTACTTTTGGAAGTTGCATTTTATTGCTTAATTATGGCAATAATCACGACTAAAACATTTCCATGTACTTTTGGAAGTTGTGTGATATTGCTTGATCACGACAATAATCACGACTAAAACATTTTCATGTACTTTTGGAAGTTGTGTGATATTGCTTGATCACGGCAATAAGCACGACTAAAACATTTTGATGCAGTGTTTGAAATGCTTAATACTTAAGATTGCAGTTTCGTGTGGTATACCCGAGTTACGGCTAAAATATTGATCACTATCTCCGTTACTTTTGATGTTGTGGTTTGACTTTGAGTGGCTTAAGCATGGGTTGTAACCCACACATTCTCCGGTACCTATTTAGCATAGAGAGCTAACCTAAGACCTCGGGCTTGGTAATGGCTAATAACTTGATTAACGACTATACGAGAATCACTGTATATCCGAATCTCCGAGACCTTAATGGAGATAGCCATTCTTAACCCAGCAACTAATGACTCATACTCGGCTGCATTGTTGGTTACCGAGAAGGTGAGCTTAATTGAGTAAATATGATGATTATCTGGGATTACCAAGATATAACCAACACCTGCTCCTTGCTTGTTAGAGGCTCCATTTACATAAAGTTTCCAAGAGAGTTGTTTACCCTTGCTATCTTCTTTTCTAGTTTCGGCTCCAAAAGCAATGCATTTGGTAATGAAGTCAGATGTGCTTGACCCTTAATTGCTGTCCTAGGCACATAAGGTATCTCATACTCATTGAGTTCTATTGCCTATTTAATTAATCTTCCCGCATTTTTGGGTTTACTAAATACTTACCTAAGTAGTTGATCTGTAAAGACTTTAGTGGGATGGACTTGGAAATATGACCGAAGTTTCCATGCTGTAAATACCAAGCTATATGCGAGTTTTTCAATTACCGGGTAGTGCTTCTCGGCTGGACTAGCCTTTTGCTTACATAATATTCTGGTCTTTGGATTCCATCATCATATCTAACTAAGGCTGAACTTATGGCTTGGTCCGAGGTGGCCAAATAAAGGAACATAGTTTCTCCATCTATAGGTTTCGACAACATCGACAGGAACTTAGGTGCTTTTGCAGTTCCTCAAATGCATTTTGACATTTGTTTGTCCATTTGAAAGTAACATGCTTCTTTAAGAGGTTGAAGAAGGAAACACACTTGTCGGTTGATTGGCTTATGAATCTGTTCAAAGTAGCCATCTTTCCATTCAAGCTCACTAACTCCTTTCCATTAGTTAGGGCCTTCATATTGGTTATAGCTTTTATCTGATCTAGGTTTATCTCTATTCCGTTGGCACTTACTATAAAACCCAGGAATTTCCCAGATTGTATTCTGAAGGTACATTTCTAAGGGTTCGTCATCATCTAATATTTCCGGAGATCCTCGAATGTCTCGATTGGACCTGAAACATGACTTTTCGACTACTTAGAATTTAACCAATATGTCATCAACATACACTTCCATGTTCTGACTTATCTGCTTGGAGAACATTTAATTGACTAACCTCTGATATATTTCCCCTACATTCTTAAGACCAAAGGGCATTACCCAGAATAAACATCCATAAACGAAAGCAATTGGTGCCCACTTGTAGCATCTATTAACAGATTGATTCTCGGTAGAGGGAAGCAATCCTTTGGGCAAATTTTGTTTAAATCAGTAAAGTCAATATAAGTCCTCCACTTTCAGTTGGTTTCTTTACTAACACGAATTAGCGTTCCACTTTGGGTAATATATGTTTTGGATGAAGTAATTATTTAGTAACCTCTCGAACTCTTCTTATAGAGCTATATATCGGTTCTTATCTAGGGGACTTCTTTTGCCTTACGGGCATAAACTTCAAATCTATATTCAAGAAGTAGCAAATAACCGAGGGGTAGATTCCTATCATGTCATCATGAGTCCATGCGAATACATCTTGGTTATGCTTGAGGAAGAAAGTATGCTCTTGTCAGACCGATGGATGGAAATAAGTCCCTACCTTGACTGTCTTCGACTTGTCATTCTCATCGAGGCACACTTTTTCTGGGGTCAAGCTCAATTTTTCCTTCTTCTTATACAATGTGACCAACTTTCTCTTTCTCCTAGAAGACTTACTACCTTGCCCCCATTATATCCTCTTTGATAGCTTTATATGTCAATTAATTTTTGACAACGAAACCTTCTTGCCTTAGGGGAATTCTTAAGGGTTTCTTTCGGACTATTTTATAAAAAACTTTTGAGATCATAAAGTTGGTAAAATAGATAGAACCTTATGGGTATGGAGAATGGATTGTGCCTACTAGGAAAGGGAAGAGTTAAACTTAAAAGAAGCGTTTTGGAGAGATAGGAGGCTGCTTCAAATATAGAGATCCATATAGTACTCTTCATTGGGGAATATATATATATATATATTCCCCAATGAAGAGTACTATATGGATCTCTATATTTGAAGGAGCCTCCTATCTCTTCAAAATGCTTCTTTTAAGATATATATATATATATATATATATCTGTTCGGATGAATGGGCTTTCATACTATGAATTTCTCTTGAAACATGGAGGTGAACTTAGATATTTATAAAAATGAGATATTAAACTAATCATTTTAGAAATTTAGTCAATCTCCCTTTCTGTATGAAGTTTTCTACGGCCTAGGAAAGTCTTCGACATCTATTTATTTCATGTCGATACACTTGATAGTAAACACAATAGTTATTTCCTTTTGAATCTTCTTTGGTGGATAGGGGACATCTTGATTAATAAAGCTTCCCACTAGTTTATTGAGAGATCGGATCTAGATTTTGGTTAAGCGGAGTGAAGACTTGGTTTCACTTGATATTCTTCCGAGATTGGAGAGTAGAGATAACCGGGAAAGCTCTTTTAGTAGGACGAGATGGACCTTTACTTGTTATGATTATGATACTCAAGTCCTTGATTTTGTTTGCCATAGCCTTAACCAACCCTCAGAGTTGAGCGGACTCTTGGATAGACTCATGAAGATGCTCCAAAAGTTGTTTGATCAAGAGAATTTGAAGTTCATAGATGGGATAATACTTTCGGTCTCAGTCTTTTTTCGAGATGAAGGTAGCCAAATGCTCATCATTGTCTTCTTTAATGAGCCAGATGCTGTGGTTGAGGGGTAACTTCGAGGTTGGTTCCTCATTTTCAAAGTTAATCATGGTTGGAGGGATAATATCGTTGGATTTTCCAAAATGGAATAAGGATGTTTTGGGCCCTCCTTCTAGCGCCAAAAATGTTAGATAGATTTTCGTCTGACTAACACTCCAAAGCTTTCGGAGCCTTGTTTCAAAAGGATGTAGATAAATTGAATGAAGACCATAACTACGTAGATAATAAGCATCGAAAGGTAAAGAGAGACAATATTTATAGTGGTTTGGGACCGAGATCCCTAGTCCACTTTGAAGGTTCTACCATGACCTTTTGTTCCTCAATTTGATGTATAAGTACTTTTGTTACAAAGTCCACCATTAATGATCTTTTGATTAAAGCTTTCTAAATAGAGTAAGGAATATGGAATGATTGTAGAATGTCAGAAAATCTCCCTTCAACCCCTTTTCAAGAGCACGTGGTCCTCTATTTATAGAAAATTTAAGGTTCTCCCATTGGTACAAGGGCTTTCACGTGGATTGATGACCTAGCTTGCAATAGGCGGCTTGGATCCAAACAATTGTCATCATCTTGTGACAGTACTTTGACGTGGATTGATGACATGTCACTTTTCTATATAGTTCCATTGATTCCTTTCGTTTATCTTGACTGTTTACTATTAATACTTATTGAAATGTCATTGGTCTCGGTAGTTGCCGCTCTCAACTGAGCTTGTTGTCTTAATTGGACAATGGTCTTGATCTTAATCGATGTCTTTCTCTTGCTTTCATATCTTGGGTTCTCGGATATTGATCCTAGTGCTTAAGCTCTCGGTGGAAAACAAATAATGGGTATCAAAATTATAAGCTATGGAGATTTCCTTTCGAATATTCGCAATTTTTACTAGGTATAAATTATGGTGTAACAGGCAGCATAATGACTATTTCTGAACAAGGATCTTCCGAGCTTTGTTTGGCCAAACTAGTTTATCAAGTCACTCATGACCCTCAGTTTCATGAAGAACAAGTGTAAAGACTATTGGCCTTGTAAATTATGGAAGAAAAGTAGCAAGTAGTTCTTTATAATCTGGACAAATGGAGATAAACTCATTCCATATAGGACCTACGCCAATCTATGCCTTGGGAAAAGAGAGACCAAAGAAAGATAGTTTGCTCTTAAAAATAAGGAGTGTCATTCAATTCCAATCTAAAGGAACTATCTTTGAAGAGGAAATAATAAGAGATTTCAACAAGTTTGCCTAGAAATGGAATTGCTTATTCTCTTTCCCTAGTTAAAACTCAAGGATCTTCAAAAAGAAATTTCACGGATGATAGTAATGCATCAATCCTTTGTTATAAGAAAGCCAGGAGGGAATCAAGGACATAGTTCCCTAAAACTCTCGATTCACTAGAACCTATTCCCTTACCACCTCCAATAAGAACATTACCTTCTAAGAAGAGGCAATCTAGAATGAACGAAATCTTGGAGGTGCTTATTGACAATATCATTGAACAAATGGATATGAAACCAACCAATGCCGAGCTCTAAAAGGAACAATTGAGAATTTCTTAGCCAAATGAGAGCTTTAAGAATTTGTTAAAGAGATTTAACCGATGTTTCTACAAGGATAAAATACTCAATAAAGATGAATGTTTCGTAAAAAGGATTTATAATATAAAGATAAAAGTCTTTAATCCCTCCAAGATGGCCTGGTCAAAGTATCTCCTAAATGGAGATCAGAGTAAGCCTCCGGTCTCGCCTATAAGGCCCGGCCAAAGCACTATAAGCCTTCGGTTCCACCAACATGGCCTGACTATAGCACTTGCTAGAGGAGGATGGAGTAAGCCATTGATGCCTTCGGTCCTACCTAAGATGGCCTGGCCGGAGCATTGACCAGCCTTCAGTCCCGCATATAAGTCCTGTTTGAAGTGCCTCCTAGAGGAAGGACATAGTAAGACTTTGGTCCTGCTTGAGATGGCCTAGCCAAAGCATCGAACCAACCTTCGATTCCGCCTATAAGGCCTGACCGAAGTGCCTCCTAGAGGAGGATGGATAAGACTTTAGTTCTGCTTAAGAATGCCAACCAAATGCATCGATCAGCCTAAATCATTGTCTATAAGGTAATAAGGGGCTCAATCATCACCAAGAAGATGATAAAGGGAAGAAGAGCGCAATTAAAGCCTAAATCACTACTCAAAGAGTAGTAAGAGGCACTCTTTTAGAGGAAGATCGGTCAAATGCAAGACTAAACTAAACTTTGTCCTAAAGAAGGATCGAGGCAGTCTTCTAAAGGAAGATCAGTCAAATGCTAAAGAAATCTTCTAGAGGAAGAACGGTCAAACACATTTAGTTTCGCACCAAAGCAAAGTTAAAGCAACCTTCAAAGGAAGGATCAAAAGCTATCTATCACGCAGAAGTGAGGATTTTGATGTCAGATAGTAACATCTAAAATACTATGACTTATTACCAGAGCTCGTGGCTTCATTCCCATGATTTCTATATTAGAGTTAAAATTAGACGAGAATCTCCATTAACAACTAGGTTTCTAAATAATATGAATCTCCGTTAATACTCAAGATTCCTAAATAACGGGAATCTTCGTTAATGATCGGATTTCTAGTCCTCTAACTGAATGGAATTCTGGACTTGTTATTAAAAAAATTCCAATTTCTTATTAAATGGAATTCTAATTTAATTCCAAATGAAATTCTGGTCTTGTATTCGGACTGAATGGAATTATTACCGGATCAATTTTCGGTCTTCTATTGCTAGAAAATTTGCTGGTCTTCTATTTCAAGGTTATTCCCAGACGGTTTTCTGGTCTCCTAATCAAGTTATCCCAAAAGACTTCTGATCTTCAATACAGATGAAATTACAATTACCAATTGGATTTCTGGATATTTACTCCTTGAAGGCTAAAATTTCAAGCATCAGGCTCTAAATTTCTAAGTGATAATGTCAAAAGGCAAAGTTATTAAAAGCTTCACTCCCTAAAGTGCTAAATTAAGTTCTCTAAAACGGAGTTCAAATTTTCAATACGAGAATCTTCGTTATTAGACGGGTCTCTAATTTCCTGTTAAATAAAGGAAAGATTCTTCCTAACTTCTGATTAAGTAAGTTACTAATCTTCTTATCAAAATAGATTTTAGGTTTTAATGATAGGGTTCATATTAAGAAGGCAAACCAATGCTCAATTTTAGGCTACGCATCATATTGCATTAAAAAGTTCTAGAAAGCAAGCTATGTCTCCAACAATTCAAAAAAAATTCAAAAAGAAGAATACAATGTTCATTCAAGGTAATAATCATTCAGATTCAAATTTGTTTACTTTACATATTATATACAAGAATTATAGGTACCAGGAAAGGATAGATAAAAAGAGAAATCTACTCAAAAACTCATAATCAACTCTTTGCTAGTTTAGCAAAGAAGAATCGGTGATGTGACGAATCGCCTCGTCCAGAAGTTGTTTAAGCTTCTTCTCTTTTATTCAAATAATGTTCACAGCATTAATCAAATCAACTTGAATTTCCAATGCAAGATTGAGCGACTTATTGGCTCCCTTTAAAGTCTGAACCTCGCTTTTTAATTTCTTAACATGTAGTCAAAGAGCATACTTTTCACGCTTAAGTCTCTCCATCTGACCCTGATAATTATTAAGACATTGAGAAACTTTGTCATCCCATTGCTTTTTCAAAAATTGAATGCATTCATATCTAACCATTTGACTCCATTGAGTGATCTCGCCATCATTTAGACTCGAAGGTGGGTTCAACAAAGCAATATTTTTTTGCTAATCAATGGGGTAGGAGTAGGAAGGCTAGATTTGCCTCCACTCGCAATAAGTTCTAAGGATTAACATGATACTTAATTTTTTAAGGAAGTCTACTTCAAGATCCATAATCCTTTGATGAAGATAAGCAATTTTTGCTTCAGCTTTAATTTTTTAAACTGAAATTTTAGACCGACCGACCGCACTCATGCTCCATTTCAGCTCTAAAATTTCTCTGTCTTCCTCTTTAATTTTCTCTTCCAAGTTAGAAACCATCTCCTTCATAATAATTAATGTAGATTTCAATTGATAAAACTTTTTATGCCATTTTTACGCATCCGGGTTATCCAGAAACAACAAAGTTGAAGCATCTTGATAAGAACATTTTTCCTCGATGATTGATTTATCTTAACTGTGATATTGTCTAATCGGGAAAGAAGATTTAGACTACTAAGTGTAGTTGTTTTTCCTAATAAAATAAGTAAACGGAAGAAGAAATTAACACACAAGAAAATATATTCTTTATTAACAACAAGAAAGCTTACAAACATACGCATATACAAGTTCTATATTCTTAAAGTTTAAAGACAGTAGTATGGGCCTTTTTAAGTAATACTGTGGAAAAAAGAGGGTAGAGTCAAAAGGAACATTAAACCCTATAAGGGTATTAACAAGAGGGAATTGATGGTAGTCCCATTTTCCGACTGGAGGGCTGATCTCGCCTCATAACAATTTAGCATGATTGGTTCGTATTTCACTGAGTAATCTATCCTTTTCATCACCTGAGAAATCAAAGCGAAAGTGTGTAAACCATGTGTAGACCTCTTAAAGACCTCTAAGGAAATGATATCTTGCTAGCTGAGAAGTTTTGAGAATTAATGATTTCTGTTTTAAATCCCTCTTTAATTTGATAAATTTACTTAAGGGTTCCATGAAAATAGGACTAGCCGATGATTCCCTAATCCATAGGATTTATGAAAAATAAACTAAGTTATAAAGAAATGAAAACACTACAATTCATAAAACTATCTGAATTAAACATAAAAAAACAACTTGAGTTCATATAATATTGACCTTTGTAAAAGTTTGAAATAAATCTCTCCTTGTTAAAATTAACTTTCTCGGAAAGAAAAGTGCTTTGAGAAAGTGGAACAATTGTAACCCTAGGAAGATTCAAGCATTCTCCAAGATAGGGATCGGTTCCATGCTCATCGAAATATCTACTATGCAAGTGCTTGAGCAAACCTCCACTCTTTTCCCTCAAGAATGAAAAATCGGTAAGAACATTTATAGAGTAAACTTTGCAGAGGAACTCCACCAAAGTATCCTTATCATCAATGAGCATCCAGAAGAGAGTAGTTAGCTTTACATTTTCTCTCATGACTCTTTCTCGATGAAGGCTAGACTTCATCAATAATGGGGCTACTCTTTTCTCTTTAAAGTTCCTCTACTATGTGGCATAAACAGAAAGGCACTTATACTTATCAGATAATTTGTTGTGCTCCTCAATTACCCTTTCAAGTTCTCTATTCAATCAATGTACCTCCTTCTTGCTCTTTTTATATAGAGTCTCATTGTAATATTTGGATCTTTTTCTTAACTAAAGTAACAACCTTATTAACTAAGGTCCAGCAGATAATTTTAAACATTTAAATAATGGACCCCATACCCATGCAACTAGAACCTAATAAGCTGGAACTTGAGCTTTTTCCTTTGATTGTTTAATGGGGGAAGTAGCACCTTTAGGAATGATATTTCTTATGAACCACCTTGAAGATCGGGTAAGTATGGAAAATGTACATCATGGGCAGACAAGTCATGACCACTTGATCCATTGCCCCTGTCTCCAGGCCCTTTTTAACCCTTGACACTACCACCACCATCTTGATTATCATTATTGTTATCATCATCATCATTAACATAATCATTATCATCATCTTCATCCTTCCCTTCATCTGAATCTCCACCTCCTTCAAATGGGGGGTCATCAAAAGATAACAACTTCTTCGAATCAACGGCTTCTTCTTTAGGGAATTTGTCTTGAAGCGATCCCTCGGCTCTCCCCAATTTAAGATAAACTTTCTCTTAAATTTGTCATTTAGCTTTGGAAGGGAAGGAAAATCCAAATCCGAGCATTTGTCGATATTATCACCATATGCTACGAAGAGAGCATCTTCATAGCACTTTTTTGCAATTGTAGTGAGAGCCTGTTCGATAAAGAAAGAAACTTTCTCCTTAGCGTCTTTTATAATGTTGTTGGCATAAACCAGGATGACATCCTTAGTTTGCACGTTGTCTTTTAAAGGCTTCACCCTACCGGCCATTTTGGCCTTCTCTTTGTTGGCCTGTTCAAGATCTGCTCTTAGAGCTTTCACTTCCTCTGCCAGTAGCAGTTTGGCTTTCTCCTCCTCATCAAGGGAGGAGGCAAGTTTTTCCTTCTCAAGAATAGCATTATCTTTCTCCACAGTAATATCAATCATTGGAGTTGTAAGCGAAGAGACTTGCTCCTTGAATTTAGCAATCTAAATTGAAGGCCCTTGAGAGGCTTGTTGAAGGAAGAACATGTGTTTGGCTACCTAAAACATATGAAAAACAGAAGCTAAGTCAGGATATACAAAGTTAAAAAATCTATATTAACTAAGCAGAAGAGAAATCATACCAGCAAAAGCTGTCGATAGATCATGTAAAGATGATCTTTCGAGAAGGTCGAAGGTTATAGCGACATAAGGCAAGCAATGGTCGGAGATTGGGCAACCAAATGAAGGAGATCATCAAAGCACATTGTGGGAGTCTGGGTATGAGCATCCGAGGGGAGGGATTCATTTGGGAGAGGAGTCAAACCAAGCTCCTCGTACAAGCAACGAAAACAAGACAGAGAGGTAGGAAGTGATATTTTATGCAAGGGATCTTGAGTGTGAACCCCCTTGGTGTTTGTTTGAATTTCACAACCTGAGAAGTCTAAACTAATCACATCAGGATTTTGAGTCGTCATGTTAATATCTGCATTTGAATCTTTGACAATTACAATAGAAGTCTAGTCATCCTCGAGCTTACGATTTTAACTTGGGAGAAGAGTTAAAGTGTCAGTTGGGGCACTAGAGCTCGCCCTCCTTTTTAAGTCATCAATGGCTTTAGTAATGAAATCCTTGATAGGAGCAAGTTTAGTTGGTCCGACCAAAGAAGAAGTGTGATCTTTAGTTTTTTTATGCTTGGAAGCCCCAATGAGTGCGGATGAATCTAAATCAAAAAGGAAAGTTTATAGGATACCGACACAAGAAATTCCATTTAAGTTGTGATGAAAATTAACGGAGGATTCAAGCTAAATAGGAGAGTAAGCAGAGAAAGTCTTTCGATTACCAATAACAAACGATTGTTTCTCGTGGGGATTCCCCTTCACCATTGGGGGTTCTCTAAGTATCTTGTGATTATCTAAGATCATAGAACGTTTATGAAGATTTGCTTTCATAAACAGTTTAAGCATGTCACCCATACTCTTAAAAGCCTAAGTTAGGGACTTAATATTAGCAGCGACGGAAGCACTAGGTTGTTTGGAAGCAGAACCTAAAAGAAAACACTCATCAAAAGAGAATAACGAATATAACATAGATTATGGAAAATGGAAACTTACTGAATATAGAGAAAGACTCCTTGATCATAGGGGTGTAGCATCTGATATAAGAAAAACCCTTTCTCTTAGTCCTTTATCTTATTGATCGGATGAGGGACTATGCTATTGAGGAAAGGGAGAAGATGGTACACATGACTATTCACTTGCTCATTTATCCTCCTATGATGTTTTAAATAATCGCAGATAACGATGATCGGTTAAGAGTTGTTGAAAATTGGCATTTATTACAACTGGTAAACTAAAAAGGTTGTAATATATATCAGTTACAACTAGCAAAAAAAAGGGCTGTCAAATGGCTATTACAATGGGTAGGTGAAGATGGTTGTAATAGGAATCTATTACAATGGACAAACAGGGAAGAGGTATTGATAACAATTAGTATCTATTACAATGATAAAAAAAATAGTTGTAATAGGCTTCTATTACAACGGGCAAATGAAAAACGTTGTAATATGTATCTATTAAAATGAGAAAATAAAAAGAGTTGTTGGAAAGTGGCATTTATTACAACATGCAAGATAAAACCGTTGTAATATGTTTCTATTACAGCAGGTTTTGTGTTACCATTGTAAAAACGCAGTTATAATAGGATGCTTTTGTTATAGTGATATCAAATAAAGATTCTTGACTTACGACTTGTATTGAACACTCATGCACGTATGACTTCAACATATATCTGGCTTCTACATGGACTATGCAAATTTCTAGCAAGTTGACATAAGGCTTCTTAAGTCTAATCCTAACCAAGCTTCACCAACTTTGCATTCTTTGGATTTAACGAAGAAATTTGTTAACAGATGTTTTGAGCGTAAGAAAACTTCCTTGCTAGGTTTCGCATAACATCTCAGTCATGGGTATCTAGCCGTTGCGCACTTAGATGATGTTGTTGTTGTTCATCACCTTGCATTATTAATGACATGTAGAATGAACAATCTTCGTACGCGCCAACTTGATGAGTAGCAGGGTGTTGGTGGTAGTAGATTGAGGTGCGGTAGAATGATAGCAAGGTTGTGGATGGTGATGGGTGCTAGGTGAAACATAGGGATTGTTAAGTTGAGTGTAATGCATGTTTTGATATGACCTATAATCATACTCGTGTTGCGGTATAAGGTTTTGGTGTTTGTTGGGAGGATGGACGGTAAAAAAACCAGTATAGGGTATGTTAGATTGAATGGTTGATTTTGAGAAGTGTTATGATTGCTGTTTTTTGCTTGTTCTTTTGGCCGAAGAAGACATAATTGTGTAGAAGAGAGGATGAAAGTGAAGAAGTTAGGTGTCACAGATGGATGAAGAGATGGTAGGGTATATATGGGGTTGGGGGGAGACGAGCGTTGAAACCTAGTCGTTTTGATTTGGATGTTGGGAAATAAAACGATGAAGAAATTGCCGTTTTAAATATAAAACGAAAAATTCTTGCCGTTTTAATTAAAACGGAAAAGACTTTGCAGTTTTATATTTAAAACGACAATCTTTCGTCATTTTAGCCACCAGTCCATTGTTTAGTTCACTAGACACAAAACCATAGAAAAATAGCCACAACCAACTGAATAAGTCATACCTAGTGGCATAGTGGATATTCTAGTTCACTTTTTTCACTGAACAAGTCATTACTAGTTGTGCTCTAAGCCACATATGAATTGCAAATCTACACTAAAGTAATACAACCTTTATAAATATATTTGAAAAATTAGACCATGAGTAAGGATTATGTCTCCAGCGAAAATAAAAAGTTGTTTTTCCTACCAAAATTAGTAAGACTCATAATTAACTACGAGTACAAATGCACGTCTAGGTGGGCCTGCATTTAATCACTACGTGCATAAATTTTTTGCTGTACCTGTGGAAGTAGATTTGATAGTAGCATCCCCATATTTGAACTCCGCCTAGGGAGAAGCTGCTATTTTTTTGTTCAAACTACAATAACTTCTTCATACTAACTCGGAATCAAGCGAGACTTCGACCGATGAACTCTCATCTAAATTACAAACAATAAGGAACACTCGGATACTTCATCTAGTGAACGTAAACCATAGTTCTCCAAGGTGACTAACAGTTGTACCTAGAAAATAATAGGCTACATCCCCGTATTTGAACTCCGTCTAGACAGAAGCCGCTATTTTTTTGTTCATACTGTAATAACTTCTTCATACTAACTCGGAATCGGGCAAAACTATGACCAATGAACTCCCACCTAAAGTACGGATAATATAAAATACTCGATACTTCAGCTTATGAGCGTATACCATAATTCTCCATGATGATCGACTAACAGTTGTACTTAGAAAATAATAGCTATATCCCCACTTTAATGCTCACTGTAGTTCTCCATGGTGGCTAAAAGTTGTACTTAGAAAATAACATGCTACATCCTCATATTTGAACTCCGCCAAGGTAGAAGCCGCTATTTTTTTCTTCAGACTGCAATAACGTGTTCATACTAACTCGGACTAACTTGGAATCAGGAAATACTTCGACCGATGAACTCCCACCTAAATTACGGACAATATGGTACACTCGGATACTTCATTTAGTGAACATATACCGTAGTTCTCCATGTGATTAACAGTTGTACTTAGAAAAAAACAGGCTACATCCCCGTATTTGAACTTTGCCTAGGCAGAAGCTTCTATTTTTCTGTTCATACTGCAATAACTTCTTCCTATTAACTCGAAATCGGACGAAACTACGACCGATGAACTCGCACCTAAAGTACGGACAATATAGAACACTCGGATATTTCAGCTTATGAACGTATACCGTAGTTGTTCATGGTGATTAACAGTTGTACTTAGAAAATAACAAGCTATATCCGCACTTCAACGCTCACTGTAATTCTCCATGGTGTGTAACGACCCGATTTTTCATACCCGAAAAATTGAACCATCAGGATTAAAAGAAGAAGGAGGTAGAAGAAAAGAAAACAAACATCAACAGAATCTAACCATCGCAGCGGAATAAAATATAATAGATAACAACTGATCTTTACACAAAAGTAAATTTGTTTATACATTACTTCATCAAAGTACAACATTAGAGTACAACACAATCAACATCACAATTCAGGACAGTTATAATCACTTGTCCTCATAAAACTGACTATACAACATAGGATACACAGCGGAATACATCAAATACGTGTGATACGTTTCCTCATCCAGCTCGTCTCATGAACTCCACAGAATCCTATCCTGTATCTGAAATACTCGGTCTGACCCGAGCATTATAATAAAACAATACCCGAGTCAGTCTGGAAAACCAGCGTGAGAAAACACACTCAATTGGATTATTAAAGTTTTCCAAACCCTTTGAAATCAAAAGCATCTCGTAAGACCACGCCACAAATAAACATGTCGGGTTTTAACCTTACGATAGCCAAAACACTTTTTATCAAATCCGTCTGATATTATAATAGTGTCTATATACAAATACTTATTCAAATAGCTGAAATTGTTACATGATTAAATTCCAGCATACTAGCCACAAAGTGGGTTCTACAAACAAAAACCGTAAAAGGCACGTAAGGAGAATGTATTTCTAACTAATGACTAGGCACTGGGGTACCACCTGTCACAGTACCTGGTCTAGATCAGCGTACCGAGGACCACGCCCGATCCCCTGCAACACAAGACCGGAACTACCTAAGGGTAATTCCGAGTAAGATCACCCCGCGGTTGGGATCAGCAACCGCCCACTAAGCCGAAATAAAAGGGACATCTAGACAGGGATGACCTCACCCTAATGGGCGCTACCCACATAGCCTTGCTGCATAACCCCTGGTTTTCAGTCATTCCCGGTTGATGAGGCTTGAGGCTAAGCGTTACCTTTTTAGCACATTTCACTTAGAATGCCCATCGTCCACTGACGATGTTCCGAAAGCATTCATCCATACAAATCCGTTTCGGGTTCGAACGGAACCGAAGGCACTATTCCTACTACATCCATTTTGGAATCACCCTCAGGATTAGTAGCGACTAGCCCTTGCACTTTACTGCTCCATCTTTGATTCCAAACTCGTTTTCCCCACGAAAACATACAAACCGGATTGAAGTGGTTTTCGAGAAATAAATCTCGATCCCGGTCTCTTCGAAACAATCAGCGCATTGGCCAATATTGATAGTCGATTATTTAACTATCAATTAACATTCACAAACATCCATCAAACAATAAATAATTTTCCAAATTATTTATTAATCTCAAAATATATTTGTAAGATAAATTTCCACCTTTTAACCCTTCGAAAACAGTTTCAAACCGTCTTTCTCTCATGGAATATATTTCCCAAATATTTTCTATTTCCACTAAAATCACCAAGTACAAACACTTTAGATTTTAAAAATGATTTAAAACCACTTTATTATAAAATACACTTTAAACATTTAAATTAAAACTACTTTAATACTTTAATTTTAAAAAAAAAAATACTTTAAGAATTTTTAAAATAAACTACTTTATTTCTTTTATCCTTTTAAAATCCAATACCAGGTTACTTTTAAATAATTACTACTAAATAAATTTGGAAAATACTTACTTTAAAACTTAAACGTTTAATAATAAATTTTCTAAAACATGCTTTTAAAACAATCCTTAAATTTTTTAACTTATACTTAAAAAATTGCTTTGAAAACGTACTTGGCTATTTTGGGAAATACACTTCTCTTACACATCTTTAAAAATAAATCACTATTTATTTTTAAACAGTTTACCTATTTCTTTAATAAATTCTCACCGTGAATTTATTCTTTCAAATATCCACTGATATATTACTTCACCTTTATAAACCCAGTTTATAAATTCCAAAATATCACTTCTCTTTTAAATTTCAATTCCAAACACTTAAATCAATTTACAATTGATTTCCAATTTACTTCACTTTGAAATAAATTTCCTTACTTACTTCATTTATTTCAAAATCCATTAACTTTCAGATTTTATTTCTTTATTATGATTTAAAATCTTTAAACTGAAAATTTACATTCCAGATTACCCGAATTCCCTCTTTTTCCTTTTTATTAAATTTAAACCTTGAATTGAAATAAATTCTTTATTCTTTTAAATAATATCACTTAAGTTTTAAAATTCATTATCCCTCTATTTATTCAAATTCCCTCTTCCATACTCGGAATTTTATTTATTAGAATTTTAAAACCACTTTCATTCTTTTTCAATTCATTCTTAAATTTATTCAAATTCTCTATAATTATTTTACTTAAAAATTCACTCCTTTATTTTCTTTCCAAAAATCTAATTCTATATATTTTGGTAACTCAATGCACCGAAATATATTCAAACAACCCATAGCATTCAATAGTCAAATTATCAATATAATCAATTACAGAATATCAAATATTCATAACACAGAATATTAAACAATCTAAATAAATTTGAGGAATCCAGTTGGATCCCTCCAACCTGTTTCCCTGCATCCACAGATGTTAGCACAATACCAATTCCACTTCGAGGTGGAATATCGCAGTATATGGGTTTAAATATTATCATCCGCTATTATGCGACGCATAGGGTCTCATCCGCTATATAATGCGGGAAATCAATCACTCCAATATATATATATATACTATTATATATAATATCACATCCAGATAATTCAATCAATCAACCAATCATTTAAATTTTAACTATTTGAATTTAAAGGGCATTCCAAATGAGTGAGATTAACTCACCTTTGATTTTGTTTGCAAACCCAATCCATCTCGACTTGTTCCTTCATGATTTTAGACCTTGTATAAACATTAGATGATTTTTATTAATATTCGAATAAATCGAACAATTAAATTCCATTAATAGATTTAATTAACTAATGATTTAATTTAAACTAATCTTCTTTTAATAATTTCTTAGTAACTAAAATTAATTAAATAAGTTAATTTAACAAGCTAATTACTTTAGTACATATATATTACAGAAGTAAACTGGACAGGTTTTAAACCTTACTGCAAATTTCAGCCTATAATATATACATTCATATATATATATATATATATATTATTAAACAAATTTAAACAGCGAGAAAAAGATTGCAATGCCTCACCTCGAACTCAACCCAGCTTGCGGCCTCCTCCCGACATCGGTGAATCCAAACGCAGCAGCCCACCCTGCCTTGGCCACCAATGCGAACCTGCGACTTAACCCTCCCCTTACTGTCGTCGACTACGCCTCCTTCAGTTGCTCCACCACGATCGCGCCCCTATGCGACGCTCTCTCTCCCTCTAATTCTTTCGGTTGAGTTGATATTGGTTCGAAATCTTTTCCAAAGCCTCGGCCCTAAAGCTTTTGAATCGAAATCGATTCGCGGCCATTGAACAACGCGAAGCCCCCTATTCTTCGATCATCAGCGTGAATCGAATGGTAGAGAAAAATGCCATGGTTGATTTGCTTAAGAACATGAAGGATCTAGGGATTTGAAATTGAAATAAAAGAGATCAGCCATGGCTTAATTTAATTTCTCTGCCATTTTCTTTATACCGAGAGGATTCGAATTGAATGAGGAAGAACGAGATCTTGATTTTTATTTTCTCGATCTGATGCGTGAATTATGAAGGAAAGAAAATGGGAGACATGATGGAATGGTTGCGTGAACGAGTGGGGGACAGTGATTTGAAGGCAAAAAGTTGTGAGGTGAAAGAAATACGGCTGAAGGTTATCTGATCGAAATACCCAATATATATATTATATTAAATTTAAATTTAAATTGTCTTGAAAACGAAGCCTAAAATCTCGATCTCCTATCGAGACGTGCCGCTAGGCATTTATAATGTTATACCCCTATTTCGAATGCACTGGAAAAGGTTTCGAGTCCTAATTCGATCGTATGGAGAAGATAGCTTTTTGAACCCAATTATTATATAGAATTTTCGATACAAATTTCAGCGCGTTTACTTACCGTACGATCACACAACAACTCCAAACACTACAAAATTTGAAATCCGATAATAATACACTATTACGGATCCAATGGAACTAGTTTCATCAAATTCCGAGACTATGCCCTGGAAGGCTATTTTTAAATTCAATTTAAACGATAAAATTTCAAAACTTAACAAAACACTTCCAAATTCAATTTTGAAAGTTCTACCACCTTCAGTATTATTAACATGAATTTTACAAGCCTTCAAATTATTTTTAACTGGCTTAAAACTCCAGGTTCAACATTTTACCCAACTTCAAATTATTAAATTTAATAGTTAAATTACTCAATAAATAGTGATATTTGAAATTCAAGTTAAAAATTAACTTTTAAATATTTAAAATCAATTAAATATTCCAATTTCAAATATCCAAAATTCCGGGTCGTCACATTCCTCCCCCCTTAAAAGAATTTCATCCCCGAAATTACTAGTTAAGAGGAATGGTCCATAACCCGTTAACTATTTTCCCAAAACAATCTTTTTATCAAAGACACAATATCCCTCTTATTAAATTTTCAAACTTATCTATAAGTTTCAAACAATATTACTTACTGTTGGGTACGGTTGTACCACTACCGAGCCAACACAAAGAAGTAGCCACCGAACCATTCGGTACCGAACCAACACGAGGAGACAGCCACCGAACCGTTCGGTACCGAACCAAAGCAAGGAACGAACCAGCCTTCTCCAAGACGTTCCGAACCAAGCTCCTACCGGACCACCTACCACCGGACCAAGACGTTCCGAACCAAGCTCCTACCGGACCACCTACCACCGGACCAAGACGTTCCGAACCAAGCTCCTCCAGGCCAGATCGCGTCAGCCCAGGCCCACCAGCAGCTATATACATCCAAGACCCCTGCCCCCAGCCTCACTCTATAAATAGAGGGGCAGGGGCACAACAATGAGGGACAAGTTTGAAGAGCTCAAGCACGGAGAGAACTTTCAAACAACTTTCAGATACTCGTATCAAAGCTTTGTACTTGTAATCTGAACAAGAAAAGAGAAATAATATATAAAGTGGATGTAAGCGCATTCTGGCTGAACCACTATAAATCTGCGTGTCTTTTACAGTTTAGTCCCTGCTTTTCGTATATTTTCATAAATCACCCAAATCACAAAGAACAACATAAAATCAATTAAATCAAATGACTTTGAGGTGTTTGTCCATTTTTTGTGCAAACATTTTTGGTGCTTTCATTGAGAGCTAGAAGCTCGAAGCTTCAGCTTCTTTCACTTAACCTTCTTCCTGACAGCATCGTTCATTGCTTGGAAAACATGCCTCCCAAGCAGAAGAAAGATGTTAACAAAGGAAAAAACATCGCAACCAGCAGTCTTCCAGATCCAGTGGTCATAGATCAAGTAAATCGTCCCTCCAGTAGCAGTACCAAATGAAGGTCGGGCAAATCCGACCACTCCTGCCGCAGAACAGCCTGCAGCAATTACTAGGGCAGATCTAGACAGGGTTGTGGCTGAAGT
The DNA here is from genome assembly GCA_030737815.1 of Allium fistulosum. Taxonomy (NCBI): domain Eukaryota; kingdom Viridiplantae; phylum Streptophyta; class Magnoliopsida; order Asparagales; family Amaryllidaceae; genus Allium; species Allium fistulosum. Next base: position 1,348,095,862 of record CM060902.1, read on the forward strand.
AACTAACCGCTTCACGTCCCAGCAGGAAGCCTTGGTGGACCATCTCATGTCATGCTTAAGGGATGCTGAAGAGTCCAACCACAACACTGAGTCATGGGGTGAGTCCCAGTCTGGAGGATATCAGAGACAACAAAGATCTTCCTTCTTCGAAGGAGCTAACGGCAGAAGTAGCCATGGTAGGAGCCGAGATCGAGCACAGCCCGAAGTTAGGCCTGAGGAAACGCTTGGAACCGAACCCAACGGGGGAGGTACCGGGCGGAGGTCAACTGTAGCTGAGCCGGTCGTACTGCCTAACCACGGAAATGCCAATGAACGGGGCCGAGCTAGAATCCAGCCCGAAGTTGGACCCGAGGAAGTGCTTAGATCAGAACACAGCAGGGGAAGATCAAGGCAAGGGCCAACTGTAGCTGACCCTAGCATGCTCCCAAAAAACCAAAGGCAGCCACTGGAAAATATCAAGAATGATAGACGATACCATCCCTACAGGTCATCTGGACGGGATCAATCCCACAGAACAGAACCGAACTCATTTCTATCTGCTCTAAATTCTGATGAAAGGATGGCACGCTTGTTCAGAGAATGTGTCCAACGGGATCAAAGAGATCGAGGGATAGGCGCTAGGGTAACCAGCCCTTTCGCCCGCAATATTGAAATTGCTATCACCCCCCAAGAATGGAAGATGCCAACAATGGAACCTTACAAAGGAACCTCCGACCCCGTGGTACACTTACAGAGATACACACAACATATGCTCATGAGTGGAGCAACAGAGGGAGTACTGTGCAAATGCTTTCCACTATTCTTAGCAGATCTAGCTACCTCCTGGTTCTGTCATTTACCCCAGGGATCCATCAGCTCGTGGGAAATGTTGAAAGAAAAGTTTATCAGTCAGTTCCGCATTCATGTGGAACAACCCAAGGACACTTATTCCTTATCCGGCATCAAACAGAAACCTGGAGAGAAACTGCAGCAATACCTAACCCGATTCAATGCCGCAGCGGCCGCAGTCCAAGATGCCGATGAGATGCTTATCCTAATGGCCCTCTGTAGTGGTGTGCATCCGAATACTAAATTTGCTAGAAGGTTGACAAAAGAAAAACCAGCTACTTTACCCGATTTCTTCAATGAAGCCGGGAAATATATGAGGCTTGAGGATGCTGCCGGTGAGGGGCAGTCAGGACAACAAAATAAGGCAACTCACAGCAACGCGCCCGCTGTGGCAAAGGACGTTCGAAGAAATGATTCTAGTGACAACGCTGGGGGCAAGAAGGGAGAAAAGCGCCTATATCGGCCAGGACCAAGATTCGACACTTACACTCCTTTGAATGAAACCGTCGAAAACATCTTCCTTGCCACCCAAGGCGAAGTTAGATTCAAACGCCCACCGTACAAGAAGGAATCAGATAACGCACAGAAGTCTGGAAATTTCTGCCGCTTCCACGAATCTCATGGGCATGATACCAATGAATGCCATCATCTCCGGGACTTGATTGAAGAACACATCAGAAGGAAGAAACTGGAACTCTATGTAAAAGGTCAGGACAGGACTCCATCTCCTGCCAATGAGAACCCAAGGCTGCCCTCACTAGAGATAGGCAGAGGAAATCGCAACACTAGCGGCTCTAGTCAAGAGAAGATAGTGGTCCATACCATCTCGGGAGGACCGCACATCGCCGACAGAAGCTGGGCAGAGATGGAAAGATATGGAAAGTCGCTTAGAAACAATGAAGACTATGTTAATTCTGTGATAGAAGAGCGCCGCCCGAAGTGGAAAGAGAGTGATGACATCACATTTGGTAGGCGTGACCTAGAGGGAAGGCAATACCCTCACATGGATCCCATGGTTATCTCTGTCCGGCTCGGTCCAGCCGAAGTTTTCCGAATTCTAGTAGACACTGGAAGCTCAGTAAATATCCTATTCAAGCATGCGTTCGACAAAATGAAACTATCAATGAAGGATATTTCCCCTTGCAATAAACCACTACACGGTTTCACTAGAGATGCGAAGATGCCCCTCGGGCAACTGGACCTCTTTGTTGAAATTGGAAGCCATCCCCGCTTCGTTGTACGGAAGCAAACATTTGTGCTGATAGAAAACCACTTGGCCTACAACGCCTTCTTAGGAAGGCCAGCCTTGTCTGACTTTCAAATTGTCCTAGCCCCATGGTGCCTAAAGATGAAATTTCCAATGGACAATGGAGTAGGGGAAGTAGAAGGAGACCAGAACGTTGCTCGAGACTGCTATATGACTGAACTTCGCAACAACCACAGGAAGGATAAAGGGAAAAGTGTAGAGGTTGCCCTCTGCATAAAAAGTTTGGAAGCATAGCAACTAAAGAAAGCCCCTCCTCTTCGATATACCAGCGACCCTTTCAATGAATTAGACCCCAGGGACAAAGAGGAGGAGGCCACCGCCAAGCCTGCAGAGGCTATGGAATTTGTATCTGTAGACAAGCATGACTCGAGTAGACTATTGAAAATCGGGTCCCAACTGAAAGCAGAGTTGAAGTAGCAACTCATTGACTTTCTCCACCACAACTTGGATGTATTCGCATGGTCACACACTGACATGACCAGAATCTCCCCCGACATAGCATGCCACGTACTAAACATTGATCCTACCAAGGCGCCCGTAAAACAAAGAAAGAGAAGTATGGGGGCAGAACGATCAGCAGCCCTCGACGAAGAAGTAAAGAATCTACTTGCCAATGACTTCATACGGAGGCCATCTACCCAGAGTGGATCGCCAATCCGGTGCTGGTAAAGAAGGCTAACGGGAAGTGGGGAACATGCATTGACTTCTCCAACTTAAATGACGCCTGCCCAAAAGATTGTTGCCCACTTCCCCGAATCGATCAACTTGTAGACAGCACAGCCGGGCACGAACTCTTATCTTTTATGGACGCATACTCAGGGTACAACGAAATTCCCATGCCCACTCCCGATCAAGACCACACTAGTTTCATCACTAACCGGGGGTTGTACTGCTACAAGGTAATGCCTTTCGGACTTAAGAACGCAGGAGCCACCTACCAGCGCCTCGTCAACAAGATGTTTGCAGGGCTAATAGGACAAACTATGGAAGTGTATGTGGATGACATGCTGGTAAAGTCAAGGAAAGCCGACGATCACGTAAGCCACCTAGGCGAAATGTTTCAAGTACTTCGCTAGTATGGAATGAAGTTGAATCCTCTAAAGTGCTCCTTCGGAGTATCATGAGGAAAGTTCCTAGGATTCATCGTCCATGCCAGAGGAATTGAAGCAAACCCTGAACAAATCCAAGCTCTAAAAAATATCAAAATACCTTCCACTCGAAAGGAAATGCAAAGCCTGAATGGGAAAGTGGTCGCCCTAAGCCGATTCATCTCCAAAGCAACGGACAAGTGCGTCCCCTTCTTCGAAGCCCTAAAAAAAGACAAAGGAAAGTTCGAATGGACTGACGAATGCTTAACCGCTTTCCTTAACTTGATCGAACACCTCCAGAAACCGCCGGTACTCTCGACTCCAAGCGAAGGCGAAGAATTATACCTATACCTTGCTGTGTCATCTCACGCCCTGAGCGCTGCGTTGGTGAGAGAAGACAACCGCACGCAGCGGCCAGTATACTTTGTGAGTAAGAGGTTTACGGGGGCAGATGTCAGATATCCTAAACTTGAGAAGCTAGCATACTGTTTACTAATCACATCACGGAAACTGCGTCACTACTTCCAGTCCCATTCCATCAAAGTTCTGACCGATCAACCACTGAGGCAGGTACTCCATCGTCCCGACACTTCTGGGCGACTACTTAAATGGTGCATTGAACTAAGTCAGTATGATATCACTTATCACCCTCGCACCGCCATCAAGGGGCAAGCCATGGCCGATTTCATTGCAGAATTCACTACCAACGAAGGTAAGGAGCAATCAGAAATAGCAGAAGACATCAAGTGGAATCTCTTTGTGGATGGTGCGTCAAACGAACAAGGCTCGGGGGCAGGTGTGGTAATAATCACTCCCAGGGGAAATAAGCTGCACTATGCTATAAGGTTGGAGTTCGCCGCCACCAACAACGATGCAGAGTATGAAGCAGTGATAGCTGGATTAGAACTTGCCTTAGAAATCGGAGCCAATTCTTTGTGTCTTCTCAGCGATTCTCAACTTATTATTAATCAAATACTAGGAGAATTCCAGGCTCGAGAAGAACGACTCATAGCATATTTAAAGAAGACCAAGTTACTTCTCAGTCGATTGGACCACTACTTAGTCAAACACATCTCTCGGGAAGAGAACCGAGAGGCCGACGAATTGGCAAAGCAAGCAAGCGTGAGAGACAGCGCCATTTCCGGAGCAGTAGCCATCTCAAAGCAACTGACCTCAAGTTTTGAGCAAGTGAATCTGATAGCTGCAACTGAAGAAGCAACTTGGATGACTCCCATCCGAGACTACTTACAAAGTGGCACACTACCCAACGGGCGTAACGAAGTCAAGAAAATCTTGAGGAAAGCTTTCCGCTACACAATACAAGAGGACACCTTCTATCGGCGCGGCTTCTCTAACCCCTTATTAAGGTGTGTCGCTGGAAGGGAAGCCAAGGAAATCTTGTCCAACATTCATCAAGGAAGCTGCGGAGATCACATCGGAGGGCAAACTTTGGCAAAAAAGATACTCCGATATGGATATTTCTGGCCCACCTTAAGCAAGGACGCCTTAGATTTCGTCAGAAAATGTGACAGATGCCAGAAGTTTGCTAAAATTCCACGGCTACCAACAACTGAGATTACTCAAATGACCAGCCATTGGCCCTTCGCAGTATGGGGAATTGACTTAATCGGCGAACTGCCAATGGGCCGAGGCGGGGCCAAGTATGCTATAGTGGCAGTCGACTATTTCACCAAATGGGTGGAAGCGGAACCCCTGAATAAAGTATCTTCAGCGAAAGTTATTAACTTCTTGATCAAAAATGTTCTATGCAGGTACGGAGTCCCATTCAAAATTGTATTAGACAATGGACTTCAGTTTGACAGCGAGGAGTTTGCCAACTGGTGCCAAGAGCACGGAATTCACAAAAGCTTCTCATCCGTAGCTTATCCCTAGGCAAACGGACAAGTCGAAGCCGTCAACAAAATCCTAAAAACTCTGATAAAAAAGAAACTCGAAAAGTCAAAGGGCGCTTGGGTGGATGAACTCCCTACGGCACTATGGGCCTATCACACATCTTTCAGAACATCAATAGGGCATACTCCTTTCTCTTTGGCGTATGGATCGGAGGCTATGCTCCCAGTTGAAACCATCGTGCCTTCCCACCGTAGGATCCACTATAACCCAGAAGAGAACGAAGAACTCCTACACATGTCTTTGGATCTAATTGAGGAGAGAAGAAACGATGCAGTCCTCAAAGCAGCAGCCCACAAGCAAAAAGTGGCAGCACAATACAACTCCAAAGTCAAGCATCGTACCTTACAAGAAGGGGATCTTGTCCTCAAGCGAATCTTCCCTCGCCCCGGAGCACTAGATCCAATCTGGGGTGGACCATATGTAATTCATAAAGATCTCCACAACGGAGCTTATATTTTGTCAACAGTGGACGGAGAGGTGTTCTAGAGGGCATGGAACATCCAACACCTCCGTCGATACTTTTCTTAACTTGTACTGCCCATATGAAGTGAATTAACAAAGAGAATCAATGGACGTAGGCATTTTCGTGCCGAACCACTTTAAAAAAAACCTTGTCTCTTTTTTAACTTGTTCCTTTATATCTTGGCTGCTTGTTAACTTTATCCTTTTCTGTTGAACGAAATCCTGTGCATATAGCATTTCCATTCAAGGCACTCCACAGCGCAACTTCACCTGGACAAGACCTAACAGGTACTATGCGAATCTATGCCCTCGCCAATGAGACACTTTCGCTCCGGCATCCCTCTGCTGTGGGTTAACTCATTGCTCGTGATGGCCCTTAAAGCCAACTGTAATGAGCTGATTATAATCCACCGAGAAGGCCGACTATAGCCGAGGCAGCTCATTACGGCGTTCGGCTCGTCGGCAACTATGAACCGACTATAAGCCCTAACATAAGGTGTGGCTAGCCAGGGGCAGTTCACGGTTGACGATCGGCACCCACGCTAGCCGGCCACAGTAAATCGAATAATACCCACGATTACGGGCCATAATGGCCCGGGTAGTTACTGTGCGCGATCTCGGCTCCGATGTGTCTTAGGTACGGCTATGGTAAAAAAGAATTAACTCCCTGCGGAGGTGTAAGATGGGTGACAAATGTCTCCAAGACCCACAGCTAGGGAAAGTGACTACAAAGCCCGTTTGCCACGAACTTAAGCACATCGAAGGCCTTCCGTGATTGGAAGTTTTACTATTTCACATATTTCAATTTTATTTAAGAAACTTTTCTCTTATCCTCTGTAATAATCCCTGAAGTACAGGACACAGAACAAGAGACATTCGCTAATGGAAGCGGATACTCACAGCAAGATACTGGACTGCATTCCATACTCGGTCACACAAGACATTCAAAGCTGCCATCTACAAGCAAAATATAAAGGGCGGTATTTCCTTCTTTCATGAGTAAACACGTGACTATAATTTATTCACACCTCACGCTAACATTGCAAGTCATGAAATTATGTTTTAAACAAGAACTTGACGACAAACACAATTTAATTACAAGAATATGCATAGCTATATTTCTCATACAACATGTCAAAATAGCAAAGACATTCAAAAGACGACAGAATCAGCTTAAGTTAAAAAATTACACGTCAAGAATAATGTTGTTTATTACAAGTAGCATAATTACAACCTAAGAGTTATGTTATTGTTTTGAGACTAACATATACAACAATGTCAAGTCCACAAAAAAATATTCAGGTCCAATCAAGGAGCCGGCTACGTCGGAGTCTTATCCTTGTCCTGTTGCCCACCTGTCCAGTCAGAGAAAGAATTCATTAGTGATAAGCAACCAAGTTAATGGAAAGACTAGAAAGGAAGACTTACCAGCATCTGCTCCTTGATCATCTTGATCATCATCCTCTACTTGCACACCTGCCTCCTCAGCTGCAAGCAACCGCATACCCTCCTTCACCGCCACCTTCTCCTCCTTGGTGAACCGGGCGGTAACCACATCCATCCTGAAGGCCACACCACCCTCCTTATCCGCCTCAGCCTTGGCCTCCTCTAGAGCCCTGAGATAGATCCTAGCCATAACCCGAGGGTAATCATCCACCCAGGACAAGTTACCCTGCCTCCAAGTATGGAAGTACATATCCTGGAGCATCCCATCCATCATCCCCTCGTTCTCTTCAAACTCCCTCATTCAGACCTCAGAAGCCCACAGCTTTGCAACAACAGCATCCCTCTCCGATCGATACCATAAACGGTCAGCCTGAAGGGACCTCCTCATCACCTCCATCTCCTCCTTCGACTTGGCCTGAGCAAGCTCCACGGCCTCAAGTCTCCCCGACAGCTCCTCTACCCGTTCGAGATCCGCTTGCCGAACCTCATCCACCGTGGCAATGGCCATGTCAATCCGCTCCTTACAGACGGCCTCCATCTTCCGCAACTCTGCCCTATTGGCCTCTTCCATAGCCTTCCTCAATTGTCTGGATGCGGCCTCATGCTGAGAGATTTGAATGGCTTGATCGACAAGTTTTTCAGCCTAGTCGGAAACCATCAACCGTAGCCGAATGTTGGCACTCCCTATCTCTTCCCCAGCCTTGACCAGTCGGGCGTGGTGCCCCATCAATTTCCTGGTCTCCTCGGCAACCCGATCGATGTTCGCCTTAGCCTCATCCCCCAGAGTCACAACTCGGTTAGTAAGCAAATCGAGGTCCAGGGACTTAGCCTCATCAAGCACCTGAACCATAGGATTGTGAGGGAGGAGATGCTCACCAGTAACCTCATCGAAGGAAATGTCATGAGAGGCCGGGTCCAGATCTGGGTGACCCACAAACGGATTACGAGCTAAGCCAGGGTGATCTATCGGGATGACGGTTGGATTCTCAGACGGATGGGGGGAAGGCCTAAACTTAGTATCCTCCTCCATAATATCATGAACAGGCTGGAGTGGGGGTTGAGGGCCAGGCAAAGATTCAAATGTAGATCGACTCCTCTTCTTCTTTTGTATATCTTCTTCAATAACTCTAAGAAGAGGACGATAGCCGACTACGTCTTCAGGACGGTTAGTGGGAGGCTTCGGCTTGGCGGAAGCTTTGAGGAGTTTGTATTGTTCAAGCCTGTGCCGAAGATCTGAAGTCTTGGCAGTTTTGCCCGCTCCTGGAATAGAAACTAAGTGTCACAAGCGTACATTGAACCATAACTCAGGAAATGTATCGAGTTAGGGAGAATAAGAATTCACCTGGAGTCGCAGAAGTCGCCTCAGCCGAAGTACTCCCGGAAGGTAAATCGGCACCAGTCCCTGCCTTGTCGACTTTCTCGGGATTCTCCGCCAAAGCCGGTTCTTCCTCTAAACCTTCGAAGGCTTGGCGAAAAGCGTCATCCGTCCACTCTTGCATCTCGCCTACCTGCCCAGAAGACAAAGCCCCGGTGCCATCACCACCACCATCACCTCCTCCTTCACTTCCGCTCTCACCTCCTTCATCTCCGCCTTTCCCCTCATCCACATCTCCCTCCTCCGGAATGTCAAGACATGTACTGGGAGAGGGACCGTCAGACTTCTTAAGTTTCTTTCCCCCGACAGTTGGAAATACCGAAAAGGGTCTCCTTTTGCTACTCTTCGACGCAGCCCCTCCTTTAGCTTGGGCAGCCTTCTCTTCCACCGTATCCCTCTGCTTGACCACGGACTGATGTGGTAAGATCAGGTTATGCCCCAGAAGTGTAGCGTTCCTGATCAAGAAAGCAGCCGACCTATCTCTTCCTGAAATAGCTCCTATCTCCGCTGCCATCTGAACCAGGCGATCATTCTCCACGACCGCAAAACCACCTGTCGCTAGCAAGAAATAAAAACACATAAGAAGAGGCATTGCAACCAGAGCGAAAATTGTAAATAAGCTTGAACTTACATCCGGAGGTGAAGCGACGGATAGAAACAGAGTCGTCCCTGACAAAAAACCATTCCTTTTTAAACATGCTGTACTTCGAGTACAAGTCCAGGACTGGCTTGAAGGATACGGCCGATTCCAAGCTAATGTATGGAGATCCCTTCTTATAGCCCCTCAAGTTGTACAAATACCGAATCTCCCGGTTAGAAGGAGGACGCCCGTATCTCCTCTGAAAGATGACAAAAAGGCTCACCAGGATGGCGTAGGAGTTAGGTTGAAGCTGAAGTGGAGCCACCTTCAGGTATGTGACGAAGCTGACTATCCAGGCGTTGAGAGGCGGAATGGCACCACACATACAGTGATATCTGCTGTAAGAAAAGTAGCATTGAGGGGGGGTCATACGGCATCACTCCTTCCCCCGGAAACAGCATACGCGTTCTGTCAATCCCGAAAGAGCGAGAAATGACATCAAGCTGCTCGTCTTTGAGGGAGCTAGGGAAGCAATCGGGAGGTGAGTTCAGAAGTTCTTGAGGACCGTGCCCGTCCACCAGCGATCTCAGGGTGGGCCCATGTCGTTCTGGATTCAGCTGAACTGGGGCACGACTGGAGATTCTCTTCTGTCCGTAGATCTTTTCTTTTCTGATTGGGTTTCCACTTTGTGAGACATTTATCTGCAAACATAGGAAAGCACGTTGTTGGAACGAAGGATGTAGAAATACAAAACAAGCAAGTGTATGATGTCTGGAGTTTAACTTGAAGTTCTCGAGTTCATTCGGTACGAAAGTTCTCAAGTTCATTCGGTACGAAAGTTCTCAAGTTCATCCGGTACGAAAGTTCACAAGTTCATTCGGTACGAAAGTTCTCAAGTCATTCGGTACGAAAGTTCTCAAGTCCATTCGGTACAGAAGTTCTCAAGTCCATTCAGTATTGAAAGTTTTCATGTCCATTCGGCATTGAAAGTCTTTAGTTTCATTCGGTAAAACAAAGAAATTCAACCTTAAAAAGTCATTCGGCAGAAGAGAACTTACCTGGTCCGACAGCTAAGATTGGTTCGGCACAAAAGTTGATTCGGCAGTTCAGAATTTAACTCAGATATTTCGTTCGGTGAGGAATGACGAAGCCATGTGGCTCCTACTTATAGAGGAAGGATGGGTAGCCGGACCAGCCGGTTCGGTTCTCGGGCCGAATATGGTCGTCCAAACTGGAAAAAAGCACGACATATGCTAGTATATGCCCTACTTTGGGGGGCAAATGTTGGGTACGTTTGTACCACTACCGAGCCAACACAAAGAAGTAGCCACCGAACCATTCGGTACCGAACCAACACGAGGAGACAGCCACCGAACCGTTCGGTACCGAACCAAAGCAAGGAACGAACCAGCCTTCTCCAAGACATTCCGAACCAAGCTCCTACCGGACCACCTACCACCGGACCAAGACGTTCCGAACCAAGCTCCTACCGGACCACCTACCATCGGACCAAGACGTTCCGAACCAAGCTCCTACCGGACCACCTACCACCGGACCAAGACGTTCCGAACCAAGCTCCTCCAGGCCAGATCGCGTCAGCCCAGGCCCACCAGCAGCTATATACATCCAAGACCCCTGCCCCCAGCCTCACTCTATAAATAGAGGGGTAGGGGCACAACAATGGAGGACAAGTTTGAAGAGCTCAAGCACGGAGAGAACTTTCAAACAACTTTCAGATACTCGTATCAAAGCTTTGTACTTGTAATCTGAACAAGAAAAGAGAAATAATATATAAAGTGGATGTAGGCACATTCTGGCTGAACCACTATAAATCTGCGTGTCTTTTACAGTTTAGTCCTTGCTTTTCGTATATTTGCATAAATCACCCAAATCACAAAGAACAACATAAAATCAATTAAATCAAATGACTTTGAGGTGTTTATCCATTTTTTGTGCAAACACTTACTTAACAATTCAAATTCAAATTTGAAACCAAATTTTTGAATTATCAAAAATTTCCTCAAAATTTTTCTAACTCCTTAAAATTTTGTAAAATTTCGCTAGCGTCTCCTTTGCGCGGCTAGCTCGGTACAACTACAAAATGCCTCTACGGGCTGCCAAATCCCAAAAGAAAACAAAACGCCAAGTGGCTAGATAAAAAATCCAATCAAATTTCTTACAGAAATTATTAATACATACCTTATTGTCGAGCAAATTCAAATTTATGTTCTGAAATCAAAAATCCCAATTTCCTTTTTGCTTTTTAAACACCTCTGTCCTACTAAGCAATAATATCCAATTACAGAATCCAAATCACTTTATTCACTTCCTTTACAAATTTTCAATATTTGCTTTACTTAAGCCCGTACGATGCACATATATCATCCGTACGCAATATCAAATTCGATCGCTCACTCGATCACACAATTTCACTTCCGACCTAGTATCGTCCACCCGACATCCTAGTGCGGACTCAGATCTGGTTTCTTGATTAGAAACCGTCATTCTCCTTGCATAGCTACACACTATGATAGAGAATATCCAGAATTAATCAAAATCCATATCCAGAATTCGCCGTCGAAAATCGAGTGAAAAATCCTAACTCGGACCGGTATAATTACCTCGAAATTCTGCGCTCGAATCCAGATCAAATCACTATGCGAATAAAATAATATACGTACATCCTACGTATTAATTCCAATTGATTATCAACTATATCAATTTTCTCTTTTATTCACATTTATTTTGATTTCCATTCACTTATTTACAACCATCCCATTTCCCCATTTCCCCATTTCCAGTTTTAAATCTTCATTCAATTATTCACTTTGTATATTCCCAATACCAATTTACTTGAGAACTTCTTCCTCCATTACCTAAGTCCAATATAAATATTTCTTATATTTATTTTCACTACTTCACTACTGAAGTTTATATTCAAATTGAATTCCAGTTCCATATAAATTTCAATTTGCTTCAATTTATTAGTTATTTTCAAATCTAAATACTTTCTCCCTATTTTCATTCAGATTTTCATTTTCAAATTTTACTTGAATTCAATTCATCTTTAACTTTGAATATTGAATCTTATTCACCTTATCTCAACCCATATTTAATTAAACATTCCTTAAATTAGTTCCACTTACTAATTTATTTAAAATCTCAAATAAAAGTTTATTTGCAAACTTTTTCTTCACTTAGTTTCTTCGAACAATTTCTTCGATTTCACCTTACTTTACATACACAATTTTAAATTAGATTTCAATATTCAGTTTCAATTCTATTTGCTTACCAGTTTTAAATCATTTGTCGTTAGTGAAAATTTTAAAAAATTTCTAACTCCCAAAATTTCCGGAAAATTTTGGCAGAGTTTCCTTTGTACGTACGAACTTTTGCAATTTGACAAGAGATATAAATATATATACATCGACCCACACGGTCGGAAAAACAAAAACAATTCATATTTCCTATTTATTTATTGCATAAGCGTACCTTATTTAGCATTTTTAAGCAAGCGGCTTATTTATTCAGCATTTTGCACGATCAAATCAAGCCAAACGGCTTCCAAAAACCTGTACTTACTCAATTTAAAACAGGTAAGGGCTAAATATATGCAATTTACTAGCATTTCACTTATTTTAATATAGCTAACACATACATTTCACATATAATGTATGTTATAAAATTTCCATAAGCACATATGCAAGGTTTCGACACTAGTTTTAAATTGTTTGCAACCACATCACATACCATTCCATTCAATCCGAATAGTTTTCAACTTAATTTCTTACATTTAATTCATTTTTAAACAAAACGAACTCATATTCATTTCAATTGATTCCAAAATCAATTTATTAAACTTCTATTGATTCATATAATTTTATTTACTTCCGTTTAAGTCGAATGACTAATTTTCTATGCAAATTTGTCGATATCAATGCATTTAAACAATCACTTAGTTTTATACTATTTTAAATTGATTCCAACTCAAGTTATATTAATTTCACTCCATTCTAATACATTTACAATCTATATACTTGCAATTTCACTTCATATCCAAAAAGTTTTATTCCAAACCATTTTATTAAACTCGACAATCAAATATTAAATAACCATCTCACAGTTTACTTAAGTTGATTTTATTCAACCAACTTCCATTTCTTTTTGCAACAAGTTCTATTTCCATCTTTCATTTGACAACATTTCCACTCACATTTAATTTATTCCCAATCCAATTGGAATTTTATTTATAATCCGATTAGTATATTCATTCAATCCATTTTAAATCAAGTTCGCATCCACAATTCATTTTTGAATTTATTTTATTACTAACAAGACCATTTCAATTTATCTTCTTCTCACTTGAATTTTATTCAATTCACTTCTATTTCAATTTTTATTCAACTAGATTTTATCTTCATTTTAATTCAACTCCAACTCAATTTCATATGGTTTAAGTTAATTTTAATTTAATTTTATATAACTCAACTTCAGTTAAATCTAGCATCATACTATTCTCTTAGTATCATCTACATCTCAATTTATTTCATTTCAATTCGATTTCAACTCAATTCAAATACATCTGGATTTTATTTTCAGTTTAATTCAATTAATTTCTATTTTTCCATTCCAACCACATTCGAGATTTACCAATTTATTTCTTCCAATCATCAATTAATTTCAAAATTTAATCTTAATCCAAGTTAAATTCTCATTTTTAACTTTCACCTTTAATTTCAATTCCAAAATCCAATCCCCATATTCCTCATCAAAATCATTCACCATTTATAAGTTTATAACTTATCTCCTGATGATCTTTAAATTATTTAAATAAGGATTTTAGGATTTTTAAACACCCGGCTATTGTTTCAAATCATTTCGAAATCACCAATCTCAAAATCACATTTCTCAGATTTTTAAATCAATCCTGACTTTATCCCGACAAATTTCCTTTGAAATTTCAAAAACAAAACTAATTTTTCTGAACAAATCAATTTGGCAGCAATCCGTCGCTTAGAAACTCGAAAATGAACATCGATGATGCTGCAGTCATCACCGAAATTATCTTCCAACGACTGAAGTGAACTCAATACTGTATCCCTTCCCAAAATTCATTTGAAACAATTTCCTTTCAAAAGTACTTCCAAAATGATAATTCTATTATTTACCTTCAAAATACTTCGAAAAACACTTCCGAATACATCACATGGTGACTAATAGTTGTACTTAAAAAATAAAAGGCTACATCCTTATATTTGAACTTCGCCTAGGCAGAAGCCGCCATTTCTTTTCTTCAGACTGCGGTAACTTCTTCATACTAACTCGGAATTAGGAAAAACTTCGACTAATGAACTCTCACCTAAATTATGGACAATATGGTACATTCGGATACTTCATCTTGTGAACGCACATTGTAGTTATTCATGGTGATTAACAGTTGTACTTAGAAAATAACATGCTACATCCCCATATTTGAACTCCGCATAGGCAGAAGCCGCTATTTTTATTGTTCATACTACAATAACTTCTTCATACTAACTCGGAATCAGACGAAACTTCGACCGCTGAACTCCTACCTAAATTACGGACATAATTGTACACTCGGATACTTCATCTTGTGAACGCACACTGTAGTTCTCCATGGTGACTAACAGTTGTACTTAGAAAATAACAGGTTATATCCCCACTTCAACGCTTATTGTAGTTCTCCAGGGTGACTAATAGTTGTACTTAGAAAATAACAGGCTACATCCTCATATTTGAACTCCGCCTAGGCAGAAGCTACTATTTATTTTCTTCAAACTGCAATAACTTCTTCATACTAACTCGGAATCAGGCAAAACTTCGACCGATGAACTCCTACCTAAATTACGGACAATATGGTACACTCAGATACTTCATCTTGTGAACACTTACTATAGTTCTTCATGGTGACTAACAGTTGTACTTAGAAAATAATAGGCTACATCCCCGTATTTGAACTCTGTCTAAGCAGAAGCCATTTTTTTTTCATGCTGTAATAACTTTTTCATACTAATTCGGAATCGGACGAAACTTCGACCGATGTACTCCCATCTAAATTATGGACAATATGGTACACTCAGATACTTCATCTTATGAGCGCACAATGTAGTTCTCAATGGTGACTAACGGTTGCATTTAGAAAATAACAGGCTATATCCCCACTTCAACGATCACTGTAGTTCTCCATGGTGATTAACAGTTGTACTTAAAAAATAACATGCTACATCCTCATATTTGAACTCCGTCTAGGCAGAAGCCGCTATTTATTTTCTTCAGACTACAATAACTTCTTCATACCAACTCGGAATCAGGCAGAACTTTGACCGATGAACTCCCACCTAAATCACGGAAAATATGGTACATTCAGATACTTCATTTTGTGAACGCACACTGTAGTTCTCCATGGGGACTGACAGTTTACATAGAAAATAACATGCTACCACATCCGCATATTTAAACTCCGCCTAGTGCAGAAGCCACTATTTTTTTTGTTCAGACTGCAATAACTTCTTCATCCTAATTCGGAATTCGGTGAGACTTTGACCGATTAACTCCCACCTAAATTACGGACAATATGGAACACTCGGATACTTTATCTTATGAACACACACTGTAGTTCTCCATGGGGATTGGCAGTTGTACTTAGAAAATAACAGGCTACCACATCCCCATATTTGAACTCCGCCTAGTGCAGAAGCCGCTATTTTTTGTTCAGACTGCAATAACTTCTTCATACTAACTCAGAGTTAGGCGATACTTCGACCGATGAACTCCCACCTAAATTACGGACAATATGGTACACTCGGATACTTCATCTTGTGAACGCACACTATAGTTCTCCATGGTGGCTAATAGTTGTACTTAGAAAATAATAGGCTACATCCCCACTTCAATGCTCACTGTAGTTCTCTATGGTGACTAATAGTCGTACTTAGAAAATAATAGACTACATCCTCATATTTGAACTCCGCCTAAACAGAAGCCGCTATTTTTTTCTTCAGACTGCAATAACTTCTTCATACTAACTTGGAATCAGGCAAAACTTCGACCAATGAACTCCCACCTAAATTACGGACAATATGATACACTCAGATACTTCATCTTGTGAACGCACACTGTAGTTCTCCATGGGAACTAACAGTTTACTTAAAAAATAACATGCTACCACATCCCCATATTTGAACTCCGCCTAGTGCATAAGTCGCTATTTTTTTTGTTTAGACTGCAATAACTTCTTCATACTGATTCAGAATCCGCCAAGACTTCGACCGATTAACTCCCATCTAATTACGGACAATATGCAACACTCGAATACTTCATCTTATGAACGCACACTGTAGTTCTCCTTGTGGACTGATAGTTGTACTTAGAAAATAACAGGCTACCACATCCCCATATTTAAACTCCGCCTAGTGCAGAAGCCACTATTTTTTTTCGTTCTGACTGCAATAACTTCTTCATACTAACTCGTAATTAGGCGAAACTTTGATCGATGAACTCCCACCTAAATTACGGACAATATGGTACACTCGGATACTTCATCTTGTGAACGCACATGGTAGTTCTCCATGGTGACTAACAGTTGTACTTAGAAAGTAACATGCTATATCGCTACTTCAACACTAACTGTAGTTCTCCATAGTGACTAATAGTTGTACTTGGAAAATAACATGCTACATCCTCATATTTGAAATCCGCCTAGGCAGAAGCGATTATTTTTTCTTCTTCAGACTGCAATAACTTCTTCATACAAACTCGGAATCAAACAAAACTTCAACCGATGAACTCCCACCTAAATTACGGACAATATGGTACACTCAGATATTTCATCTTATGAATGCACACTTTAGTTCTTCATGGGGACTGATAGTTTACTTAGAAAATAACATGCTACCACATCCCCACATTTGAACTCTGCCTAGTGCAGAAGCCGCTATTTTTTTTGTTCAGACTGCAATAACTTCTTCACACTAATTCGGAATCCAGCGAGACTTCGACCGATTAACTCCCATCTAAATTATGGACAACATGGAACACTCGGATACTTCATCTTGTGAACGCATACTGTAGTTCTCCATGGGGATTGACAGTTGTACTTAGAAAATAACAGGGCACGACATCCCCATATTTGAACTCCGCCTAGTGCAGAAGCTGCTATTTTTTTGTTTAGACTACAATAACCTCTTCATACTAACTCAGAATCAAGAAAAACATTGACCGATGAACTCCCATCTAAATTAAGGACAATATGGTACACTCAGATACTTCATCTTGTGAAAGCACACTGTAATTCTCCATGGTGACTAAAAGTTTTACTAAGAAAATAACAGGCTATATCCCCATATTTGAATACTATTTCTCTATGAGATGTAAAATGGTGTATTTAGAATTTCAAAAGACACCAAGTAAATCTATTCGATGAATTTTCTTTATTAGTAGTAAAGATAAAGATGAGAAATTTGTAAAATATTCTCTTTGTTTCCAAAATACACAGCTGCCCGTCCTTAAAAATCCGATATAAGAAATACCTCTATGTTAGCACCAAAATTGGTCAGTAACATCGTTGAGAAAGATTGTGTAGAGATATAAGTGATTAAGGTAAATTAAACAAGGAAGAATATACTAATTTGAATGCAGAAAGTAAGAACACCGGATTTATAGTGGTTCGGCGTAATTGCCTACGTTCACTTTGAGGTTAAACTTTATTGCTTTACTTTATGATTGATTACAAATATAATTCGTAGATCAAATACTTGAAAACAATTGCTAAGTAAAGAGAATGAGTCTTGAAAGCGGTAGAGTCTCCCCAGTGTTCTCCCAAAAAAGGCCCATTTCACTGTGCCCCTGCCTCTCTATTTATAGACAAAGGTGGGTTGGACTCCTCTGGTAGGCCTGGTAGCTGAATAACTCGGTCCAGATGGACTGGTCCATATATGCCGAACCAAATAGGCTGAACGGTCGGATGCCGAACCATCTTCCTCATGCCGAACGATGCTTGTTATGTGGGAAGAGTGGGCTGAGCAGTAATTGTAGCCGGACAAGCTGGGAAGAATGCCGAACATAAGTGAGATGCCGTGTGGGGAGTGTATGCCGAGCAATGATTGAAGTTGACTAAGGTTAGATGAATGCCGAACAATCTTTGGATGCCGGACGAACCTGGAAGCCGATCACTCCTAGATGCCGAGCGCTACGTGGATGCCGAGCACTCCTGGATGCCGAGTACTCCTGGATGCCGAGTACCCTTGGATGCCGAGTACTCCTAGATGCCGAGTACCCTACCCCTGGATGCCGAGTACCCCTGGATGCCGAGTACCCCTGGATGCCGAGTACACCTGGATGCAGAGCACCCCTGGATGCCGAGCACCCCTAGATGCCGAGTACTCCTAGATGCCGAGTACTTAGTTGCCTGGTCAAATCTCCAGGAAACACTTGCCCCCCAAAGTGTATTACGTGACTGAACGTGATACGCTTTGAACTATGTATCCTCCATGTCTCGTTTCAAATCCTTGACCAAATCCTAATGGAGATGCCTTCTTGAGAATATCAGTGGTTGTGGTGTGTGCCTAACGTGGTATAAATGCCGAACGATACGTTCGAAGCCGAACATTCCTCATATGCCGAGCGACTTTATGTTTCGAAGCCGAACGTTACGGCTTTGACCGGTTCTACCGTGTATAGCCTTTTCGACTTCTTCTTCCTCCCTATAAAACCAGGCATCCTCCATCTTCTCTCCTTTTACACTTTTATTTCTGTCACACTCTAAAGACTTGCAATCCTCGCCAGTCAATCAGACTTAAAGCCTAATCAATCCTTCCTAAGCTTCGATCTTCGAACTAGGTATTATCCCTTCTATGATTAAATAGTTTCAAATGAGACTTAGGTTTGCGTGTAGCCGAGAGGGTCATGTGGAAAACTGGATGTCTTTATGACTGAATGATGTGTGGCGAGAAGGAATGGCTCGCACATTGGAGTTGTTGGATGATGTATGGTAGTTAGGCCTAGCTCCTTCGTGCCGAACGAGACTAGAAGAAAAGAAAGAATAGAAAGAGTGTTGGTGGTGATTGGGGTGTAAAACGGCATAATCTTCGCCGAGCGACCTGTTCTTGTTGTTTGGTGTAGATGGAGAAGGAGAGGAGTGGAACTGTAGTCAAGGGTGGAGTGCCGAACGTTAAAGCTCGGCATAACCCTAGTTCGGCGTATCTTACCATATGCCGAATAGTGAAATGGGAGGCTAAGTTGAAGGCATGAGTTAGTAGGGATGCTGAACGATCACGATTGCCGAACAATATTTCAGCCAAACAACACTCGGGCCGAACAAACTTAAATGCCGAACCATATCAAGGCCGACCATAACCTAAATGCCGAACCATATCATGGCCGAACACAACTTAGATGCCGAACCACATCAAGGCCGAACATAACTTAGATGCCGAACCATATCAAGGCCGAACATAACTTAGATGCCGAACCACATCAAGGCCGAACATAACTTAGATGCTGAACCATATCAAGGCCGAACATAACTTAAACGTCGAACTATATCATGGCCGATCATAACTTAAACGCCGAACCATACTTAGGCTATCCCACGTAAATGCCGAACCATACATAGGCCGAACAAACATAAATGCCGAATAGACAATTGCCTTGCCTAATCACACAGCAAAACAAGTACGAGGACTCTAGCATACCGGCATATGAAACTGACCCGGATCCTTAACTCCCTAGCTTTAGCAGACATAAGTCTGAACTTAGATTAACATACGTTTTTGGAATCTGCAACGGTAATCACCGCAAGGCAGGCTTTTGGGGACGGTCGGCGATGACGGTCTTTGAAGGCGATGATTTGAAGCTCAGTTTGATACCAGTAACTTTGTGACCTTCAAATTCTCAATGCTTATATACGATTGCTTGCACTAGTTCACACACCACGTGGGGGGAATATCCGTGTTGTTAATTCTAACGTTGAACATTTTTCAAGTATAGTTTTCACAGGTGCTTAGCCAGACTCGCTATTTATTGGAGATCTCTAGAAAATCTATCTCCGCCACTATATCTGATAGGCCTGGGCCGTCTTCAAGGCAAGAAGTCGCGGACACTTCAAATCCGTCGACTTTTCCTGCTCATAACTTAGCTCCTGATTCCCTGGAGGCAACGATTCTCTTGGACAATCCGATCGACTCATAGGCTTCGAAGATTAACGAAGTCGTGCTTCGGCGAATATGTTCCATCCACGGAATCCCCTTTTCCGATGTGTTGGTCCCATCGAGGCATGATCATCCTCATCTGCCCCCAGTCGAATATACTTCTTATAATAAGTTCATGTGCTGGA
This sequence comes from Allium fistulosum, assembly GCA_030737815.1. Classification (NCBI taxonomy): domain Eukaryota; kingdom Viridiplantae; phylum Streptophyta; class Magnoliopsida; order Asparagales; family Amaryllidaceae; genus Allium; species Allium fistulosum. The sequence goes on from CM060902.1 coordinate 1,348,116,178, forward strand.
TGGGCAGCGTGCCTCCATTCAATCTATTTCTTCGGGACGTGTTGCAATACATAGACATCGCCCCGTCGCAGCTGCATCCAAACGGTCACGCATTCATATATGGGACCTACCTACTTTTCATGGCCGTCTTTTCTAGGCCTCCAACTTCTAGTGACATCAGATATATTTATATGATCAAGAAGTGGAAATTTTCTAGGCCTCCAACTTTCAAAGCCTCCTTCCCCTACTCCTGCGGCTGACCCAACTATAGCAGAGAAGATGGTCGAGCTTAAGGCCAAATTCCCAAAAATCTGCTTTGATGGCCTGAAATTCCTCCCAGTTATTCATCATATCCCAGGGCACGTCAAGCAGAGTGCCATCGCCTGCAACAACGACGTCTATGTTCAACATGACGCGTTTGTACACTTGGTCGAAAAGGTCTCGGAGTTATCTGTTGAGCGCCAACAGGAGATTGACCGTTTGAAGTTGGAAGCTGGCTTTGACAAGGGCATCATCAAGAGCCAAGATGAAGAGCTTGCTTCGTACAAGTCGAAACTTGAAGCCGCAGAGCAAAGTGCAAAAGACACTACCGAGGCCGTCACTCGTCTAGAGGCGACCCACAAAAAGGAACTTGATGAAGCAGTCCAGCGCAGCGGAGCCCTTGCCTTAGAAAAAGATTCTATGCAGAAAGAAAGGGACGCGCTCGCCCTACAAGTCAGAGAGTTGAAAGAATTGCTCTCTAAGGAGAAAGAGGAGAAAACAGCAGCTCAAGAATAGTCCCAATGATACTGCGACGAAATCGTTGCTACATGGCTCTTGAAAACAAAGCTCGATGATGAACTTGCTAGGGTTGAGATAGTGAAAAACGAAGCCCGCGAGGAGGGCAAGAGAAAAGCTTCTAAGGAGATTGACTCTCGCCTCGAAGCAGATGCAGAGGCCGGTAGGGAAGAGGTCAAGTGCATGTTTGACCCGCTGATCGTCGAGTACGGCGCCCGCGTCCTTATGCACCACGACTTGACATTCCTAGGCGAGGGCTATCTTGAATCTCTAGCTGAAGCCTGTGAGACTTTGATAAGGATCAGAAAAATCGATTCGGGCTCGGAGGAAGTCGATGAGGATGCTCTGGTGAAGGAATTTCTCAAGGGGAACGAGCCAGCGGACTTATCTGCGGCTTTGGATCTTTATAGCAAAGGCTCTCCCTCATCAAAAGAGAAAGACAACGAAGCTGGTCCGTCTGGGGCTAAGGCTGCAGTTTCTCCTTCTGCTGCTCCTCCTTCTGCTCAACCGGCCGGTCGGCCAACACTTGATCCATTTGAGCAGCATGCCAGCTATGATCCCGAAGATCCCGGGCTTGGCGTTCATATGCTATCCCCTATTCTAGAGGGTGGAACTCCATGCGCAACCGATAGTCAGCCAGAACCCGGTATAAAACTCTCCCTTTTGAAGTTAAAAGATCTGTCATTTTCAAGTAGCGGTCATTTGTCCTAACGCCCGTTCTTTATGTTTTTTATGCAGGCTGCTCTGATCCTGAACCAACTCCGAGGAGCGACGACGCCAAGGAGGAGGCAGAGAAAACAAGCGGTGTTGCTCATGCGGGAGTAACTCCTGGCCCTGACGCTCAAGTGATCAGGGCGCTAGATGATGATAAGTTTGACACTTCATCTCCCATCGAAGGGAGTGATGAAATCGAGATCATTAGCGCCTCCGAACATACTTCGAAGATGAGCATGAAGGAGCATCTCGCAGAAGAGGAGAAAAAGAAGGTTGAGATCAAAGTCGAGCCTCAAATATTGGAACTTACCGACCCACGGAATAGACCTTTGAAGATCATTCTCCCTGGCAAATCCAAACCGCTGGATATTCCTTCTCCCACTCCTGGCTCTGCTTCTTTGGTAAGCAAGAAATCCAAGAAGAAGCGTGAGGGAGAGGAATCATTTGAGAAAATGAAGGAAGACAAGAAGAAAAAGCCAAAGAAATAGCCACTATTCTCGTTCAACGAGATTTTGCTTAGGTCTTGTAGCTACTATTTGTTTTTTCGTTTCCGTAGTTTGTGTAGATAGATTTTTGATTCCAAGCTTTGGAGGAATAATTGTGTAACCCCATTTTGAACTATTAAACGAAGTTTAGTTTCTTTTTCACTCGAATGATTCTTTTGCTTTTTTTGGTTTTCTGAATAACTGTGGTCAAAACTCAAGTTCTTATGAGTTGCATAATTTCCCAATCCATTCTTACATTGTTCGAACATTCTTTGGGGTAGCATATTTTTTGTTCCACATCCTTGAGTACTTATAATTGTTTCTAAATCCGCGCTCTAGGGATTCAGGGTAATTTGATCCGCGTTCAAGGGATTCGGAGATTGAAGTCGTTTATATTCTGGTCCGCGCTCTGGGGACTTAGAGTACTCTGGTCCGCACTCGGGGGACTCGGAGATTGAAGTTGTTTATACTCTAGTCTGCGCTCTGGGGACTTAGAGTACTCCGGTCCGTACTCAGGGGACTCGGAGATTGAAGTCGCTTATACTCTAGTCCGCGCTCTGGGGACTTAGAGTACTCTGGTCCGCACTCAGGGGACTCGGAGATTGAAGTCGTTTATACTCTAGTCCGCGCTCTGAGGACTTAGAGTACTCCGGTCCGAACTCAGGGGACTCGGAGATTGAAGTCGTTTATACTCTAGTCCGCGCTCTGGGGACTTAGAGTACTCCGGTCCGCACTCAGGGGACTCGGAGATTGAAGTCGTTTATACTCTAGTCCGCACTCTGGGGACTTAGAGTACTCCGGTCTGCACTCAGGGGACTTGGAGATTGATGTTGTTTATACTCTAGTCCACGCTCTGGGGACTTAGAGTACTCCGGTCCGCACTCAGGGGACTCAGAGATTGAAGTTGTTTATACTCTAGTCCGCGCTCTGGGGACTTAGAGTATTTCGGTCCGCACTCTGGGAACTCGGAGATTGAAGTTGTTTATACGAGTTCGTACATCGTACAGAATAATGTAACTCTAGTAATTCATCACCCGACTGTGGGATGTAGAAACAGTAGTAATTTATGGGAAAGACGGCTTCAAGCCTTTATTAATGAAAACCAACTAAATTTCCTGATTACATGGTCAAAAAGAAACTAAGTGATAACGGAACAAAAACATACAGGAAATAAATGTGCCTAAAATAGGAAAGAAACATGCTCAACGTAATAATGTCGCAAATGTTCACTGTTCCATGCTCGGTAGAGTGTCACGCCATCAACGGTCGCTAGCTTGAATGTTCCTTCTCCAAGCTTCCGTTCAACGACATATGGACCTTCCCAGCTGGGATTCATACGTGATGGTACCGGGAAAACTCGTTTCAAAACGAGATCACCCACATCAAAAATCCTTGGGCGGACTCTGCCATCGTAATAACGCTTGACTCGGTGCCTATGTGCTGCCGCCCTTAATTCAGCCTCTTCGCGTTTTTCATCGATGCAGTCCAGTGATTCCAACAAGAGATCCGGATTCATCTTGGGATCGTAATATGTCACTCGATGCGATGGAACTTCGAGTTCCACGGGTATAACGGCTTCTGAGCCGTAAGCCAAGGCGAATGGAGTGTGGCCGGTCGCGGACTTGTGGGTAGTTTTATAAGCCCATAATGCTGTTGGGAGTTCATCTACACACTTGCCTCCGGCTTTCTCCAAACGCTTCTTCAGTATGAACTTGATTATTTTGTTTACGGCCTCGACTTGTCCGTTAGATTTTGGATGTGCAACGGCGGCGAACTTCTTCTCAACGCCATACTTAAAACATAACTCTTTGAACTCTCTGCTTTCAAACTGCGTTCCGTTGTCCGTAATGATGGTTCGAGGGAGGCCAAATCGGCATATAATGTTTCATACAATGAAATTAATGACCTTCTTAGAGGTGATTGTGGCTAAAGGTTCTGCCTCGGCCTATTTTGTGAAATAGTCGACTGCAACTATCGCGTATTTCGCACCACCTTTGGATATAGGCAAAGAGCCGATTATGTCGATTCCCCAGATTGCAAATGACCAGGGACTAACCATTTGTATGAGTTCCGTTGGTGGGGCTCTCGGGATTTTCGCATATCTTTTACACTTGTCACATTTCCTTGCATAGTCTGCAGCGTCCTGATTTACGGTTGGCCAATAGTATCCATAGCGGAGGATCTTTTTTGCTAGTGTTTGCCCCCCAGTATGGTCACCACATTCTCCTTCGTGAACCTCCTTCAAGACCCGCTTTATCTCATCATGTGTGATGCATCGTAATAAGGGGACCGAGAACCCCTTTCGATACATTAGTCCATCCTGCATCACATATCGCGTGGCCTTTCGAATGACCTGTCGTCTTTCGCTCCTTTTTTTTAGTAAAACCCCGGTCGTTAGGTATAGTTTGAATGGGGTTATCCACGATTCCCTCTCGATTCCTGTTTCCAACACAAAATCAACTTTCATCGCGTCTATGCTTGGAGCATGCAAGGCCTCAACGGGAAACAATCCCATTTGCTGCGCGTCGCCAGTGCTTGCGAATTTGGCCAATGAGTTGGCTTCTTTGTTCTGTTCACGCGGGACATGCGAAATGTCATAACGCTCAAGGTTCGACAGTAGTTCTTGAACCAGAACAAGGTATGGAGCAAGCTTCTGTCCCTTTGCTTGGTAATCCCCCCGCACTTGGTAGACCACCAACTGCGAGCCACAAAAGATTTCAACTGATTTGACCCCGAGTTCTCCAATGAGTTTTAAGCCAGCAATCAGTGCTTCATATTCTGCTTCATTATTCGTGGCCGGGAAATCGAGCTTCAAAGCATAACAAATCAATTGATTTTTCGGAGTTACAAGAACTATGCCAGCGCTGGAGAAACGGTCGTTTGATGCCCCATCGGTGTACAATTTCCATCAAACGGGGGGAATGACATTGTGATTATCTGGTTCGTCAGATACAGTAAACTCAGCGATGAAATCTGCTAATGCTTGCCCTTGTATGGCTCTCCGTGGCAAGTAGGCGATATCGAACTGGCTCAACTCGATATTCCATTTTAACAACCTCCCAGAAGTTTCTGGTTGTTGGAGTACCTGCCGTAGTGGTTGATCGGTATAGACACAGACTGAGTGTGCTTGAAAGTATGGGCGCAGCTTACGTGATGCAATCACCAAGCAATAGGCCAATTTCTCAATTTTAGGGTAATTTCTTTTTGCCCCCGTTAAACGCTTACTAACGTAATATACCGGCTTTTGGACTCGGTCCTCCTCGCGGACCAAAGCTGCACTTATAGCATGTGGGGATACGGCCAAGTATACTTACAGCATCTCGTGGTCTACTGGTTTTGACAGCACTGGAGGACTCTCCAGATGCCTCACCAGATCCCGGAATGCTTCCTCACAGTTAGATGTCCATTCGAAATTCCTCTTCCCTTTCTTTATTATATCAAAGAAAGGAATGCACTTGTCCGTGGCTCTGGATATGAATCGACTCAGCGCAGCCACTTTTCCATTCAAGCTTTGCACCTGTTTTATAGTTCTGGGCACTTGCACATCTCGAATGGCTTGAATCTTTTTTGGGTTAGCTTCAATTCCCCTAGCATTGACAAAGAATCCCAAAAACTTCCCCGACGCAACGCCGAAGGAACACTTCAGAGGGTTGATCTTCATCCCATAATATCTGAGTATATCGAACATCTCTGCCAAGTCTCGAATGTGGTCGTTTGACTATCGTGACTTCACGAGCATGTCATCCACATAGACATCCATCGTTCTACCAAGCTGGTCTTTGAACATTTGATTCACTAAACGTTGATAAGTCGCTCCTGTGTTTTTCAATCCGAAGGGCATTACTACATAGCAATATAGCCCAACGTCTGTGACGAAAATGGTGTGTTCTTGGTCCAGAATATGCATCGGGATTTGATTGTAGCCCGAGTATGCATTCATGAATGATAACAGCTCGTGTCCTGTATTGGAGTCAACCAACTGATCAATCCTAGGCAATGGGAAATTGTCCTTGGGGCATGCCTTGTTCAAATCGGAATAGTCTACGCAAGTTCTCCATTTCCCATTCGCCTTCTTCACCAGTACGGGGTTCGATACCCATTCAGGGTAGAGAGCGTCGCGGACGAACCCATTGGCTTTGAGTTTGTCCACCTCCTCTCTGAGAGCAGCGGACCTCTCTGGGTCCATCCCTCTCCTCTTTTGTTTAACCGGGACGTATTTTGGGTCTATGTTCAACATGTGACTCGTAATGGCGGGAGAAATCCCGCACATATCAGAATGCGTCCAGGCGAAAACATCAAGATTCGCCCGGAGGAAATCACTAAGGTCTTTAGTCATTGCGGGGCTGAGTTGTGATCCGATCTTCAGTCATTCCATGGGTTTCTCATCGTCGTCTCTCGGATCTATGTCTCTGAAGATCCGAGAATTATGCCCGAGCCAGGGCTAGGGCACTACTTGTCAATTACCAGTATTAAGGATGCGGACGGGATTGTCCGCAACCTTTCCTTTCTCCCTCCGATGGGCCTCTCGGAGCTCAGCCACATAACAGGCACGACCAGTCGCCTCGTCGCCATGAACAACACCTACTCCTTTGTCAGTTGGGAACTTCAAAGTTAAGCACCACGGGGCTAATGCTGCCCTAAACTCAGCCAGGGCCGGTCGGCCTAAGAACACATTGTACGGAGAGTCCACATCCAAAACTACGAAGGGTAGGATTCGCACCCTCCGACGTTCGCCTTGTCCTAGTTCAACTGGTAACTCAACATACCCCACTGCATCGGTCGCTGCGCCATTAAAGCCGTGTATACGAGCTTTAGACGGTTTCAAATCCTTCATTTCCATCTTCATCTGGTCATAAGCCTTCTTGAAGATGATGTTGACAGAACTTCCACAATCAATCAAAATTCCTTTCATATAAGCTGGTCCGATCATCGCAGATATGACCATCGGGTTGATGGTTGGAGCCTCCACTTGGTCAGCATCTCTGTTTCTGAATACTATATCGTCTGTCATCACGCGCAGCTGCTTAGCAGGGGTCCCATCCTCTATGTTAGAACAACACTCGAAATCTGCATGTTTCAGGGAACTAGCATACCGCTCCATCTCTTGCCAATTCTTATCTGCGGGGTGAGGCCCACCGATGATCGTGTTTATGACTAGTCTACCCACAGTCCGGGCAAGCTCCTTGGGATGATGCGGAGCTGGTGCACGACCTGGGTTGGATGTTCCCTGTCCTCCTTCCTGTGGATCCTTCACAAACTCCTGTAACTTTTTCTGCCTGATCAACTTCTCTATAGCGTCGTGTAGGTGTGTGCACTCTTCCAAATTGTGCCCGTAAGTCTCATGGAAGCGGCAGTATTTCCCAGTCCGCTTCTGTTCCTTGGTTGACTCCTTTGGTCGTGGCTTTCTGTACTGAAAGGTATTGCAGGTTGATAGTTAAATGTTCTCAAGAGACGCATTAAGCGGGGTATACTCGTTGTAGCTTGGAATTCTCGGCTTCCACTTCCCCGCTTCTCTCTTCTTCCCTTGACTTCTTCCTTCGGATTCCTTAGGCTGCTCGGGCTTGTTCTGGACATTGACTTGGATTTTTCCCGAGTTGTCTCTGGACTGCTTTACAGCAACATTGCTTTTCACGGACTCCTAGACAGGTCCCGGTGCCTTATCTCGCCTTACCCACCTAGCTTCCTCTCTTCTTATGAACTGGTGTGCCTTTGCGTAAAAATGCTCTAGCGTAGTCGGAGGTTTTCCTGCCAGCCAGTCTCCAAACTCAGAATCCGGATCCACACCTCGCATCACAGCCATTGGAATTGCATGATCATTGGGATTACTGACTTCAGTCGCCGCAACATGGAATCTTTGCAAATACTCCTTCAATGACTCGCTAGGAGTCTGGATTACACTTGATAGAGACATCACGTCCTTTGGACGAGTAGTGTGTATCCTGAACTGTTCTATAAACGTCTTCGCCAACTCCTCGAAACTGGATACGAACCGCGGAGGAAGTCGGGTGAACCACATAGTATCGATCCCAGATAGAGTAATTAGAAAGCATCTACACTTGGTTGCATCATTTGCTCTAGCTGAATCCATCATCCACTCATATCTCATGACATGCTGTCTGGGATCAGTCTTTCCTTCATAAGCCAGGATAGTTGGCATACTAAACTTTCTGGGGTACGCTGCCTGTAGAACAATGTCCATGAACGGAGTATGACTTCTCGTCACTCCCCAATCGTCATTCGATAAGCCTTGATTCTCTTTCATCAATTGTCTAATCATTGCTGTCAGGTCTGGTGTTTGTATGGAAGGTGGAAGGTTGGAGTCTGTTCTACGTGACTGTCCATGCTGATGCCTCCTCTCCTGGCGATCTGCCAAACATACATCTTGAGGTTCGACATCGTTAGCGTTTTGATGGTCCGGGCCTCCAGCCTCTACCTGCACTCCGGCTCCTAAGTTCCCAGCTCCGGCTTGGTCACGGTCTCCAGCTGTTCGAACAGCAGCACCTGCCCGTGCAGTTTCAGTCTTACGGCGTCTACGCCTGAGAGGTTCATCGGAGGAAGTTGAGCTGTCAGATGAGGAATAAGGAGCGGGATCGCCCCTAGCATTCTGTTGTTGTTGTTGAGTGAGTTGTGCCATGAGGTTGGCGTTAGCTTGCATCTGCTCTCCTAGTTGTCTCCTGCTTTCCCTGAGTTCTCTCATCAAGTTGTTGAACTCTATTCTGGTGACAACCGGCATTTGATCCTGGGCGGTAGTCCCTGCACCTGGAATCGCTTGCTGATTGCTAGGTCTTGCTTGTTGCACGCTAGCAGTCTCGTGGGCGTCCGCATTATGAGAAGCTGACCTGGTACGTGGTCTCGCCATTGTAGAGTTATGATAAGAACTCTGAGTAGAATCAACGGACGTCCTATCAATGAGTCGGATCTTCTTTGGGGGATTTGTTCAATCCAGTAGCTTCAAAGCAGATCCTTGAGGTCTGAGAATTCAATTCTCAATGAAAGCACCAAAGTGTTAGCACCAAAATTGGTCACTAACCTCGTTGAGAAAGATTGTGTAAAGATATAAGTGATGAAGATAAATTAAACAAGGAAGAATATACTAATTTGAATGCAGAAAGTAAGAACACCGGATTTATAGTGGTTCGGCGTAATTTCCTACGTCCACTTTGTGGTTAAACTTTATTGCTTTACTTTATGATTGATTACAGATACAATCCGTAGATCAAATGCTTGAAAAAAATTGCTATGTAAAGAGAATGAGTCTTGAAAGCAGCAGAGTCTCCCCAGTGTTCTCCCAAAAAAGGTCCATTTCACTATGCCCCTGCCTCTCTATTTATAGACAAAGGTGGGTTGGACTCCTCTGGTGGGCCTGGTAGCTGAATAACTCGGTCCAGATGGACTGGTCCATATATGCCGAACCAAACAGACCGAACGGTCGGATGCCGAACCATCTTCCTCATGCCGAACGATGCTTGTTATGTGGGAAGAGTGGGCCGAGCAGTAATTGTAGCCGGACAAGCTGGGAAGAATGCCGAACAATCTTCTTATGCCGAACAGAAGTGAGATGCCGTGTGGGGAGTGTATGCCGAGCAATGATTGAAGTTGACTAAGGTTAGATGAATGCCGAACAATCTTTGGATGCCGGACGAACCTGGAAGCCGATCACTCCTATATGCCGAGCGCTACGTGGATGCCGAGTACCCCTGGATGCCGAGTACCCCTGGATGCCGAGTACTTAGTTGCCTGGTCAAATCTCCAGGAAACACTCTATTTTTTTAGCCACACTGCAGCTACTTGCAGTTTCTGAAACTGCAAATATTTGCAGCTTAGTAATAATAATGATTTAGTTCATACAAACCTGAAATACATGTAAGATTTGGTTTTCGGAAAAAAATAAAAAAGATTATCGAAAATAATTTTAAGGCTGTAGTTTAGAACATATTTTTGAAAATGATCTCTCGTGTATCTAACTTGAAAACAAGGAGGGAATCCAATTTTCTGCATTAATCAAAGATCACGGGTTTTAATTTTTTTTATGTAAGGCTAGTATGATTTTAATTTTTTTCAAGAGAATGACAATTTGAACTAACATATATAATTCAGTTGAGGTTAATATTCCCACACTTTCTCCCCAGTGACCAAGTTATTAAAGTCAAACGACACAGTTGTGGTTCTGTACAACTTTAATCACTACAAGAAAAAGCACTATTAATAGCATTAGGAAATATTGAAAAATAGCGTTTTAAGTTTAACTGCAGTTGAATCCTGTATTAGCGAAATAAGATGAAAATAAAAACGCTATTTACAGAACTCTCACCAAATTCCCAAGGCGGGATAAAATTTTATTTTAGCCGCCAAAGTTTTACTAAAATATCATTCTCCGTCTGGCAAAGTGAAAACTATCAAAATCCTAAATTCGTTCTTCGTCTCGCTCAAATAAGTCTCAAAATCCTATCTTTTCATTGTTTGGTAGCTCCTCAAGTTATAATCAATGGCCGCATCGCAACAATTTGGATTTGGAACGAGTGTAAAGAAGAACACTCAATCAATTGATGGGCTCCGAATTTTGCCTTTTATTTCTAGGGTTTTGCTTATTGTAAGAACACTTGCGTTGGATATGGTAAGAAAACTTATGAAGGATTATGTGTAAAGATAACAACTATAGTTGCAGGTAAGTATACCACGGTCAAGCTCTTAGGCGACAGAGTGCTTGTCAAGATTACATCTGTTGAGGAGAAAAAACAGGTGGAATTTTATTGCTAATAACTGCTCAAACCTAGCCATAAAGTGGTGAAGTCATAGGAATATGCGATGGTAAATTCACCAATTGCAAGGCTAAGGTAGATATCCAAATTCAGGTAATTGCTAGGCTCATATAAAGTTAATCATGAATTGTATATCAAGCCACAAAATTTGTGTTCTACTTATGCCTTTATTGGTATATATAAAAGTGGGTAAAAGGTTAAGGAAACTGATTATGTATGAATTTGGTAAGTATAGTTGATCAATGTAGTTCAATAGACTAATTTCAAATATATGAGAGGGTACAACATGTCAAATGTGTGATTAAACTAATGAGACGACTTATTGCCATTCTTGCTCACTAGTAACAAGATTTATTTATTTGATTTTCTTTAAATAAGTACATCTTAAGACTTAGGATGTAAAAGCCAATGAGTCTATATCTGTGTGTGTTGTTAAAACCTACAAATTATCTTTTAAAAATGCTTAGGCTGGGTCTGTTTTGCACTTATGAAGTATTTAATACTGAATGGAATCATCCTTGTTGCAGTAGGAATTTTCTAATGATTGGGAACTATTAAGCATTAAACACTTTTTATGACACCAGATATTTTAAGTTTGTTGATTATCAAGTATTAAATTCTTGATAAGCAAAATTGTTTGAAACAGATTGGCCTTTATCAATCTTTGTTCCTTATTGCAAACAAATACTGCCTTACTCAAGTTATTCACCATATACTTGTCACTTTTAACTCAATTTTTCCACCTTGATGTAGACGGGATCAAAAATTGTGTACTCTAAGCATTTAGGAATAGAATTGGAACTCAATGGCTGCAACCATCTTCTTCTGAAGGAAGATGACATAGTCGATATTCTCAATAATGACGATGTGAAGGATCTCAAACTTCTCAACGATCGAGTTCTGATCAATATTGCTGAAGTCAAAGAGAAAACTGCAGGTGGCCTACTGCTCACTAAAGCTACTAAAGAAAAACCTTACATTGGAAAGGTGAAATAATTTGCATGATGTGTACGTATTTTATTTCTGCTACTACACTTATTCCACTTATTGAAAACCTGAAATAGCAGTAGCATTTATTGTACTCGTTCACCACTCTCATAAATAAAGAGTTTAATCTTTATTAATGGGAAATATATCATGAAATTGACCAAGGGAATGCACCTAGTTTAGAGTTTTACTAGTATTTTGGAACTTTAGAGACTTAAACAGGTGACATTTTCATCCTTTTTATATTCCATATTAATTTACTTTATAATATGCATTTATAAAAAAAAATAGTCAAGCCTAAGGACCATAAGCTAGAGCATCCATTCATCAAAGCAATTACTTCTTATTAACGTTATATCTTTTGGACAAGATGATGATTACGGGTTGCACCGTTTGTTGGATGTTGTGAATAATATATAACATTGGCTGACTTTAAACATTAGACTTTATAATGAAGATAGTGACAACACAAGGTTCTAACGGATATCTACTTTCAAAACAATTTAACATACTTTTTTTGAACCTTGCCTTTCACTTGTAACTTCCTTTTTATTATCAAAACGGAAGAGGCTAGATAGTCTTAGATTCGTAGCAACAAGAACATCAATTCCTTTGCTGCATTACAGTTTGAAGAGGAACCTTCAAATATACCAAGTCAAAATTTTATGTGTGTGTATAAAATTCCTTATTATATGCTTAATCTTAATGCATCCAAAACCATGTTGTATCTCAGTTTCTTTCTTCAACATAATGCTAGCATTATTAGAAAATGAACTTGGTTATAGTTTTCTTTCGTTTTATTCAAACAAACATTCTCTTTTGGATAAATTTATTTTTGTTTCCTTTTTTATTTTACTATATAAACAAGATAAATTTTTCTGAAGTCTTGTGCATGGAGCTCACAAGAGTAAACATGCTTAATTTCCTCACTTATACTGTCCCAGTTTGTGAAGCCACAAAACATAAATATAGTTAACCTATATGTATGTATGTATGAATGTATGCATGTACGCATGTATATGATCGACAGTTCATTATTTCTATCATCTTTAAACATTACTGTTTTTACATAAAAAATTATATATTAGACTGTAGAAATCACATTATTATATTTACTGGTTATTAGGTTGAAATATTTAAAATGAAAAAACTGCAATAAAATTAAAATTCAAGGTGGAGCTTACCTGCGTTACAAGTTTGTCAAGTCTCTTTTAATGTTAACATATTTAATAATGGTGGGTAATCTTTCTTACCATGTAGTACTGATAATCGTAATTTCATCTTAATGTAGTTTTCTGATTTGATGAATAGGAGCGTTGACAGGTAGCAATTTTTGTATTTACTTTTGATACATATGATACCTCATTAATGATATGTTTACTTTTTATGTCTTATTTGATGTTATGAAATTTCATCTCCTACTTATCCAAAATTACATTTCTAATTCTCAACAGTTATCATCTTCTTTTAATTATGTAAACGTGTATAGATTAAGATACCATGTGTTACTTATGCTTCACATACAATATCCATTTAAAATTCAAAACCCTCACTGTTTCAATTTCATTTTGAAATTAACTTAGATTTATTAACAATAAAAATGTCCAGTACAAATAGTTCATACAAATATAGGCCATGCAAGCATGCCATAGCACAAGGAAGACAATAAATGATTATTGGCCTATATCTCCATAAGAAAAATGGAGAACCCCACACAACACTTGGGAGCATTATATAGAAAACAAATTCATGAAAAGCAGTATGGCAATTTCCAAAGACCGAAACACAACAAGCTTGTACTGAACAACTTATAATAGCAGACTTTTTGTGCAGCAACTGATAATGCAACACTAATAATCTTCAAGCTTCTAGTTTAATTCAATTGATTGTAAGTAGAAGACCTAAAATGATCGAACTGCTAACATGATGATGATTGGATAAGTAGAGCAGCAGTGTAAGCTTACTATAGTAGCATGCAGTTGGCTTCCTGAAACTCATCAAGCTTTAGGCTACATTTTTAAACTACAACATCATCCGACTGAAAAAAATTCCTAGATCATTTCACCAGATTACTATAGAGCGTACTCGTAGTTGTAAGAGATAAAATTGACGTTTGTAGTCCATAGCCATATTGGAATTCACTAGCATGGCAGCTGCAACTAATCTGCTATGCTATGGAGGCATTGTAAAGCATTTCAGGTAGCCTGATTTATTACAATAACAATGTACACAACTTGTATCTTTTATGTACAAATTCTTCTCCGTGTGTATTATTGACAATGTACAGAATTGAATTGTCATACTTTATTACAATGTGAAGTCAAGTTCTTAACAAGCCTGATTTATTTATAATTTTATCGAGACATCGCTTTTATTATTTAATATTTTGTTTTCTTTAGTAAAGAATTAAAAAGGAAAATATATTTCGTTTTGAGGGTTGACTATATTTTAACTTGTTTCATGCATGCAGGAACAATTTTTTAAGGAGTAATTGATACCAAATATGAAACTATATCAAGGATGAAAACAAGGATATCAACTTTTATAAAATCACCGTCTAGCTATTCCAAAGGTATGTTAGATTTGTATAAAATTATTTGGGTTATTTGGTGATTAATTTACTATCGAAGAACAGCTTAAATGAAATTACAAAGTCAATGCATGCATAAACTGTTCGAAAATTTCTAGATGCCTAATAACTTACTATAAGCAACTGTGAATTGAATTATTTTGCAGTTTAAAATAATATGATTTATATCTGGTTTGAATTTGAAGTTTGTAACTCATCTTCCTTTCAATATCTGTATTAGTTTGTTTAATCATTAAGGTTAAGAAAACTTTTACAAGATTTTAAACTCCGACTACAAGTAACTAATCACTCGATAGTAAATATATTTTTTATGCGAGATTAAAGATTGAGATATTATGGCAATTAGTTGTTATAGTTTTCTAATTTGCATCAAATATTTTATGATGCTATAATAACATGTGTTATTAAGGCTATTCTGTCTGCTAAATATTGTCTTATGTGTGCCCTTGATATGCTAGTGTGGATTCATCGAAAATTTTATAAAAAAAGCAAATTAGTTATGATGAAATATATGGAAATTATTTGTGTTTCAGGAGTTGTGCATGGAAAAAAATAAATATTTATCACTTATTATATCACTTGTAGATTGAGTTACTCTCTCAACTGTTTTCAGGACAGGCAATTCTGTATAATCTTCATCCTTTTGAATTGGTTGATGTTGGCTTTTGTTTATCTCCTCTATGAATATTCGTGTTTCTTCATTATGATCCCATGTATCTAAATTTTGATGCAACTCCATCTTCTGTAAAATTTCGCATTGGCTGGTGCCTCTGTTAACGACAGTATGAAATTTACTGAACTTCACTTAGCCTTTTTATTTCATTTTATGTTATTCGTGAATATCTCTAAATGTCCTTTGGTGGGTGCTGTATCATTTAAAATACTAAAAGGAATTGCCATTAGAAATCCCCTGGCAAATTTTGTCCTAGTACCGAAATATTCAAAACTGTCACCAATTATACTTTCTTGCACTATAATTTTGCATTAATCATGTAGTTTGATATTTCTATTAAAGATGATGCGATAATATGTTTGTAGACGGGAATGAGAAAAATGATTAAAAAAGATGGCTGGTGGGTTATCTCAAATTTTACCGCCAGACGTGAAAAAAAAACCTGCCAGATGTGAACAAAAAATTAAACGACAGGAGAGGTGTTTATATTTGGGGTAATAGAAATCATTAGGGGCTAATCTATACTATATTATTATTAGTGAGTTGAATTTCAAGCTCACACAAGCCCCCTTGAAATTTGGCAACTGAACAGTCGCATTTTTAATTTCTTTATATTCCAAACTTTAAAATGTGATAACTTTTTCTACATTGATTGGATTTAAGAATCGTTTTCACTATTAAATCTCAAATTTAATTTGCTTTCCAATGATATCCATTGTTGATAGCTAAAAATAAATTTTTTAAAATCATAATTTTATATAGCAGCTTTAATTGCACAATTATTTTGTGTCATTGCTGTGTACCGCGTTTCTGTAACAGCAATATTATGATGATCATAAACATTACATAGTAGTTTTACCTAGATTATTATAATGTATTTATTATCTTTTAACATATTTGAAAGGAATATTTTTTTTGAATTATACAATTATGGTTGCCTTTAAATATTGTAACTACATTATGTAATAAAGTAATAATCTTGATTGTGTTTGATAGTATTCAAACTTAGTGCAGTTATAATTTAACCCCATCAAAAAATGGTGTAATAATTTATAGGCATTTTTTGAATTAATTTAACTACGTTAGCATTTTTTTATTGCATTTACTATTGATGATTTTGACTATATTTGATAATTTTATACAATTTTAAAACAGTTATAAATTAATGAAATTAAGAAAATGCAATTATAATTTACCAGCAAGTTTTGGGTAAATTTAACTATATTTGAAGATTTTTAACCACATTTATGTGATGAAGTAATAAATTTGGCTACATTTCAGGAATTTATTCAATCTTAATACAATTAAAATTTAACTACATTAATAAAATGCAGTTATAATTTAATGACAATTTTGAATTATGCATGGTAGAAATTGAATATTTCAGCTATATTTATGTGATGCAGTAATAATTTTGGTTGTACACGATTATTTATTCGAGCTTACTGTAGTTAAAATTTAAATGCATTAAGCAAAAGCGGTTATTATTTTGCAGTATTTTTGGAATTAAGCAATTATTGTTTTTGAATATTTGAACTGCATTTGTGTGATGCAATACTAATTTAGCTGTAGTAATAATTTTGTTTGATGTTAACGATAGTTATTTAACCGCATTATGAAAATATAATTGAAAAATGAATTTTGATTTTTGATAGCTTGAGATGATTAAATAATGACTTCACATAATTAATGCTTGATTCAACCGTGCAGCTCAGCGATTAATACATTGCTTCCAGGTTTGATGACATAATTTGGCTAAGTTTACTCAATTTCGTTTACAATTACGATGATCAATAATACAATAAGCATATAAGTTGTTGTATTCGGGCTTAAGGTAAATGCACAGTTTAAGTGCTGGGTCAAAACATGTGTTGTAGTGAGAATAATGTTGATAACCACCTAAAAGAGTTTATTTTTTATTTTTTGCAGTAAATTCTAAAATCACTTGCACCACCACCGTCGGAAAACTTCTAGAAAACAATTGATGAATGTATCTTTGTATAGATGATTATGTAGTCATGGTTTGATTATTAGATATAGTTAATAGGTCAGACGAGTAATGAGAGAATTTAGTAATAATACTGCATCAATGACACTTTTGCTATTTTTGGCTGCAGGTACAAATACCTTCAATGGTTAAAATAATTGACTGATGTAATGCATCTATTAAGGCCAAGAAAACATCACCTATTTGCGCTCAAGCCAATATCATACACGCGTTGCTAGCAGTTATTTCTGAGGCTAAAATATGAATGGACTTCTCACAATTGTTCTCTTCTGTATGTTTTGGAAATTTTCAAATATTGGTTACTGCGACCAGTTGTATGCCGTGTTTTGTACCCTGCATCGACATAGATCAGATTCGGTGAACAATAGTAATTTATATTGGAACCCATGTTATTTTCTTATTGCATCATCATTTCTATTTCAATTGAATCTTCTGTTTTACTACTTTTCCCCTGTACTACATTTGTTGCTTTTTTCTTTTTTCTTTTGCTCCCTTTTTTCAGCTGTTGACAAATACTTTTCCTGACTGTTTACAAATTTCATCCTATTACTATATTTCTCCCCATTGCAAAAAACTTTTGTTACTCTTATTTAATTGAATCGAACTGCACTGTGTCTTTGTGTCTGCAATTCACAGTGAATACTTCAACTATATCTATGCGCATTGAAGCAGCTGTGTAATTGCAAAAGCAACAACATTGGCGTTATATGCCACAGTGAATATATCTATGCATTAGCGGATAAATTTTTAACACATTATCCTCTAAATAGTCTGTGAACTTTAACATATTCACTGTAATTGTTTTGTTCGATTTTAATTGTGATTATCATAACCAAATATATCTATGTATTCTTTATCCTACCAAATTGTTATTCATGATGTAACACTATCGTTCAACAATGTTTTTTCATTACCACCGTAATAAATTTCGTATACATTTGGATATGACCTATGCAACAACAATATTTTTTCAACATCCGTGTGCGAAGCATGGGTTCACACTAGTTAATATGTTATAGGGGGCTTTTTTAGTGGCCTTGTTATTTATTTGTACAGGCTGATATGAAATCATCCCCAAATAAGTTAATGTTAGGGGCTAAACATTTAATCTGCCTCTAGTTTAATGCCCTTAATATCTTCAAATTTGGTAGTGTCACTAACAAACAGAACATCAAAAAAGCTTCGGTCTTCTCCAAATTCTTTGAGAAATGGCAATGTTGGTGAGCAGGCAGGGGCAAAATGGGAACAATCAGCAGCAGATAGACGCAGGAAAGTACGTTAGGTACACACCTGAGCAAGTAGAAGCTCTCGAAAAGGTGTACAGTGAATGCCCAACACCTAGCTCAATTTGAAGACAGCAACTCATTCAAGAGTTTCCTATCCTGTCTAATATCAACCCAAAACAAATCAAAGTTTGGTTCCAGAATCTAAGGTATTATAAAGCTCAAACATTTATCATTTTTAAAATTTGCTTTTGGTTATAATTGTACCTGTTTGAATTGATCGTATATGAATTCTAGTTTTCCTTTTAATCCTATTATTGTTTTGGAAGTATTCTATGAAAAATAGTATATTTTAGCTCATCATACGACTTATTCCAGTCAACTAAACTATTGTACAATAGCTCCCTTTTCTATTAGTTTGTGTTTTCAAAAATATTCATGTAAAAAGAAGGGTACGAATTCCAGTTATTGAAGCAAATACATCCTTCGTGCAAAAAAACATTATTTTCATACTATAGTGTGGAACTTGAATCTTGAGTGAAATTGTATATAACGCTTTACAATTTACACATAAATTTTGCGAGAAACAAAGAAAGGAGGAATCTGATCTTCAGAATGTGAACAGAAAGTTAGATGCAATGAACAAGCTATTGATGGAGGAAAATGACCACCTTCAGAAACAACTGTCTCATCTTGTTTATGAAAATGGCTACATGCGCCAACGAGTGCACACTGTAAGAATCATATATTCTTTACCATTTTCTTCAAAACATGAAATCTTAGTATTTTTATATAAAAAAAATATATTATTCAATTCAATGTCTAAGGCAAACAAGTTACTTGGTTCATATACTAATATGTACATTCTGTTGTCATATCACATTGATTACAAGTGAACTAAATAAAGAGTAAGCAAAGTTTGTTATTGCTTTGTAACAGTACTGTTCTGTAACTTTATTTCAACTACATACAGGTTAATGTAGACAATTTCTAACGCCCCACATTGAAAAATATATATGCAGACTACTGCTGCTACTACAGATATTATATCTTTAGGTTTACCTAATCCGTATCTACTCTAACAATTATACAGACTATGATAAACTTCATGAGCGTTATGAGCAAGTTTCCAAACTAGGAACGATTTGCTCCTCTTAAATATACGTGTTTGTTGCATTGCATAGTTCAACACAGTGCTTTCATGAGCATTATGAGCAAGTCCTGTCTAATTATTTCCTTATATCTTGAGAGAAGATATATTAGGAGTAGACCGAAGTATAAAAACCTAGAAGCAAGGTATTAAAACCCAAGTGAGGATATCAATAACCATTGCTGCATATATACCCATAGCTATAAACATAGATGAAATTTCCTTATTTTTCTTATGTTTGTGTGTATGTGCTAGGAGCATAATATTTAAGTAGAATTGTATTAAGAAAGGCATCAATCACATTATATTTGAGTTTAGAGATCAATGAATGTTAATCCTCGAAATCGTTAGACAGTTAGCTTTTGGTGCATATATTATAATCTAACGGTATTTTCCCTTAGAGTGTCTTTTTCTTAGTTTTTCATTTAGGTTTGGAACAAGAAAAAGAATAACTGGTTATTCTATTATTCTGTCTTATATCAAGCAAACCATGATATTTCTACATTATTTTTTATGTCCTAATTGCTTATTTGATTATTGCAGATGTTAGAAGAAAATATCAAAAGCAAAGCAAGATGAACTCAATTGTTTGACTGGCCATAGCTATAAGTAAGTTGTTGATACAAATATATATGAAATATATGTATGGACATTAGAAAAGTAGCTCGAACGATATGTATGAAATACTATGTATGGATATGGAAAAAATTGTTCGAATGATATGTATGAACTACTGTATGAACATGCCAAAAGTTCTTTGAATGATATGTATAAAATATTGTGCTTTAATTCATATATTTTTTGTCAGTGAAAATCTTTTATGCTTATATGCAAAGAAAAAATGGGTAAATTGATATTATATATGGGACAAATTGAAACAGCAATAGATAAAATCTATAAATTAATATTACATTTAATAGCGTTTAAAAAACGCTATAACCATAGGAATATGAATAACAAACGCTATAATATAACTAAAAAACGCTATAGTAATATGCAAAAAAACGCTATAGAAATATGTAAACCAGTGCTAAAAAATGCATACCAAACGCTATAAAATATGCAAGGAAAACGCTATAGAAATGTGCAGTTTAAACGCTATAGGAAATAACATGAGATAATATTTTCTATAGCGTTTTTGCTTAATAGCACTGAGAAAACGCTATAGAAAATTTATTTTGCATAGCGTTTTCATTCATGCTATTTAAAGTTTATGGTCTACCATAGCATGTCGTTCCAGAGCGTTCTCTGAAACGCTATGGTAAACTATAATAGCATTTTTCAAACGCTATAGAAGCCCCAGTTTGTTGTAGTGAATAACCAAATAAGACAATGCAAATTAAAGTTTAGGTGGTGTTTGGTTTTAAAACGAATTTTAGTTTTTCTGTTTTCGAATATGTATGTCAAATATGAGGAAGAGTGAGATGACGATGGAGGGATTTGAAGGAAGATGGAGGGACGACGGAGGGGTGGAGCAACGACGGATGGATGGATTGTTTCTCGTGCTTTTGTTATTTTTCAAAACACGAAAAATAAAAAAAGTTGTTTTCTATTTTTTATGTTAAATTTCGTTTTCTAAATTGATCGTTTTCGACAATATACATTCGTCTTATGCATTTTTGTATGGACGAAAACCCATAACTAAAATTGCAAGTAAAACACAGCCTTAGATTTTTTGCTCCCACGATCAAAGAAATAACCAAAGTTAACAGTAGTTTTATACTTTTATAGTTTTATTCTAGAAAACATTTACAGTGAAGGAACTTTTTACGTGAAATTAACTATGATCATAACCGTCATTTCTTTTCTACTTATTTATAAATTCAGTAATAGAAACAGCCTTGCTGATCAAATACATGCATTTCTTCTCATTTGATGAAGACGCGATTTATTGCACACTATATACAATGAGGGCATGTGGTTTTCTGGTATAAGTGAGGCTTTATGCTTCTTCGGGCCGGAGAGGCCCATGATTGGACGATCGCTTTCTAATCGGATTCTTGTAGTTGGTCAACCTCCTCTTTTCTAACACAAATAATATTGATAAATATTCAACCAATAATATCAAAACAGAGTTGTAAAAAAGCATGTTCCTGCATGTAGTTGGCTTAACTATTGGTCAAAAAAATAAAATGAAATACCCGGTGTTATATTTGTATCCAAGCACATAATTGAGGCAAATAGTGTTAACATAATCAAAATAAGAATGTATATGGAATCACAGAATTAAGTTCTAAAAATAGGTATAAATTTCTGACTTTCAGTTTCGCTTCAATCATCCGAATTTTTCGAACTTTGGTTTTGTCCGGAGAATTTCGGAAATTCCTCTAAATTTTTCTATTTCAAATTTCATTAAAAAATCTTTAATAATAGTTATAATATATTTGATGTCATTCTTCTTTGGCGTTAGTGTGAACTACCAAAAATGCACCTTAGATATTATCAAAATCGCACTATCATATAAAAATAGGATGTAACAAATAAACTTAATTTACTAATTCAAAACACCCCTCTACAAAGATTACCGAATCAAATTTTAATATTACTTAAAAGTAAAATATAAGGAATAAACCTTTTTCATCGAATTAAAACGCCACTCTACAAATATTACAAAATCAAATCATAGCACTTAAAAGTAAGATCTAACAAATAAATTTCCTTTACAAAATCATTCTTTATTAATTAATAATAGAAATAAAAATTGAAACAAACAAAAAATTAGATGTTGCAACTTAGAAATAAAAATTCAAATTAACTACATATTATTTCAATGCAAAAATATGATTAAACATATACAATTTGTAAAATATCAATTCATGTGAGACTCGCGTGCCGCAACATTCGTAGCAATTTGTAGTTGTAAGCAACAGGTGTTCTTTTTTTTTTAACCCAGCACCCAATTGTTTGGATGCACAAACCTAACTTAACACTCTTATTGTATTGTATTGGCCAATTATCAAGCCTAAGTAACAAGTCTGGTGAATAATGTTTAACATGCAAAGCCAATCCATATGCAAAGAAATATATTACAACCTCATATCAATTATTCTCTTTACACCATAGTGCCTATTCTCTAAACAGAAAAATAGCGTGAAGGACAAAATTGATCAACTTTTCAGCTTTAAAGACATGCTTACAATTTTTTAGTTAGAAAGACAAACTTTTCAATATAATATAGCAAAAAGATAGTTTTTTAGCTTCAAGGACGGTGCTACTGTGTAATATCAATTTTGTGAACTGTAAAAGCACTTTTGAAGTATTTAACATTTTTTGATTTGTCGTGGTATTTTTATGATTTGTAATATCATTTTATAGGTGTGGTGTGTAATCTTATATTACAATGCTATTTTGTAGTAGCATTTTACGGGTTATAATAATTTTTTTAATTGAATTAAATAAGAATAAAATAATACTATATAGTATCAGTTTTGTTCAACGTTCTTGTTGTATTTTACTTGTAATAAAATTACAATTGTAGTATCGCTATATTTTATATTTTAATACTTATTATGCTTGTAGTAGCAGTTTCTAAATTTTAGTTGTTTTTTTGAGTTGTGATAACAATTTATACATATTTAATAGTATTTATGAATTATAGTAGCAGTTTATGAATTTTAATAGCAGATTTTGAACAAATGTACCACTTTATAAATGAAGTGTGTATTTATTATTTTTATAGTAGCAATTTAAGAATTTTTTTTTTGAATTGTAGTAGCAATATATATACATTTAATAGTATTTATGAATTATGACATCAGTTTATATACATTTAATAGTATTTTATGAATTATAGTAATAGTTTTATACACATTTTATGTTTTTTTATAGCAGCAGTAAATAATACTGTATACACATTTTGACTAGCAATTTTTTGATAGTAGATATACATTTTATAGTAGCGGTTTTACACATTTGATAATAGCATTTTTTTATAGTAGATCTAAATGATAATACGCAGTATCAGTTTTTCTGTTTAAAAAATTAATAATGATGCATTTTTTCTTTATGTATAGTAGGATATGTATTGATGGTGATTATGAATGAGTAAATTTAAACTGAAACAGTAAAAATATATGTACATTTTAATTTATAATGACATTAATGGTACTGCCTATTATTATTTTATTTAATAAACGGAAACCGATAATACATAGCAACAATGTTGAACATGTTATTAAAATTTCAGATTTTGGCGATTGTGGTGGTGTTGGAAGCGGCTGCGAGGCTGGTGGTGCAGGTAATGGCGGCGGGTGGTGTCAGGAGTGGTGGTCGGTAATTTTGACGGGTTAATGGTCCACGGTTGTTTGTTGTGCAAAAAATACTTGAAAATGATGTCTTTGACCGTTCTTTAGCTTAACTAACAAAATGTATAATGAGTAAATCAATATTTGACGAATAAGAAACTTCATTTATTTATCAGTAAATAGGAAAATTGTGTTTTAACATGAAAATCAGAAATCACTATAAGGAATGCATATAATAAAGGAAAAAGAAAGAAAGAAAGAAAAAATAAAAACACTTCTTCTTCATAAAGAATCAACCTCTTTCTAACCTTATTCAGATCAAAAAAATAAAATAGAACATCACTAGAAATTCTTTAGCAAGTTCATCTTAAACATCTACCTACATTATTAAGCAGAAGTTTCTCTCTTTTTTTGTTTCAGACACAATTTGTTCAGTTCCTGTATTTGCCCCTCGCATGACGCTAGCTTTGTTATCAGGCAGCTTCTCTTCTCTTCAAATTTCTTCTCAAACTCTTCACAAAATTCATCAGCCTTTCCAATTAAATTCATTATCTCTTTCTCTACCAATCTATTATGCTTCTTGATACTTTGTCTTTTCACTTTTTCTTCACAGTTCTGATCATTTTTATTCCTTTTTGTTTCATTTTGGGAAGCTATGATATTCTGTAGTCTATGCAGCTCATTTCTTAGTTTTCTTATATTTTCTTCTGCATCGAGTAATTTCATACTAGCGATGAATTTCTCTTTCTCGCTACATCGATACAGTACCATCAACTCCTCTTCTTCTTCTTCTTCTTCTTCTTCTTCAGAAGATGAAGCCTCGTTCTGCAGTTTTACAGTTTCAAGTTCTGACTTCAGTTTCTCATTCTCTGATTTCACGATTTTGACTTCTAATGCTAGTTTCTCATTTTGCAGTCTCGTATTTTGGAGTTCTGAATCTTTTGATGTTAGTTTATCATTTTGGAGTTTCTCCATATCCTGTAACCTTCCTGTAAGCAGAGTGTTTGCCAAGTTCATGTCATCGTTTTTCTCCATTTTAGATTTCAGCTGCCAATTCCTTCATGACACCAACTTTACAATTTATTATATTTTTTCAAAAAAATACAAAAATACAAAAAAACAAAAAAAAAAACAAACAAGCAATCGACAAAACTATGAATTATTCCGACCACCGATTTGCTTAATTAGGTCAATTATTAGAAATAAACAATCTGTAAATACTGAAGCTAACATGCAAGAAACATTACTCTCGATTCTCGAATTTATCTAAACATGGAGGGAAATAATGCATGCAAAGAACTTACCTGATTTCGTAGGAGTATATCAGCTTTTAAAGTTTCTAGCTTTTTGAGCAAGTAAGCGGATACCTTCTCTGAGATTTAAATGATACTTACGAGTAAACTGTTGAAGATTCTTTTTGATAAAGTTACGCTTTATGCAACAACTTAATAATCACAGCTGAAATAAGGACGGAGCAACCATATATAAAGGTGGAAAGTTTGACTCAGTATTTAATATTTATCCCATTCCCCCGTGACCCGAACAACCATGTACATCCCTAATTAGCTCAAAATACCCTCCCTTTTACATATATGTTAGCTATTTATTTACTATATTTTTAACAAAATTAATGTTGCAATATCTACTCTTCAATATCTTTCTTTAATATTAGTTGTAATACTTTGATGTTATATCTTTTTTGTGTTAGCGTGAATTAATGAAAACGCCTTTAGTTTGATATTCATGAATCTTAATGCCACTTAAGTTTAGAATTAACAAATAAACTTTTTTTACAAATTCAAAATGTCTTCTGCGGATATTATCAAATTTTAATATTACTTAAAAATAGATCTAACAAATAAAGTTTCTTTACATATTTTTCTTTATTAATTAATAACAAACAAACAAAAATTTAGACGTTAGCGATTTAGAAATAAAAATTTGAACTTACTACACAAGATTTTAACTCAAAAATATGGCTAATATTTGTACAAATCATTTCTTCTGAAAGTGTTTAACATATACAATTTGCAGAAAAAAATCACAAACGAAGCGCGTGCCGTATTACTCATAAAACAATATTCGTAGTAAAAAGCTATAATCTACATTAACTGTGCGTAATATAAATTATAATAGTATATTAATAAAAAAAGACAAGAAAAGAGCCACATGTCCATGTTTTTTAATGTTGTTATAAGAAAAGTCCATATAGAAATGAATATGTAAATTTTGCTCATATTTTAAAAACATAGAAAATATAAAGTGCCTTGCACTTTTCTGGTAGAAAATGTAAGGTAATTTGCAGTTTTTTTTTTTGTTTTTTTTTAAATTTTGGAAAATTTTGAAATTCTTGAAAAACGTAAGTTAACTTGCACTTTCTATCAGAAAACTGCAAGCTAGTTTGCACTTTCTGATTTAGAATAAACAGGGACCTAATTACATACTCATTGCTATAGTTACTTTTCTTGTAAAAACATTGGAAATAGAGACCCGCTATGCAATGGCCCATAAAAAGAATTTGTTAACCAAGAATTTAACTATATAAGAGAAATGAATTTTACAGGGAAAATATTTGTGAATGTCAATATTGATATAGAGAGAAAATATGTTTCTTTTATCTCATTTACATCATAAAATCATTTATTTTTCTTCAACAATTATTATTTCTCATTTTCTTCCTATTTTGTTCCTTCCGCATTGCGACTATTTCCCAATCTTCTAAACCGTATATGCTCTCAAAAATTCATTGCCATTTAATGCAACTTCATTCCTTGCCTTTATTTTGAGTGTGACTATTTACACCCACTTAAACACTTGCTAAACGCCACTTAAAATTAAATTATGAAATCTACTTTAAAAAATCACCTTAAGTATAAAATGATTTGGAAATATACAATAATCGAACAACATATAAATAATAAAATCCAATACTCCCCTTGGAATTACCTGAAGTAATATGTGTTGTGGAGATAGAAGCATACTTCCTCGTTATGTTACAGATGGATCATCCAACATAGATATCCAGTTTACCCGAGTGTTCAAAAAAAAACTAATGCTTGAACATAATTATTTTCAATCCTGTTAATCATTGATGACAAAGAAAAATAAGATGAATAATGTAAATAATTTTTCTTTTATGAATTTTAGAGCAGAAGTTGACTAGTTAAGATATTTGATTCTATTTAAATGTGAATGTAAATCAATATTTTTGTAAACCCGTTAGTTTTCTAGTTAATGAATTATCATAATTAAAAAATATTTTTAACTATATCATATTAGTTTCTACTACAATTGATTTCATTGTTTTTTCTTTGTTTGTTCAACCAACAACAAAAATAATAATTGGAGACAATGTTTGAATTAGTAATGAATGTCCTCTGATATATTATACCACCTTATTTGAACTGTAAATTATTTTTTGCTATGTTAATCTTAATGTTACACAGTTAAAAAAATGGAAATTCTACTTACAATTAAAGTCGATAACAACTTAATCGTAACAAAATTAGTTGTATTTATATATCCCAATGAAGCATATATTAAAAAATGATCGCCTGTGGAGGAATTGGACGGAGAAAATTTGATTTTATTGTCTGAAGAAAGATTGAGAGGAGAAGTTGAGTTATGCTTTTGAGAAAGCAAAAAGGTCATGAACAGATGGGTGTAGATGGGTGAGTGGAGAGAGGATAAGTGTGTAGAAGAGTTAGGTGGATGTAAATAGTAACACCATTTATTTTTCACTCTCCAAACTCCGAAATATATCTATTTTGAATCTTATGTTTGCAAATATTTCGATAGAGATTGAGAAAATGAAAATTGAGATCGGTTTTCACCAAGGTTTTAATTTTTAACATTTTTTTATTTTAGTTTAAATGATGCGATATTAGGATTTAGAGATGAAGAGATGTGCATAAAAGAAGAGAGGATTATAAAAATGGAAATTTAGGGATTTTGCTTGGTTTTTACAAGGGAAGAACCGGTTATTCAAGTTTTCCTTGACAATTTCCCTGAACTAAAAAAATCATTATTTTTATTTCCTTTATGCAAGTTGATTCTCATTTTAATAATTTCTTAATAATAATGTTACTTTCACTATAACAAAAGACCCTATTAAAACTGTAATTTTACTTCGGTCATAAAATGCCAGTTGTAATAAAGGTTTTCTACAACGTTTTTCTCCAAACAGTTGTAATAAACTCATTTTCAACAACTCTTTTATTCTACTAGTTATAATAGATGCCTATTGCAACATTTCCTTTCTGCCAGTTGTATTATATACATATTTTTTACAACTCTTCTTTTTTGACAGTTGTAATAGATGTCTATTACAACCATATTCTTTTGCTAGTTGTAATAATTAATTAATAATTATAACTAAATGATAATACTTAATAGTTAATAATTAAATAATTAATAATGATTACTGATAATAATAATAATTAATAATTAATTTGAAATATGAAATAATTACTATTAGTAATAAATATTAATAATCATTATTCAATAATTAATATAATTATTAATAAATAATAAATAATAATTATTATTAAATAATAGATGAATAAGAACTAATATATAATAATTAATAATGAACATTAATAATTAATAATTAAGAACTAATATTTAATATTCAAAAGTCAATTTTTGATAACTAATAACTAATAATTACGTTGTTTTTGTTAGAAAGTCGTATATACTTGTTTTCAATAACTCTTTTATTTTGCCAGTTTTAATAGATGTCTATTACAACCTTTCTCTTTTTCCAATTATAATAAATGCCTAATTTAAAAACTCTTCTTTTTTGTTAATGTAATAGATGCTTGTTACAATAATTTTTGTTTGCTCGTAATTAATAATTATAATTAAATAATAACACTTAATAATTGATAATTAAATAATAAATAATAAATAATAATTATTATTAAATAATAATAATTAATTTGAAATATGAATTAACTACTCTTAATAATTAATAGTAATAATTTGTTCAATAATTAATATAATAAATAATTATTATTATATAATTAATAAATAATAATTAATGTTTAATAATTAATAGTTAATAATTAATAATAATAATATTAATAATTAATATTTAATATTTAATAATATTAACAATTAATAATAACCCTACAAATTAATAATAATATTTAATATTTAATGATAACCCTACAAATTAATAATAATTAATAATTTATATTTATTATTAATTTTTAAATATTTAATAATTACTATTAAATAATTTCTACTAAATAACTAATAATTAATATAAAATAATTACTATTAAATAATTAAGAATTAATTAACAATTAATAAATAATAATTAGTTTCAATTAGTAATTATTAACAATATCTAATAATTAATAATTTGTTAACCCAAAAAATGGATCAACGCCCTGAATTAAGTGTGAAAGCACTAGTGTAGATAATCAGCAGCACAAATCTTAGGTAAACAACAAATAAAAAGCAGTAAGAAAAGAGACATAGGATTTTTATAGTGGTTCGGCTGACTCTGGCCTACGTCCACTTTAATCAATCTTTATTGTGATTATACTAGTTGAATTTCTTTAGATATCTGTAACGACCCGAATTTTTATGCGTTAATTTGAACATTTAATTTAAATGTTGAATTCGAAATGTAAATGGATTTTTAATATGACATTTGTCAATCGAATAGGTGGGCATAAGATTTAAATTTCAAATATAGCGATTTATCGAAATACGGAAATGGTAAATAATTGAAATTTGAGTTGAATAAACAATTTCTAATGTTGATATAAATTCTATTTGAATTAGAATCGAGTTAATAAGTTTTTAAAACTGAAATTTCAAGAGATTTCGCAAATTTTTGAAATCGTCGATTTAATCGACGCGTTAAAATAGCGATCTGGGGCACAATTTTGGAATTCGACGAAACCGGTTCCATTAGGTCCGTAATGGTGTATTATTATCGGATTTCAAATTTTGTAGCGTTTGGAGTTACCATTTAGTCGTACGGGATAGAAACGCGTTGAAATTAATATCGAAAATTTAATATTTTAATTGGGTTTACAAAGCTATCTTCTCCATACGAGCGAATTAGGACTCGAAACTTGTTCCATTGGATTCGAAATAGGGGTACAACAATAGAAGTGCCAGGCGGCACGCCTCAATAGGCGTTCGAATAAAATATCTAGATAATTTGGAATTTTTAATATATATATTGTTATCTCCATTCACGTCAGCCGTTAAAACGTTCCCATCAGCCAACCTAGATTGTACGCGAGCCACCCTACGTCTGATACGAAGTCACCTTCACCCTTTTAAATCAAGTCCTCCTTTTTTATCTTTTCAGTTTGAGCGAATTCAATTTAAACAGAACAAAAGAAAAAAACGAAATCAAATTAAATAAATCGCGAGCCTTCCCTCTTGTCTTCTACAATTCAAAATCATCGAAGAGAAGAGAAAAAAAATGGCATAGTAATTGAGATCAATCGCGATTGCCTAGTAGTCGCGCGTGCGTATATGTGGAAGCGCGGAGGGGATTTAAATGTCGCGATGGGTGGCGGCAGTCGAGTTTAGGGTGGGAGTTCGAGTCACGGCTCGATCGACGATGGATGAGAGTCATGGCAAAGAGGAGAAGCTCGCGATGACACGACTGTGGATTCGACAGTAGTAGTGGGAAGTCGCGTATCAAAAGAAAGAAAAGCGATCGAGGAAAATAGGCCGCGATGGTCGCGAAGTTGTTCTCGAGCACGGCGAATGAAGTCAAGGATGGTGACGTTCGAAATTGAGGGTTGGGGGTCGAAGTCGCGATGGTCGGCAGAGCATGGGATGCGTCGTCGAGGCCTGGATTTCTCGTGTGGAGGTGCGCAGGCGATTGGCGGCGAGGTTTGGTGCCAGAGGAGGGCGATGGTCGGAGTGCAGCGGCAGCGTTAGCATGAGTAGGGGCGACAAATAGTAAATGATAACCGGGGTCGCGATGTCGTTTGTGCTAAGCATGATTTATAAGGTAATTTAGATTTTTGAAATTTAAGGTTAATCAAATTCGTTGATAATTAATTAGTTGATTTATCATAATAAAAATTGTAATCGTAAATTATATTATTCGAAATTTGCTTATACGAGGTTAAATCAAACGTAATCAATTGTGAAGGAGGGGGTTCTTAGCTGTGGAATCTGACGAAAAGAATTTAAATTGGAACAATTAGCAAATTTAAAATCAAGGTGAGTAAACCTCACTCATTTTGGTTTACTGGAATTAATTTATAATAATTAAAATTACTTATTGGATGATTGGTTGAATTGATATATTATTATTAATTGAATGTTATATTATATATATATAGTAGTATATATTAGTAGTTCGATATATTTTCTGCCAATTGGAGCGGATGAGGCCTTATGCGCCCCGCATAATAGCAGATGATCCTATATTACCGCGATATCTCCCTCGAAGTGGGATTGGTATTTTCATGTTATCTAACATATGTGGATGCAGGGGAAACAAGTTGGAGGGATCCAACTTGATTCCTTAATATATTTATTGTTTTTCATATATAATGATATATGTTGGAATTGAATAATCTGCTATAGATTGTTGTATGATTTAAATGTTGAATACTATAGTAGCACTAGCCTTAATTTTGGTATTTTAAATACCATAAATATTATTTTTGAATTTGATGGAATTAAAAGGAGATTTTGAATATAAAAATATTTATATCGAAATTTGGATTATTTTAATAAAATTTATTTGGATAAAACAATAATTGATTTCAGTTTGTACTTAACTATTCGTTAAAATATTTAAATATAAATTTTAAAATAATTTTTGTAGGGGATTTTTAACAATGAACTTTAAAATGGTTTAAAAAAAATAGGGATAAGAAGTTAAAAATCAATATTTAAAATAGATTTGGAAAATAAATGGGATTTATATGGTAATAGATTTAAAAATGAAGTTATAAATGAGAATGTTATAAACAAGTGAAATCCGAAGGAGTTATCAATTATAAACGGGGTTTATAAATAAAGTAAAAACGATTTTCATTTGATAAATTGAAAATATAAATTCACAAGAGTGAATGTATAATGAGAAGTGAAAAATGGTTTGGAAAAGAAACAGTGGAATTAATTTTTGAATGTGAGAATGATTATCATGTAGTAGATGTGGTATGAATCAAGAGGGATTTATAAATTGAAATTGGAAATATTGGATTTTTAAAATAGATTTTTGTTAGAAAATTTAAAATTGTTTTAAATGAGATTTTTATTTATTAAACTATGCAGTATAAAAACTATTATTTAGATTTAGATATTTCGGAGTGAAGGGTTTGGAGATATTTAACTACGAAATTATTCTATAAGAATATTTTTCCTAAGTAATGGATTTTTAAATCGAATTTGAAAATATTTCACTAAGTGATGGAGTAAGATATGATTTGAAATTTATCCTATTATAGATATAAGTTTGAAATTGGCTTTCAAATATTGGAATACGGGAAGAGATTGAATATATATCTTTGTAAAGATACGTTGAAATAAATATTTTGGAGAATTATAAAATTAAGCCTAGTGACTGCTTATGGATCTTATTTGATAATTAAATAACTGATTATCAAATCTGGACAAATTCGTTGATCGTTTTGAAGAGACCGGGATTAGATTTAATTATCCGAAAACCACTTCGATCCGGTTTGTGCGTTACGAATTGTGATATCTCAAAGCAAATGAAGATGGTGATCTTGAAGGAGATTTGGTTTGTTCAGGCCCAGGCCAACTTGTATGGATGAATGCTACCATTGCATTGTTGTCTGGAAGGTAGTGTTAGCATTCTAAGTATGATTGCTATTCAAAAAGGTAAAACGTAGCCTCATGCCTCATTAACCAGGAATGATTAAAACAGGGGAGACGCAGCAGGGCTAAGTGGGTCACATCCAATTAGGGTATGTAATCACCTTTCTAGATACCCTCGGAATATATTATAATTATGGATATGGTTGTGCATGGAAAAGAGAGCGCGAGATTAGGGTGGGAACACCTAGGGTGACAACATATTCGGTACTATCCAGGTCAGGGGTAGGCCGGTCCTTTATTGGCAGGGGATCCAGGAGAGGTCCTCGGTACATTTTTCTAGAGGTGTACTGTGGCGGGCGGTACTCCAGTAGCCCAGTCATTGTATGGACTATGAGCCTTTATGGTTTTGATTGTAGAGCCTAGTATGCTAGAATTTAATTAATGTAACAATTTTGGCTATTTTAATAAGTATTTGTACTTAGACACTATTACAATATCAAAGGATTTTCTATAAAAGTGTTTTGGTTATCATAAGGTAAAAACCCGTCGTGTTTATGTGTGATGTGGTCTTACGAGATACCTTTGTTTTTCAAAGTATTTTGATAACATTAATAATTAAAATTGAGTGTGTTTTCTTACGCTGGTTATCCAGACCGACTCGGGTGTTATTTTATTATAATGCTCGAGTCAGACCGAGTATTACAGATTCAGGTTAGAATGCTATGGAGCTCAGGAGACGAGCTGGATGACAGAGATGTATCCATGTACTTGTTTATATTCCACTATGCGTGTGTATGCTATGTATTCAACACTTATTAGGACCAGTTATTATAACTGTCCAGATTAGTTTGTTGTTATTGTACTCTGATGATGGTATGTATAAATAACAGTTATAGTTATTTTTGTATAAAGATGTGTTATTATCTATTATATATTGTTCCGCTACGATCGTGAGATTCTAAGTATTGTTGTTTTCTTTTTCCTTCTATCCCTTCTTCTTCTTCACCCCCAGTTATTCGCCCTTTTGTACAATTTGGGTTGGACAAGTGTAATTTATTGTTAACTCAAAAGGTACGGAACGACAGGTCGCTACAACATCAACTATTTAGTCCTTAGATCTAAGTTACAATGTGTTAGAATAAGTCATAAGTACAAGGGTTGACTTAAGAATCACAGTAACCCCCTTGATGACTATTGTAAGGAAGAAAAAAGTTAAAAAAGTGAAGGAACTCCAGTAGTGCAATGGCGGCTCTCTCTCCGGATAAGATCCATCTCTAGTTGCACGTAGGTGAGTATTTATATGGGAATTCAGTGAATGTTGGGCCAGAAGTCCAATTGCAAAAGAGTCCAGTTATTATGCCAAGTCATCACAGAAAATCTCAAATCAATCTGAGTCATTTCTATAGATCGCTAGCTATCCATAAACAATGGATTGCTAGCTATCCATCAACTTACCATATTTTTCTACCAGAAGCCTTTACTTAGTGCTACGAAGGAGCTTCGAAAGTTGAGGGTGATCTGACCTATCTTGATGGATCGCTGGCTATCCATAAGGGATGGAACACTAGCTATCCATCCACTTAGCATATTTTTGAGTGATCTTTATTTGGTTTTCTTCCTATCTTCTATTTAAGTGCCTTATCCAAATATCAAGTCGTTTGGAGTTAGTTTGATCATCCGTCTTCATGGGTCATCCTGTCCAGAAGAATCATCCATAGCTCACTAAAATCTTAACAAAATTGAACATAACTTTGCAAGAACACTCTAGAGGGTGTCAAGGACCCACCATAAAAATTTAAGGTGGTGGGGCGTAGTCTAGATGGGTCGCTATCAATCCATCTAGATGGATCACTAGCAATCCATCAAATCAACTCCAAATGCTCACATTTTTTCTGTGAGCCTTCTCCTATATCTTCTAAATGTTCTTCCAAAATTTCAAGTCAATCCGACTGCGTCTGAGTTCTATAGGTCCATTTTAAGTTAGCTACTTTTGGTCAAACAGCTTGAATTCGGTGAGTCTTCACTTCTCAAGCTATATTGTTTGGCATGCTGTGAAACTTGGCAAGCGTCTCCAGGGAACATATTAGATCAAGATGCAAGAGGACTGAAGGATCCACTAGCAAGCTTTATGGATCGCTAGCGATCCATCGCCTTTGCTTGTTTTGGCCTTTTTTTCTTTGGTCTTTATCTTCTTTTCCTTCTGGTCTTCTTGGTCGATCCTTGATATATTTCGACTTGTTGTAGGTGTTCTAGTTCCCTTTGAATTCTATTGGGTTAAAAACCCAGTTAACACTTGACCTCGAAAGTATGCCTGTTGAATGAAAGGTGTACTTTGCTCCAGAATAAGTTCCAGTAACAAGTCTTTGATTGTTGAGCTTTCCAGCGGCTTTAGCCTTGGAAAACCATCCAGTTCCTTTGGATTCTTTGGTCAATTAAAAGTCGCTCCAAACCTGTTATATCCTTGGACTCTAACTCTTCTTAGGTGTAATCTATACATCACAATCATTCTGATTTCATTCGGAGTTATTACATCATCTCTAATTAAATCACATGTTTCCAATAACATCACATATCTCCATTTACATAACACATCTCTAATTGTCCCATGTTCATTTGGGATTTACGTCACTATCAATTTTGCTTCTAATGCAGAGTTGTCACATCATGTATCAAAATCACATTATATATCAAAATCACATCATATATCAGAATCACATCATATACCAAAATCATCCTGTGTTCATCTTGGATTTATCTGTTTTATTCTGTTTATAAGGCACTCAAATCCTTTTTTTAAATCAAATCCGTTTTAAGGCTCGATCTCTCCTGATCGTATAATTTTAATGAGTGATCTCTTCGTATCGCTTAATGTTTAGTTTAATACACGATCTCTCCGGATCGTTTAATGTTTTGTCTAATGTATGATCTCTCCGAATCGTTTAATGTTTTTTTCTAATGTATGATCTCTCCGGATCGTTTGTTTTTTAAGTTAAAGGGGGGTGATCTCTCAGGATCATTTGCTTATTAAGTTAAGGGGGATTAAGCAAGCCCATTCGCTCACTCTCCGGTGAGGGGCTTACTTCTTGCGCTCTGGTCCCATCTCTCCGGTCGGGACTCTATGGCGTTCAATATCGTACAAGTCCATCCACTAGCTCTTCGACAAGGATACTTACACCTTGCACTCCGGTCCCGTCTCTTCGGTCGGGACTCTGTGGCGTTCAAAATCAATATCATATTAAATATGGATTTTACAAATTTCAAATTTCAAATCAAAGCAAACAAGCAGAAATTAAATAAGTTGAAATCTTGAATGTATATCCCAAACATTCAACTCAGAGCGTGGCAAGGGACCAATCTAGGTTTTGTCCACGTCCAAGCGGTCTGGTATTATTATCCTAAGCAATTATCCTAGATATCCGACTCAGAGCGCGACTATGAAAGGTTTAGCACACATCTAAGCGGTCTGGGATCACTATTATTTTTACCGCTAATATACGAAAAGAAAAGTGCAAAAAAGAAACCAAAGCAAAGAGTTACAACCGGATCTAACTTCCCATCCATCCCGGTTATGGGATTATCTGTCTTGGACCAGATCCCTAAGCATTCCTTGAAGCCTCTGTTGTGGGTCGTGGCTGCTCCAGCTGTGCTATCACAGCTCTGTTCCTCACGTACCGTGGAAGCTGGTTATTCCAAACCAGTTCTTCTATATCAAATCACGAAGGTGTCAGCATTCATTCATTTTATGTTCGCCCAACTCATGGAAGATGTAAAACTTTCTGTATCCTTTCTCTCAATCAGTGGGCTCTCTTCTCGGGGGCTTTCGATAGGGAATTTGCCCCCTAATGTTTAGGTATATCCTTTCCAGGGTTTCAGTCAGCTCAGAGTAGGAGGAGAATTTGGGCTGCCTCCTTTGTCATTTCAGTTCTCTAGAATCATCATCAGCTTCTCTTTTCCCTTTGTTTTTTCCAAATCCTATTCTAGAGGATCCCTTGCCATCCACAGCATAAATTTTGGCATCTTCAGCTTCATCCTCAGCGTCAGTATCCTTCTGATCTAAATATCTCTCAGCTTCATAGTAAAACTCAACATGATCCACTGGTGGATCCCTCTTAAGTGCAGCCCTGAAGTCGGTTCTGCTCGCGACTCCCGACACTGCCGCCATCAAGTTCACTGATGGGTCCGGCCTATCGACCACAGCCGCCGCTGCATTGAATCTTGTTAAATAACTTCTCAAGGTCTCCCCTGGCCTTTGATTCACATTTTCCAATGTCATCACATTCTTCGGTTATCAGACGTGAACTCGGAATTGTCTTAAAATTCTGCTTACTAACTCGGTCCATGTGCTAATGGACCCATTCTCCAATTGTCTAAACCACATCGCCACCAAATCCATCAAGTATAATGGGAAGCACCGCCCCATTACTTCCTCAGAAGCATCCAACACCTCCATATGTCAGATGTATCTCATAAGATGAATCATTGGATCGGTCTTTCCGTCGTACATTTCTAGCGCGGGAAGCTTCAAATCAGGAGGATTTCTCACATTTCGGATAATAGCCGTAAATGAATTTCTATTCACATCTTCCAATCCCTGATCTGTGTGTCCTCCTCTGACCAACCTTCTTACCAATTCAGCGATTTGATTTTCACCATCCAATGAAGGTGTTCATCCAAAAGCAATGTTCTGCCCCTGCCTTGGCAAGGGAAATCCGGTGCATACTCCACTGGGTGCACGCTAGTGTTCTGCTCTACTCTTCTAGTCTCATTATGTCCTCCGCTCCTCCGGGGTAGCCCTGTCACATATTCCTCCACCGGTTGCACTCTAGTATTAGCTCCCGTACCACCAATTTCTGGAGTTTCAAGTGTCACTCCATTGTTGGCCTTTTCGGTGCCAGCTTCAATATTGATCCCATCATCAGCATTGATTCCCATCTTGCCCTCAAGTATTGTTTGCTCTGGGCATGTAGGCGACATTCCATCTCGTTCTAATCTAACTCTAGCAGCTCATGTATTGTTCCCTAAGATCTGAATTCCTACATCTCATGCAATTCCTTGTTGTCCCATCCTTCGGAAGAAACCCTTCATCATCTCTTGTTACCTAGCCAAGATTCCATCATGCATCTCCTTCATCAGCCTTTCCATTTCTTCTCTAGCTACATAGTTGGATTGGTGAGAATTTGAGGATACTTCCTGACTGCCCTCAGGCTCTGGTTGACTTGCTCTAGTTTAAGATTTAGTGTTTAGCCCTTCATTTTTCCTCAATCACTGATTCAAGCTTCAAGTTTTCGGATCTACCGTTGTTCTTAGTGAAAGCACCAAAATGTTAACCCAAAAAAATGGATCAACACCCTAGATCAAGTGTGGAAGCACCAGTGTAGATAATCAAAAGCAAAAATCTTAGATAAACAAGAAAAAAACCAGGATTAAGAAAAGAGACATAGGATTTTTATAGTGGTTCGGCTGACTCTGGCCTACGTCCACTTTAATCAATCTTTATTGTGATTATACTAGTTGAATCTCTTTGGATATCAACTAGTTAGTCCTTAGATCTAAGTTACAATGAGTTAGAATAAGTTACAAGTACAAGGGTTGACTGGAAAATCACAGTAACCCCCTTGGTGACTATTGTGAGGAAGAAGAAAGTTGAAAAGGTGAAGGAATTTCAGTAGAGTAATGGCGGCTCTCTCTCTGGAAAAGATCCATCTGTAGTTGTAGATAGGTGAGTATTTATAGGACAATTCAGTGAGTGTTGGAATAGAAGTCCAAGTGCAGAAGAGTCCAGTTTTTATGCCAAGTCATCATCGAAAATCTCAAATCAATCTGAACCATTTCTATGGATCACTAACTATCCATAGGCGATGGATCGCTAGCTATCCATCAGCATAGAATATTTTTATACCAGAAGCCTTTACTTAGTGCTACGAAGGAGCTCCGAAAGTTTGAGGGTGATCCGACCTATCTTGACGGATCGTTAGCTATCCATAGGGGATGGATCGCTAGCCATCCATAGGGGATGGGTTGCTAGCTATCCATCTACTTAGCATATTTTTGAGTGATCTTTGTTTAGTTGTCTTCCTATCTTCTATTTGAGTGCCTTGTTCAAATATCAAGTCGTTTCGAGTTAGTTTGATCATTTCTCTTCATGGTTCATCTGGTCTAGAATAATCATCCATAACTCGCTCAAATCTTAACGAAATTGAACGGAACTTTGCAGGAACACTCTAGAAGGTGTTAGGGACCCACCATAAAAGTTTGAGGTGGTGGGGCCCAGTCTAGGTGGGTCGCTAGTGATCTATCTAGATGGATCGTTAGCGATCTATCAAATCAACTCCAAATGCTCT
Organism: Allium fistulosum; assembly: GCA_030737815.1. NCBI lineage: Eukaryota > Viridiplantae > Streptophyta > Magnoliopsida > Asparagales > Amaryllidaceae > Allium > Allium fistulosum. Next base: position 1,348,154,886 of record CM060902.1, read on the forward strand.
CATTTTTTTATGAGCCTTCTCCTATGTCTTCTAAATGTTCTTCCAAAATTTCAAATCAATCCGACTTCGTTTGAGTTCTGTAGGTACATTTTAAGTTAGCTGCTTTTGATCAAACAGCTTGAATTAGGTGAGTCTTCACTTCTCGAGCTAGATTGTTCGGCATGCTATGAAACTTGGCAAGCGTCTCTATGGAACATATTACATCATGATGCAAGAGGACTAGAGGGATCCATAAGCAAGCTTTATGGATCGCTAGCGATCCATCGCCTTAGCCTGTTTTGGCATTTTCTTCTTTGGTCTTTCTCTTCTTTTCCTTTTGGTCTTCTTTGTTGATCCTTGAGATATTTTAACTTGTTGTAGATGTTCTAGTTCCATTTGAATTCTATTGGTTTAAAAACCCAGTTAACATAATTAAATAAACAATTAAATAAATAATAATTAATCGTCAACTAAATAATAATTAATAATTACTAATTTATAAATAATAATTACTACTAAATAATAATAATTAAATAATAAATAATTAATTAAAACTCATAATTCATAATTATCAATAATTATTTTGAAATATGAAATATCTAGTAATTAATAATTAATAAACTATAATTAATTAATAAATAATTAGTATTAAATATTTAATAATCATTTATTAATAAAAAATAATTAGGAATTAATAATTAATAATTAAGAAGTAATAAGTAGTGATTAATGATTAAGAAGTAATAAATAATAAGTTATAATTAATAATTAAGAAGTAATATTTAATATTTTAATAAAAAAATTCATGCAATTTATATAATATTTTAATATGAACGGTTAATGTCCTATATTAATATAGTTATCCTTTATAGTTCTCTCCTTGTTGCAAAATTTTAATTCTATACTTTTCCTTGTTAAATTTTTACAAAAACAACCATGTTTGAGTACATCAAGAGACGACGTTTAAAATAAAATGTTATTTTTAGTCATTTAAAAATAAGAAATAAAATGTTATATTTTAAAAAATATACATGGCTAAAATGATCCAACTTTTGACTTTCCCTCTTTAATTTCCGAGAGGTGTTCACCTTCCCTCTTTAATTTTTAACAAGCGGTCGTTCACAAAAATAAATGCTCATATTAGTTCATTAGCTTTATCCCCAAAATACATAACCTAGCCCTAAATCTCCTTCGCCAAATCCATTCTCGTTTCCTACTTCACAAAGCCCTAAATCATTGCTCCTCACGCCACCACTTCATCGAAGGCTACTTCCAGCAGTCGTCTAGCCTTCGTACATCCCTATTTGTCCAAAACCACCATTGCGTCCTCTATCTGATTTGAAGCGACGGCGATGAAATCACGATAGAAAAGGTAACACTGCCTCTCAACGTTAAAACTTTGAAGTCATGGTGATGAAATCTCTTTAACTGAATTCCTCTTCATAATTGATTATTTACATCATCAGTTAATTGCTTGCATGTCTGATTCAGATTCGATTATAAGATGACATACTAAAAAGAAAACGAATGTTAAATTGTCTAGTCCATATGTCATTTGTAGCTCACATATTCCACTGAAAAACAATCATGGAAGAATTTCCTTAAGTGTTGCTGGTATGGAATACAACTTTGAAGATGTTGATGCAGCTATTTTAGCTGTTCCCATTGCCCTTACAAATGGAATGGATTGGGTAGATCCATCTTGTATGGTAAAAGAAGAAAAAAGTTTGGAAATCTAGTTGCTCGTCTTATAGATCAACTTCACTTGGAAATAAATTGCATTACTATACTATTGAGTAACGATCTAGATGAAATGGACGACTGTAAGAAAACCACTCCTGTTGACAAGGTAGAAATCGATCTGTCTCCCTCTGAAATGATAGAATATTATATGTATGTTGTTTTGTTAATTTTGGCAGCTCATCATCACATGCTGCTAGCAGTTTGTTCCAGGATTGTGTTAGTACCTCATCTCATAATGATACATGGACTAGCAGTTTAACATTCAATTTGCATGTCAGTGTTCTTTCTAAAGTTTGACAGGCTCAGCTGCTTTTTTACAATTTGTTCACTGAAATTTGCTATAAAGGCCTGCATATGTAACAACACTTAACAGCTAACTTACAATACCCTATTAAATATGCTTTCAATGGATTCTTTTTTATTACATATGCATATTTGGTAAGATTGCATTTTTCAAACAACAATTTGCATGATGGGTAAAAATGAAAAAAACTGAGACAATTTGGTCTAAGTACAGGACCATGGTTACTGTAAGCTTTGAGAATGACCTACATGTATACTCTTTTCAAAGATGAAAATATTATTATAATCTACAAGAACTTATTTTTTTTAGCCTTAGATCTTAGTTCTGCTTTTATACTTGGTGTTTCTAGTTCGATGTATTTGGGTACTCATTCACATTAATATGTGAACAGATTGATTTTATTCTATGCTGAAGGAACTGTGTGTCATTGTGCATCAAAAATAGGATGGTGCATAGAGAACCAATTCATCAATTCTTAATATACTACCCTTCTATTTGATATATGGACTAGCAGTTTAATATTCAATCGAGGCGTGTAACTGCATAAGCCCATTTATATTAGGCAGATACGTGACTACGTCTGGAATTTACTTTTACTTTCTTAGGACCTAACAATGATGTATATATTAGGGCTGTTATGGTAATGGTAAATTTACCATTACCATACCGTTACCAGTCAATCGGTTACCGTTTTAAAATAAAGTTGGTATACCAGCATAATCGGTACGGTAATGGTAAATTTACCATTTTTATGGTAAACATCGGTAATATTTTTTCCAAACCAGCGGTAACGGTAATTTACCAGTCCATTCATAATACATTGATATTCATGTAAGATGTTGTATTATGGGCATTTAGAAGCAAAAAAACAGTTCAATTTATTTTAGTAATTCAACTCAAACGATGATAAATACACTTCTTTTCTATGTCCTTTATTAAGTGACCCAATGAGATACATGAATCATCATTAAGTGAAAAAATATATCAACTTATTATTTTTCTTGACAAACGGTAATTTACCATTACCAGTGTAACGATTACCGGTTTATCGGTATACCAGTCATTAGTATACCAGTCAATCGGTAACGGTAAACAATTTTATTTTACCAGTAAAAACGGTACGGTAACAGTATTTACAAAATGGTAACGGTAACCATTACTATTACAGCCCTACTATATATGATAATTGTATCGATCAATATACCAGACCTCCATGGTTGGTCAAAAATAAGAATGAAACACAAATTAAATCCTTAGTAAAAAATGCTTACCACCAAGCAAATAGTGCAACATATCAATATTACAACTGTAATGACTCGACTTTTCGACTCTCGAATGTCGACACTAATACATCCACGGTATTCGTGTGCCGAACATCCAAGTACTGAAAAGATAAAAAGTTAGGGTGAAATAAAAGAATAGAACAAGAAAGGAAGAACACAACATCAGAATCTCATAGCAGAACGATGATATATAATATCAAAAGAACTGAACAAAGGGTTACTATGAATATAAAAATTTCAAAGTTACAAAACTCAAGTACTATCATCAACTGCACATTTATAACTGCATGTTTTCACAGCGTTGATATATACATAGCTAATATAGAACAATAAGAATAGAAATAGAAATAGGTAGATAATGGAAGTCCCCAGCTCATCTTTTGAACTCTGAAGCGTCCAAGTTAAAACATTTTAGACTTAGCCTACTCGAAAGAGTACATGAGGAATTTAGGAGAAAAAAAAACTAAACATCGGACATAAGTCTGGTATAAAAAAACTCGAGATATATGAATGCATGTAACAGTAACTATTGAGACCGTAAGGATCCCCTTAACAGTTTTCCCCTCAAAAGAAACCGACCATTTATTTGTTTAATATAGTGATATGATAGAAAATATCTAGGATGTAGGATATAATCATATCAAATAGTTGTGATGCTACATTGGTCACACCATAACATATTTAGGTTATATTTAAAACTTTTAAGGTACGTTCGCATAATGGGTTTTTACCATGGAGATCTCTTCGGAGAAGCCGAATCCAATATCCTGCACAAGGGTCAGTAAGTACCTTTCGAGCGTCGTATATCTCTAGATAAATATACCATTTAGGTAAACACAAGCGGTCCAACGTTCGAACATAAGCATGAGCAACGTGAAACAAATATCATCAACTTTCGCCGACCAACAATCGATAAGTATATCTAGATATGGAGTTGATAATACCCTGACATGGGTCACTAAACCCTAGATTGTGAGGCCTACTCTGTTTTAGTTATTTTCGATGTCGAGGTTACGTTCGACATCTTTCACACGAGTCTTCATTACTCGCACAGAACACAAATCTCCAAATGGAAATCCACATCTCAAACAGATCATGAATCACTACATGGATTCTAGCATCTCGAACAGATCTCGAATCTTCACATAATTCACTTTTTAACTGATTCCAAAACATAGAATTTGTGTACTAGTTTTGAAGTGGTATTCGGTAAGAAAAACACTTACCAATCCCATACTCTGCAAAACCAATTGATGAATTTCCCATTATCTCAATTCCAGTTCTTTTAGTAGTAAGTGAAAACTAGAGGCGTTTCGTACCAATACTCCTCCCCAAGGGTTCTCATTGGTATGAAATTGTGAATCCTTTCAATTACTTCTTAAGTTAATATTAGATCAAGTTCGATAGTCGACTAATCGATTATCTAGTCAAAACAATTGCTTATACAAATCAATATTTGTACACTTAACTCGTTTCTGACATTCAAACTTAACGATTTCTCATCCAAGAGTGAAGCCAGGTAAGTTAGAGTATTGGTTGCATTAAAGCCTTGCTTAGACACTTCATTTTTGAATCTCATGAATAGATAAGTCTACGTCGTCAGGTTTTAGTGTTAAATATAGTATAAATGATTTCCATAAACAAGTAAGAAATCAATAAGATTAACACGTTTTCGACATTCCCGACTTAACTATTCCTCAGCCAAGAGGGAAACTTGTAGGTTATAGCTCTATTACTCCGTCCCTACTCGACATCAATTTTAACTCTCTCAAATAGATAATCCTACTTCGTCGGCTTTTAGCACTAAGCAAAGTTAATTACTTTCCAACAAGTAATCACATAATAAAACCATTTAACTACTAAATAATTCTTAACCCCTTTTTGAAAACTTTTGTATATACTTATAAAATACTTGACAATACTTACAAAAGTTTTTAAAACATTTATCAAAATTTTACTTTAAAATAACAAGTTTGTAAAAGAATTTAAACTTGGAAAAGGACTTGTTTTATTATAAAAACCTCTTCTTTAAAAATTCATAAAGACCTCAAACTACTTTTAAAATACTCTAATAATAGTTAGTAAACACTTGTAAAAACGATGAAACAAAATACTTAAACTTAAATATCTTTTAAACCTTTTAAGTCCAAAAAATCAAGTCTAAATTTAGTATTTTTGCAGAAGTGAAGTTTTGGTCGTTTTCGAGATGTTACTTAAATTTTTGCTATTCAAGCTTTTAATAGCAAAACACATACATATATAATATTATAAATAAGATGAGAAACCCCTAAGGATATCTTTAGAAAATTCTATAGAAATCGCCAAAATTAAGGCAATTCACAAGTGCATCTATAGCGACAATTGCTATAAGTGCACTTCTAAATTCGAGTCATATTCAAACCCATGTTCAACTAAAACCTATGTGCTTTGTTCTAAGACATTTCTATATGTCATACAAGTCCATTCAAGTTCATCCAAGTCCGTTCAAGTCCATTATTATGTCACTTATTTTCAAGGCAAGAAGTAAACCATTGTTTTCAACATATGTCCAACTCAATTTTAAGTCCATATACGACAACTTTAACAAAACCAAACACAAGCATATATGAGTTATATTTCTAATCAAAGTGGTAAGTTAGCTCACCTTAAACCTAACAAACAACCAAGATCCAAGCGTCTAATTCCAAACTTAACCTAGCAACCTCCTTTCCTTTCCTTCCTTTCTTGCTTTTTCCTTGCTTCTCCCTCCTCCTCCTACAAATTGCTCACAGCTATGGGGTGGGTTGAGATTTTGGCTTTGCCTTTCAAATTCTAATTAGGCGGAAGATGTTATAATGTGGTGGCAAGTCTTTACTCAATTTGAGTTGATTTGGATTTGGTTTGCAAATATTTTGCTTTAGGAAATTATTAAAAAGAAGAATAAAACAGAGATTTTCAACTCTATGCTTTGTGAATTTGTGAATGATAACTAAGGGTATTATCCTCCTTATATAAGCTCCAATTGTTGTTTGTAAAGCTTTCCTTGTAACAACTCGTATATTTCACGATTATATATTTAAATGTTTTATTTAAATATAGCATCGATAATTGAATTAATGTCCGAAATGTGACTTTTTGTAAACAGTCAAATCCAGACTCGAGACCACTTTCATTGAGTTCAAATCGACGTTTACAACTTGTTTAAGTATAAACATTGTTGTGTTTGGAGTTGACTAGTATTTTGGTATTTTCATTTGGGCTTTGGGTTGTGTTCTAGCCCATTAACCCAACAAGGTAACCCAAACTCTTCTACCAATATCCCTAACTCCTCTTCCCTTCCTTCATTCCTTTCATAATTTCCTAATACTCTCAAGCTAAAGGAAAAATGGTGGAAAGAGGAAATTAAAATTCCTAAGCCCTAGATTCGTAGGAAATGAAAATTCAAGTTATAAAATCAAAGAAAAGCTTAGGTAAGCATCCTCTTCATCTTCTCCATCACAATCTTTCTCCAATTTTCAAAAATTCCCATAACTTAATCTAGGAAATCTTTGCATGTGATACTAGATTGGAGATTCTAGAGGTGTAGTTGAAGATGAATTGATCTTAGCTTGTTTTAAAGCTTCTCTTTTCTATTTTTTGGGTAAAAGGTGAGTTCTTGAACTCACATCTATGTCTATAGCTTTGATTGTTGTTAGGTATGAATTTCTAACATCTATTTCTTATTCAATTGCTTTTGAATTGAATTGGTTTGGTGAATTTTCCTAATTTTGGTATTTTGAAGTCAAAATTTATGAAAACCCTAGTTTGGGTGTTTACACATGTTGTTTTGGGTGAATTGAAGAGCCTTTAGGACTGGGTTGTCGCTTGGCATAAATCCTTAGTCGCAGTTGCTCATTCAATCGCTTCCGAATCCGAGAAGTTGTGTAGATTTGCCCATTTAAGGGCTTTGCAAACTCTATCCCGCTACAGGCGGCAGACATCTATGGATTATCCATAGACGTCTGTGAGCCCATGGTTACAATTTCCTAAAATAGGGGACAGACGTCTATGGATTTCCCACAGACGCATGTGGCTATTAAATTCTAAAATTCGACTTATTTTTATGTGCATTTCCGATATATCGATTTTTGATTATCCAAATAGTTATTGTGATTCAATATCAACTTTGATGATCTCTTTTCTGGATTTTTGGTGTTTACATTCGATGGATTTGATATTGATTTCCATGGTTTTATTCACGTCATTGAAATGTGGATTTTTGTGATAGATTGTTTTTACAATCGTTTATGTGATTTGTCACCTTTAAATACAAAGCTTTTATACTAGTAGTAAATACTAAAATTCTTTCACAAAAATGATTTCAACACTACTTTTAATACAAAGCTCGATTTTAAAACTGTTTTCCAATCTACTAGTATATACATTACCTCATTCGTATGAGAAATCCAATTAAACGACTTAACAAAACAAGTGGTATGAAACGCTTGCGTTTACTTCGTCGGTTAATTCTTAGACTTGTTCAATTAAAATCTCGTGACAATTTTTGAGTGGGAATCTACAATTTGTTCGTAAATATTTAAGTTAGTGGAAATTAGGGAGGCATCCCTATCATACTTTCATATTGTAAAGCGGGTCCCTGTCAAAATTTCATTGTAAATCCGGTCCCTATTTTCTAGAAACAAAGAAAAATTATTGCTGAAATGTCAGCGACTTTTATAAATAAGTGTTGATATTTCAGCAACTTTCCCTGTCAAAGTTTCATTGTAAATCCGGTCCCTATTTTCTAGAAACAAGAAAAATTATTGCTGAAATGTCAGTAACTTTTATAATTAAGTGCTAATATTTCAGCAACTTTCATACACTGTGTTCACAGTGTACATAAATGTTGCTGAAATGTCAGCAACTTTTATAAATAAGTGCTGATATTTCAGCAACTTTCATACACTATGTTCACAGTGTACATAAAAGTTGCGGAAATGTCAGCAACTTTTATGAAAAGTTGCATCATGCTCTGCAATAATCGTGAATAAAAAACAGGGACCTAATTTACACTGAAATTTAGTGAAGGATTTTCGTGTATTTTGAACCTTAATAAGGACATATGCCAAAAGTACCCTTTAATTTAAGCCAGTTGTTAAGAGACATGAAGCTAAACTCATTTATTTACTGGCTTAGTGTAATTTACACTTATTGATCAATGATGATCATTTTGTGATTTAGACTTACGATGGGCAATGTCTCTTTGTCCGCGTGGGGGACTGTACCCCGTTCTGTGGAGCTTCGGCTCAATTTGGTGGGGTAGAGACCCATGGTCTTCGGGCCGTTTGTGGAGCTTCGGCTCAAATTTTATGGGTTAGCGACCCATGGGATAGCGTCCTGTTTGTGATACACGTGTTGGTGAGTTTTCATGCTCCCGTTTGTGATAGGCCTCCCCCTTTGTGCTTTCTGGATTTCTAAGTATTGATTTTTGGAATTTGTGTTTCATAAATTTTTGTGATTTGCATTGATAAGCTTTATCAATATTTGTGATTTGGTGAATACAATTAAAGAATATGATATTCTTTTTGGGTGTTTGAGAAAACTTGAGATATTGTATGATTTGTTTATTGTTATCATATATATATTTGTCATATCTTTTATCCTATCTCATCTTACATGATAATTATAGGTAGACTGATCCGTTTATTATTTTTCTTCTTAAATAATACTCGTGTCAGACCAAGGTGTTTCAGGTGCTCCCATTTGACTTCTTAGCAGGGACTAGCTTTTGACTTTTGGCAAACTACTTTAGCTTAGTAGTTTTATCTTTCATGTATACGAGATAGAGACTCTTTGATGTATTCATATTCTGTTGTGTAGTACATGTACGTATTCTTTTGGGTTGTAGTGGATCATGTATGACCACTACTATGATGTTCACTTCTATGTATTATATTCATATCTATTTCTGCCTTAGTGATATGAATATCTATGATTGATTTTATGTTATGACTATTTTATATTTGTTTCCAAAGGGCATTTAGCCACTGTGTAGTAGCTTTGAGCTTTAATTGAATATGTCAGATTTTCTCTTGAAATGAAATGTGTGATATATTATCCGACATATAGGTACTCGCTCAAAGCAATTATACAGTTGGTCGCTCCTCAACAGTCTTATTCTTCGCGCTAATCGACGGCATTACCCTGTACTGTCCTTGGTTAGTGAGAGTATAGAGGTGGGGTGTCACAACTTGGTATCAGATCCAAACTTCAGAACAATATAGGATATTATGACGAAGATCATTGTCCTAAGTCTCTCTTAGGAATCGTGCCTTAGGATTTAATTCGAGTCTTAGGATTCGTCATGTCCTATCTTATGATGCCTTGTTTTATTAATCAAGCTTATTTGAATTCATTCTGAGAATAACCTCTTTCCTCTTCTTTCTTTTTGTTTAAGAAGAGAAATGGTTAGAGCAGGCCATCCTAGCACTGGTCAATCCAGTGGTCCTCCTTAAGATGACGTATTCATGTCTGCTCAACAGCTTTTGGATCTTGTAAAGAATGCGCAAGCTGCCGGTCCCATTCCTGAGCCTGCTCATCCTAAATCTGGGGTTTGCACGCTTGTGTAGTGATTACACCAATTTGGATGGAAAGCCATTCAAAGGTTCTTAAAGCGTAATAGGAGTCCAAGCTTGGCTTAGAACATGCGATCACATCTTTTCTCGCATGAATCTTTTGGATTTACATTGAGTCCAACTGGCTTCTAGCATGCTCTAGGAGAGAGCATTAGATTGGTATGAGCTTTTAATTTCAAAAATTGTTGAAGCAGATCTTACTTGGGAGCAATTCCGAGAAAGGTTCGAGTTAAAGTTTATACCTAAAGCAGAAAATGTAACTTTATGTAACGACCCGTAAATTTCGATAATTAGAAATGGTTAATTTAATTAAATTCTGTGATTTAATATTTGAAGAAATATAAATTTGTAAATTTTTAATGAAATAATAACTAGAATAAAATGGAGCAGGTTAATTTAAGTTAATTATTAACAAGTTAATGAAATTCAAATTGTTTGAAATGATAAAAATGTTATACTTGGTTATAAAGTGAACATAGAAAAACAAATGTGAATATTGAATCAATTAATGAAATAGTATATAATAAATGGTAATTGAATAAAATCAATATGTAAGTAGTTATAATATTTGATTGTAAATAATAAACATATACAAGTGTGATTAAAAGTTAATGGTAACAATTATTTTATGTCAGCTATTTATTTAGTCTGTTGAATAAATTGGAAATTTATTTAAAATTAAATGAAATTAAATATTACATTAATGTGAGTTAAGACAATAACTGTAAATTGTGAATGTAATAAGAGGAATAGAAGTGAAATTATATTCATAAGGTAATAGTTGATTAAATATAAAGACTGGAATCAAATTTTATAAATTTTTGGAATTTAAATTATAATAATTGGATTTATTGCAATTAAATGTAATTAAGTATTATATTAAGCGAAATTTAGATGAATTGTAAAATATTAGTGTAATAAGATATAAACCATGTTAATCATATCCATAAGTTGATAATTACTTGAATAACAAGATTGGAAGTCAAACAAATGGAATATTGGAAATTTTATTTATAATCTCTAAATTTTTTGAAATTGAAATATACACTGTAATTGGTAAATTTATCAACTTTAAATTGATATCTAAACTTGTTTGAATCATTGTGAATGTTAAAGAAATCAAAAATGGTAAAATTTGTTAATCATAAAATTGAAATTTGAAAATTTGATTTAATTAATTTAATATTAATTTATTTAATTAACGTGAAAATAGCCATTTTGACCACTGACTTGGATTTCGATGAAACCAGTTCATCGGATCCGTAACGGTGAATTATTGCAATATTTCAAGTTTCGTAGCGATCAGACTTGTCGTTTGATCGTACGGACTCGAAACGTGTAGAAATTAATTTAATTGAAATCAATTTCAAATACGTTGATTTTAACATAACTTCTTCATACGATGGAATTAGGACTTGAAACCTATTCCATTGAGTTTAAAATCATCAAAAACATCTATTTTAATATATGGGATGACCCATTTTCATTTCGGAGGCAGAACGGGCTTTTCGGGTCGTTATCGTTCCAATCCAAATCAAATCGGATCCATTCATTTCTATTTCTAATCTTCCTATAAATAGTCCGTTATAAAGCCTAACTACCTCTTATTTTCATTTGTCTGTACGTACATTTTCTTCTTAACTCCTCTTTCCAGTGGCAGACAAACCAAACCCAAATTTCCAATTCAATTGCAATTCAAAACCAAATCAAAAATTCAAACTCTTCAAAATATATCAAATTATATATCGATTTAAGCTCTCGACTAGCGCAAGCCAAATCTGCTGATAGTTTTTCGAATTGAGTTTCTGTGTATCTGGAATTCATGGAACAATTCTGGGTCGTCCATTGATCGTCGATCAACTTCGACCGATCGTCGATTGGAGGTTACCGTTGTGTGGAGAGGACGAAGGGAAGTGCATCCGTGTGGTTGGTTTCACGAGTTGATGGTTGGATCGAGCTTGATAATTCATTAGGGTTTAGTGTGTATGGTCGGCAGTTGCTCGATTCACGAGCGTGGGTGGCGCATCGGCTCACGTGGCTGTGGGAGGAGGCGCGTCAGGGGGTAGCGGCGTGTTAGGGGGTAGCGGCTGTGGCTAGCGGCGGCCTGGGGGCACGATTCTCGATATACGTGGGAGGGCATGCGTTCCTTTCAGGTGGTCGTGTCCTGCTCCTGGGAGTGTGAGAGAGAGAGACGTGTACGGTGAGATATGTAGTTCTGTTTTATTTTATTTTAATTTTAATTTTTTATTTTTATTTAAATCTTCTAAAATGCATAGCTTTTGCTTACGAACTTGGATTTGGACGCGGTTTGATCCGCTGGGATCGTATTGAAATTTCGGATATTTTGACACTAGTTTGGACGAATACCGAGACTATTCAAATTTGGGCCCTATTTTGGATTTAAATTCGATTTAAATTCAAAGGTGAGTGTTTTAACCCACTCACAACTTATAAAATTTCTTATGTTGATTAAATTTTAAATTAATTTATGATGTGATTAGAAATTTATTTATGGCTGTTGGGTATAGTTAAATCATCATTCCAGTTAATTTGAACTTAGTTTTGAATTAAATTGTCATTTAATTTATTATTGAATTTAAATTTGCCAGTTAATTACCTGTAAATGATAACCTGTTATTTATTGATGTTTATTGATTGATTTGGATGATGATTGTGAATAAATGTTTGATTGTTTGTATTAGATGAATGGATGTTGTATTTTATATCATTATAAATTGCAAGTTCACTATGGGTTGAAATGATACATACCCGAATGATCTATAGATTAGGAAAAAAATCGTTATGGGTTGAAATGGTAGACTCGAGCGATTTTATGGATTTTATTGTTAAATTTGGGATTGCGGTTTGAAATGATATATAACTGTAAAATTCTAAATTACGAATTGAAATGATAAATATCCGTATCACTTGACCCTAGGGTAGAGGATTATATACAGACACTGGATTGGTTAAATTAAATGATCTTTGAATACTTAACTTTTGAAATTAATTGAATGCTATTTTGGAATAAGAATTTGATTTATATAAATTGAATTATTTTTGGAATTGGATTAAAGGAATTGTTTAAAGGAATTAAATTGAAATTTTAAAATTGATTTTTGAAGTATAAATTGAAATTTACTGGAATTGAGTTATTAAAATTGTTTGAAATATAACTTTGAATGTATTGAAATTGGGTTTTGTGAATTGGAAATGTGAAATTGTCCAGATGTGTTGAAATAAAATAAATAGTTAAATTTATATGAATTCTAAATTTCATATTTAATATAAACTGTTTTAAAAATATATTATTTTAAAATTCCTAATTATTAAGATGAATTTTTTTTATTAAACTATTTTAGCCTATATTAACTATATAAATTATTTTAACCTATTTTGAACCAAGTTAATTTATTTTAAACTAATTTAACCATTTAATTTAATTTAAATCTAAGTTATCTATTTTAAAGCTATTTAATCTATTTTAATTATATTTAAATCTATTTTTAATCTATTCAACTATCTTAAATCAAGTTAAACTAATTTTGAATATATTATTAAATTATTTTAGAGTACTTTCACTATTTATAACTATTTATAACTAATTTTAACTATCTAAAACTATCTTTCTAAATTTCAAACTAAATAAGGTATAGGTGTTTATATTTGAAATCCTCGATTTTAAGTAAATATGGTTAAATGATATTATAACCTCAGTTGGGATTTAAATGTTGTATTTAATTGAATATGATGATTTTGAAGTAAGGATTTAACCTATTTTGGAAAATTATGATTTGGAAATGATATGATCTTCAAAGGTGAATATGATTTCAAAGTGAATATGATTTCGAAAGTATTATGGTTTTGAGAATATGATATTTTGGTATGAATTGTGAATTGACTTTTGAAATGTAAAATAACTATCTGGTGTGTAATAAGCGATTGGTTGTTAAAGAGACCGGGATCAGATACTGTCATACTCTCTGCCAATACCGAAAATCACTTTAACAACTGTGTATGCGGGGGAGATTCCAGAATTAAGTAGGATGGTGGCGACGATTTCTGTATGAGGTATGATGTGACCCTGACTCCCGTGAGTCAACTTAGATGTGACTAAAGCAAGAGCAATTGACAGGCCAAGTGAGGTCATTCCTTCGATCGGGCACATTCCTTCGATAATATATTCTGACTTTGTGATTTATTTGGTGGCTACCCTTGATTTTGATTTAGGAGTGTGTTCCGAGGTGGGCGGTAGTAGCTGCTATGCGTTACCACCAGCCCGGAAGTGTGATTGGTATATCTACCCTGGCATTGCCTAGTTGTGCCATGTTCACATGCCCTAGCGCGCCTTCTACGAGTTTGTTTTGTACCATACCTATGGAGTGCCTTTTGACGACACCCAGTATTGGGGAGATTACGGTATTGTATATACTATGGGAATATATAAAATGTGTTAAGGAGGATATGGGTAACGCCTTAACGCTATTTTAATACTTTACTTTATTGTAGACACTATTATAATAGCGTATTATACTACATAGTAGATAGTTTAATGGATCCTTAGGAGATGTGAATTGTAACGACCCGTAAATTTCAACTGTTTTAATAACGTAATTAGTTGAAATTTTGTGAAATTTTAAACGATAAAATTTTGAAATATAAATTTGATATTTGGAATGCGTTTAGTTAAACATAGCAACTGGTAAATTTTCGTCCGAAAATATGAAAGTTTATTTCGCGCGTAAATTCACTTCAATTTAATTAGTTAAAAAAAAGCGATGAAAATAAAATGTTTTCAAAACAAAAATATTTTTACATAGAAAAATTTTAAACCATCTTCTGAGCAAGATGTCAGTTTGTCGTTTTTCCAAATTCGGACATCTTTGGCTCCGTTGGTCTTATTTTCTTGCGTTTTTCTTGCATTTTCCGCCAGTTGGAAAAATCGAATTTTTATAATTCAATCATACCACTGATATCTGTATACCGTTTTGATCGTCTCGTCGTGCTGATCTCTACGGTATATTCGTTTGTGCATTTTAGAGTCCGATGTGCGACGAAATCTAAAGAACGATTTCCATATCGGTTCCGCAATTGGACTTTTTAGCTTCCCATACTTTTCATATTCCACCGTTTAAATTTGAACAGCCATTGGCTTTTGTAATTCCCAAAATTACAGCTGTTTGCATTTATATCTCCAAAAATTCTCGTGCTTACCTTTTGCTTTCCACTGGTTCCAATGTTTACATTGATGGTTCGTTCTTTTTCTCCCCGTCCCTTCACTTTCGTTATTCCCACTGGTACAATATATTTTGTTTTCGATTCACTTTATTTTCTCTGTTCTCTTATTAAATATTATATATGCATTTCCCATTCGAAAGTTTGTTTCAGAAGCAACCTCCATTCTCCATCCTTCTCGAACAACCTCAGCCCTCTTCGTGGCCGCCCTCAACCACTTCCTCCATTTGCCATGCAACTCGAGGCGGCTACCCCACCACAAAAGGCCTAGCCGAGATCTATGTCACTCACCCAGCTATAGCCGAACCTCTCTCCCATGGTTTCTCCTGCAATCCAAAGTCACCTCTCGAAGCCTCTGCAACCAAACAAACCAATCGGCATCTTTCCCGTGCACAGTATCAGCCGTAGCAGCTTTCCATCCACCCTATTAGCCACGCGAGCACGTTGCTACTTTGCCGACCTCAACTCGCCCACGCCATCTTGACCTGCCGAGATTTTCTGTATATTCATTAAGGTATTATATGTATATTTTATAATATAATATATATATTTTTGTATGTTATATGGGTCAGCTTTGAAAAATATATACTTTTACGTTGAATCATTGATATAAGAATATGGGTTACTGTATATACATTTTTATAATATAAAGAACATATATATGTATATAGACTATTATGTGATCTACTTTGGATTTCAAAAATAAGTAAGGTAATGTTCTCATGTTGTGTTGAATATATATATATATATATTATTCAGGGCCTTGTATTATGAGAGAGTCAAATATTTTATATGTGAGTTGTAAATTTCTTGTTGTTTAAAATGACCTGTAGGTAAGTTAAAAGTACAGTGGTCTGCATATGTTTCACATCATGGTTTGAGTGCATGTAAGTTGTGCATGGGCTCTAGTTGACTTATTTATGTTCCTTTCACACCATGGTAGTCTGCATATATATCGCCTGGAAACCTTCTTTGTTATGTTCTTATATTTTCAAAGTATATTTATAATATGCACGTTTTGTCTTCTGTTGTGTCTACATGACTATTGATTTCAAACCATATATATAGAGATATATAAGGTTGTTTTTGTTGTATAGGATGGTATTCAAATCATGTCTGTTAGGCTTTAGTTTAAAAAGTATATATATGTTCTCAGTTTAACAGTTATATATATTAGTATTTATTATGATTAATGTATAAAAAAAACTTTTGTTTTTCTTGCATTACATATGTTATACGTATATGGAAGATTTTATTGAGTCATGGGTTTACAATGTATAATGTACCTACAGCATGTAAGTCGGTTACAATTATTAGTCTGCATATCTTGTTCTCGGTTTAGTATACAAGTTTATTAAGTTAAATGTTGTTTGTTTAATATATAATATAAGTTGTGTGTCAATACATATTGGGTATGTAGCATAAGTTGATCTGTTGTGTTCTGAGTTGTATATTTTATAAGTTGTATAACTATATACTTTATTTTATAAGCATGTGTCAATATAAATTTGAAAATAAATATATATATTTTAAAATCGATTTCAAAATAATAATATATGTATTCAGTTCAATTTATATCAACTGATTCAATCGTTCTCATCGATTTCCAATTATCAGCTTTGTCCGTCGTGCCTGTTTTCTTTGTCGAATCATGTCCATCTAGTGTTGCTCTGGATTTCGTAGCTCATCCTTCGTTGTTCTTCTCTAGCCTCGAAAGGTGAGCAATCACTCACGATTAATGTTCTTTAATTTATTAAATTTGATTTCAATTGAAATGACAATTGCAATATGCTGCTGTTAGTTATTTACACTGTTATATATGCTATTACCTGTATCTGTTCACCTATGACATCTGACACTATTATCTGTTAATTATTTATGCGATGATAATACAGTTTGGTCGATAATTGATTGATTGATTGTTGTTATATTGGATGTTAAATTGTAATGTAGAAAGTGATAAATATTATGCAATTGAATTTGACGTAGGATTGTTAGAAATTTGAATTGATACATATGTTGAATTTAGTTAGACGAAATTTATATAATATGACCCCTTTAAATGTTTCAATAAATTGACACGTAGAAAATAGTTAATTACCCTTGAACCATTTGAATTTATGTTGTATTAACTGATGAAGTATGAAATTGAGTAATTGATGTCAAGTGTAGAATTGCATAAAATAATTTGTATAATAATCTTTAATCTACATGAAATGATAGTGTAGATTCTAGAAATAATTATATTAATTCGCACAAATAATAATGTGAATTAATACGGTTGTTTCGGGATTATTTGAATTGATTATTGGATTGATATTGATTGTTGTTATTGCTTGTTTATTTACTTAGACACCATCCCAGTTATCACACTGCAAGTTCCCTTTGCTATGTTTTGATTTTGAATTGAATTGGAATCGGGTTGAAATGATAAATACCCAAATTAAACTTTGACCTAGGATAGAGAATTAAATAAAACCCGATTGGTCAATAATTTGATTTAAAAATAAAATGAAGATTTTATTTGAATAAATATGGTTTTGAAATGAAGTTGAAATTTGAATTTTTAATGAAAGGAAAATGTTAATATTTAATAATCTGAAACAAAATATTAACAATGTAATTGATGAAAGAACGATGTTTAATTTGAGAAATGATTGAATTAAGTTTGAAATGATTTAATAATTAAGTTTGAAATTATAATTAAGTTTGAAATTATTAAACTTTGAAATTATTTAATAATTAAGTTTCGAATTATTTAATACTTAAATAAGATTGAATTATTTAATGATTAAATTAAATTGAATTTTTGAATAAGTGAATTTTACTTCGTAAATAATTGAAATTGAGTTCTTTATTAATTAAGTTTTGGAAAATTATTTAAGTAAGTAAATAAGTGAAATTGAATTTCTTTAACAAGAAATAAAATGTGATTTATTGAAATTAATGTAAGACTTGAAATTTAAAGAATTTGATTTGATGAATTTAATTTAATTCAATTTGTAAGTTTTGATATAATGAAGTTGAATTTAAATAATGGATTTAATGAATTGGAAATTTAATAGGAATTGTTTTGAATGGCAAATTTACTTAATGAATATTGAATGAAATCGATAAATGAATTTAAATTGATTTAAATGTTAAATTAAATTAATTTAAATGATTTCGGAATGAAATTTATATACGAACTTGAATCAATATTTGAATTGTATAAATAGAAATTGAAATTGGTATTATAAGATTTTGAAATGGTAATTTGAAAGTTTTGAAACGTAAATTTTGGAAATCAATTTAGAAAGGCAAACGAAATGTTGATTTATAAACTCTGATTGAAATTGAAATTGATTTGGTTTTGAAATAAATAAACGACCAATCGGTGAAATAATTTCGAAGGTTATTAAAGAGACCGGAATCGGTTATGGATATACTCTCTATCTAAACCGAAAACCACTTTAATAACTATACGCGGAGTGTGATCCAGAATAAAGTGGTTGGAATGATGTTCGTGATGACTGAAGGAAGAGAACGATAATGGATAGCCTTGACACTTGTGTCAAATTGGAAATGACTAAAACAGGAGCCGTGCCGGGCCAAATGGAGGTCAGCTACCTCAAGCGAACACACTTCTTCGAACTACTCATTACTTGTTGTCGATTGGTGCACCCTTGATTTTGGGAGTGTTGTTTCGCGGTGTTGCGGTCGCTGCGGCGATGCGTTCTCACCAGTCCGGATCAGGCAAACGGTAGTTTCACTACCTTGGGTATTGCCTCATGTGCCTTGTCATACTTGTATCCCTATACACGACCACTACGATTTGTTTTCTACCTTTAGTATATGGATTGCCCTCTGGTGACCTCCGGTTTTGGGGAAACTACGGTCTTGTATATGCTCTTGGGAATAAAAATGTGTTAAGGGTGGAATGGGCCATGACTTAACACTATTTTGATATCTTTATATTACTGATAGACATTATCTACTTATCGTACACTACTACATAGTAAATAGTTTAACGGATCCTTAAAGGATGGTTATTCCAACATCCTTTGAGTTACTTGTATTTCAATTGCTATTTCACTTGAGTTGGATTTATTAATATAAGAATGTTAATCCTGACTCGAGTGTCTTGTGTTTTTGCTTTACGCTCGGGTCAGACTGAGTGTACCAGTATTCGAGACTCACATTTGAAGTTGGACCTTTGCTTGAAGATCGAGACATCTATTCTGCTTTCAGTATTCGATGATTCCAGTGATGTATTCTGATTTGTATCTGATGTATCGTGTTACTCTTCCGTTGTATCTGGTTTAACTCTGATGTATCATATTGCTCTTCTGTTGTAAACTCTGATGTATTTTATATATTCATATAGTAGCTTCATGAACTACTATCTCTTTTATTTCCGCTGCAATTATTACTCTGTGTCTGTGATCTGTGATTATTTATTTACTGTATATGTTCAGTTTTGCCAAATTTAAATTAACAACGCGGTATTTTGAGCAATTCAATTCCGGCATGAGTGTCTACCTATACACTTATAATGGATGCGAATGGTCCAAAATATCGGGTCGTTACAGTTGGTATCAGAGCTTTGGTAGCTCTAGGCAAAAATTAACATATCGGGTAAATGTATTTACAGAATCACTCTCATTCGAGTTTCAATCACTTCCTTTTGACTCGATTCCTTTGAATTTTGGAACGTTCCCTGCGGTTCCAAAAATTCATTCGTGTCCCTCACTATTCGTCTTCTTTCTATTCTGGAGCACCCCATAACTCCATTTTGAATGATATCTATAATAGATCGGCGGTCTCGCCAATCTTCGAATGATTTGTAAAGGGGTGAAACTCCTTTACAATAATCATCGATTTACCGGAGATTTCTGTATCCTCGGTTTACGATGCTATCTATTACCTGCTATACCTGAATTCTATCTCTTGAGATTGAGTGTTGATTTACCTCGGAATTCAGCATCGATCTTATTCTTGAATTTACGGACGATCCAGTTAAGGTTGCCTGTGAATTAAATAAACTCATCCACCCCGATTGTGGTAATTGAATTATCTTATCTTCTGTTTTAAACTTATTTTCGAATCAAAAATTCTCTTTGATTTGAGTCAACAAATTTGAATCCTTATCCTTATTTTGAAAATTCATCCATGTATCGTCGAGCAAAGAAATGTATTTGTAAACTAATATAAAAATGTTTTATATATTGTGTTGTTTGAGTTGTTGATGTTGATTTGGGTTTCCGATCGATTCGTCTGATCAACGCTATCGATAGGATTTCCAAAACACTTGAGCAGAACAAACCGACACAATATCGTTTTCAAATTTGGTAAACAAAATAGTTTTGGATTATTATATTATATATAAATATAAGTTTTATGAAATTAAATTGTTAATGAATTTGTTGTCTGAAATAATAATATTTGATTTTCATTTATTGTTTTGTAAACCATTGACTATTGCAGAATATAAATAAATGAATTTATAAACTTGGTTATAAATTGATTGGAATTTGAAATGAATTTAATTCAGAAATTTGAGAATTTATTAGTTTCTGGTGATTTCGAACTTTGTTTTTAAAATTTTAAAGTATATATTATTGAAAGTATTTTCGAATAGAAATCATTTCAAAGAATTCTTTAAAATGATGAAATCAGTGCTCTTTTCTTTATCGCTGGAAAATAATTTCGGTGATGGCGGCCGCATCATCGACATTCATTTTCGAGTTTCGAAGTGGAGATACTATTCTGTAGCTTTGCTACGGTTTTGTTTTGAAAAATATTTTGATTTGAATTTCTTCAGTATAATTTGATATATATATATATATATATGGGTATCTTATTTTAAAATTTAATTTGATCTGATATAAATATATTATATATATCTCTAAGTTGTTTAAAGTTAATCAGAAATCTAATTCTTAAATTTTGTTAAAGGATGATTTTAATTATAAATAAAACCAAAATTTGGAATAAATATTTAAACTTGAATAATTAAATTGGGATAATTTTATTTGTATATTGTTCAACTGCATTCTAATACAACTTACCTAAATCATTCAGAAGTTGAATATGTAATTGGATAATATATAAGATAAATTGAATTTATAAATAAAATTTGAGTGTTTATAATAAATGTTATACACTAAATTTTGATTATAAAGATGTTAATAGAGTTAGATAGGATAATAAGTAAACTCAGTTAATAATGAAATAAATTTGTTTTGAAAGAATTAATAAATTGAAATTTGATCAACATATGAAAATACCTTGAATTTAAATCGAAACTTTTATGTTTTAAATTAATTTATATGGGTTAAATATATGTGAGTAGATATATTAAGTAGAATAAATTTAACAGTAATTTGGAATAAAGAAGAATTTAAATTGCTGAAAAAATATGACTATAATAAAAGACTATTCAAATTTATGGTTTTAGAAATTGTAAATTGAAGATAATTGGATAATAAGATAATAAATTTAGAAATAGTTGAGATTGATTTTAGTGAAATCAAATGGATTAAATCAATTATTGAATATCAATTAATTTAAATTTGAATTTATATGGTTTAAATAAATTGTTATTTTGTATTTTAAATCTGTTTTTCTTTCTGGTTATTTCTATTCTCCTACCTCGTTCCTTTTCGGGGACGAAAAGTTTTGAGTGGGGGAGAGTGTAACGACCCGTAAATTTCAACTGTTTTAATAACGTAATTAGTTGAAATTTTGTGAAATTTTAAACGATAAAATTTTGAAATATAAATTTGATATTTGGAATGCGTTTAGTTAAACATAGCAACTGGTAAATTTTTGTCCGAAAATATGAAAGTTTATTTCGCGCGTAAATTCACTTCAATTTAATCAGTTAAAAAAAAGCGATGAAAATAAAATGTTTTCAAAACCAAAATATTTTTACATAGAAAATTTTTAAACCATCTTCTGAGCAAGATGTCAGTTTGTCGTTTTTCCAAATTCGGACATCTTTGGCTCCGTCGGTCTTATTTTCTTGCGTTTTTCTTGCATTTTCCGCCAGTTGGAAAAATCGAATTTTTATAATTCAATCATACCACTGATATCTGTATACTGTTTTGATCGTCTCGTCGTGCTGATCTCTACGGTATATTCGTTTGTGCATTTTGGAGTCCGATGTGCGACGAAATCTAAAGAACGATTTCCATCTCGGTTCCGCAATTGGACTTTTTAGCTTCCCATACTTTTCATATTCCACCGTTTAAATTTGAACAACCATTGGCTTTTGTAATTCCCAAAATTATAGCTGTTTGCATTTATATCTCCAAAAATTCTCGTGCTTACCTTTTGCTTTCCACTGGTTCCAATGTTTACATTGATGGTTCGTTCTTTTTCTCCCCGTCCCTTCACTTTCGCTATTCCCACTGGTACAATATATTTTGTTTCCGGTTCACTTTATTTTCTCTGTTCTCTTATTAAATATTATATATGCATTTCCCATTCGAAAGTTTGTTTCAGAAGAAACCTCCATTCTCCATCCTTCTCGAACAACCTCAGCCCTCTTCGTGGCCGCCCTCAACCACTTCCTCCATTTGCCATGCAACTCGAGGCGGCTACCCCACCACAAAAGGCCTAGCCGAGATCTATGTCACTCACCCAGTTATAGCCGAACCTCTCTCCCATGGTTTCTCCTGCAATCCAAAGTCACCTCTCGAAGCCTCTGCAACCAAACAAACCAATCAACATCTTTCCCGTGCACAGTATCAGCCGTAGCAGCTTTCCATCCACCCTATTAGCCACGCGAGCACGTTGCTACTGTGTCGACCTCAACTCGCCCACGCCATCTTGACCAGTCGAGATTTTCTGTATATTCATTAAGGTATTATATGTATATTTTATAATATAATATATATTTTTGTATGTTATATGGGTCAACTTTGAAAAATATATACTTTTACGTTGAATCATTGATATAAGAATATGGGTTACTGTATATACATTTTTACAATATAAAGAACATATATATGTATATAGACTATTATGTGATCTACTTTGGATTTCAAAAATAAGTAAGGTAATGTTCTCATATTGTGTTGAATATATATATATATATATATATTATTCAGGGCCTTGTATTATGAGAGAGTCAAATATTTTATATGTGAGTTGTAAATTTCTTGTTGTTTAAAATGACCTGTAGGTAAGTTAAAAGTACAGTGGTCTGCATATGTTTCACATCATGGTTTGAGTGCATGTAAGTTGTGCATGGGCTCTAGTTGACTTATTTATGTTCCTTTCACACCATGGTAGTCTGCATATATATCGCCTGGAAACCTTCTTTGTTATGTTCTTATATTTTCAAAGTATATTTATAATATGCACGTTTTGTCTTCTGTTGTGTCTACATGACTATTGATTTCAAACTATATACATAGAGATATATAAGGTTGTTTTTGTTGTATAGGATGATATTCAAATCATGTCTGTTAGGCTTTAGTTTAAAAAGTATATATATGTTCTCAGTTTAACAGTTATATATATTAGTATTTATTATGATTAATGTATAAAAAAACTTTTGTTTTTCTTGCATTACATATGTTATACGTATATGGAAGATTTTATTGAGTCATGGGTTTACAATGTATAATGTACCTACAGCATGTAAGTCGGTTACAATTATTAGTCTGCATATCTTGTTCTCGGTTTAGTATACAAGTTTATTAAGTTAAAAGTTGTTTGTTTAATATATAATATAAGTTGTGTGTCAATACTGAAAGGGACGCGGAAGATGATCTTAAGGCTATTTAACACTAGAGGGGGGGTGAATAATGTTTTAAGAATTTCTTTAAAACTTCTTTGATTTATATTGAATTAACTAACTTAATGCAAATACACAATTACAGATCAAATCACAGAATCACAAACAAATGCAAATATAAATAAAAAGAAAGTAAAGGAAAGAACACACCAGGAATTTTATACTGGTTCGGTGTTACCCTACATCCAGTCCCGCACAACTCGTACGGCTTTCTATTCAATAATAATCTAGATTACAATCCCTCGATTCCAAGGCAACGAGGTACACCCTCCAGATTCTCAGGTCTCTGGGTAGAACCACTTGATTCACAGGACACAAGTTCACCCGATCGATTTCCAAGGACACGATCACACCTTTATAACCCTACACAAGTTTCTTTGAGTACAAATGTATCTATAACTCTGATAAGCACTGAGATTCTTTGAAGAGAGTGGCAGAGAATCAAACTTGAGATATTCTGGTTTGATTCACTTAAGATTTCGGCAGAATATGGATAGGATGATTAGAAAATAAGATAAGAGAATAAAGAGGAGAGAAAATAAAGAAAGTAGTTACTGGAAAACGTCCATAACAGTCTCTATTTATAGAGAATGAATGGATGTGTCCATTCGAAAAGGTTTAAACGAACAGACACTTCTTTTGAAAACAACCTTTGCTGTAACGGGAAGTATGTCGACATGACAAGTAAAGAGGATGTCGACATGGTCTAGTAAAAAGTGATGATTTGCTTTACTTTGAAAATGATGATTTAAAACATATGCAACTTTATTCAAATGGACTCTATGTATTTGTAAAAGGTATTTAGAAGTAGAAATACTTATGAATGTATATATGTATATATACTAAAATATATTTAAAAATCAAAGTAAATAAACTAAAGTAAATATAATATTAAAATAGATTTTGAGGCTAAAATATCAAGGACAATTTTGAAATCAAAATATAACAAAATGATAAATATGATTTTGAGGCTAAAACATTTTTGGAAATGTGAACGAAGGTTTTTCTTTTGAAAAGGAATATTTGAAAATCATTTTATAAAACAAGAGATAATTTTGAAAATCATTTTGAATCAAAATTAGTGGATAACAAAATAGGGATACTATCCGTTTCACTAGATATTTCGTGAGTTCCATCTCACTAGGGTTCCATCCCTTTAACAAGAACGAAGTGGATTCCATTCCACGAGTAAATTGGATAAAAAAGAATGATAGTGCTTTCAAGGAGTTTTAACAAATATCTAACCTAACTATATTATTTGTCTTGAACTCTTGAATATCTTGAATCTCATGAGTCTTCAATCTTGAACTCTTGATCTTTGTCTTCATCAATTTTGTTTTCTTTACTGTACAGTCTTCTTTTGTTGATACCTGCATATAGATTTCCTGCACATATATATTTTATAACACTTCTATAGTTGTTGTCATCAAAACCACTATCCTATGGACTAACATTCTCCCCCTTTTTGATGATGACAACCTTTGTTTATAAAATATTTATATTCTCCTTATAACTCCCCCTAAATCTAATAACTCCCCCTTAATCTATGCCTAACTAACCTATTTTATACTTCTCCCCCTTTGTCATCAACAAAAAAATGACACTAACTCTAAACTATATAACTCCCCCTAAAACTTATCACTCTATGACGTGTGATTATAATGATAGTGTTATCATAAATAATAAACACTTAGATCTAAAACTAAAACTTAGTCCTAAACCACTAACTATAAAACTCCCCCTTAAACTTAATACTAGAACAAAGTATAGTAAATGAATTGTGAAAGATATTAACTTAATTATACTATAATTATTCAATAAATATGTATAAATATATTTCAGACAATATAATCAACACATACATCAAAACCAATCATGTCAGACAAGTCAAACAAATCAATCAATTCAAACAAGTTAAACAAGTCAATCAAGTCAATAAATTAAACAAGTCAATCAAGTCAAACAATTCAAACAAGTCAATCAAATCAATCAAATCAACCAAAAACTAATAATCCTATATTATAAGACAATACTACAAACTCCTCCTAAATAAGATACACTTGTTATGTATACATGTATGCAATATGTAGTTTGTAAAGCAGTATGAAGTGTATAACATATGCAATGTAGCATGAGATAATATGCGAAATGAAGTGCGACTTGTGATGCAAATGATTATGATATGCATTGTAATTTATGATGTAATATGCAATGAAATGTGATATGAAATATGATGCATAATGATATGTAATAAAATGATAATGAAGTAAAATAATTTGCACAATGATATGATGATATATATACTATGGTAAGAGATATTCAGACTATAAGGTAAACATGAGTGATAAATAATATCTAATTGGCAAGCATATATATATATATATATATATATATATGTGTGTGTGTGTGTGTGTGTCTATATATGTATGTATTCATATATCAAACTATTTATTATACTTCAACCAAACAAAGGTAAAACACACCAATTACTAAACCTAAGTTAAGGAAACTAATGAATGGGATAGAAAGAGTTGTAAAGTAAGAGTTTAAAGGTAATAAATGGTATTAAAACTATAACATATTCATGAAAGGTAGTAATCAAACTCAATATCAAAATTAAATTGCTAAGAGATATGGACCTAAACTATATATATATATATATATGATCAAATATAAAAATTAATAGCCTACTTAAATAATTATTTTAACTTGATTGTTTTTATTTTATTTTTATTTTTAAGAATCCAAACTTCCATGTTTATAAAATACTTAACTTACTAATTAAAACCTTTATATTAAATTTTTATTGACTAAAATATTTAGAAACATGTTTAAACATTTTTAAAAAAAAATAATATCATAATGAAATATTAAAAACAACAAAGATTAAAAAACTAAAATAAACATATGTTATATTAATGCCTCTTTCATTTAAATTTTAATTAATTACTAAAGAATATCTAAACATTAATTTTAAATATTCTAATATAAGTTAGAAAATAATTTCTAAAAAGACTAGAGAAAAATACTTAGTTTAAATATCGTTATTTTATAATTTAAAGTTTTAAGTAGAAGAGACAGCATTTACAGAATGCTATAAAAAGTTTTTGCATTAAAATATATATTCAAAGCATTATAAAACAGAAACTGCGGTATTTACCAAATGCTGTGAAAAGTTTCAGAAATACTACAGTGTTTCAAAGCACAGAAATGCTATAAAAACGTATTTGCAGTGTAACAAAAGCAAAGACAACATTTCAGAAATGCTATCTAAAGTTTTGGGCAAAAATGGTGATTTTTGGCCCAATTTTTATAGTAGTTAATATAATTAAAGTACAAAAGAAATAATAATAATGAGAATACACGTGTAAAGATACTTGGCATTATGCATGTAAAAAATGCTTTTATTAAAATGTATGTCACTATCTACTTATATGATAAGTATCATGTGATGTGATGCAATCTTATTAATTGAAGAAATCTATAAGTAAAGCCTTATTCTAACAATCTAAATTCCTTTTACTAATTTCTTAAAAATATAAAATTAGTATCTTAAAAGAAATATAGTACGAGAAATAAAAACAACATTAGATAAGTTAAAACTACGAATGAAGGTATGCTTACTTTCTTAATATAGTTGTAATAAATTAGTTGTAAGATTTTATTAGAAAGAAAACACATTTTAAAAGACTTTTAAAACATTAGACTTGTATATTGATATTTATACTATGGTGTGTCAATATATGGACCAAAATATCAAAACTTATAAAAGTGATAAATTTCTATACCTAACTAAATGCATAGATATATATATTCCTAAATGCAACAATAAAGATGAAATAATAGTAAAGCGTACCAATTTTTGCATTCCATCTTTCTAACTTTGTCGTTCCTCCATTGTCGTGATCCACACATTTATATCTTTCCGGATTTGACGACGAAATCTGTTCTATTGCGACGGGCTTGTTTTTTTGATCAGCGTAGTATATTCATTTGCTGAATTTGAAGACCATATGAGAAAGATACAGATGATTTAGTAGATTGACCAACTTGGCGCCAAAACTTTGAATTCGAATTTTGAATGAATAGACACTTCAACCACTATAAATAAGCCCAACGGTCACCACTTTTCATAAAAAATCCTCCTCTTCATCTTCTTCCCGTTTTTCTATATACTATCAAACTTCTAGAAGGCATATCTCCTTCGTTTCTTAACGGAATTGGATGAAACCAGCGGCAAGTCGAAGAGGAAGGCAAGGGCTACGATCTAGTTATAGTTTGGTGTCGAATTTGGATGGTATTGTGATGCAACAGGCCGAACAGTAGAAGAAATGTTGAAGATCCCGTACACAGTTTTTCAGTTTTGGATAGCCGACTTCAAACTTTCATATCTCACTCAATTTTGATCGGAATTTGATGATCCACCCATCAAAATGACCATGAGAACAAGAACTACAATCTGAAAAGGGGTGGGAACAAAATATTCAAATCTCTGGATGAATTTTGAAGAATATCTTTGACGGATTTGCCTTCTTTTTCTCTTTGTTCACCAAAACTTCATTTGACCATAACTTGGTCATTTCTTGACGGATTCTCACGAAACCAGTGACATTGCGAAGCAGATAGAGAGAAGTACAGTATCAAATCAAGTTGTAGATGAGAACCCAAAGTTTTAATTGATCTGGTACCCATTTCTTTGTCGATTTCCATTATATATCCATTTGTACATAACACTTCTCCTGCAAAACAAGATAACAATTTTTAAAGAATCAAGTGACTTTTCAAAATAACTAAATATAATTTTAAACAACAATATCATGATGATTCTGTGACATATTCAAATGAAAACAGTGTTAATAATTTTATAAAAAATTGCCATTTTAAAAAATTTCAAAATTCAGATTATGAAACTTTTGAAAACATTGCTCTGATACCAAATGAAAGGGACGCGGAAGATGATCTTAAGGCTATTTAACACTAGAGGGAGGGTGAATAGTGTTTTAAGAATTTCTTTAAAACTTCTTTGATTTATATTGAATTAACTAACTTAATGCAAATACACAATCACAGATCAAATCACAGAATCACAAACAAATGCAAATATAAATAAAAAGCAAGTAAAGGAAAGAACACACCAGGAATTTTATACTGGTTCGATGTTACCCTACATCCAGTCCCGCACAATTCGTACGGCTTTCTATTCAATAATAATCTAGATTACAATCCCTCGATTCCAAGGCAACGAGGTACACCCTCCAGATTCTCAGGTCTCTGGGTAGAACCACTTGATTCACAGGACACAAGTTCACCCGATCGATTTCCAAGGACACGATCACACCTTTATAACCCTACACAAGTTTCTTTGAGTACAAATGTATCTATAACTCTGATAAGCATTGAGATTCTTTGAAGAGAGTGGCAGAGAATCAAACTAGAGATATTCTGGTTTGATTCACTTAAGATTTCGGCAGAATATGGATAGGATGATTAGAAAATAAGATAAGAGAATAAAGAGGAGAGAAAATAAAGAAAGTAGTTACTGGAAAACGTCCATAACAGTCTCTATTTATAGAGAATGAATGGATGTGTCCATTCGAAGAGGTTTAAACGAATAGACACTTCTTTTGAAAACAACCTTTGCTGTAACGGGAAGTATGTCGACATGACAAGTAAAGAGGATGTCGACATGGTCTAGTAAAAAGTAATGATTTGCTTTACTTTGAAAATGATGATTTAAAACATATGCAACTTTATTCAAATGGACTCTATGTATTTGTAAAAGGTATTTAGAAGTAGAAATACTTATGAATGTATATATGTATATATACTAAAATATATTTAAAAATCAAAGTAAATAAACTAAAGTAAATATAATATTAAAATAGATTTTGAGGCTAAAATATCAAGGACAATTTTGAAATCAAAATATAACAAAATGATAAATATGATTTTGAGGCTAAAACATTTTTGGAAATGTGAACGAAGGTTTTTCTTTTGAAAAGGAATATTTGAAAATCATTTTATAAAACAAGAGATAATTTTGAAAATCATTTTGAATCAAAATTAGTGGATAACAAAATAGGGCTACTATCCGTTCCACTAGATATTTCGTGAGTTCCATCTCACTAGGGTTCCATCCCTTTAACAAGAACGAAGTGGATTCCATTCCACGAGTAAATTGGATAAAAAAGAATAATAGTGCTTTCAAGGAGTTTTAAAAAATATCTAACCTAACTATATTATTTGT
The DNA here is from genome assembly GCA_030737815.1 of Allium fistulosum. NCBI lineage: Eukaryota > Viridiplantae > Streptophyta > Magnoliopsida > Asparagales > Amaryllidaceae > Allium > Allium fistulosum. Next base: position 1,348,185,058 of record CM060902.1, read on the forward strand.
CTTGAACTCTTGAATATCTTGAATCTCATGAGTCTTCAATCTTGAACTCTTGATCTTTGTCTTCATCAATTTTGTTTTCTTTACTGTACAGTCTTCTTTTGTTGATACCTGCATATAGATTTCCTGCACATATATATTTTATAACACTTCTATAGTTGTTGTCATCAAAACCACTATCCTATGGACTAACAAATACATATTGGGTATGTAGCATAAGTTGATCTGTTGTGTTCTGAGTTGTATATTTTATAAGTTGTATAACTATATACTTTATTTTATAAGCATGTGTCAATATAAATTTGAAAATAAATATATATTTTAAAATCGATTTCAAATTAATAATATATGTATTCAATTCAATTTATATCAACTGATTCAATCGTTCTCATCGATTTCCAATTATCAGCTTTGTCCGTCGTGCCTGTTTTCTTTGTCGAATCATGTCCATCTAGCGTTGCTCTGGATTTCGTAGCTCATCCTTCATCGTTCTTCTCTAGCCTCGAAAGGTGAGCAATCACTCACGATTAATGTTCTTTTATTTATTAAATTTGATTTCAATTGAAACGACAATTGAAATATGCTGCTGTTAGTTATTTACACTGTTATATATGCTATTACCTGTATCTGTTCACCTATGACATCTGACACTATTATCTGTTAATTATTTATGCGATGATAATACAGTTTGGTCGATAATTGATTGATTGATTGTTGTTATATTGGATGTTAAATTGTAATGTAGAAAGTGATAAATATTATGCAATTGAATTTGACGTAGGATTGTTAGAAATTTGAATTGATACATATGTTGAATTTAGTTAGACGAAATTTATATAATATGACCCCTTTAAATGTTTCAATAAATTGACACGTAGAAAATAGTTAATTACCCTTGAACCATTTGAATTTATGTTGTATTAACTGATGAAGTATGAAATTGAGTAATTGATGTCAAGTGTAGAATTGCATAGAATAATTTGTATAATAATCTTTAATCTACATGAAATGATAGTGTAGATTCTAGAAATAATTATATTAATTCGCACAAATAACAATGTGAATTAATACGGTTGTTTCGGGATTATTTGAATTGATTATTGGATTGATATTGATTGTTGTTATTGCTTGTTTATTTAGTTTGACACCATCCCAGTTATCACACTGCAAGTTCCCTTTGCTATGTTTTGATTTTGAATTGAATTGGAATCGAGTTGAAATGATAAATACCCAAATTAAACTTTGACCTAGGATAGAGAATTAAATAAAACCCGATTGGTCAATAATTTGATTTAAAAATAAAATGAAGATTTTATTTGAATAAATAATATGGTTTTGAAATGAAGTTGAAATTTGAATTTTTAATGAAAGGAAAATGTTAATATTTAATAATCTGAAACAAAATATTAACAATGTAATTGATGAAAGAACGATGTTTAATTTGAGAAATGATTGAATTAAGTTTGAAATGATTTAATAATTAAGTTTGAAATTATAATTAAGTTTGAAATTATTAAACTTTGAAATTATTTAATAATTAAGTTTCAAATTATTTAATAATTAAATAAGATTGAATTATTTAATGATTAAATTAAATTGAATTTTTGAATAAGTGAATTTTACTTCGTAAATAATTGAAATTGAGTTCTTTATTAATTAAGTTTTGGAAAATTATTTAAGTAAGTAAATAAGTGAAATTGAATTTCTTTAACAAGAAATAAAATGTGATTTATTGAAATTAATGTAAGACTTGAAATTTAAAGAATTTGATTTGATGAATTTAATTTAATTCAATTTGTAAGTTTTGATATAATGAAGTTGAATTTAAATAATGGATTTAATGAATTGGAAATTTAATAGGAATTGTTTTGAATGGAAAATTTACTTAATGAATATTGAATGAAATCGATAAATGAATTTAAATTGATTTAAATGTTAAATTAAATTAATTTAAATGATTTCGGAATGAAATTTATATACGAACTTGAATCAATATTTGAATTGTATAAATAGAAATTGAAATTGGTATTATAAGATTTTGAAATGGTAATTTGAAAGTTTTGAAACGTAAATTTTGGAAATCAATTTAGAAAGGCAAACGAAATGTTGATTTATAAACTCTGATTGAAATTGAAATTGATTTGGTTTTGAAATAAATAAACGACCAATCGGTGAAATAATTTCGAAGGTTATTAAAGAGACCGGAATCTGTTATGGATATACTCTCTATCTAAACCGAAAACCACTTTAATAACTATACGCGGAGTGTGATCCAGAATAAAGTGGTTGGAATGATGTTCGTGATGACTGAAGGAAGAGAACGATAATGGATAGCCTTGACACTTGTGTCAAATTGGAAATGACTAAAACAGGAGCCGTGCCGGGCCAAATGGAGGTCAGCTACCTCAAGCGAACACACTTCTTCGAACTACTCATTACTTGTTGTCGATTGGTGCACCCTTGATTTTGGGAGTGTTGTTTCGCGGTGTTGCGGTCACTGCGGCGATGCGTTCTCACCAGTCCGGATCAGGCAAACGGTAGTTTCACTACCTTGGGTATTGCCTCATGTGCCTTGTCATACTTGTATCCCTATACACGACCACTACGATTTGTTTTCTACCTTTAGTATATGGATTGCCCTCTGGTGACCTCCGGTTTTGGGGAAACTACGGTCTTGTATATGCTCTTGGGAATAAAAATGTGTTAAGGGTGGAATGGGCCATGACATAACACTATTTTGATATCTTTATATTACTGATAGACATTATCTACTTATCGTACACTACTACATAGTAGATAGTTTAACGGATCCTTAAAGGATGGTTATTCCAACATCCTTTGAGTTACTTGTATTTCAATTGCTATTTCACTTGAGTTGGATTTATTAATATAAGAATGTTAATCCTGACTCGAGTGTCTTGTGTTTTTGCTTTACGCTCGGGTCAGACTGAGTGTACCAGTATTCGAGACTCACCTTTGAAGTTGGAGCTTTGCTTGAAGATCCAGACATCTATTCTGCTTTCAGTATTCGATGATTCCAGTGATGTATTCTGATTTGTATCTGATGTATCGTGTTACTCTTCCGTTGTATCTGGTTTAACTCTGATGTATCGTATTGCTCTTCTGTTGTAAACTCTGATGTATTTTATATATTCATATAGTAGCTTCATGAACTACTATCTCTTTTATTTCCGCTGCAATTATTACTCTGTGTCTGTGATCTGTGATTATTTATTTACTGTATATGTTCAGTTTTGCCAAATTTAAATTAACAACGCGGCATTTTGAGCAATTCAATTCCGGCATGAGTGTCTACCTATACACTTATAATGGATGCGAATGGTCCAAAAATCGGGTCGTTACATGAATCCCGAACATCTCTTGAGTTACTGCACTCACGTTAGACACTGGATAAGAGATGTCAAACCCCATAAACATCTCTGACGCCGTTACACTCATATTTACCGTTGATTTAACTTACATAAGATCTTTTAGTTCTGACTCGAGTGTTTTGTCTTTTCAATTCGCTCGGGTCAGCCTGAGCATTTCAGGATTTGAAAACCTTATTTCTAGAGGACGAAGATAAGATTTGTACTACTATTATATACTATATTTATTCCACTACATTCATACTATTTTGCTGCACTTATTTATTTATCTCTGTTGTATGTAACTCTGATTCTGTGTTGTATAAATATAATCAAATGTTTTTGTAAACAGCTTCATGAACTGTTATTTTATTTATTATATTTTATCATTCCACTGCGAGATTCTGTATTTGTTTTATTTCTTTCTCTTTTTCTGATTTACCCCATAACAATCTGCCCTTTTGAATGGTTTGAGTTTGACGCGTGTGTCTGCTTAAAGCGTCCAAAAAGGTAGGTCGTTACACTTTAGCTTGACGCTTCATTGATCTTATTCAGGGTGAATCTTCTGTGACAGATTATGTCGCATATTTTGAATCCCTCTCTAAATACGGGGTCGAGTTTATTAATACCCTATTGAAGAAGAATCAAAGGTTTATCTATGGTCTGAATAAGAATCTCAAAAAGGCTTTACATTTGAAACTAGAAGTGCCTTTCGATCAGCTTGTAGATATCGCACTTCGACTTGAAGAGGCTGATAAAGAAAGTGATCTCGATAATAAGTTCAAAGGCCCTAATCCCAACAAGAAAGGGAAGCAAGCAAATTCGGTAGCGAAGACTCCTACCCCTGGTCGTGGAGAATGCTACAATTGTGGTTCTAAGGACCACTATGCCAATAAGTGTCCAAGATCCCTTACTTGTCGCTATTGCAAAAGGTCGGGTCATCCTATATCTTCATGTCCCAAACTTCCAAACAAGAAAGAGGGAAAGCTAAATGTTGTGCAAGCTCCTAGTAACCCTTCTCTTGGTCAAGGTATTTCACATTCTGTCTTTGATGGCATTATTATGTTTCGTGATCATCCTATTCGAATTCTTTTTGATATGGGTGCATCTCACTCTTTTATATCAAAAGAACTTGTATATACTTTGGCTTTAAATGTTATGGGCTTGATGACTTCATTGAAAATTGCGAGTCCGGTTGGTGGATCCGCAACACTCAGTTTATTTTGTAAGGATGTTGAGATTATTTTATGTGATTATTCTTCCGTGCCGATTTGCATGTTATGTGTTATTTAGGTTTTGGAATGATATTGGGAATGGATTGGCTTAATCGTTATGAAGCCCACATCCTATGTCCCGAGAGGACTATCCATCTTCGACATCCCCAATTGATTAAGCAGATTTCTATCGTTCTTAATGATTCCGATTCCAATTCGGTGGCATCCTTATATTCTCTAAACCCACGTGATGACGAGGAAGATGTCATTTCCCTCATTCACGTTGTTCGTGAATTTTCCGACATCTTTGAGCCTGGTTTAGGATTACCACCTAAGCGAGCAATTGAGTTCAGAATTAATCTAATCCATGGAGCTCTACCTATCACTCGTCCTCCTTATCATATGTCCAATAAGGAAAATATGGAGATGTTTAAACAATTATCCGAATTGGAAGCAAAACAATTCATTCGATCTAGTTCCTCTCCTTGGGGAGCTTTAGCTATCTTTGTGAAGAAATCCGATGGTACATTTAGGCTTTGCGTTGACTACCACAAGCTTAATGATCTTACCATTAAGAATAATATCCCTTACCACAGATCGGTGATCTATTTGATCAACTTTGCGGTGCTAGAGTCTTTTCACAGTTAGACTTAGCAACCGGTTTCCATCAGCTTCGAATTGCAGAGGATAGTATTCCTTTGACATCATTCCGTACTCGTTATGGGTCTTATGAATGGCTTGTTATGCCATTTGGTTTAATGAATGCTCCAGCTTATTTTGTTGACCATATGACTCAAATTTTCAAAGACTTCCTCGATCGATTTGTTCTTATCTTTATCGATGATATTCTTGTTTATTCTAAAACCGAGGAAGAGCATGAAAAACATCTTCAAATTGTGTTGGAAACTCTTAGGAGCAATTAATTGAAAGAAAATTTTTCTAGGTGCCATTTTTGGTAATCTTGTGTGAAATTTTTAGGACATATTATTTTTGAATCTGGAATTTTCGTGGATCATCAAAGATTGAGATGATTCAAAACTGGAAGAGACCGGAGAGTGTAATGGAAATTCGTAGTTTTCTTGGATTGGCGGGCTATTACCGTCGATTCATAAAATACTTTCCTAAAATTTCCTTACCTCTTACTAGTTTGACAAAGAAGGGAGTCAAGTACATTTTGTCAGACAAATGTGAAGCTACTTTTCAAAATTTAAAAGAACTCCTTTCCGATGCTCCTATTCTTGTTATTCCCGAAGAGAACCAAGACTTGATTGTTTATACCGATGCTAGTCATATTGGTTTGGGAGCCATTCTCATGCAGAGGGAACATGTTATCGCTTATGCTTCTAGGTAGTTAAAGCCTGCCGAGACTAGATATGCCACTCATAATTTAGAGCTTGCGGCTATTGTTTTCGTTCTTAGAATTTGGCATCATTATCTTTTGGGAGAGAAATTTGTTCTCTACATCGATCATAAATCTTTAAAGTGTTTATTCTCTCAAAAGGAACTTAATTTGCGTCAAAAACGTTGGCTCGAATTCCTTGCATCTTATGATCTTGATATTCTTTATACTCCCAAAAAGGGAAATCGTGTTTCCGATGCCCTTAGTCGTAAGCAACAAGCGGTTGTTTCCATGATGATATCTGAATGGAATGATCTCGAGACTTTATCCACTTGTGATATTCGAGATCGTGAATTCGATTCATGTTCATCTCTTCTTTTATGTAGCCTTGAGGCTCATCCTTCTCTATTGGACCGCATCCTTGAAGCTCAAAAGCATGACTCTGAATTGGCTCATCTTAGCCAAAGTTGTAGAGATAATAATAATATTGATGGTTTGAAAGACATTGAAATCGATGCTCGTGGAGGAGTTCAAAAATTTGGTAGACTTATTGTGCCAAATATTAGTGGTCTCCGTAAAGACATTTTAGAAGATTGTCATCGTTCTAAATTTACAATTCATCCTGGTAGTAGTAAAATGTATGCGGAAATGAGGTGACTTTATTATTGGGATGGAATGAAATATGATATTGCTAACTTTATTAAGCATTGCATGACTTGCCAACTCATAAAGGCCGAGCATCAGAGGCCCGGTGGGTTATTGCAACCTCTAGGCATTCGCGTTTGGAAGTGGGATCAAGTTTCCATGGACTTTATTGATGGTCTTCCTCATTCTCGTTTAGGCCATGACAGCTTATGGGTGATTGTAGAAAGACTTACAAAATCCGCCAATTTTCTTCCCGTTCGGTCCAACCGGACCGTACCTCTTTTGGCTAAACTCTATGTTAAAGAAATTGTTAAATTGGATGGAATTCCTACTTCTATTGTTAGCGATCGTGATCCATTATTTACTAGTGGATTTTGGAAAGGCCTTCAAAAAGCTTTGGGAACGAAGCTTAATTTTAGCACCGCTTATCATCCTCAGTCCGATGGACAAATGGAGCATGTGAATCAAACTCTTGAAGATCTCCTTCGTGCATGTGTTCTTGATTTTGGTGGAAGTTGGGAAGATCATATTTCTCTTGTTGAGTTTTCTTACAATAATAGCTTCCAATCTAGTATTGGTATGGCACCTTTCGAGGCACTCTACAGAAGGCCATGCTGATCTCCTTCATGTTGGCTTGGAACCGCTGAAAAGCTGGTTTTAGTTCCAGATTTTATTTGTGATGCCACAGAAAAGATTGACCTTATTCATCATAAAATGAAAGAAGCTCACAATAGACAAAAATCCTATGTCGATAACCGAAGAAGGAATTTGGAATTTTCTGTGGGAGATTTGGTATTCATTTGTGTTTCGTCTATGAAGGGTGTAGTGTGTTTCAGTCGATCGGGAAAATTGGCACCTCGATATATTGGCCCGTTTCCTATCACCGAACGCATTGGTTCCGTGGCTTATTGCCTTTCGTTACCAACTCAATTTTCCACTATTCATGACGTATTTCACGTTTCTCAGCTACGGAAATGCCTTAGAGATTCCGATTATTCTTGAGCCTAGTGTTATTGAAGAAATTGAGGTTTCACCTAATTTGACTTATGAGCAACATCCTATTCGCATCATTGCTACGAAGTTTAAACGCCTTCGTAACAAAGACGTTTCACTAGTGAAAGTTCAATGGTCCGCAAATGCTAAGGATTGTTCTTGGAAATCCAGAGAATTTATCGAGCAAACACATCCTAATTACTCTCTCGTGCTCCTTAAGTTGAATTTCTCATTTCAATTTTCCTTTTTGTGATTGTCATGTTACAGAATGGTTGTTACTTCTTATTTCCTTCTTAAGTATTGTGAGGACGCGATTTCTTTAAGGAAGGGAGTCTGTAACAACCCGTATATTTCATGATTATAAATTTAAATGTTTTATTTAAATATAGCATCGATAATTGAATTAAAGACCGAAATGTGACTTTTTGTAAACAGTCGAATCCGAACTCGAGACCACTTTCATGAGTTCAAATCGACATTTACAACTTTTTTAAGTATAAACATTGTTGTGTTTGGAGTTTATTAGGATTTGGTATTTTCATTTGGGCTTTGGGTTGTGTTCTAGCCCATTAACCCAACAAGTTAACCCAAACTCTTCACCAATACCCCCCAACTCCTCTTCCCTTCCTTCATTCTTCCATAATTTCCTAATACTCTCAAGCTAAAGGAAAAATGGTGGAAAGAGGAAATTAAAATTCCTAAGCCCTAGATTCGTAGGAAATTCAAGTTATAAAATTAAAGAAAGGCTTAGGTAATCATCCTCTTCATCTTCTCCATCTCAATCTCTCTCAAATTTTCAGAAATTCCTAAAACCTAATCTAGGAAATCTTTGCATGTGATACTAGATTGGAGATTCTAGAGGTGTAGTTGAAGAGGAATTGATCTTAGCTTGTTTTAGAGCTTATCTTTTCTATTTTTTGGTTAAAGGTGAGTTCTTGAACTCACATCCATGTCTATAGCTTTGATTGTTGTTAGGTATGAATTCCTAACATCAATTTCTTATTCAATTGCTTTTGAATTGAATTGGTTTGGTGAATTTTCCAAATTTTGGTATTTTGAAGTCGAAATTTATGAAAACCCTAGTTTGGGTGTTTACACATGTTGTTTTGGGTGAATTGAAGAGCCTTCAGGGCTGGGTTGTCGCTTGGCATAAATCCCCAGTCGCAGTTGCTCATTCAATCGCTTCCGAATCCAAGAAGTTGTGTAGATTTTCCCATTTAAGGGCTTTGCAAACTCTGTCCCGCTACAGGCGATAGACGTCTATGGATTCCATAGACGTTTGTGAGCTCAGGGTTACAATTTCATGAAACAGGGGACAAACGTCTGTGGATTTCCCACAAACGTCTACGGCTGTTAAATTCTGAAATTCGACTTATTTTTATGTGGATTACCGATATATCGATTTTTGATTATCCAAATAGTTATTATCATTCAATATCGACTTTGATGATCACTTTTCTGGATTTTTGGTGTTTCCATTCGATGGATTTGATATCGATTTCCATGTTTTTAATTCACGTCATTGAAATGTGGATTTTTGTGATAGATTGTTATTACAATCGTTTTTGTGATTTGTCACCTTCAAATACAAAGGTTTTATACTAGTAGTAAATACTAAAACTCTTTCACAAAAATGATTTCAACACTACTTTTAATACAAAGCTCGATTTTAAAACTGTTTCCAATCTACTAGTATATACAAACCTTTACCTCATTCGTATGAGAAATCCAATTAAACGACTTAGCAAAACAAGTGGTATGAAACGCTTGCGTTTACTTCGTCGGTTAATTCTTAGACTTGTTCGATTGAAATCTCGTGACAATTTTCGAGTGGGAATCTACAATTTATTCGTAAATATTTAAGTTAAGCCAGTGGTTATGGGACATGAAGCTAAACTAATTTATTTACTAGCTTATTGTAATTTACACTTATTGATTAATAATGATCATTTTGTGATTTAGACTTGCAATGTGCAATGTCTCTTTGTCCGCGTGGGGGATTGTACCCCATTCTGTGGAGCTTCAGATCAATTTGGTGGGGTAGAGACCCATGGTCTTCAAGCCGTTTGTGGAGCTTCAGCTCAAATTTTATGGGTTAGTGGCCCATGGGATAGCGTCCCGTTTATGATACACGTGTTGGTGAGTTTTCATGCTCCCGTTTATGATAGGCCTCCCCTTTTGTGCTTTTTGGATTTCTAAATATTGATTTCTGGAATTTGTGTTTCACCAATTTTTGTGATTTGCATTGATAAGCTTTATCAATATCTGTGATTTGGTGAATAAAATTAAAGAATATGACATTTTTTTGGGTGTTTGAGAAAACTTGAGATATTGTATGATTTGTTTATTGTTATCATATATATTTGTCATATCTCTTATACTATCTCATCTTACATGATAATTATAGCTAGACTGATCCATTTATTATTTTTCTTCTTAAATAATACTCGGGTCGGACCGAGGTGTTTCACGTGTTCCCACTTGACTTCTTAGCAGGGACTAGCTTTTGACTTTTGTCTTACTACTTTAGCTTAGTAGTTTTATCTTTCATGTATACGAGATAGCGACTCTTTGATGTATTCATATTCTTTTTTGTAGTACATGTACGTATTCTTTTGGGATGTTGTGGATCTTGTATGACCACTACTATGATGTCCACTTCTATGTATTATATTCATATATGTTTCCGCCTTAGTGATATGAATATCTGTGATTGATTTTATGTTATGACTATTTTATATTTGTTTCCGAAGGGCATTTAGCCACTGTGTAGTAGCTTTGAGTTTGTATTGAATATGTCAGATTTCCTCTTGAAATGAAATGCGTGATATATTATCCGACATATCGGTACTCGCTCAAAGCAATTATAGAGTTGGCCGCTCCTCAACAGCCTTATTCTTCATGCTAATCGACGGCATTACCCAGTAATATCCTTGGTTAGTGAAAGTACAGAGGTAGGGCGTCACATGCCTTCACCCCCTTTATGCCATGAAAGACTCACCTCCCATCACTTCTCCTTTAAGTCACTTCTTATTTATGCTAATTACCATTATACCCCTCATATGATAACATCCCTTATCCATTAGATCATTCTAAAACCTTCTAAGCTTTATGAGATGTGTGTGGGTGTTAATTAGTTGCTAATGTGTTTATTTGATTATTAGATAAGCACACAAGAGTTTGAACAACTTATATCAATCAAAAAGCTGTTTAACAATAAATCGATTTTCGATCAAAGAATATATTGTTGTAAAAAAATTTAAAAAATAAGTTTCTTATCATTATTCATTAATTAAATGATGTTTAACAAGGTTATAAAATCATATTTATTACACATAATTACATTTCAAAACATTTTGATATTCGAAGACGAAGTGTTCGAATTTCCAAGTTGTTACATTCTCCCTTATTTAGAACATTTCATCCTCGAAATTTAGATAAGAACCAAAATCAAAGAAGATAAAAGAACATGATACATATATAGAGTACTCAAAAACTATATACAAACTAAACTGCAATCCAAATGCATACTAAGTGACTCCACCTTAAGCGATGAGAACATTACAAAAGATGTACGATACTAAGATAAGAAATCTCTAGTCTAAGAATAAATCTGGATAGGACTCTCTCAAACTATCCACTGTTTCCCACAAACAATCCCGAGTATCCTCGTTCCATTATACCTTGACTAACTTCACAACCTTAGTCCTCAATTGCTTTGTATCCCTTCAATACTTCGAACATGTTGTCTCAAAACAGACAAATTTGGCTCAATCTCCAAGTTCTACTGTAATGCTTCCACTATCATCGAAGGATCATGCACAAACTTATGTAAATGTGACGCATGAAATACATTGTGCACACCTAATAGGCTAATCGGTAACTCAACTCTATATACCAATCCTCTCCAAAATTGGGAATGGTCCTATATATCGAGAAGCCAACTTCTCAACCTTTCCAAACCGGACTACACTTCATATGGGAGAAACCTTTTTGAAAAAAAGTCTCCAATTGAGAACTCCAAGTCCCTGTGCCTGTCATCTGCGTAGCTCTTCTGTCGATTCTGTGCTTCCTTGATTCACTTTTGAATCTCTATAACCTTATCTGACACCTCTCGAACCATATTCGGCCCAAGCACAAGATGATCCCCAGGTTCTACCCAAAACGATGGAGATTTGCAAGGCCTTCCATACAATGCTTCAAATGGTGCCATTCCGATACTTTCCTAATAACTGTTGTTGTATGAAACTCAACAAATGGTAAGTGTTCTTCCCACGAACCCCCAAAATCTAAAATGCATGGTCGAAACAAGTCTTCCAACACTCGGTTCACCCTTTCTGTTTGCCCATCCATCTACGGATGGTAAGCTACACTCAAACTAAGCTCGGTCCTTAAAGCCTCATGCAAACCCTTCTAAAACTGGCTTCTAAATATCGGATCTCTATCACTCACGATATCACAAGGGACACTGTGCAATCTGACGATTTCCTTAACATATAAATTAGCCAAACTAGAAACTATTCTCATAGTCTTAACATGTAAGAAGTGCATGCTCTTGGTTAATCAATCCACGTTGATCCACAAATCCTTGTTACCTCTTCTCAACCTAGGCGATCCATCGATGAAATCCATGGAAATCTGCTCCCACTTCCACTTAGGAATCTCGAGTAACTGAAGTAGTCCAACCGTCTTGTAACATTCCCCACTTGGAGGCCCAAAACTAACGGCTACGAATGCTATAGTCATCCATAGTTACTAATCCTCGGCAACCAAATACGGTAATGTTAGATACATTGATATAGTAGAAACACATGGATATGATTTTTTTTAAAACCAACAAACAGCTTTCTCATTCATTTTAAAGTATTCTAAATTCATTACATAATCCCACAATAGTTAACCACGTTCATAGAAAATACAATTATTACAACATACGCCAAGAGCGACATATGAAGATGCCCCATTGGATGACCAGAGTATATAACTAGGCAATTAACAACTTTGCCTTTAAAACAGAACACAGCGGAATCAAAATAGAAAGAACTCTAAATAGCTATCATGCCTCCTGCACGTCTTCGGAAGCTTATTCGTTTAAAGAGGTACTTGAAAACCTTAACTCTCAAACTACTCAAAATCAATTGAGCACCCGAGAGTATAAGGGGAAAACATAAACTTCGAGTTAGACATAAAGCCTGATATGAATAATAATATACCATCTCAAACCATTTAGATATCTAGTGAGACCACAGCGCTTAGCGGAATGGATTTTCCCTCATTAGTATCTTTGAAAACTTTTATAAAACCATATACTGTGCTCCTGCATCCACAATGGTTAAAACATTGCAATTCAAAATATTATGATGATATGCAAACAAGTAAATCAATTCTGGATTTCCCATCCCTATTTATTCTGACTACCTGTCTTAGTTATAGTTTATAGGGTCACTGTTAGCCTATTAGTTTTCATGGGTTGACTAATAACCTGATAGTTTTCATGGGCTGACTGTTAACCTGTTTAACACATATGGACTCCCTATCGAGTTTCATAGTTTTCATGGGATCACTAAGAACCTATTAGGCCCTGCCAATAACTTTACTGTTCCATGGGTTCTCCCTGAACCAATTGGTAACTCCAATAACTTTCCCTCTCATCCTAGTTTTCATGGGTTGACTAGGAACCTATTGGCATTTGTCAATAACTTAATCAAGATATAGTTTTCATGGGTTCACTACAAACCTAGTGGCCCTTGCCAATAATTGTTTCTATTCATAGTTTTCATGGGTTTACTATGAACCTGTCTCGCCGACAACTTCTTTTATACATAGTTTTCATCTGGATGCAATTCTACTCATTCAGAAGTTAATTTTTAATTTATATTCACTACTGGGTCAACCTAGCTGGTTATTCTGCCCTTTCCCAAGATACAATTATGGGTCCATTACAATGTGACTATATATATAAAGAAGCAAACATAATAATACCAACACCTGTGGTTTAATATCCTTGAAATCATTTTATATAAAATTTGGTTAATCCCTTTAGCCTGTTAATCAAGGAAAACTTCTTCAAAAAATCCTACTTAAAATCATCTCAAAACTTTTTATTTATGCCATGGTTTTCCTTTAAAATGAGATTTGGTTATTTATTTTGAAAAACTAAGGCTTTCGAAACCTTAAAACATTACTTTTGAAACCCATGGATAACCTCATTCGAAAGGATTGAAAAGTTCTTTTCAAAACACTAAATGTAAACCTTTCGAAGCTCAGTAAACTCTCTTTTGAAACCAAAATGTACCGTTCGAAAGCACAAAGCATTAATTAATAATCCTTAGAGACATAGCTTCGAAACCAATGAAAGTAACTCTTTCAAAACCATTGGGTTTTTCTTTACAAACATCTTTTGGGTCAAAGTGAATATATACGAAAGTATCCCTTTCGAAACCTTTAATCTTATTATAAAATTGTTTGGGGAAAGTTTGATGGCGTTAACACCATCCTTTCGAAAGCTTCAAAACATTTAAGTAAAACATTGAAGGTTAGCATCGAAACCCCCTTTCGAAACCATTGCCTTCGAAACCCTTGAATCCTTTCGAAATAATTTAGGAAGTGGCTTAGTATAAGTTTAAAACAAAGGCCACCCTTCGAAATCTTATACTTTAAAAACATAAGATGGCAACCCTCTTCAGAAGCTGTTTGGAAAACCCCTTCGAAAGCATAAGTTTTGACTCCTTCGCAAGCTTTTATGAAAACAAGGCAGTCTCTTATCATTTGAAGGTAAAACAATGGTTTCGACCCCATCAGAAGCTAAGGTTTCGACACTATGCCTTCTGCCTTCCTTCAGTCCACTTCGTACCATCTAAGTGATACCTTGTGTATTAGTTTCGGCTTCCTGGGATTTCAACTTGATTGAAGGCGGAGGCTATGAGTCGAAAGGTGCTTCTAAAAGAGGCAAACCCATTTTTCTGAGTAAAACCGATTTAATGCCAATTAAAGCAAACATTTTCTAACTAACCTGCCTACTTGTAAACATGTGATTAGTTTCCTCAACTTTATAAATTATTTTCCAAATAAAACTGCCGCATAATTTCAGATTTAAGTCGAGGTTTAATTAACAAATAAATCCTTTCATTAAGCAAAACCAATAATGCAAATAAGTCCTTTCAAAATAATTTAACTTCCATAGAAATTCACTTAGGAAAAATCCCCAAAAATTACAGAAATTTACTTTCAATATGTTATCTAACATACAAAAATTTCAGACCCATATTCCTTCTGAAATACTCGAATTAAAATTTTAAACCCAATCATATATATTTTCCTTTGAAAATTCATATCAAGTTTTCCATGGCTTGGAAAATTACGAAAATTGAAACTCATCTCCAAAATCATATTTTACATAACATATAATTATCCAATGACATTCAAAATCACCAATAATTGGTTTTTCCCTAAAACCGTATGAATCCATATTTGAACAATTTGATTTAAATCAAACATGTTATAAATCCAAGCATATCATCATCAAAAACATCATAAAATGGATTTAATCTTAAACTTGGAAACATATGATTAAAAACAAAATAGAGATAGTATAAATTATTATTCACCTTGATTAGGATAGAGAGATTGGATTGAGATTAATTTCCCCTAGCTTGAATTCTAAGCTTTACTTGAATTTTCTTCTTCTTCTTTTCTCCTAGTAATGGCCGGCTATTCTTCTCTTTTGTTTACGCTTTTGTGAAAAATGAAAATGAACGTGAATGGATGGTAAAGCCGCAAATATATAAGGGTTATGGTAATACTGCGACTATTTCCCAATATTCCCTTGTGTAAATTAATTAGCCTATAAGCCATTCTTAAGCCCATTTAAATAATTAAGCACAATCTTTAATTATTTATTCGAATCTCAATCCCCTTATCACTCTAATGTTTACATTATTCGATTTAATTTATCTAATTAAATCTCCTAAATAATGTTATTTAAAATTAGGGGTGTTACACGTCTTCTAGTGAGTACCTTTCACATTTTGGCATTTAGCACACCTGCTTACAAAGATAGAAACATCCCTCTTCGTGCCCTCTTACCAAAACGTCCTTTTCATGTCTTGATACATCTTAGTGACCCCGGGATGTATCGTCAACCTAGAATACCGACTCTCTACTAGAACTTCATGCCTAATCCCATCAATATTCGGGACACACAACCTACCGTTTATTCTCAAAAATGTCACGGCTATCCACGTCAAATCCTAAGCATCTCTCTTGTGTATCATTCTCGCTTACATTCTTAGCCACCCTAGAAAAATGAAGATCCCTAAGTTGATTCTCTTCGATATGACTAATCAAAGTCGGACAAACCTCAACAATTGCCATAACTGCATACCTCCTACTAAGCGCATCGGCTGCGACATTAGTTTTCCTCGGTGTGTGTAATATATCCAAATCATAGACCGCAAGAAACTCCAACACCTTTGTTGCCTCATGTTTAAGTCTTTTTACGTAAAAAGATACTATAAAGATTTATGGTCTATATATAACTCGAACCTTTCACTTAGTAAATGATGCCTCCACATCTTTAACGTAAATACCACTGCTAACAACTCCATGTCATGAGTAGCATACCTCGCTTCATGTTGTTTGAGCTACCGACTCATATAAGTGATAACCCTTCCATGCTGCATTAACATAACACCTAAACTTGTTCCACACACATAAGTGTAAATAGTCAAACCCTCACCTCCATCTGGCACAGTAAGAACATGAGCACTAATCAACTTTTCCTTTAACTCTATGAATGCTTGCTCGCACTTATCAGTCCATACAAATTTGACATCTTTCTTCGTCAATCGTTAAGCGAGAGGCAATCTACGGAAAATCCTGTGTGAATCTCTTATAATAACATGCTAAACCTAGAAAGCTCCTAATATTAATTGCACTTTCTAGCCTCTTCCAGTCCTGAACGGCCATAACCTTAGCGAGACCAACATAAATACCTTCCACTGAAACAAACATGACCAAGAACCCAACTTTTGAACGCCAAAATTGACACTTCGAGAACTTAGCCTTCAACACATGCTCACTTAGTATTTCTAGCACAATCCTTAGATGGTGCGAATGTTCCTCCTCGGTCTTGGAGTAGATCAGAATATATGTAACACCCCACCTCTGTACCCATATTACCTAAGAATATTACTGAGTAATAATGTCAAACAGCATGGAGAATGAGATGATGTGGGTGATACACATGTGAATATTCTATTAGACTAACACTGAATACATCTCAAAATATAAATATACAACTCGCCACTATATAAACAGTCTCGGTACAAAACAATAAACACGTGTGGTTCCCGAGGATAGAACAATACAATCACAATCAGAAATAATGCAAACTATAACGCAGAGTCGAACATGATAAAATATAATATACATCATATATCACATATATTACATGACTGGGTCTACAGCACCATCATACAACAAACCCAACGAGTACATATCCATATCTTACAACTGCTGACATAACAACTACAACCATACTTACTATAACACAGAAACATCATAATATAGGCTACATAATGGTGCTATAATATATATAGATAGATAAGATCCAGCTGAAGAACTAAGACGTAATGGTAGAAGTGTCTCCATACCTGCTAACTTGTGGAAATCGGTGCAACTGACCCAAGTATTATAGAAATATAATAAACGGGTTAGATTAGAAGTCTAGTGTGAGCGAAACATGAAAAATAAAATGATAATGGTATGTTGGGAAAATGCCATCAAAATATACAATAAAAAAACATACATATCACAACAAACATCCATCGCACACACTAAACATCACACATCCATTCATTTATATTTATTCTATTATATTCATTGAATTTAATTTATTTTTTATTTTTGCCTTACTTAATGCTACTGCCAAAAGCCGAATCTACACCCGAGCCTCGTCATTTTTTAGACGCAAAAGTAAACCTTACTCGTAAATTTTGTGAGCGTCCTCACTAGTTCTTAGCTTCACAAATTACACATCATCTCCTCGCTTCTTTGTCTCGTACCTATCTTCCCATCAATAATCATCTCATTTCATTCTATATTCCTAATTTCATTGGCCCGTGCAGCAGACTGTGACCATGTGACGATTGGGCCAAATCGTCACAACCATCAGGGTGTGACCCCGCGGTCGATCAAGCTAGGATGAGGCTAGCAAACTTCTGGACATCGCATTCATGTAAGGAGTGTTTTTGTATATGGGCTGCGCATATGCACAGCCCATTTGGGCTACGGCTGGGCCTGTGCAGGCCCAGTTCAGCTGCACCTAACCAGACCAGACTGGACCTGCCAGAGGCCTGGTCTCTGGGCAACTACAACAGCAGCAACTTGCTATTGCACAAAAGTGCAACCATGTTGCACTTTAGTGCAACAGCACTGCTGGTGCCATGCACAGCAGTAGGGGCTGCTGCCCCTCGACGACGGCCCGGGCCAACCGCTACCGTGGCCCAGCAACACCTCTCCTTTTTGGCGCAACCTCTCTCCCCTCCGTCACATCTAACCCCCTCTCAATCTCTCACCAAATTCAACAAAATATTGTTTTAAAACTTAGTTTCAACAAATTTTTGTCAAAGTTTAGGCTACAATTTCCTCTACTTTATGAACATCAAACATCACCAAATCAAATTGATATTTCAAGAATAAAACACCAGCTTTCCAAATAAAAGGACTAAAAACCAAAATCATGAAGTTTCACTCACCTTTGAAGCTCTTAAAGTAGCAACTTGATCACTTTTTCACTTCTTCTGTTTTGCACTATTACACTAGCTTTTCCCTTTTCTTTCACAAGTTCCTTTATCATGTATCATCGTGGTTGACCCTAATATCCAATCTTTAGGACTCGTGATCCAATCTTTAGGGCTCGTGATGGATCGTCATGGATGACCCTAATACCAATTGTCAGCTCAGCCAGTGCAGCCTTGGTCTCTTTGGGCTCTTCTTCATTATCTCTCAAATCTATATCTCTATAGAACCGATTGTGGCATGCGAGCTAAGGCCCAAGAACTAGTTTCAACCTTCGATGGCTTGGATGCGGATAGTCTTGTCCACACCCTTACCTTTTCTTTTCACTGAGCTTCCCTCAACTCAGCTACATACCAGGCACGTCCAGTCGCCTGATCGTCTTGAACAACTCCTACACCATTGTCTGTCGAAAATATCAAAATCAAACACTATGGGGCAAGAGCTGCCCGAAATTCAGGTAGGGTCGGTCGACCCAGAAAAACATTATATGGAGAGTCAACATCCAAAATAATAAACGGCAAGATCCCCACTCTCCTCCGTTCACCTTCTCCCAACTCAACAGGTAATTCCGCACAACCAACAGCTTCGGTTGCAACACCGTTAAAACTGTGTATACGAGCTTTAGACAGATTTAAATCTTTGGCTTCCATCCTCATATGAGCATAAGCTTTTTTGAATATTATATTTACCGAACTTCGACAATCAATCAAAATCCATGGCTGAAATAACCATTGGGTCAATTGTCAGAGCCTCTACCTTATCTGCATCTCTGTTCCTAAACATAATATCATCCGCTATAGTACGTTGCTGCTTTACTGGAGCTCCGTCTTTCGTATCTGAACAGCATTCAAAATCCACATGCCTAATCGCGCTAGCGTAGCGCACCATCTCTTACCAGCTCTTTTCTGTTGGGTGCAGTCCCCCGACTCTCGTGTTTATCACTAGCCTTCCACAACTCTGTGCAGGTTCCTCAGCCCTACGCGGCCCTTGTTCTTGATTGGGGTCAAAAGTCCCTTGTCCGCCATCCTACGGGGCTTTCACAAACTGTTGTAACTTATTTTCTCGAATAAGTTTTTCTATAACATCCTGGAGATGCCTGCATTCATTTATGTTGTGTCCATAACACTCATGAAACCGACAGTATTTCCCGGTTTGTTTCTACTTCTCTGTTGACTCTTTTGGAGGTGGCTTCCTATACTACATGGTATTACAAGTAGACAGATATTTTCCAGGGACGTATTCAACGGCGTGTAATTATCATACATTGGAATCCTAGGCTTCAACCTTCCAGAATCCCTCTTTTTTTCTATCTTCGCCTCTTTTTGCTGATTTGGTTTATTCTAAACATTCACTTGGACTTTCCCAGAACTGTCATCGGACTGTTTGATTGCAAAGTTACTCTGTACTCCTTCTACACTCGGTCCCGCGACATTATTTTTTCTAGAGGACCCGGCTTCTTCCTTCCTCAAAAATTGTGTCGCCTTTGCGTAAAAGCGCCCCAACATTGTGGGCGGCTTGCCGGTTAACCAATCGCCAAATTCAGACTCTGGATCAATCCCTCTTGTCACGACTATGAGTATCGCATGGTCATTTGGATTACTGACCTCCGTAACAGCTGTATGAAATCTCTCCAAATAACCTTTCAATGACTCTCTTGGAGCCTGAATCACGCTAGAAAGGGACATCATGTCTTTAGGACGAGTCATGTGCATCCGAAATTGCTCCACAAACTTGGTTGGTCAAATCATCGAACCTATAAATTGATTGTGGGGGCAGTCTTATGAACCACATCGTCGCTATTTTGGAAAGAGTTATGGGAAAGCATCTACACTTGGTCGCATCATCAGCTCGCGCAGAATCCATCGACCATTCATATCTCATGATGTGCTGCCTGGGGTCGGTTTTTCCCTCGTAGGCAGGCATCAGCGGCATGTTGAACTTCCTTGGGTACCATACATGTAATACACTATCGGTGAATGAGGTATGACTTCTTAAGATTCCCCAGTCATCATTGGTTATGCCTTTGCTCTTCCTCACTAACTATCTGACCATTGCCGATAAGTCCGACGTTTGGATGGGTGGTGCAAAGCGGTGGTCGCGCTCCACCTTACGTGAATGGTCCGGTCGATGTCTACAGGCCATTTCTCGCCTTCTTGGTTCAACATATTCCTGACGTGCATCTTGTACATTCATTCCATCATCATTCCGGGGAGGTAACTGGTCAGCATTCAATCGAACTCCATCATCCAATCCTTCATAAATAGTTCCAGCTCGATTCTCCAAGTGCATGGGGGAATCCCTCCTCTGGAGGAGGGATTGGTACCGATCCCTAAGGAGGGATCGACACCGAACGATCCTGGCAGACCGTAATAGTCTGCCAAGTGACGCTTCGAAGCTTCTACGTGATTTTCTTCAATCCTGCGATGCCTATGCCTGTGATATTCATCCGATTAGCTAGAACTTTCTGATGCCGAGTAAGGAGTGGGTTCCCTCCTAGCTTTTTCTTGATACTGCTGAGTAATTTATTTCATCAAGTTGATATTAGTCTGAATTTGCTGATCTAGTTGTCGACGGCTTACCATCAACTCTCTCATTAAATTGTGAAATTCAGCTCTGGTAATAGAATCAGCGGGATTCTGAACTTCAACCGGATTAGCATTCACATTTGTTGGTTGATTGCTTGGGTCTCCTTGTTGAATGCTAACAGTCTCATTTCCATCCACGTTCTGAGCAGTAGATCTAGTATGTCTCACCATTATCAATCTCCTTGCTTTAGATTCCTCCAAATCTGAATAGTATAAGCAACCCTATGAAGAAAACTACAAATCTCCTTTAGGAGATTTATCCAATCCAATAGCAACAAAAGGGATCCTGACAAGCTGAAAATCACGCTTTCAATGGAAGCTCCAAAATGTTCGCAACCAAATTGTCCACAAACACCTAAGAATAGATATTTGTAGAGAAGTAAGTGAAGAAATTAAAATTAAAATGAGGAACATATTGAGATAATAGAAAATAAAAAGCAATAACCAGAAACATGGAGATTTATAGTGGTTCGGCATTGTATGCCTACGTCCACTTTAAAGATTATCTTTATTGATTACTTATAAATCTAATTACAACAGCAAGGAATAGAGAAAACTTGATTACAATAAAGGCTAAAGTAATCAGCAGCGTAAAAGATTCCTAGGATGACCATTAGGCCAATATTTATAGGTGAAGAGGACCACCAATCTCTCTGAAACTTCGGCTACAGGACCTTCTAACCCACATGGGCCAACCAAAGGGGTCGCTAGGCCCAAATCCTCATGAAGAGTGATCAGTACCGATCCCTGTATTGTTCGATTTTTGGGCAGTGGTCCCTATGGTGGCTTCTATATGCTTAAATATGTTAGCCCTTCAAACCTTATGTCAGTTGGACAAAAGGATCTCAAGTTATTGCATGATCTTTGATTCAGTAATGCTTGTGTACTGTCTTCTACCAATCCCTCCCATAGGGTGTATACTGATCTCTCCATCTTTGTCCATTTGATGTGAGATCCTTAGGGTATGTTCCATATGGTCCATATGCCTTGCTCTCCAAATTCCATATGCTTTGGACTTACAAATCTTGACATATTGATTGTTGAATGTGTGAAGGCACTTGAAATTGGTTGGATGCCGAGCCCTCTTCAACAGAGCCTGCCGATCCATATCTTCTACCAAAGCATGCTGATCTATCCTCATTTAACTATGCCGATCCCTTCCTTGTAAACTGAAGTATGCCGATCCATTCTAGCCATCTATGCCGATCCTTCCTTTTTCCAATGAAATATACCGAACCCTCTATAGGAGCCAACCCATGCTGATCCCTTCCATTTGCTAAGTTATAATCCATACTTTAAGCATTATACATTGTTCATCTACCAACTCTATTCAATTTTGACTTCATATAACCATCTATACTCGACTTTCGAGTCCTACAATCATTGCTCCAGAATCATCGACCTTGATAACAGTCAGATCAATCTCGTGCAATCAGTTTAGGGCAAGAATGCCAGATAACATGTATATGTATGTATGTAGTTGGTATGTATCCATGTGTATATGTATATGCTAGGACATGCATGTATATGTTATATATGTGCACAAGACATATAAACAATGTTACAATCACTTTGAACAACTTCATTAAATCGTTGAAAATCTAAAAGCCGATTCCTGGTCACATTTTCACTTATTAATTAAATTACATATAAATGTAAACAAAATTTGAAAACTAATTTCTCATAATTATAAATTAATTAAAATGGTCACATTTGAATTATAAAACCATATAAACCAATATTAAACAAGTGTTTACAAAAGGTGATGTTATATCGATAAACGTTTTGAATTTTCTTATATTTTTAAATCAAGCATATATATTTATCAAACTATTATAAATGATTTATGTTCACCGCATTACTAATTAAAATAAATTATTATCATATTAAATAATTATTTAAACTTAATTTTAAAATTACAGAAAATATATAATATTTACGACATCCATGATGATGTCATGAATATATTTTATTTTCAAAAATAAAATAAATATATTTTTATTTCATATTTTTGCTTAAATGGATAAATAAGTGTATGTATCCAGTTCTTTGCATGCTAATATTGTAAAATCTCAATTTTACCTAAAATTGATTTTCGTCATTTTTCTAATGAAAACCCCCAAATATCCATATTTTTAATATACCTTTAAAACAAGTTTACTATCATTAGTTATGGTTTAAAACATCATAATTTGTGTTATAAAATCTTGTATTTGAATATTTCAAATATAAATATAATTTATCAAAGTGATAAATTTGCGGATCGTTACAGACTTCTCTCCTTACAAGAACTTCGTCCCTGAAATTACACATAACCATAAACTCGGTAAAAACATTATTTTAAATTTCAAATACAAACCCATGTTATGTTCATGGATTATCTATATGCACTATCTGATTCGATCTTAAATTCGAATATACCCAGATCATCCGTATGCAAATCAAATTTGATCTTCTACTCAAATACACAACTTTATTTTCGAACTAGTATTGATCCCTCGATCCTCTAGTGTGGAATTTGATCATCTTTCTTGATGAGAAACTTTCGTTTCCCTTACATAGCTATCAACTACAATAGAAAACGCAAGTACCCAACCACAATTCCTCATCAATGTTCATCGTTAAGAATCGAGTGATAAATCCTTTTTCGGACCGGTGTAAACAACTCAAAGTCTTGTACTCGAATCTTAGATCAAAATCATGCAACAAAATGATCTACTACCTCATACGTACTTATTAACCTTCCCAAAAATTTTGTGAAAACCTTTCATAAAACTTTTATTCAAACATTTTTATAAAGATGTTTCTTAATATATATTTTTTTATTCAAAAAAAATTTCTATCTTCTTTCCAAAAATGCTATTTCAATTTCAACACATAAAAAATACCTCTATATACTTAAATCCGTAAAAATCTTTGAGGAAAGCTTCATATTTTCCAAAAAACACATTATTGGGTCAAAACGAATGTTGCATAAAACATCATTACGACAACCCAAAAACACTATTATAAGGATCCGATTAATTATACTTAATATTAATTTCCAATGTCGAACTTAAACTATTAGTTAACAATGAAGCCGATCAAGTTACGGTATCATTACCTCTCAGTCCTTGAATGGACGGTCACTCTTAACTTCGAAATAGATATAAGTTACCTACCCCGAATCTCACATCAAATATAGGATATGAATAATTCCCGTACACTATATAAAACATCTTCTTTTGGAAATCACTTACTATAACAACAGTGTTATAGTCTATGTCTTTCCCATCTTCTCGAAAACATTTATTACAACAATAATGTTGAAATCTATGTCTTACTATTACTTAACACATTTTAAATCACTTTTAAAACCATTAAACTCCATTTGCAAATATCACTTTCAAAACATTCCTTTAAGAGATTATTTTACTTTTAAAACGAATGTATCTCTCTTTATAAAAACATCCTCTACTTATCAAGATAAACCTTTTATATTTATAAAACCATGTTTTATAATCTCCTTTCTTTTTATAAAACTTCTTTTTATAAAATCACTTTATTTATAAAATTCCATTTATAAATCTATTCCTTTCTAAACCTCCTTTATTTATAAAATCCCATTTATAAATCTATTTACAAATTATCAATTACAAATCCATCTTTAATATTTATAAAACACCGTTTATAAATCTATTACTTTATTTACGAAATATTACTTTTATAAATCTTTTAGTTAAACCATTTTGGAAATATTTGTTTCAAACTATTTGTATCTTCTTTAAAACTATATTTCTTTTATAATAAAAGATGGACTTATTTGCTAAAACACTCCTTTTAAAAATAACCTTAATTTTGAATCAACTTTCCTAAGAATTCAAATACCAATTTTATTATTTCAAAATATCACTATATATCTTTTATTCCTAAAATTATATTAACTCCTTATATTATAATATACTCCTTTTAACCAATTTTAAATGCAACTACCATGATAAAAATTAACAATCACTAATTAATTTATTAATTAATGATTCACATTATCTTTTCAACTTTACAAAATTATATAGATTGAGTAACTTAGAAATGATACCAAGGAATTGGGTACTACTAATAGTATCGCATATTCCCTTAACAAGAAGGGAAATACTTGAAAGAAGGGTTTACCATCCGAACACATCTCCTGCCCATTTTTAGTTACTTTCGAGCCACTCAAACTAGTTAACCATCAGATTCTTTTCAAAAATACTAGGATTCAAATTATCAAAAATCTCTTTATAAAACATGTTTTATAAATCCAATTTATAAAATCACTTATTTTTATAATACATTCATAAAATCATTTATCTTAAATAAATTTCTTTAACCTTAAACCAATATTATTTATCAAACACCACATAGTCAAATTGTGATTCACGAGGTGTTCGTATTTAAACTTTAAAAATCAAACAACCAATATATAAATGATAATAACTGAATATTATCATTCCCTTAATAACCAAACACTACATAGATAACTATGTCATTTGAAAGATATCCCTTTATACTGAAAATATAATCCTAGACAAAATTATTCCATTTACTAATTTTTCAAAACAAAAATCATTTTTATATAACATTAATGAATACACGCTCATATATAATACACTCAAACTCATTCTAGGGTGTCACTTACCCTATCTCTAATGAGTTACTCATCCTAGGGTATTAGCAACCCTATCTCTTATGAAACTTTACCCCTATCAAGCTCAGGTGTTTGCTCAACCTAAGCTTTGATACCAAATGTAACAAATGGGATTTTCGGCCCGCGAAAACCGACATTAATGCGTCTATTGTATCACGTGCCGAGCATTCAGGTGCTAGAAAATCCGATCGTGAAGGGTAAGAAGAAAACAAAGATAGAATAGAATCTTACACAAATTGAATAACATATATTATTTTAATATATTTAATCTTTACAGTGGGAATTATATATATATATACATAAGAGTTTATCCTAATCTCAGCCTGGACAGTTATAAATCTCTGTCCCTACTAGTGCTGAATACAAATAGTAACAAATGCAGTGAAAATGGAAGTGGATAACCATATATAGAGGAAACTCAAGCTCCAGCTCCGAGCACCTCCAAAATGTCCCAAGCTAGACATGAATTACTTGGCTGCCCAGAAAAATAGGGCACCTAGAGTTTAAGGGAAAAGAAAATAAACTCCGGGTCAGTCATGTGATTGGTGTGAGAAAACTCAAAACATGGATATTTTTGAAAACAAAGGGTATATCATAAGACCACACTGCACATAAACACGGACGGTTTTTTACCTTATGATAACCAAACCATTTGCTACGTGAAATCAGTGATATTATTTTTAATGACATTCTTTGAAAACTCTTTTAAGTAAATATATATAATCTTAGCCGAAATAGTTACATTTATTAAATTCTAGCATAATAGGTTTACAACTAAAATCGTAAAGGCTTGTATTGGAGAATGGATTCCATATAATGACAAGGTAATGTACTACCTTCCGATGGTACATCTCTAGAGGAATGTACCGAGGCACCGACCCGCTGCCCTTTACCAACACAGAACTGTCCTACCTTTCCCACAAATAGTACCGAATATTTCATCGTCACGGTCGTTCCCGACCTATTCGTGGCCATATCATACACAACTGACCCGAAATATAGAGGGTAATCTAGAAAGGAGATGAGCATCTCCTAATGGAAGCGACCCATTTAGCCCTGCCGCATCGACCCTGTTTTTATCATTTCCGATGTGCGAGGCTTAAGGTAACGTTTTATCTTTTATAGAACAAATACTACTTTGAATGCCACTTGTTATTTCCAACGACACACTAATTATTTTCCACAAAAGTACAACACCCGAGCTCGTATGTCTCAGAGAAGAGTGTTAAGTGTAAGAGGGGTTACCTCCTACAGCACCAAACAGATGTACATTTATAAATATCAATATACTTGTTCTAAGAAATGCAATGTCAAACACTCGTCCATACAAGTTGTCCAGGCATAGGACAGATCGAAGGCACTCTCCTACTACATCCCATCGGGGATCAACCCTATGGATTAGTAGCGAGTAGTCCTTGCATCGAAGATTTCAAATCGAAGGAACCACTGCCACCATATATATGATAACGGAATTACTCCAGAGGTTCGCGACAAGCAGCCCTAGATTATGAAAATCTCCATCCTCAAGATCATTGTCTTCAACATATTTTTACTTTGAATCTATATTGGTTTGAAGTTGTTTTCAAATAGGAATCAACCAAAACCGACCTCGGTTTCTCCGAACCAATCATCGATAAAAGCTGTCAAGTATATAGGTGATTATTATTCAATTAATCAATATCTTTTATTAAAGTATCTCTTTAGAGATATACATCATTAAAACATATTCTGTTTCAGTATATATAGGATAATTAAACCTTTTTATATCAAATCCTTTGATAAATTAAAACCACTTTTTAACTTTGGAAGTACAAAAACATTTCATCTATACTTACTTAGGAAAAGTATAATTCAAATCTTAATGAAGATTTTACATTTCCAAAACATATCTTTAATGGGTCAAAAACAATACTATTTAAGAAATCGTTTACTGTAAACCCAAACCAGTTAGTATTGAATAAAAGAAATCCATAGATTTTAGACTGTTTATACCCAATAATAATTTCCATATTCAACCTATACTATTTGTCGAATAACGGTGAAATCACCCTTTAAATTCATACAGATAATACGAGCTCCATCCTCAGAATTTAGTGTAGAGTTTAACTAGAATGTTTTCTTTAACAACCAAAATCCTATTTTAAATCTTGTTTAACTTTTTGAAATCTCCAAATCCCTTTTTATCTTAGGAAGATGTGGTCCAAGTAAATCAAATTCTCTATCCCCTCCATCGAGGCAGTTCGGATAGCTAGAGTGGAACCAAGACACTGATTGTCCAAGCTCGGGTATAGAGACTATATCTCTGTCATTCATAAGGCGGCCAAATTATTTGATTTACCCTAAGGTCTTTAAAATTCTTGATTTATTATTCGAAAAATATTTGCAAAAGATTTGGGAAGAAAATCCCGAGTTTAAATCTTAATTTCAAAAGTTACCAAAAAGTGTTGCAAATAGTGTTTTTAAAAGCTTCTTTGATCAAAATGCTAATTTCATTCCACATAAGTCCATTTTAATAACTCAAATCCTTTTTAAAACATTTTAATATATTTATGAAATTTATTTCATATTTTTAAAGATTTAAAAATATCTATTTTCAAGATTTTTATCACTTTGGTTTTCGAACTACCAAAATGCGACGTTTTTAGAAACTTGATTTAGACATATCTCAAACTTTACTAAATGGAATCTTGATTTTCTTCTTTTGTTTGAAAATTATATTCATTATGGTCGAAAAAATTCTTATTGCAAAGAATTCCGATTCATATTCCATTTTACACGTCCGTTAAACGTTTCAGGTCGTGAAATCGCGAACTACCAAAACAAGACGGTTTATTTTTACTTCATTTTCCAAACTTTTTCAAAATTTGCCGAAATAAGTTTTAATGTTTATGAACGATTTATAAATCATTTTAAACTATTTTAAAGAGGTTTAACCATTCCATAACACTTTTATAATTCATATAGAAAAGTGATTTCCTTTGTATAAGTTCGACGTGTATTTAACGTGAATTATTTCTACAACTAAACAAACATATTATAACATCCAAACATGATAAACAACCATCATAAACAAGTATAGAAATCATATCATATCATCATTGATTCTATATAATAAATTTGTAGAGTTTCTCACCTTCATTGGATTTATTTATTCCAAAATTAACTATAGCTTCGCTACTATCTCGCCGAAGCTTATGAAATCAACCTTGGTTCCCTTATGAAGTTTACGGCGTAGGCTTGTAGGAGGTAGAAACTTGATTTTGAGACGGTGTGACTCCTTATAATCCACGACCAAGAAAAAGAAAGAGAGTACATATGCATATCTTGACTTTAAGGCTGTATTTCTTCGTATATGGTAGCTTTTTATTTTAATAGAGCTTTGCTATAGTGGAAGAGACTAGAGAAGCCGTTAGAAAGTTTAGGAAGTGTAACGACCCAGATTTTTCAACGATTAATTTGGAATATTTAAATTGTTTTAAATATTCAATTTGGAATTTTAATCGTGTTAGTAAGTCTTTAAAACTGATATTTCAAATGATTTTGTCAATTTTTGAAATCGTCGATTTAATCGACGCGTTAAAATAGCGATCCGGGGCACAGTCTCGCAATTCGATGAAACCAGTTCCATTAGATCCGTAATAGTTTATTATTATCGGATTTCAAATTTCGTAGTATTTAGATTTACCGTTTGGTCATATGGGATATAAACATTGAATTTAATATCGAAAATTCAATATAATAATTGGGTCCAAAAAGCTATCTTCTCCATACGATCGAATTAGGACTCGAAACCTTTTCTATTGAGTTTGAAATAGGGGTATAACATTATAAACGCCTAGTGGCACACCTCTATAGGGGTTCAAAATTTTGGGTTATGTAATGTGAGATATTTAGAATTAAATAAAGATATATATGATCAAATCGAAGTCAAATCTAATCCGACAACATCGTACCCAAGCCCCCCTTCACGTTCAAATCACGTCCTTCCCTTTTCTTTTCAGATCAAAATCATGAAATAAATTCGTTTAAAACACGCCTCTTTCGATTTAAATGTTTCTCCTTCCCATTCTTTTCGTTTGGATCCACATCAGTAAAAGGAAAAAAATGCCGTGATAGATGGAAATGGAAAGGGCTCGAGCAAATTGCGGCGATGAGATTTTTATTGTGTGCGTGGGGTTCGTGAATGGCTGGATTGGATGTCGTTCAATGCCTGAAAGTAGGTGACGACCATATCGTCCTGGCAGTGGTAGTTTGTAGGCGGTTTTAGGCATATTGTTCGAAGTTGTTTAGGGTTTTGGCAGAGCGCGAGCACGTAGGCGGTGTACAAGGGGAGGTGTGGTTGGAGAATTAGGGTTTAAGAATCGAGGTTCGCTGAATCAAGAGGAGGAGGTCGTGATGACGTTGGAAGTCACGGCGTTTGCGAGGTGATGGTTGAGCTATGTACGGCTAAGGATGGAAATTGAATCGCATGCGAACTTTGAGGCTGCAGGCGTGGGAACTGGGTGGCGCGAGCTAGGTTGAGGCTGGGCATGTTTAGGTCTGGTCGTGTTGTCAGTGAAGGCGATTAGGTTTTCTGGAGTAAAGGTAATTAATCTTTGTAATTAGTTAATTTAATTTATTAATTAGTAATTAATTGATTTTGATTTAATCGAATGCTTATAAAATTGTATAACTTCTATGGGAGGTCCAAAAATCACGAAATCGATCACGTTGGATCGTTGGAACAAACTACATGTAATTGTATAAATTTGGAATTGGAACGGATTGCAATTAAAAATAAAGCTGAGAAATTCTCACTCACTTGGATTACTAGAATAAATTTTAAATAGTTAAAATTAATTATTGGATGCTGGTTGAAAGTATAAATTATTATCAGTTTGGATGTTAGATATATATAGTAGTATATATATTAGTGGTTGGATATATACTCGCCGATTGGAGCGGATGAGACCCTATGCGCCCCACATAATAGCGGATGACCCTACACCGCGATATCCCCCTCGAAGTGGGATTGGTATTTTTAGTGTTGTCTAACATCTGCGGATGCGTGAAAACGGGTTGGAGGGATCCAACTGGATTCCTCAAAATTTTATTGATTGTTTTTCATATATAATAATATATGATGTGTTAGAATAATCTATCATAGATTATTGTTGTGATGTGAATCATTGGATGCTACAGTAGCGTTGGCCTTAATTTTAGTATTTTAAATACCATAAATATTATTTTGAATTTTTAAGAAATTAAAGGAGATTTTTAATATGAAAATATTTTTATCGGAACTCGGACTATTTAAAAGAAAATGTTTTGGATAAGCAATAATTGATTTTGATCGTACTTAACAATTCGGAAGGAAGAAAAATATTTTTTTATAGAGACTTTAAAATAATTCATATAGAAGATTTTAAACAATGGATTTTTAAAAATGATAGCCTGAAAAATATGGGAAGGCGTTGAAATTGATATTAAAAATAGACTTGAAAAAAATGGAATTTATAAAGAAGTGGACTTATAAAATGGGATTTTATAAGTGAGGATTTTTTTTGTAAATAGGTAAACTCAAAGGAGTTATAAAATTTATAAATGATGTTTATAAATAAGGGAAAACGATAGTAGTCGCTAAATTAGGAATATAAAATTCATAGGGTGAATTTATATTAGAATATGGAAACAGGGTTGAGGAAAATAATGGATACTATTTTTGAAAAGTGGAAATGGTTAGGAGAATCGGAATGAAATCGATGGGTTGTGAATCGAGAGGAATCTATAAATCATTTGGTTATTGAGATTTTTTTAAAATATATTTTATTACTAAGAAATTAAGTTGTTTTTAAAAAGGGAAGTTTTATTTACCAAACTATGCAATTTTGAACTAGTAGAATTGGAATACATCGAAAAGTGAATTTTCAAATACTTAATATTTAGTTTAATAAATCCTATATTTTTAAACCAGCTTTGAAAAGTGATGTTATAAAAATTGTTTCAATATTTTAGAAAATTACTTGAACATGTCTAAAAAATAAATTATTAATTTTCTTTTAAATACTTATTATACATATATATGTAGAGTTTTGTAATGTTTTAAATTTATTTATAAATCTTCTCGGAAATCTGGAAATGGGGTTATTCAGTATATGGGATTTATAAGAAAATTCTCAAAATGGAATTGGGAAAAAATAAGAAAATTTCCGAAGTAGTTAAATAAAAGTGTACTTCGAAAAATGAAATAAAATTCATAAAAGAAGTAGGAAGGGAAATTGAAATTATAAGCAAGTGTTAGCACCAAAATTGGTCACTAACATCCAAGGAAAGATTTGTGTAGAGAGATTAATGAAGATATAATATTAAAACATAGGAATGTATGCAAAATTAACTACAGAAGCGAGAACACCAGAATTATAGTGGTTCGGCGTAATTGCCTACATCCCCTTTGAATGTAATCTTTATTGCTTCTTCAAATTATTGAATACATATACAATTCGTACAATAACGACTTGATTACAAGTTTGGATAAAAAATAGATGAGTCTTCAAAATGGCAGAGTCTCCCCAGAGTTCTCGAAAAAAGATCCCCCTTCACTACACCCCTGCCTCTCTATTTATAGGCGAAGATAGGCTGGACTTCCCACTCAGGCCTAGGAACGAAAATGACTCGGCCCATAATAGACAACTTTTGTATGCCGAACCAGGCACGCGGAATGACAGTTGCCGAGCGACTCTTACCGAGCGAGGCCATGCCGAGCGGTGCTTGCCATGTGATTCTTGCCGATGGATGCTTGCCGAGTCGGAATGAACAAGGCGCCATGCCGAACGCCCCACAACTGAGCCATTAAATCTTCCCTTCAAGGCCGATCGAGGAGTCACCGAGCCACATAGTCTTCCCTTCAAGGCCGATCGAGGAGTCACCGAGGCACATAGCCTTCCCTTCAAGGCCGATCGAGGAGTCACCGAACGATGCTTATGCCACCCCCACTGATCCACGCAGTCTTCCCTTTATGGCCGAACGACATGTGACTAAGGCATTCATGCCGAACGCCCCAATGCCGAGCCATGTTTACAGGCCAACCCTTGTGTGCTAGCCGAACCATCCAAATTGACTTCTATAACCAATATCTTGTAGCTGGGCCAAGCGTCCAGGTAACATTTGCCCTCCAAAGCGCATTGTGAGAACTAACATGATGCGCTTTGAAATTGCAGTCAGTCCTTGCTCTCAAGCGTTAGCTTGCCCGGAACGATTATCATCCGTTACGACATACATCTAAGTCTTGTTCTTTAAATTTTCTCCATTGGTTCATCATTACTTCAGGACAAAGTGGTTCGGCTTGTCACTACTGAACCATGCGTTCGTTTGACCCATTCAGATGCGTCGACCGGCTCTACCGGCTAATGCCTATTCGCCTTTGATGCGGGTCGGTTGATGTTCGTTCACCGAGCCACGCATTCGGCAAGTTCACTATCGCTCGGTACAATGGCTCACCGACCCACTGGGATACCTTGACCGGGTCCACTGGTTGATGCATGTTCACCTCCCATCCTTTATATATAAGCCAACACTTCTCCTCTTCTTCCTTTTACTTTTACTTCCACTCTATATGACTTTCTAACTTGCCTTCCCCTGAACTCCTGCTACCTCCTCAATCTTCCTCTTTCTTCCTTAATCCAGTAACTTCTCCCGATAACGAGCTTGAATGGATATCCATTCCAAATCAAGCAGTTCCTTAAGCTTCGATCCATTCTCTTAGGTATGAACTTCTCACTTGATCGACTCTCCCAAATTAGGGGTTTTGTGCGAGATTCGTATTCACGACTATCCTTCAGATTACGGACGACGGAAGTCGTGTAGATGAAGAAGACGAATCTGAGGTTTAAACATGCTTTAGGGTTAGATGGAGAGGAGAAAGGAAAAGGATACCGAAGGTATCTAGGATGTAGGCTCCTGTTGGGTCACCAAGTGAGGGAGTATGGTTGTTAGTTTATTGAAGTAGAGTTGGTTTGGTGATCTGGTACGATGTAACTTGGCTTATAGGGAACGAGGGAGAAGGAAGTAGAAGTTGGTCAGTAGGAGTTAGTGAGTTTAGAAAGTGTAAGTTGAGTGCCAATAACGAGTCGATAGGTTGGGTTGAAACCTACTAGCCGTTTGGTCTATAGTGGTGGGTAGTGTACGAAAGAGAGTGTCGTTCGGTGGGCACCTAGGAGAATGTTTAAGTGACTCGAGGAAGTGAGACGGAGGTGAGCGAGTGGGCCGGTGTCCCTGGTCCAGAGTGTCGTTTGGTTATTAAGGATAGAGGTTCGTTAGGGAGGCCGCTCGGTAGCTTGTAGACTGCCGTTCGGTTTATAGGCTTAGAGATATGATCGGCCTTGGGTTCGGCATTGATAATTCAAGACCATCTCCACTTGAACACAGCATATGCCAAGATTGCATACTCTCACACCTAACCGTAGAACAACAAACAATGACGAGAACTTAAACACATGAGCATATATAGTCGATTTGGACTAACAACTTCACGGCCTTAACAAATGTAAACGTGTATTCAACTTAGCCAAAGTACATAACAGCCTTCAACGTATGACGTCAATGCTCAATTCCAGGATCCCTACTACTGATCATACGACGAGCCCTCGGGGACGGTCAGCGATGACGGTCTTCGAAGACAATAACTTTGCGCTCAACCACACTCATTCGGTTTTTAAAGCTTTAATTCTTTTATACTCATGTCTGAACGATTGCACTAATCCACACACTACACGGGGGGAACATTTTTGTTGTTATATCTAATATCGATTGCCTTTCAAGTTTAGTTCAAACAGGTATCTATCCAAATTCGTCGCTCGTTGAGGATGTCTAAGAAGTCGAGCTCCGCTATGATTTCAGATAAACCTGAGCCAAGTTCTTGATAAGTAGTAGGGACCTCGGACCCACCGACAATTTCTACGCAGGGCATTCTAGGTCCATCCACTGTAGTTATTGATCTGGCACCTGATGTTATAGATGGAGCCATTATCCTGGATAATCCGATTGACTCCCAAGCTTCAAAAATCAATGAAACCGCTCTTCGCCGATTATGCCTGATTCACAGAATCCCCTTCGACGACGTATTAGTTCAATCAGGAGGAGATCATCCTCACCTTCCTTCAGCTGGATATACTGCCTGCAACAAATTCATGTGCTGGGTCAGCAGTGTGCCACCATTCAGCTCCTTTCTCCGCGAAATGTTGCAGTATATCGAGATCGCCCCATCACAGCTACATCCCAATAGTCATGTGTTCATCTATGGCACTTGTATCCTCTTTATGAGTATCCTATCCAGGCTCCCCACTCTTGGTGACATCTGTTACATCTATCACTTCAAGCGACGATCAGACAGTCCATATTTCATATTCCTTGAGCCGCATTCTCAGTGTCAGATTCTGACAGGGGCGTGGAGTAAATTCACCCAATACAAGCAAGAATGGTTCTATGTACGCTGTCCCCCAGGCTTTGCGAGAAGATGGCTGGAAGGGAGTAAGTTCCATTTTCGGATCAATACTTGTCTAAAGCATGAAGTGGATTGTTTCTAAACTTCTTCCGATTTTACAGATATCAGCCCACGACTCTTAAAAGTAAAGCTTGATGAGGAGATTTCCAAAGTTGAAGCGTTGAAGGATGCGGCCCGTGAAGAGGGCAAAAGAATGGCGCTCTCGGAAATCGACTCCTGCCTCGAGCGGCCACTGAAGCTGGTAGGGAGGAAATTAAGTGCATGTTTGATCCACTCATAGCCGAGTATATCGCTCGAGTTCTCATGCATCGTGACCTAACTTTTCTTGGCAGGGTTACCTCAAATCTTTGGCCGAAGCATGGGATACTTTGATAAAGATCAAAAAAGTTGAGCTGGGAACCGAAGAGGTTGATGAAGATTCCCTTGTAAAAGAAGTGCTTCGCGTGAATGAGCGCACTGACCTATCTGCGGCAAAGGCCCTTTACGGAAGGGACTCTTCATCATCGAAAGGAAAAAACGATACTGCCGGCCCATCCGGAACCGAGTCCTCAGTTTCTCCGCCTATTCAGCCGGCTGGTCGCTCACCACTCGATCCCTTCGAGCAGCATATCGGCTATGACCCAGAGAAACCTGGACTTGATATTCACGCTCTATCTCCTATTCCGGAAGGTGAAACTCCCCGAACCGTTGAGAGTCAGCCAGAACTGGTACATAGCTTTTTTTTAGAGTTCAAAGGGCCATTGATTTTGACGAATGATAAATGTACCCTAACATTTGTCTCTTACGACCTCGTGCAGGCCATTCTGACCCCGAGCCAACTCCAAGGAGCGATGCTGCCGCAGAAAAGGAGGGGAAAACGGGAGAGGCAACTCAAACTAGAGAGACCCCTAGACCCGACGCACAAGTGATCGGGGCGCTTGATGAAGACAAATATGAAAATTTATCGCCCGTGGAGGAACATGATGAAGTTGAGATCACGGGAGCCACTGAACACACTTCAAAATCGAGCATGGCGGAGCAAATCATAGAAGAAAAGAAGAAGAAGGCTGAGATTAAGATTGAGCCTCAGGTGGTGGAACTTGATAACCCACTGAACAGGCCCCTGAAGGTCATACTCGCCGGTGGAACCTCGCCACGGGAAGTCCATCTTCCTTCCCCAGGCACCATTTCTTGCAAGCAAGGCATCTAGGAAAAAACGCTCAGGGGAGGAGTCTTCAAAGAAACCGAAAAAGGAGAAGAAGTCAAAGAAGTCAAAGAAGTAGCTATCATGCCCCGTTCAACGTGAACAAGCCTGGATTATGTAATTATTTCTATTTATTTTCGTAGTCATTGTGAATAGATTTTTTGCTCCGAGTTTAGGAGAAAGTGTAGTGAAATCAAATCCTTAATTAGTAAATAAATTTTTTTTTCTGATGATGTTCGATGCTTAGCTTCACCATCCATCTTGTGTTTGAAATCCAAAGTTATGTGGGTCACGCAAATACTTGTTCACTTCCACGTGACTCGAAGTTTTCTGAATCGCTTCAATTTTAGTCCGTGCTCAGGGGACTTAGAGATTTTTAAATCATTTATACTTCTAGTCCGCATTCTGGGGACTCAGAGTACTCCAGTCTGCACTCCGGGGACTTAGAGATTTTTCAAGTCGTTTATACTCTAGTCCGCACTCTGGGGACTCAGAGTACTCTAGTCTGCACTCTGGGGACTTAGAGATTTTTCAAGTCATTTATACTCTAGTCCGCACTCAGGGGACTCAGAGTACTCTAGTTCGCACTCTGGGGACTTAGAGATTTTTCAAGTTGTTTATACTCTAGTCCGCACTCTGGGGACTCAGAGTACTCTAGTCCATACTCTAGGGACTTAGAGATTTTTCAAGTCGTTTATACTCTAGTCCGCACTCTGGGGACTAAGAGTACTCTAGTCCGCACTCTAGGGACTTAGGTATTTTTCAAGTCGTTTATACTCTAGTCCGCACTCTAAGGACTCAGAGTACTTTAGTCCGCACTCTGGGGACTTTAGAGATTTTTCAGGTCGTTTATACTCTAGTCCGCACTCTGGGGACTCAGAGTACTCTAGTCCGCACTTTTGGGAATTAGAGATTTTTCAAGTCGTTTATACTCTAGTCCACACTCTGGGGGCTCAGAGTACTCTAGTCCGCACTTTGGGGACTTTAGAGATTTTTCAAGTCGTTTATACTCCAGACCGCACTCTAAGGACTCAGAGTACTCTAGTCCGCATTCTGAGGACTTAGATATTTTTTATTTCAAGTCGGTGTGTGTGTTCATACGCCAGACAGATTAATGTAACTTAATTTTTTGTTACGGAATTGTAACATACGGAAACATCAATAGTTAACGAAAAAGACGGCTTCAAGCCTTTATTGATTATAATAAATGGGAACAAACTGGAATGTCTTATTACATGCCAAAAACTAAAAACAACAAAATGAACATACACTGGAAATAATTGCAAATAAAATGCAAAAGAGATAGACTAGGTGTAATAACGATGCAAATACTCGCTATTCCATGCGCGAGGAAGTGTCATTCCATCTACGGTCGCTAGCTTGAAAGTTCCTTCTCCAAGCCTCTATTCGATGACATACGGACCTTCCCATGTGGGATTCAGATGTGATGGGGTCGGAAAAACTCGCTTCAAAACGAGATCACCCACATTGAAAATTCTCGGTCGAACTTTTTCATTATAATATCGAGCAACTCGGTGCCTATGTGCAACCGCTCTTAAATCAGCTTCTTCACGTTTTTCGTCAACAAAGTCCAGCGATTCCAATAGGAGATTCTGATTCGTGTTGGGGTCATAATAAGTTACCCGATGAGAAGGAACTTCAAGTTCCATGGGTATCACAGCTTCAGTGCCGTATGCCAAGGTGAATGGAGTATGGCCAGTCGCGGACTTGTGGGTGGTTCTGTAAGCCCAGAGCGCTGTCGAAAGCTCATCCACCCACTTTCCTCTAGCCTTCTCCAATCGTTTCTTTAATATTGACTTGATTATTTTATTTACGGCTTCCACTTGTCCATTCGCTTTAGGGTGAGCAACCGCCGAAAACCTTTTCTCAATGTGATATTTTTGGCAAAATTCTTTGAACTCTCTACTTTCAAATTGAGTTCCATTGTCCGTAACAATAGTACGTAGGAGGCCAAAATGGCATATGATGTTTCGTACAATGAAATTAATTACTTTTATGGTGGTGATTGTAGCTAAAGGCTCTGCTTCTGCCCACTTGGTAAAGTAATCAACTGCAACAATTGCATATTTTGCACCACCTCTGGAGATTGGTAAGGAATTGATTATATCGATCCCCTAAATCGTGAATGGCCAGGGACTAACCATTTGTGTGAGTTCCGTTGGCGGGGCTCTTGGGATTTTCGCAAATTTTTGACATTTGTCACATTTTCTTACGTAGTCTACAACATCCCGATTTACAGTTGGCCAATAGTATCCATAGTGGAGGATCTTTTTTGCTAGTGTATGCCCCTTAGTATGGTCACTACATTCTCCTTCGTGAACTTCCCTCAAGACTCGTTTTATCTCATCGTGGGTGATGCACCGAAGCAAGGGAACCGAGAATCCCCTTCGATACATTATTCCGCCCTGCATTATATATCGTGAAGCTTTGCAAATGACTTTCGTCTTTCGTTCTTTTTATCGGGTAAA
Organism: Allium fistulosum; assembly: GCA_030737815.1. Classification (NCBI taxonomy): domain Eukaryota; kingdom Viridiplantae; phylum Streptophyta; class Magnoliopsida; order Asparagales; family Amaryllidaceae; genus Allium; species Allium fistulosum. The sequence continues at coordinate 1,348,223,815 of CM060902.1, forward strand.
GTCCCATATAGAAAGTATTGTTTGAATGGGGTTATCCATGACTCCCTTTCAATTTCTGTTTCTAGCACAAAATCTACTTCCATCTCGTTTATACTAGGGAATTGTAAAACTCTGACGGGAACCAAGCCCATCTATTGTGCATCGCCAGTACTTGCGAATTTTGGCAATGAATCGGCTTCCCTGTTTTGTTCACACGGGACGTGCAAAATATCATAATATTTAAGGTCTGCCAATAGTTCTTGAACCCGAGTAAGGCATAGAGCAAGCCTCTGCCCTTTTGCTTGATAATCTCCCCGCACTTGGTACACCACCAATTGAGAGTCACAAAAGATTTCAACCGATTTTATTCCGAGCTCCCTGACAAGTTTTAAGCCAGCGAGCAGTGCTTCATACTCTGCTTCGTTATTCATAGATGGGAAATTAAGCTTCAAAGCATAACAAATAGATCGGTTTTCAGGGGTTACTAGAATGACTCCAGCCCTAGAGAAATGGTCGTTGGATGCCCTATCGATGTATAGTTTCCATCGAATGGAGGGAATAATATCATCACTATTTGGTTCGTCTGATATGGTGAATTTTGCAATGAAATCGGCTAGCGCCTGCCCTTGGATAGCCCTCCGTGGCTGGTAGGTGATATCGAATTGACTCAACTCAATATTCCATTTCAGTAACCTCCCTGAGGTCTCTGGACGTTGGAGTATCTGTCGCAAAGGTTGATCGGTGTAAACACTGATAGGATGTGCCTGAAAATAAGGACGAAGCTTGCGTGATGCAATCACCAAGCAGTAGGCTAGCTTCTCAATTTTAGGATAATTCCTTTCTGCTCCCGTTAAGCGTTTACTGACATAGTACACCGGCTTTTGGACTCAGTCCTCCTCGCGAACCAAAGCTGTACTGATGGCATGTTGAGACATGGCCAAGTATACATACAACACTTCATGGTCTATAGGCTTCGACATCATCGGGGGACTTTCCAAATGTCTTACCAAAGCTCGGAATGCGTCCTTGCAGTTGGGAGTCCATTCAAAATTTCTTTTCCCTTTCTTTATTATATCGAAGAAGGGAATGCACTTGTCCGTCGCTCTGGATATGAATCGACTTAGCGTAGCCACTTTTCCGTTCAGGCTTTGTACTTGCTTTATGGTTCTAGGCATTTGTATATCTCGAATAGCCTGAATCTTTTCCGGGTTAGCTTCAATTCCTCGTGCGTTAACAATGAAACCCAAGAACTTTCCTGACGCAACGCCAAAAAAACACTTCAAAGGATTAAATTTCATTCCGTAATACCTGAGTATATCAAACATTTCCACCAAGTCTCGAATGTGGTCGTTTGACTGTCGTGACTTCACGAGCATGTCATCCACATAGACTTCCATTGTCCTACCGATTTGGTATTTAAACATCCGATTCACCGGACATTGATAAGTTGCTCCTGCATTTTTCAATACGAAAGGCATCACTACATAACAGTACAGTCCGACGTATGTGACGAAACTAGTGTGTTCCTAATTTGGAATGTGCATCGGGATTTGATTATATCCCGAGTACGCATCCATAAACGACAAAAACTCATGTCCTGTGGTTGAGTCGACCGGCTGATCAATTCTGGGTAAAGGGAAACCATCCTTAGGGCATGCTTTGTTCAGATCTGAGTAATCCACGCAGGTCCTCCATTTCCCATTCGCTTTCCTCACTAATACAGGGTTAGAGACCCATTCTGGGTAGAGGGCGTCGTGGATGAACCCATTGGCTTTGAGTTTGTCCACATCCTCTCTGAGAGCAAGGGACCTCTCCGGGTCCATACCTCTCCTTTTTTGCCTTACCGGCACGTGTTACGGGTCTATGTTCAACATATGACTCGCAATAGCGGGGGAAATCCCGCACATATCAGAATGCGTCCAAGCGAAGACTTCCATATTCACTCGGAGGAAATCGGTAAGATCCTCGATCATCGAGGGGTTGAGTTGTGATCCAATTTTAACTACCCGCGATGGGTCATTGTGGCTGACTGGAATGTCAATCGTTAGTTCAGCCAGTGCTGCTTTTGCCTACATGGGTTCCTCATCATCGTCCCTCGGATCTATGTATCTATAGATCCGATCTTGTTGCCCGAGCCAAGGCTCGGGCATTACTTGTCAATCTTCAGTGACTCGGATGCGGACGAAGTTGTCTACAACCTTTCCTTTCTCTCTTCGCTGGGCCTCTCTCAGTTCAGCCACATAACATGCACGACCAATCGCCTGATCACCGTGAACAACACCAACTCCTTTATCCGTCGGAAATTTCAAAGTTAAACACCACGGGGCTAAAGCTGCCTTAAACTCTGCCAGGGCCGGTCGGCCTAGAAACACATTATACGGGGAATCGATATCCAAAACGATGAATGGCAGGATCCGCACCCTTCTACGTTCACCTTCTCCAAGTTCAACCGGCAATTCAACAAAACCCACTGCATCAGTAGCCGCACCATTAAAGCCATGAATGCAAGCTTTAGATGGTTTTAAATCGTTTGTCTCCATCTTCATCTGGTCGTATGCCTTTTTGAAGATGATGTTAACAGAACTTCCGCATTCAATCAGTATCCTTCTCACAAACTGTAACGTATCGGGTTTTGCCCGCTCGAAAATCAACATCCGTACTTCACATTGTACTAGAATGCCGCAGATTCGACCGTTCAAATCCGATTCGCCGGAGCTATAACACAATTAAGTAAATAACACAGCGGAAGAAAAGAATAATACATTGATATACAATATCTGATACAACAGAGTGATACAATGAATATCAATATACATCAGAGATATGATACAACAAATAGCAGCGGAAAAGAAAAGATAACAACAGCAGCGGAACAATATCTCCAATAGAATGCTCCAAATTGATCTTCGGACAAGAATGAATCCACAACTCCAAGATAAGCAACTCCGATGAATGAACTACAAATACTGAACTAGCTCCAGATAATCTACTAAACCTGAATATCTGAAAAGAAACCCAACTCTAGACTGCTCGTGTGGAAAATTATGAGCACCCAGAGTTTAGGAAGGGAACAATAAACTCCGGATCAGTCATGGGACTGGTGTGAGCAACAAAAACAATTTAACTTTAAACAACAGCAAAAGAATTTTAAACATTGAAATCCGCAATGCTTTTAGAAAATGAAACTACCATAAGACCTCCCGCCACACACACAATGCAAACGCAGAATTGGAGGAGATTTCTTCTTATGATAGTCAAACATGCTTACTACGCAAATCATTGGATATTATCATTAGTGCATAGTGCAGAAACATTTTGAAAGTATAATATTAATCTTAGCCAACATACGACCAGTATCGTATGCCTACTATAGCTACCATCTAAACAGTGGTGACCACCGTACGTAAATGGCAGGTTCTACAACTAAAACCGTACAAGTTCCGTATTGGAGAAATGGATTTCCAACAAATGGTCAGGCTAAGGAACTTCCTTCCGCCGCATGGGAACGCCTCTGGCGGGACGCCCCGAGAGACAAACTGCTCTCTGCTAACAAGGCCGGGTTACCCCTGTAACAGGTAACTCACGAATATGCCACCTCCCGGTCCTTTGGGACCTTTATCTGAGGCGCCTCTAAACCAACATCACACATAATAAAGTGTATCCACATGAGTAAGTATCTGGGCTCCATACCATGATACCACCCCTTTCCAGAAGAAAATGACATACCCTAAAGGGCGCGACCCTCATAACCTTGCTGCAACATTCCTGTTTCGACCATTTCCGGGTTGTGAGGCCCTGACGAAGTCTCGTCCACAAAGCTACGCTTTGTCACAAAGCCATGCTTTGGGTCAACAAATGATCAACCTATGATCACAAAGATAAATGATCAAACAAATGATCATATCACAAATGATCAAACGATGATCATCACACAGCTACACTCAGCATGTCACATTACCAAATTGGGATATATCGCTGATAACCTTCAACTACATAACCTCTGAGCTCGTACGTCTCAGAGAAGGGTGTTAAGCTAAGAGAATAAATTCTCCGCCACCAACAGAAATGTATTTGAAAGAAATCTGCTTTATATCTCAAAGTGTAATGTCAGACATACAATCCATACAAGTCTGTTCCGGGTTCGAACAGAACCGAAGGCACTTCTCACGAAGCCCTTGCAATTCCGGATAATTTCCAATCACGTCCGGACTTCCCATCACAAAGGGTGCTAAAATCTCTATACCGGGGACCAGTCGATGCAGAGACATTCGACGAGTTGTCCTTTCGTTTTCGAAAATATCCGGTCTTCACCACCGGTCTTCAAATGCTATCCATATACGACGTATCAGTATTCGGAACGGGTTATATGACACAAAGGTCCTCTCCCGGCTAAACCGAATAACGAGTGCAATCTTTAAAAACATATGGATATTGGGATTTCAATTAAGTCACAACTTATTACCCAAAACTTTTCTTTAAATGGTTTAACAGATTACCATTTCAAAATCTTTAAGCAAAAAGATTCATTTTAACAACCTTCAACGGTTTAACAATTTCCACACTTTAATCTTTTAAACAAAAGATTCATTCACAGATTTTCCAAATCAATTTCCATTTCAAATGGTTAACTCGTTAAATCTTTAAAACAAAGATTTAACTTATAGCTTTCAAAACAATTTCATTTCGAATGATTTAAACAAATGATCATTATAAATCTGTTAAAAATAAACAGATTCAATTCATAGCTTTTCAAAACAATTCATTCATAACTTGGAAAACCATTTTCGCTTCAATCTTGAAATTCCTTTAATTAAACTGGAATTTCATTTCTTATCTGAAAGCTTTTATTCTTTTGAAAACAAATAGTTTCATTTCAGAAAATCTGATTCATTCATACGAGTTGAAATCCTTGGGTTAAATTCAAATTCCCAAACTTTATACTTTTAAAATGGTTTAATTCATACAAACACATTTATAACATTTTCAATCCCTAGTTTCAAATCATAGGATTCAATTTCAAACTTGGATTCAAATTTAAATCAAATTATTTAAATTTTCAAAACTCAATTAAGTTACTCAAAATAGCTTTTATCTTTGAAATTCTATTTCAAAAGCTTTTCACTTTAAACCCGAATTTCTAATTTCAAAATCAATTGAAATTAAAATTTCAATTTCAAAAACATCAGATTTGAATTATCTGTGACTTAACCGATTTCCACGTGAAATCCATATTTGTGTGTGTAAAAGTGTAGTCCAGGGGTTTCACACAATAGTGCAACATAATGAATCATCACATATCAGAATACAGGATATAGTTGATAAGCGGTATAAGAACAACGCTTATCGTTCATTCACAGATCATAGATATATAAAGGTCACAAATAAGTAAACTACAGATCACAACATAAATCAGGGTATATCACAAAGCATCATATATCAGGGATATCAAACAATCAAATCATTCAATAGAATCCAAGTATTCATAAGTAGGGTAAGTTAATTGTCTGATTTATTCAAATCAGATTTATTACTTATGAATCACTAATCCTGGTTAATTATCATCAATAATTTACAAATCCTTTTGATTAATTATTCTTTAATCATTTATAAATTAACCATTAATAATAAATTAATTAACCTTCAATTATAATCAATCAACCTTTAATTATTAAATAATTATCCTTTAATTATTTAATTCACCATTTAATTAATTATCTTTAATTAATAAATTAACTCGTAACTAATTAATTACCATTTCAACCTTTAATTAATTATCTTCAAATTAATTGCTTTAATTAATTAACCATATTAATAAATTATTCTTTCACTAATCATTTGATTAATCAACTTTAATCATTAAATAAATTATCCTTAATTACTTAAATCAAATAATTGATCTTTGAAACACTTAAGATTTTAATCAAATCAAAAGATAATTCCTTTATCCTAAATTGATTTAATACTTTCAAAATATTTTAAGGATGTTTTAAAACCAGATATATACATTATATAACGTGTATAACTTGATTTATCTTCCATTAAACTTATTTAAAACTTGATTTTAAAAAACTCAGTTCAATCTTTAATTCATAAATCTAGATTTTGTTTAAACTTCAGAAACCAACAGATTTTGAAGCCTGTAACAACATCTACCCGAGCCACTACCCCTTTTTCTCGAGTCGAAACCCGAGCGAATCCCAACTCCATTTGCTTCGAGAAAATGACAACTTTCCCATGCTTGACTCCGAGTCTCCCCCTTCTTCCCCAAAATCGACGAACCCAGACCAACACTGACACGCGTGCACGTGTAACCTTGATCCAACTCCCTCCGACCATCGCCAAGTTCACCCACACGTCGACTACGGCCTCCCCGAGCCTCTCGATCACCCAGGTCGAACGAAAATCACGTGAATCAAAATCGAACAATTCGATCGAGTTACTGGAACCCAACATCATCAAAAATCTGCCTCGTCTCCAATCCTCCGACCACCATCACCTCTGAAACTCCGGCCAAACACGCGTCCACACCCTTTCTACCATCTCCCACAAGCCCATTTCACTCGAACGTCTCTGGTCATCGAACGAGACCAAATTGCAGCAGCGACCAAAACTAGGTCTAGAAACTTCATTCGCCTGCCGTTGCCTCCACGGTGATCGCGAACACCACCGATCATTTTTCCTACGATCGTCACAGGCCCCTCCACCTCCATGCTAAACGTCGATCACCAACCTTCCTCCGATCAACGGCAATTGATCACAACCCAATTTTCGAACAAATACGAACTGCTCTCAAAACTTTGATCGAAAAATTTAAAATCTTTGTTTTAAAAATCATATCATAGCATACGAATTTAGTTTGCATTCCTGAATTCGAAATTTAAAAAGTTTAAATTTTGACTTATTTGAAATGGTATTCGAATTTCATGCTTCCCAGATAAAATCCTAAGTTGATTCAACTTAAATAAAATCCAAATCTTGAGTATACACTATAACAACCAATATTTGTTTTAATACTAAGCCTAAACACTAAGTAAATCAAATGGAAATGATTTTTGAGATCAAAACTTATGTTACAAATCATGGAACAGAGCACATGATCATCAGCCTGTACAATTTCAAGTGTACTCAAAGATGTTACATATACATATATATGCTACCATACACATTTATAGATGAATCATGCAACAGATTAACTTGCTTAAAACATTTTAAAAGTGATGTTACTCACAGACATTTCAAAGCAGAGAAGGTGAAGTTTACTCACTGATCTAAAGAAGAAAATACTGGGTCAAGTTGCTCACCTTGGTTTCAAAAGAAAATAACAGAGTTCTTTGACACTGGTGTTGAAATTGCAAGTTGAAGTTCTTCCTTTTGATCTTTAGTTTGAATTGGTTCAAGTTGTTTGTTTGTTTGAGTTTTGAACTGATATTTTTACTTTCAGATTTCACTTAGCTTTGAAGATGAACGAGACTAAAATGAAATGAGTAGTTGATATAGAGGAAGAGTTGTACAGGCTATATATTATTTTGTTTGTACAAATTAAGATAGTGATTTTTTCTTTTGATCAGAGATTTTTGTGTATGGAGGCTGATATGAAATTGTGGTGGCCAAGCATTAATTGCCATGGTACTTTATGTCTTCATATGTTTGCCGTTTCCTCATGCAAGCTTATCTTTTATATGTTTTGTATATAAACATTTGTATTTTCTTTTGCAAGTCTATGTACATGAACAGGTTTACTTATTTGCATTTGATTAACTTCTTTTACAAGCCTACACTTATCTTTTTGTTCATATGTACAGCTGCATTTCTACATATATATGTTGTATTGTCTTGAGTATATATATATTTCTTTTCAAGGTTAGGGTGGCTGATATGTTTCCTTGTGTACAAAAGGCATGTTGAAGTGATCTTGTATTAAATGCTTTGTCTTCCTTTCTAATATTCATTATTATCATTTATTATTAAGCAATTTATTTACTATTTAAATTCAAACCAATATATATATACATCTACATATATATACAACATTTTAAATTTAGATGATTTAACGCATTTTTATTCGATTTCGGGGAAACTCGCATTACTTCATCGATTTATTTCACAATTTTGATTCAACTATTCAATAAATTATCAATTTAAATTTAATTAAAATTCGGGGTCGTTACACAAACGCTGGCCCAATAGTTGCCGAGATGACCATCGGGTCAATGGTAGGTGCCTCCACCTGATCGGCATCTCTACTTCTGAACACTATATCATTCGTCATCATTCGCTGTTGCTTAGTCGGAGTTTCATCTTCCATGTTCGAACAACATTCAAAATCTGCATGCTTTAAGAAACTAGCATAGCGTTCCATTTCTTGCCAATTCTTGTCTACAGGGTGAGGCCCACCGACTATCGTGTTTATGACTAATCTACCTCCAGTCCGAACGGGTTCCTCAGACTGTCGTGGGGCCTATCCGCGATTAGGGTCGGATGTCCCTTGTCCGCCTTCCTGAGGGTTCTTCACAAACTCCTGTAACTTTTTCTGTCGAATTAGCTTTTCAATCGCATCATGGAGGTGCCTACACTCCTTGGTATTGTGCCCGTAAGTCTCATGGAAGCGACAATACTTCCCAGTCCGCTTCTGTTCTTCGGTGGACTCTTTTGGGCGTGGCTTTCGATATTGAAAAGTATTACAGGTCGATAGGTAAATATTTTCCAGAGATGCATTCAGAGGAGTGTATTCATTGTAAGTTGGGATCCTTGGTTTCCACTTTCCGGCTTCCCTTTTCTTTCCGGAATTTCCTCCTCCGGATCCTTTTGACTGCTCGGGCTTGTTTTGAACATTGACCTGGACTTTTCCAGAGTTGTCACCAGATTGTTTTATAGCAATGTTGCTTTGCACGGTCTCCTTGCCATGTCCTGGTGCATTATCTCGTCTCATTCACCTAGCTTCCTCCCTTCTTACAAATTGATGCGCCTTTGAGTTGAAACGTTCCAGCGCCGCCGGAGGCTTTCCTACCAGCCAGTCACCAAACTCCGAATCCGGATCTACTCCTTGCATTACGACCATTAAAATGGCATGGTCATTCGGGTTGCTAACTTCAATAGCAGCAACGTGGAACCTTTGTAAGTACTCCTTTAACGATTCACTGGGGCCTGAATTACACTAGACAAGGACATAACATCCTTGGGACGAGCGGCATGAATCCTGAACTGCTCCACAAATTTCATCGCTAACTCATCAAAATTGGAGATAGGCCGTGGAGGAAGTCGGGTAAACCACATGGTAGCGATTCTAAATAAAGTTATTGGGAAACATCTGCATTTAGTTGCATCATTCACCCTAGTTGAATCCATCATCCACCCATACCTCATTACATGCTGTCTGGGTCAGACTTCCCCTCGTAGGCCGGGATAGTCAGCATGTTAAACTTCCTGGGGTACTCAACTGGGAGGATAGCATCTGTAAACGAAGTATGACTCCTAGATACACCCCAATCATCATTAGTTAAACCTTGATTTTCCCTCATCAGATGTCTGATCATGGCTGATAGGTCTGGGGTTTGTATGGAAGATGGCAAGTTGGAATCCGTCCTACGGGACCGTTTCGGTTGGTGCCTCCTTTGTTGGCGATCTACCAAACATGTATCCTGGGGACCTGCCCCATCATGACCTTGGTGAGCCAATCGTCCAGCTTCCACCCGTGCTCCAGATCCTAAGTTTATTGTTTTAGCTTGAGTACGATTTTCCTGGTGCGCTACACCTATTTGCGTTGTTTCAGTTTGACGGCGTCTACGCCTGGGAGGTTCATCAGATGAAGGAGAGTCGTCGGACGAGGAGTAGGAAGTGGGACTTCCTCCAGCATTCTGATGTTGTTGTTGAGTAAGCTTAGTCATGAGGTTGGCGTTAGCTTGAATCTGCTCGTTAAGCTGTCTCCTGCTTTCCATGAGTTCTCTCATCAGCTCATTGAACTATGTCCTGGTGACAGCTTCCGTTTGGTTTTGGGCGGTGATGGTCCCTACACCCGGATTAGCTTGTCGACTGCTGGGTCCTACTTGTTGGACGCTAGCGGTCTCATTGACATCTGCATTGTGGGAGGCTGATCTAGTACATGGTCTTCCCATTGTAGAGTTATTGGTTGGAACTCTGAATAGAATCAATGGACTTCTTGTGGATAAAATCGGATCTTCTTCGGGGGATTTCCTCAATCCACTAGCAACAAAGAAGATCCTAACAGCCTGAGAATGCGTTCTCAGTGAAAGCACCAAAATGTTAGTACCAAAATTGGTCACTAACACCCAAGGAAAGATTTATGTAGAGAGATTAATGAAGATAGAAAATTAAAACAAAGGAATGTATGCAAAATTAACTACAGAAGCGAGAACACCAGAATTATAGTGGTTCGGGGTAATTGCCTACATCCACTTTGAATGTAATCTTTATTGCTTCTTCAAATTATTGAATACAGATACAATCCGTATAATAACGACTTGATTACAAGTTTGGATCGAAAATAGACGAGTCTTCAAAATGGTAGAGTCTCCCCGGAGTTCTCGAAAAAAGGTCCCCCTTCACTGCACCCCTGCCTCTCTATTTATAAGCGAAGATAGGCTGGACTTCCTACTCAGGCCTAGGAACGAAAATGACTCGGCCCACAATAGACAACTTCTGTATGCCGAACCAGGCACGCCGAACGGCAGTTTTCGAGCGACTCTTGCCGAGCAAGGCCATGTCGAGCGGTGCTTGCCATGTGATTCTTGCCGATGGATGCTTGCCGAGCCGGAATGAACAAGGCACCAATTCTGAACGCCCCACAACGGAGCCATTAAATCTTCCCTTCAAGGCCGATCGAGGAGTCACCGAGCCACATAGCCTTCCCTTCAAGGCCGATCGAGGAGTCACCGAACAATGCTTATGCCACCCCACCGATCCACGCAGTCTTCCCTTTATGGCCGAACGGCATGTGATAGAGGCATTCATGCCGAACGCCCCAATGCCGAGCCATGTTTACAGGCCAACCCGTGTGTGCTGGCCAAACCATCCAAATTGACTTCTATAACCAGTATCTTGTAGCTGGGCCAAGCGTCCAGGTAACAGCATGTATATTTGACTTTGGAAATATTAAAGGGAATTAACTAAGGAATTCTTATAGGATTCGTTATAAACGAGTTAAGGAATTTACAAATTAATTGTAAATGATTTTGAGAAAATATGAAATAGGAAATAAAGGGAATACTTCCTAAGTGTTGAACATAAAATGGAAATGGGAAAAAAGTATTATAAGTATTGGAATGGTTGGAAATTTCCGTTGAATATATAAGGATTTGAAACGGTTTCAAATGTTGGAATACTGTTTAAATACAAATCTTATAAAGATATTTTGAAAGTAAATTTTGGGAAATTTAAAATAAGGCTTGATGTTAGCCTATGGATGTTTATTGATAGTTAAATAACCGACTATCAATTTTGGCCAAATCTGCCGATCATTTCAAAGAGACCATCTTATAAAGATATTTTCAAAATAAATTTTGGGAAATTTAAAATAAGGCATGATGTCAGCCTATGGATGTTTATTATAGTTAAATAACCGACTATCAATTTTGGCCAAATCTGCTGATCATTTCAAAGGGACCGAGATCAGATTTAATTATCCGAAAACCACTTAGATCTGATTTGAGCGCTACGAATGGATACCGTGAAGATAGTGAAGGTGGTGATTCGGTTTGTCCAGACCCAGGACAACTTGTATGGACGAATGCTATCAGAACATCGTCATAGGAGGACGATGGGCATTCTAAGTGAAATTGTTCTTGAAAGGTAATTGTAGCCTCAAGCCTCATCAACCAGAATGACTGAAAATTAGGGGAGACGCAGCAAGGCTAAGTGGGTCGCACCCAATTAGGGTATGTTATCACCTTTCTAGATACCCTCGGATATTATTACTACGGTGCGCGGAAGAACTCGATAAGGGTGGGAACACTCGTGGTGATAACATATTTGTATCTATCTAGGTTAGGGATAGGGCGGTCTTGTGTTGTAGGGAATCCCGACAAGGTCCTTAGTACATTTTTCTAGAAGTGTACTATGATAGGTGGTACCCCAGTGCCTAATCATTGAATGGAATCCATTCTCCAATAAGCGCCGTACGATTTTGATTGTGCCCAACAATGCTGAAACGTGAGATGCAAGCATTTCAGCTATTTTCTACTTACTTGGTTTTAGACACTATTATAATATTGGACAGATTTGATAAAAATGTTTTGGTTATCGCAAGGTAAAAACCCGTCATGTTTATGTGTGACGTGGTCATACGAGATGCCTTTGTTTTTCAAAGGATTTTGAAATAATAATAATTCAAATTGAGTGTGTTTTCTCACGTTGGTTTTCCAGACTGACTCGGGTGTTATTTTATTATAATACTCGGGTCAGACCGAGTATTACAAATTCAGGTTAGGATGCTATGGAGCTCAGGAGACGAGCTGGATGAAAAAGATGTATTTTCCTTACTTGATTTGTATTTCCACTGTGTGAGGACAAGTTATTAAACTGTCCAAATTGTTGTCTATTGTACTCTGATAATGGTATGTATATTAACAGTACAGTTCTTGTATTTAAAATCTGTTATTATATATTATATTCTGTTCCACTGCGATTGTGAGATTCTATGTTGTTGTTTTCTGTTTTTCTTCTCCTACCTTTTTCTTCTTCACCCCTAATGAACTGGTGTTTCCGGCACTCGATTGCTCGGTATTCTATATAGTGGACGTATTGATGTCGATATTCGAGGGTCGAATATCCCAGGCCATTATAGGAAGATGAAAGAAGAAGCTGTTTTTGGTGTGAGGATTTATGAGAAGAGGGGTATGTATTTATAGGGAAAATAAGTGAGAAAAATGTCTATGTGCAAAATTATGAAACTACCACTTGCCCACACCCCTCCTCCCACTTTGGTACGACCGTGACTTCCTCCCTCCACACCCCCTTCGATGTGCTACCTCCATGTGGTGTGGAAGAGTGCAAGGCGATGGGAAGTTTTTTTCTGACTTGGTATAAATATCTTAGATATTTTGTGGTATTTATATATGTATATGTACGTATATATTTGGTATGTATGCATGTGTATATGTATATGTTTGGACATGCATGTATATGTTATATATGTGCATAAGACATATAAACAACGTTGCACTCACTTTGAACAATTTCCGTTCTTTAAATCGTTGAAAATCTGAAAGCCGATCCCCGGTCACATTTTCACTTATTAATTAAATTGCACATAAATGTAAAAAAAATTAAAAACTAATTTCTCATCATTATAAATTAATTAAAAATATCACATTTGAATTATAAAACCATATAAACTAATATTAAACAAGTGTTTACAAAAGGTGCTGTTATATCGATAAGCGTTATGAATTTTCTTATATTTTTAAATCAAGTATACATATTTATAAAACTATTATAAATGATTTATTATCACTATATTACTAATTAAAATGAATTAATATAATTTTAAAACAATTATTTAATTATTTAAACTTAATTTTAAAATTACAGAAAATATATAAAATTGATGACATCCCTAATGATGTCATAAATATATTTTATTTTCAAAAATAAAATAGATAATTTTTATTTCATATTCTTGCATAAATGAATAAATAAGTGTATGTATCTAGTTCCATGCATGCTAATATTGAGAATATCTCAATTTTGCTGAAAATTGATTTCCGACGTTTTTCTAATGAAAACCCCCAAATATCCATATTTGCTAATATACCTTTAAAACAAGTTTACCATCATGTAACGACCCAGAATTTTGAACAATTTAAAAATGAAATATTTAATTAATTTTAAATATTTGAATGATGGTTTAGCTTGAATCCCCAATATAACACTACGCCATAGATTGCATACTGCAACACCAAAGAAGTGATGCAGGAAGTGCCAAAAAATGTTGCTATAGGCTAAAAAAGGGCAAAGGCAACACTTTCTCGGTGATGCATTTTGCCGCGTTGCCACAGACCTCAAAGCTAACACTTTGACTATCTAAGGCAACATAAGAAATATTGTTGCAATAGAATCCTATTTGGGTCTATAGCAACATCCATAGGTGCATGTAGCAACATTCAAAAATGTTGCTATAGATATTAATTTTCTGAATTTGTGGGGCCCACAATGTAGAGCATATTTGATTTTTTAATAGAAATAAATATTTATTTAATAAAATGCTATTGCACAGAATTTGATATTCAAACAGTAATTTATTTAAATAAATATTTTATTTCAACATTTGAAATAGTACAAATTCCCGACTCCACTATTTTACAATTCAATGATATATAACACTGATATTTACATATACATATAGTCCTCACTACATCACTTAGTTCACTCATTACATATGCAGTTTCAATTTATACAGACACCGACACTGACAAATATATGACGAGCTGAGTGCCGAGCCGAAGGCGAGCCGAGAAGCGGGTCCGGGCGCTTTTGTTATATTATTTGACTCTGTCTTCAAGCTTGTATCCAGCTGTCCAGTCTTCAATACCTGTCACATATAATTCAAAAGCAGTAATCTGGAAAATAATATTTAACTTGAACAGAAAATGAAAATATTTTTGTTATATTATTTGCCTCAGGTATTTGGGTTGTTTCTTTTCATATTTTTTCTGACAGGGACCAAATATTTGCACGGACAACCTGTGATATACACAGTATGGAAGACACCAAGCAACAGTTCAGGCAAAAATGCACAAAGGAGAAACCAAGTGCACAAAGTAGTACTCAACACAGCAAGCAACATAACATGATCAAGAAATGCATGTACATGGATGAACATACATGCATCATAAGACTTGGTACAAGAAACTACTCAAGTGCAACTACTCAAGTGCAAGTTCATACTCAAGTGCAGCCAGATATGTAGACAAGCCAAAAAAATGGACACGACACAAGGTCAAACCCGAGTCATCGACTGGATTCAACTCAGGGCCAAGCAACCAACAAAACAAACAAGAACCAGGTTCAGCAAAATGTAGACAAGCCAGTGCAAGAAACACAGCAGTACACATAGGCAGCCCATCAAGCAAAAACAGTGAATGCATCAGGAATGTACAAGAGAAACATAGGCAGTAATATGATATACAAAGGACTTGGAGCATCAGTTCATGTTAAAGAACAAGGTTAGCATGGTACCAGTTCAGTCCAGACCAAGAAAAACCAACAAAGCTCAACACACATATGTTTGTATATATCGTGGAAATCAAAACTCAATGTTCAGATTAGTCAACAGTTTTAGAAAACCAAAGATCACTTTCAAAGTTCTGATTTTCAAAAATGCAGAAGTTTTCAAGTGAAGCAGTTTTCTAGAGGACAACAGAATACAAATACTTCAAGTTCTGGTTTAACAAATGCCGCAAGGTACAAAGGTATGTGAACAAGTTTAACAAAGGTTCAAGTTCTGGTTTAACAAAGGTTCAAGTTCTGGTTTAACAAATGCAGCAGAAAGGAGCTAACAAGCTCAGATCAGAAATCAAAAACAAGCCAGTGAACCAAAATCCAACATACCAAATAATATCACATCGCAATTCATCATCGGCAAAGCAAAATCAAGCCAGTGAACCAAAATCCAACATATCAATACATCATCGCAATCCAACATACCAGATTTCTCAAAGTCCAACAGAAAGATTAAACTCGAGATTATAGGAAATAAAGCCTATAAATAAATCCCAATTCATCATCGACAAAAGCGTGCGAGTGTAACCAAAATCGAGAATAATCAAGTAAACCAGAAGGCAGAAAACATACCAAATAATATCACATCGCACCGGACGACGAAGTCAAAGCAATTCGAGCAATCAATCAAGGAGAATGAAGGAGCAAGCTACCAGAAACGTTTATCACACTAGATTTGATCAATCAGAGCATCAATGCAACTGGAATCGCGTGCCCTAGTTTTCACAGAGTGGAACGAGAAAGAAAAATGTCGTGCCCTAATTTTCACACAAAGAGGAACGAGAAAGAAAAGTAAAGCGGGAAATGGAAATTGCTAAGGTGTGGATTGATGGTGTGGATTGATGGTTGAGATTTTGTTTTAAATGATGGTGTGGATCTCTGAGGTGTAAAATTTTATTAATTTTATTAATTTGAATATATTTATAGCTACTGCAACATTTTGCTGATATCTATGCTAACACACTGAAGTGAATGTTGCAATAGACAAAAATCAGCATAGCTATCGTTACATTGTAGCTAGCAACACCTTGTAATTTCGTTGCAATAGGCCATCTATGGCGTAGTGTAACTATGAATTTGGCGATTAAATTTTAAATTTAATCTATTGTAAGTTGAATAAAAATTTGAATCTTCTGTTTTAAGCTGAAGAAATTTTTTTCAAAAGCTTTTAAAATTCATAATGATAATACTGAAGATAATAGAAGCTTCAGAATTGAATTAGAAATTGATTTGTTCAGTTTTGAATTTATATCGTTTCAACCGATATTTAAAAATAGCGTTCCGGGGCACAGTCTCGGAATTCGACGAAAACAGTTCCATTGGGTCTGTAATATTGAATTATTATCGGATTTCAAATTTCGTATTATTCGGAGTTGTTGTGTGAGCGTACGTTGAGTAAACGCGTTGAAATTTAAATCGAATTCAATTTAAATTTAAATTTGAAATTGGTCAACACCAGTACTTTGCCTTCCCCATCAAAACACTGTAGAGGTAAGGCAAACACGTTCTCTCTGTAAATCACGTACGCTGTCTTCTCTTTTTATTTCAACCGAGCTTCCTTTTCTTCTATCGTTCAAAAACAATTCTAAAGAAAAAAAAATGATTGGATCTAAAAATAGCGACAAACTTCTTTCTTCAAAATCTTATTTCCCCTCTTCCTTTTCTGTTCAAACCCAAGCCAGATCTGAAATGGCCGATCCTCAAAGAAATAAGAAAAAAAAATCAATTGCCGCGCTCGAGTAGAATCAAATAGCCGATGCTCGAAATCGAAAAGGGAGAACAAATCGAAATTCAAGCAGGCGAGCATCGCGATTTGGTAGGGTGGTCGGCATCATCGGAGGACGGTAACTTCGCGCTTCATCGAGACCCAAGGTAAGGGAAATGCGACGATTGTTAGCAAGCAAGCTGAGTTCGAAACCATCTTAATTCGCCTCGAGATCGAGATCGAGGAGGTGTGGGCAGATAAGGCGATGTCAGAATGGTCGTGGCTGCATCAAGGGGCTTTTGACGACGGAAGGGAGGCTTTGGGTTCGCGTGGAGGCAGAGCAGGCTCGAGTGGCTGGCGGCGTGAGATTTTCTCATGCCTGGGGTTTTCGATTTGCAGAAGGTATAAATTCCAGTTTATTTAAAATTTAAATAAAATTTACATGTGTTTTAAACAGTTGAAAATTTAAAGTAAATAAATATATACATACAGTTTAAAGAAAGTATATATGGATAGACAAATATGGAATGATCAGTAAAATGTAAAACAGTTTGTTTAAGATTTACAGTAATGGAAAAGAAAATATTTTGTTAAATGAAGGAATTAAATTGTTAGTTAATTAAATTTATCCGATAGGTATTTAATTGTTCGATTTATTCGAATATTAATAAAATTATAAAATTGTTTATACAAGGTTAAAATCGAGAAAAAAAACTGGAATGGAAATGGATGGCAAATTAAAAATCTAAGGTGAGATCTTCTCACTCAAAAGGAAAATTTGATTTTGCAGTTATTGATTGATTGCTATTTGGATGTGATACTATATATATATATATAGTAGTATATAGCAATATATATATATTGGCATATGTATATATTGGAATTGATTGATTTCCCGCACTATATAGCGGATGAGACCCTATTGCGCCGCATAATAGTGGATTGATATTTTTATAAATCCCATATACCGCGATATTCCACCTCGAAGTGGAATTGGTATTGTGCTAACATCTGTGGATGCAGGGAAACAGGTTGGAGGGATCCAACTGGATTCCTCACCAGTATTTATTTGATTACAGATATTGTGATATTTGTTGATTTTCATATCGATATATGATGTTTATTGTCGTGATTGACTAATTGGTGTGTTGCATCATCGGATCCATTTTTGAAGTTTGAAAAATAACGATTTTGATTTTAAAGGGATTTTTAAAGTGATTTTTGAGATTATACGTTTTATTAAAATTTTGGATTGATTCATCCTAAATAAATAAACGTTAAAATTTTAAAGTTATAAAAATTATGATTTTTGTGAAATATAACCAAAGTGTGATTTTTGAAATAAATAGTTGGTTGATTTATAAAATGGTTTAAATTGAGATTTTTGAATTATTGTAAATGATTTATATAAAAGGTTTATAAAGTTGATATTTATAAATTAAGATATTGGAATTATAAAACGAGTTTTTATAAGTGTTAAAAGGAAGAAAAAAATGGATTTCATAAGTGAACGAAATTTATAGACTTATAAATTGTGAAGTTATAAAATGAATAGATGTTGTGAAATAAAAGATTTATAAGTAATTTACTTATAAATTAGGTTTTGGCACTTAGATGGGATATAAATAGAATTTGCTAATAAAATGATTTTATAAGTTGAAATTGTTATAAAGTATAAATGTGATTTATAAACGTTGTTTTATAAATCCGAAATCACTTATTTTGATAAGTGAATTATAGAAGTTAATTAAAGGAATTATATCCACGATTTTGGACAGTGGATAATTCTTTAAATAAAAATGTGTAGAAATGTTGAATTTGGATAACGAATTTTATTCACAATTTAGGATAGTGAATATATTATTAAATAAAATGGATATGTTTTGGAGAAGTGATATTACGAAATGAAGTAATCGTTTTAAAAAGATGTTTTAAAACGTGTTAAGTATCGAAAACATAGATTTCAACATTCATTGTTGAAATAGACGTTTTCGAGGAAAATAAGGAAATGATGGACTATAACACTATTGTTATAGTAAATGGTTTCCGAAAGGAAATGTTTTATATAGTATTGGGATTTATATATCTATCTAAATTTCGAATCCCTATACTAGTGATTTTGGGTTGTCGTAACGATGTTTTTGTAACATTCGTTTTGACCCAAATAATGTGTTTAATAGAATGTTTTCCTTAAAGAATGAAATATATACTTAATATTAATTTAAGTATATCGAATATTTTCCAAATGCTGAAAATAAATAGATTTGTGAATTACTAATTATTGAATAAGTATGGAAATGTTCTCCAAAATGAAATGAAACGTTTTTGAGAATTTATCTTTGTAAAGATAAATTGAAAGTGAATATTTGAAATCGATTGAAAATCGTATATCAGTAGATATTTGAAATATAAATTCACTATGAAATTTATAAAAGAAATGGGAATTCATTTTAAAAATAAATATCGATTTATTTTTGAAGTGTGGAAATTTTATATCTTGTAAAGATATTTTTGGAAAATAAATAATTTGGAAAATTATTTGGAATCTGATGATGCTGTGCAGACCTATTGATAGTTAAATAACCGACTATCAATAATTACCTTGAATGGGTATTTGTTGTGATTTGTTTGAATTTGAATGCCACACTTATTTTTGAATAAGCGCTCACTATTCGGGTTAGCCGGGAAAGGACCTTGGGGTCGTATAACCCATTCCGAATATGTGATACGTCGTTATGGATTGCATTTGATGACCGGTGTTGAAGACCGGATATTTTTGAAAATGGAAGGATTACCGTTGAGTTACTCTACATCGGCTGATCTCCGATATAGAGGTTTTATCACCCTTAGTGACGGGAAGTCCGGACGTGATTAGAAAATTATCCGGATTTGCAAGGGCTTCGTGAGAAGTGCCTTCGGTTCTGTTCGATCCCAGAACAGACTTGTATGGATTGTATGTCTGACATTACAAATTAAGATATAAAGCGGGTTTCTTTCAAATACATATCTGTTGGTGGCGGAGAATTTATTATCTTAGCTTAACACCCTTCTCTAAGACATACGAGCTCAGAGGTTATGTAGTTGAAGGTTATCAGCAATATACTCCCAATTTGGTAACGTGGCATGCTGAGTGTTGCTGTGAAATGATCATTGTTTGATCATTTCTGATATGATCATTTGTTTGATCATTTATCTTTGTGATCATTACTTTGATCATTTGTTTGAACCAAAGCATAGCTTTTGTATAAAGCGTAGCTTTGTGGACGAGAATTCGTCGGACCTCACACCCAGGAAATGGTCAAAACAGGAAGGATGCAGCAAGGTTCTAGGGAGTAGCGCCCCTTAGTGTATGTCATTCCTTCTTGATAGAGGTGGTATCATGGTATGGAGCCCAGATACTTAACCTATGTTATTGCTGCAAATTTATTACTTTGTGGTTGTTGGAATCGAGGATCCTCGGGAAGATCGGTTACGATCGGGGGATGGCATACGCGTGTCAGTAGTTACCTATTTTTGCAAAGGTAACCCGGCCTTGTGTTGGCAGAGATCTAACCGTAATGTTAGGTTATTTCTCGGGTCGTCTTTCCAGAGGCGTACCTATGTGGCAATGGGAAGTTCCTTGGCCTGACCATTTGTTGGAAATCCAAAGAAACAATACGTGACTTGTACGGTTTTAGTTGTATTACCTGCCACGGAATGTGGCGGTAACCTACTATTGGACATGGTAGCTATAGTAGGCATAAGTGCGGAATGCCTATGCTGGCTAAGATTTATATTATACTTTCAAAATGTTTTCTACACTATGCACTAATAATAATATCAAAAATGATTTGATTTTGCATATCAAGCATCTTTGACTATCATAAGGAGAAATCTCCTCCAATTCTGCGTTTGCATTGTGTGTGTGTGTGCGGGAGGCCTTATGGTAGTTTCATTTTCCAAAAGCATTACGAATCTTTTTTATTTTCTTTGTGAAAAATAACAGTTTTACGATCTCACACCAGTCACCATGACTGACTCGGAGTTTATTGTTTCCCTTCTAAACTCTGGGTGCCCATTATTTTCCACACGGGCAGCCTAGAGTTATGTTATTAGGATATTCTTGATATTCTGGAGCTTTGGAAGCAAGCTGGATGGCGAAACATACATCTGTACTTGTTTATTTATTCCGCTGTGTATTCTGTATAAGGACAAGTTTATATAACTGTCCATTGTTGTATTGATTTGTATATTGACTCTGATTGATGTATGTATAAACTGATATAGTTCTTTGTTTTAAAAGACTAGTGATTATCTATTATATATTGTTCCGTTGCGAATGTGAGATTCTGATATTGTTTCTGTTTCTGATGTTGTTCTGTTGCTTTTCTTTCTTTTCTTCTATCTTTTTCTTCTACCTCTTCTTTCTTAAACCCTAAGAATTCGGTTTTCCGGCATTCGATGGCTCGGCAGTCGATACAGTGGACGTATTGATGTCGATATTCGGAAGTCCAAGAATCGGGTCCTTACAATGTGGTATCAGAGCATATGGTTAAGCGACAATCCTGCTCTGTTGGGTGTTACTCATTAGAGATAGAGTCAGTAGTACTCTAGAATGAGTTTGAGTGTAATAATAGATATGAGAGCGTATTTGTTAGTGAATATGAAATTGTTTTGTATTTTGTTGACTTATCGGTTGATTGTTTATAGATTCTGGTCGGTGCAGTCTAGCTAACTGAAATCGATAGGGGTTTCTAAACTCTTAAACAAGGTAAACTGACACAGTATTGTTTTAAAATTTGGTAGATAACCAAAACTATTTTTGTATAGAAAGAAATGATTTTCTATGAATTATCATAGTACATGGATGCTTGGTTGTTAGGAAGTGATAATATTGAATTATTATCATTATTATATGGAATTGAATAAGAAATTAAAATAATAACCAAAGATTTGGAGATAAATTCATTTAACAAATGAAATTTATAAATATGAATTGGAAGCATAAGTAAATGAATCCATATACGAATGTAACTTGTTAATGTAAAATTGTAAATGTGATTTATAATTGGAAATAGAATTCCAGGAAAGTAATTGAAAATAAAATTCATTAATGGAATGTAAATAAGTTGATAACTTATAAAATATTTGAAATCTGATTGGAATAAGATTCAAATTGAAAATGAATGAATTTGTGAATGAATAAATAAATTTGCAATTGCAAGTGCAAGAAAATGAAATTGAATGTTAAAATTCATTTTGAATTTGAAAGTAAATAAAACTGGAATTGAATTTGATTTGTGAAGTATTAAACTAAAATTAGTAAGTGAAGCTAATTGAATATTGACCAAATGAATAAGGTTTGAAACGAATAAATTCAATAATTATAAATGAAAGATTGATTGAATTTATATGGAATTGGGAATCCGGTTTAATATAAGTGGTTATAAACCAAAATCGTGAATTGAAAATAAATTTTGGGAATGAATAAAAGAATAAAACTGGGATTGAAACTGAATGTTGAAAACAAATTTGAATATAGTGAACTAGAATTTGTGATGAATTAGTAATTGGAACTAATCTAAAATAGTGCAGTTGTGAATGAAAGGTAATCGATAAAATTCAATATTCAGAAGTTAAACTGAATCCAAATTAAATTGAAATTGTAAATTGAATTCAAATGAAATTGGAAATGTAAAATTGAATGAAAATGGATATGTAACTTCAATAGTGAAGTAAAAATGTATAAGAAGCATGTATTGCAAAATGGTGTAATGGAATTGGCAAAATGGTTTAAATATTGTAACTGGATATTATGGCTAGTAGGAAAAACAGGTGTTATAATGAAATTGGGATTTTGATTTCAAAGATAAATTTGAATTGCTCGGAAAAGGTATGTATTTGAATTTCAATATGAAATTTGATGATTTTCTTGCCCAACCACTTGGCTTTTTCTTTTCTTTTTGAATCGGAGGGGCTGTTGTGCCATTTTGTAGTTGTACCGTGTTAGCCGCGCAAAGGAGACGCCGGCGAAATTTTTTGAAAATTTAGAGTGTTAGAAAATTTGGAAGTTTAAAATTTGAATTTAAATTTAAATTTGAATTGTTAAGAAAACAATGTTGTTTGAAACTTATAATTGAAGTTGGAGAGTTAGTTCAAATGATAATGAATCTCTAATAAAAAGATTTAGGTTAGTAAGTTGATAAAACTATTAGATTGTGAAAAATAGTAGACGAGTTAAGGACCATTTTTCCTAACTTGTAATTTCGGGACGAAATTCTTTTAAGGGGGGAAGATTGTAACGACCCAGAATTTTGAACAATTTAAAAATGAAATATTTAATTAATTTTAAATATTTGAATGATGGTTTAGCTTGAATCCCCAATATAACTATGAATTTAGCGATTAAATTTTAAATTTAATCTATTGTAAGTTGAATAAAAATTTGAATCTTCAGTTTTAAGCTGAAGAAAAATATTCCAAAAGCTTTCAAAATTCATAATGATAATACTGAAGATAATAGAAGCTTCAGAATTGAATTTGAAATTGATTTGTTCAGTTTTGAATTTATATCATTTCAACCGATATTTAAAAATAGCGTTCCGAGGCACAGTCTCGGAATTCGACGAAACCAGTTCCATTGGGTCCGTAATATTGAATTATTATCGGATTTCAAATTTCGTATTATTCGGAGTTGTTGTGTGAGCGTACGTTGAGTAAACGCGTTGAAATTTAAATCGAATTCAATTTAAATTTAAATTTGAAATTGGTCAACACCATTACTTTGCCTTCCCCATCAAAACACTGTAGAGGTAAGGCAAACACGTTCTCTCTGTAAATCACATACGCCGTCTTCTCTTTTTATTTCAACCGAGCTTCCTTTTCTTCTATCGTTCAAAAACAATTCTAAAGAAAAAAATGATTGGATCTAAAAGTAGCATTTCCCCTCTTCCTTTTCTGTTCAAACCCAAGCCAGATCTGAAATGGCCGATCCTCAAAGAAATAAGAAAAAAAAATCAATTGCCGCGCTCGAGTAGAATCAAATAGCCGATGCTCGAAATCGAAAAGGGAGAACAAATCGAAATTCAAGCAGGCGAGCATCGCGATTTGGTAGGGTGGTCGGCATCATCGAAGGACGGTAACTTCGCGCTTCATCGAGACCCAAGGTAAGGGAAATGCGACGATTGTTAGCAAGCAAGCTGAGTTCGAAACCATCTTATTTCGCCTCGAGATCGAGATCGAGGAGGTGTGGGAAGATAAGGCGATGTCAGAATGGTCGTGGCTGCATCAAGGGGCTTTTGACGACGGAAGGGAGGCTTTGGGTTCGCGTGGAGGCAGAGCAGGCTCGAGTGGCTGGCGGCGTGAGATTTTCTCATGCCTGGGGTTTTCGATTTGCAGAAGGTATAAATTCCAGTTTATTTAAAATTTAAATAAAATTTACATGTGTTTTAAACAGTTGAAAATTTAAAGTAAATAAATATATACATACAGTTTAAAGAAAGTATATATGGATAGACAAATATGGAATGATCAGTAAAATGTAAAACAGTTTGTTTAAGATTTACAGTAATGGAAAAGAAAATATTTTATTAAATGAAGGAATTAAATTGTTAGTTAATTAAATTTATCCGATAGGTATTTAATTGTTCGTTTTATTCGAATATTAATAAAATTATAAAACTGTTTATACAAGGTTAAAATCGAGAAAACAAACTGGAATGGAAATGGATGGCAAATTAAAAATCTAAGGTGAGATCTTCTCACTCAAAAGGAAAATTTGATTTTGCAGTGTAACATTCCCCCTTTTGACCGCCTCCAGTCGGTAATTAAACCAACTCGAAACGTTCAAAAAGACGAATTGTTATTTAGTTTATAAGGTTTAAACAGAATCAGCCATAGAAACACAGAATAATAACAATCAATTAAAACAAATGCATCTTTATTTCATTACTATAAATCTTTTTATATACATCAGAGTTTATACACTTTAATACAGATACAGCGGAATATCTAAAAATATAATTTTCTCGAAATAAATGATTCTTTACTCTCTCTCTAACTTCGCTGCACGAAAATCTTCAAGCTGTAAAAATACTCGGTCTGACCCGAGTATTATATTCAAAAGAAAATAATACACAGGTCAGTCTAATTCAAACCAGTTATTAGTGCATATAAGCAGTAATAATTTAAATAGACGACAGTCACAATAATTCCCGTCTATCCAACTCTTTTAACAAAGAAATCGGATAACGAAAATATAACACTTAGCAGTGTTAACAATAAATCAGCAGATTTAAATAATCAACAGAGATAAATAAACAATTTATCAAATCGACTAAATCAATTTAAAACAATTGAAATTGTCACTTTAAAAACCATCAAAACTCGATTGGCTGCCGTACACGCACGCGTGTACGGCCTCGCCAATACAACATAAAAGATCAATGCATCACGACACAAAAGAAATATCAATTCAAAATTGTCAATTTTGGGTGGCTGCAGTGCACGCACGCGTGCACTGCCTCGCCACTACAGTGCGTAGAAACTGCAAAGTGAAGACTCAACAAATATCACAGACTACAAGTGAACACATGAACCCAGCAGTGCATCAATATCAACAAACTGCTTCACAGTACAACTGAAAAGTCTGGGCAACAAGCAGATGCCACCATAACTCAAGACCATCAAAGAGACAACATAGAAGCAACTGAAAACAGTGCAACATACAGTGATGAAGTGGGGATGAAGTAAGAGCTCAAGTGAATCAAGTTCAGATATGCAACTCAATAAAGCAACACTGGAATATGCAGACAACAGTGAACTCAACTCAAGGCTAAGACCAACATATCAATGCCACAATATGCTACAGAGAAACTGACCAGAAAGTTGAACTGCAGTGCAACTTCAACACCAACTCAAAACAAACCAAATCAGTGTGCAGACGAAGACAACTCCAGAACTAGTCAGAGCAAAATTCTATCAAGTAAACTACATGATTCAAGCTACACGAAGCATGTCGACCAGTTCACAATGAATATAATGAATGGCAATGGATGGAAACAACATAGGACAGTGAAAAATCAAAGTCGAAGCCGACCAGAATTAGGTTTAACAATCTAATAAAGTCAAATTCGAGGCATGCCATAATTTTACCAAATCAAACATGGTGTCAGTCATAAAAAAATTGAAGCCGAGAATTTTAAAAACCAAGTCCAGGCCGAAGTCAATGTGGAACAAGTCAAATTCAAATCAAAGCATATAAATTAGATACCAGTGTAGAATAACAGAGGTGGGTATATGCATGTACTAGCAGTGGGCAGTGAAAGCAATGAACTTGAATTGCAGACATACCATTTTTTTTACAAGACAAAATCATTTAAAAATTTGAATTAGATGTGAGAATTACTCACAAAATTTCCAACATATAGACAGTGAACACTACAGGCAAGTGAACACTATCGGCATGTTGATAACAAAGCACTGCAACTAAAAAGACTCGAGTGATGCAGCACTGAAATGATGCAATTGTACAGACAACAAATGAATAGCTGTGACACTACAGAGCTACCCCAGGCAAGATGATAAACCATATATATACATGCAAGAATGCATATATATACATGTGCAATGCCCAGAGGTAATGAAACTGAAGGGCCCAAATATTGAAAATGTTTCTAAGCCGAAGCCCAAAAGAAGTATGCAGTCCAACATCAAAGAACACTTGCAACCGTGGTGAGGCAGTGCAACACAATGAATGAAACAACTTTTCAAATCTGTCACCCCTAATTTTAGCATACATAAACAAGGAAAATATGGGTGCAGTGAGAACTATATCTAATGGCTATAGCAATAGATGTCAATAGCAACGTGCAGCTGTAAACAAATACAAGCCTAAGAAATCTGAGGGCCAATAAAACAAACTCCAATTGTAACAAAAATAAAATTGAAACAGAAGCAGCCTCGACATCAAATTGTCAAGACAACCAAAGTTTACTCGAAGTAATTAAAAACAAAGAACTAGGAATAAAAACAGTGAGACAGTAGCACTACAACAATTTACAAGAGAGATGTAATTTCAAGTGTGGATTCCACGATATATGCATACACCCACAATGGTATGTATGCACATATATGAAGTCACCACTGTCAAGCAATTCTTTCAATTTAAAGTTTTGTCAAAGCCAAAATCAGATGGTCAGAGACGAGATAAGTGATCAACGTTAAACAAGTCGAGTTCAATGTAGCTACAACCAAGTGGAGTTCAGCTTACAAACCAACCAAAAACAGATGGCCAGACCAGCTAAGAAAGAAAACTGCATACCGAAGTCGATTTCTCAAGTAGTTTGACAAAGAACAGGATTCACAGTATAGCCGAAATCAGGGGACAAGTCAGTGAAGTGGTGAAAAGGTTCTCACAAAAATCAATTACCAGATGGTTACAACATTACCCCAAAATCAAACTGAAAGTCAAGCCGTGATGACTAAGGAATTCAAACGTTTCAAAAAATCTTAAAAGCCATATCAACCCAGCAAAACATACATACGAACTGGAACAGGTCAGTGACCATGTTGAACATTCAACCGAAGGTCGAAGACAACGAAAACAAACTCGACACCATAGCAATCGAATTAAAGATGTAAGCGAAACAAAATCAACTCACTTCAAAATTCATCAAAGTCGGAATTCATCAGATTATACGAACTCAAGAAATTCAGATAAATTATCAACAAACACATAAAATCGAGCTACCAAAGCATTGTTGAATTAGATGTGAGTGAGAGTCGTTCACTCACCTTAGCAATTGGTCGAGAGCAAGGAACGAAGAAAACGAAGCTGAAGCTCTAATTCCAGACGAGCCCTAATTTTTGGAAGCGACGAGGGAGAACGAGAAACGAGGCCGCCATTATTTTATTTTTTTTCGTCTTCGATATTTTTGGTTATAGGGTTTGAATGAGAGGGGATGGGGATGTCGTGGTTTATGCAGAGAAAAGGGGTATGGGTATGCTTTTCTTTTGTACTAAAGGTATGGTAAATTTTTTAATTTTTTTTTCTTTTAAAAATCTAATTTGTTTTGTCTAGATATTTTCTTTAATTTATTTTGTTTAAACTTGTTGTTAAAATTTTACTAGGTGTATTTATTCATTTCGTACAAATAAAATTTAATAAGAGAATTCCAATCGATTTACAATTTAAATAAAATTTAACAACCATTTTACATTGCCCATTGACGAAGATTTTATCGTTATAAAAATTCTCATGACAACAGAAATTTAACTGTCAACATAGATCGTTTATTGATGATTAAAATTTTGGGCAAAACCCCTGTTGTTTCAGAAATTCAAATTGAATTCAATTTAATTTTATACGCGTTTATACGCCTTGTATTCACAAAACAATTCCGATAAATACGAAATTTGAAATCCAGTAATAATTCAATATTACGGACCCAATGGAACTGGTTTCGTCAAATTCCGAGACTGTGTCTCGGAAGGCTATTTTTAAATTCAATTTAAACGATAATATTTCAAAACTGAACAAATCGCTTTCAAATTCAATTTTGAAGCTTCTATCATCTTCAGTATTATCAATATGAATTTTCTAAGCTTTTAAATTATTTTTAACCGGCTTAAAATCGAAGATTCAAATTTTATTAAATTTTCAATAGATTAAATTCAAAAATTTTAATCGCCAATTCATTCTGATAATTCGAAATTCAAGTCAAATCATCGTTCAAATATTTAAAATTAATTAAATATTTTCAAATTAAATTGTTCAAAATTCAGGGTCGTTACAAACTCCCCTCCTTAAAAACTTTTCGTCCACGAAAAGGAAAAGTTGTTAAAATTTCATCGATATTTATACTCTAGTCAATTTTTCCTAAGCTTAAAACTTATTACAAATGAATGAATATAGGATTCATTTCATCTATTAAATCTCATTAGTTTTGTTTATCTCCTCCTTTGTTCATTGATTTTCTAAAATCAAAACCCAAAAGTCTTTTACTAAATTTTAAATTTACCACACTCAGATTCAAACTTAAAATTCTTCACGTTAGAGATTTATATAATATATATCTCTTCCAAAGCTGTGGACTTTCCAAACATTACAAAGATCCTCTTCCTTAGTTCATTAAGTTGGAATTATGTAATTCTAATTTCAAATTATTGATTCACTATTTACAGTTTGAAAATACTTGCTAACTCGAAATTTAACAAGTCCATCTTCGTTCTCACAGACATTAGACATACGCTGGCCAGGCGCAGGTCTAAAAATCTCCAAGTACTAAACATACTTGCTTCAATTTCCAGTGAAAATACTTTTAAAAAATTCTTTTAAAAATGGATATGGAAAGCACGTTCCCCCATGGATTACAGTTCCACCCGGCGGTTACGCTACTATCCCAGTAGAGTCGCTTGTGGCTGTAGATTTCACATCTCTTAAATTTCGCCATGGTTGTCGCCATAGATTGCAGTACACACGGCGGTTACGCTACTATCCCAGTTGAATCGCTCGTGTCTGTAGGCATCACGCCCCTCAAATTTCGCCTGGCATTAGATTGCAGTTTACCCGGCGGTTACGCCACTATCCTAGTGGAATCGCTTGTAACTGTGGGCATCTCGCCCCTCAAATTACGCTAATCATCAATCAATCTAATCTCATCGCGAAGGATTTCCGATTCAAATTGTCACTCTGACTAAATGTAAATTCTACGTAGCTACGAATTTCAAATGGACACTCTTCACGAGTTCCAATACCTTCTCTAATAATAAATGGAAGGTACTTTTCCACATCTTCAGTTTAGAAAACATAATATCATATATGTAGTACTTTCATTTCACATTTCGTACATATAACATCTATGTAAACATACATAAGATTTCCATAACAATGTCTTTCTAAACTAACGGTTTCAAATTTACCGTATTCATATATATAAGTTCTGAAAACCTACATATCTCATATTCATAAAAAAATAGAGGATTTCAAAATTTTCCTCTAAGTCGATTTGGAAATTTAAGGTTATCTCAAACCTAATTCATATTCATAATTCCATTCATTATCGACTTTCACATTCAATTTGGATTTCACGCTTACATCGTCAATTCTTAACACGGAATTGATGTCTATCGATATATAACCTCTGAGCTCGTACGTCTCAGAGAAGGGTGTTAAGCTAAGAGAATAAATTCTCCGCCACCAACAGATATATATTTAATAGAGATCAATTGCTATGTCATCAATTCACAATGTTAGACATACAATCCAAATCATCATCTGAAATTCAAAGCTCAACTTATATTGTCTTTGATGTCGAAGTTAAACTCAATTTTAACTCAACGATTCAATCTTTTGAAAAATTCCAAATTGAACAAATTGTTCAAATTTCTCATTTAACTTTCCAACTTCGACTTCAAAAATGAATTTCAAATCATTTATTCCTTACGGAATATATTCACAACATTTCATATTTGGAAAAACATTTCCATACTTATTTAAAAATAAGTAATTCACAAATCTAATTTATTTTCAACATTTGAAAATATTCGATATACTTAAATCAAAATTAAGTATATATTTCATCTTTAAGGAAATCATTCTCTTTCACATATTCATTTGAGTTAAAACGAATGTTACGTAAAACATCGTTACGACAACTCAAAATCACTAGTATAGGGATTCGAAATTTAGATAGATGTATAAATCCCAATACTATACACAACATTTCCTTTCGGAAATCATTTACTATAACAACAGTGTTATAGTCCACCATTTCCTTTTATTCGAAAACATCTATTTCAACAATGACTATTGAAATCTATGGTTTCGATATTCAATGCCTTTGAAAACATCTTTTTAAAACAATTAACTTCGTTTTAAAATATCACTTTCCCAAAACATGTCCATTTTATTCAATAATATATTCACGGTCCAAAATTGTGAATATACTACTTTTAACAAGTTATAAAAATTTACTTATCAAAATAAGTCTGTTTCGGATTTATAAACAACGTTATAAATTCCATTCCTATTTATAAAGACTTCAATTTATAAAAATTACTTTATTAACTCATTCCTTTATAACTCAGTTTTATATCAGAATTTTAATTTACAAGTAAATTACTTATAAATTCTTTTATTTCGCAACTCCCATTCATTTTATAACTTCACTTATGAAATACATTTATATTTCATTTTTAACACTTGTACAAATTCATTTTATAATTCCAATATAATATCAATCTTTTCAAATCTTCCATTTAAACCGTTTATAATAATTCAAAAATTCCAATTTAAACTATTATATAAATTTATCAATTTTCCATTTCCAAAATAATCTACTAGTTCTTTAGTAACCCATTCATCGACTTGGTTTTCAATCTAACCGCATTTGATTCATTCACATTGGATTTTACTAACATTCATTCATATTCAATTAGTTCACATTCACTAATTCATATTCAAGTTAGATTGCTTTCAATTCAAATCAAATTTGATTCTATTTAAATTTACTTATCTTTCAATTTGAATTCAATTACTTAGCTTTCAATTTCCATTAATACAATTTCATTAATACTTAATGAATTCTATACAATCAACTAGCAAAACCAAATTTATTTACTTTGCTTACATTCAATGTGGTTTAACACACTTAATTTCAATTGGTTTATATTCAAATTTAGATTGAATTCTTATACTCACCATATTCACAAATTCACTTTTACAATTAAAGTTGAATTTCCTTTATATAACTCAATTTCATATTCATTCTTCACTTTATCAACTCATTTTGATATCAAATTCAATTTGATTCAATATTACTTAAGCCATGTTTCATTTTATCTTCACTTGCATTTATTTTCATCATACAACTTAAGTTCGCCTCAAATTTATTTGAAATTCTATTTTATTTAACTTTTACTAAAGTCAAATTCATATCACCATTCAAAATTCAGATTTTGTTTTACTTAACAAAACTGTTTAACCATTTAAAAAACTGGTTTTACTCAAATTTCCACATTTTATAAGTTATACAACTTATTAATTTAAACTTCCCAATTCATATTGTATAATCACTTATCTTTTAAGTTTAAATTTCCATTTCAATAATTTTTCAAATCAAGTTCAATTTATTTAACTTTCCTTTAGTTAAATTCCAAATCCATTCATTTATTAGTACTAATTCAATTCAATTTACCTTTTCCTAAGTTAAAAATCTTCATTTTCAAAAACAATTTTATACTTCTTTGGATTTGAAAAACATTCTCCTTTTAAAGTGTTTCTAGTAACTATTCATATTAAACATCATAAACTAAGCTTTGTGTAAACCAAAGCTCTGATATCACTCTGTAACATTCCCCCTTTTGACCGCCTCCAGTCGGTAATTAAACCAACTCGAAACGTTCAAAAAGACGAATTGTTATTTAGTTTATAAGGTTTAAACAGAATCAGCCACAGAAACACAGAATAATAACAATCAATTAAAACAAATGCATCTTTATTTCATTACTATAAATCTTTTTATATACATCAGAGTTTATACACTTTAATACAGATACAGCGGAATATCTAAAAATATAATTTTCTCGAAATAAATGATTCTTTACTCTCTCTCTAACTTCGCTGCACGAAAATCTTCTAGCTGTAAAAATACTCGGTCTGACCCGAGTATTATATTCAAAAGAAAATAATACACAGGTCAGTCTAATTCAAACCAGTTATTAGTGCATATAAGCAGTAATAATTTAAATAGACGACAGTCACAATAATTCCTGTCTATCCAACTCTTTTAACAAAGAAATCAGATAACGAAAATATAACACTTAGCAGTGTTAACAATAAATCAGCAGATTTAAATCATCAACAGAGATAAATAAACAATTTATCAAATCGACTAAATCAATATAAAACAATTGAAATTATCACTTTAAAAACCATCAAAACTCGATTGGCTGCCGTACACGCACGCGTGTACGGCCTCGCCAATACAGCATAAAAGATCAATGCATCACGACACAAAAGAAATATCAATTCAAAATTGTCAATTCTGGGTGGCTGAAGTGCACGCACGCGTGCACTGCCTCGCCACTACAGTGCGTAGAAACTGCAAAGTGAAGACTCAACAAATATCACAGACTACAAGTGAACACATGAACCCAGCAGTGCATCAATATCAACAAACTGCTTCACAGTACAACTGAAATGTCTGGGCAACAAGCAGATGCCACCATAACTCTAGACCATCAAAGAGACAACATAGAAGCAACTGAAAATAGTGCAACATACAGTGATGAAGTGGGGATGAAGTAAGAGCTCAAGTGAATCAAGTTCAGATATGCAACTCAATAAAGCAACACTGGAATATGCAGACAACAGTGAACTCAACTCAAGGCTAAGACCAACATATCAATGCCACAATATGCTACAGAGAAACTGACCAGAAAGTTGAACTGCAGTGCAACTTCAACACCAACTCAAAACAAACCAAATCAGTGTGCAGACGAAGACAACTCCAGAACTAGTCAGAGCAAAATTCTATCAAGTAAACTACATGATTCAAGCTACACGAAGCATGTCGACCAGTTCACAATGAATATAATGAATGGCAATGGATGGAAACAACATAGGACAGTGAAAAATCAAAGTCGAAGCCGACCAGAATTAGGTTTAACAATCTAATAAAGTCAAATTCGAGGCATGCCATAATTTCACCAAATCAAACATGGTGTCAGTCATAAAAAAATTGAAGCCGAGAATTTTAAAAACCAAGTCCAGGCCAAAGTCAATGTGGAACAAGTCAAATTCAAATCAAAGCATATAAATTAGATACCAGTGTAGCATAACAGAGGTGGGTATATGCATGTACTAGCAGTGGGCAGTGAAAGCAATGAACTTGAATTGCAGACATACCATTTTTTTTTACAAGACAGAATCATTTAAAAATTTGAATTAGATGTGAGAATTACTCACAAAATTTCCAACATATAGACAGTGAACACTACAGGCAAGTGAACACTATCGGCATGTTGATAACAAAGCACTGCAACTAAAAAGACTCGAGTGATGCAGCACTGAAATGATGCAATTGTACAGACAACAAATGAATAGCTGTGACACTATAGAGCTACCCCAGGCAAGATGATAAACCATATATATACATGCAAGAATGCATATATATACATGTACAATGCCCAGAGGTAATGAAACTGAAGGGCCCAAATATTGAAAATGTTTCTAAGCCGAAGCCCAAAAGAAGTATGCAGTCCAACATCAAAGAACACTTGCAACCGTGGTGAGGCAGTGCAACACAATGGATGAAACAACTTTTCAAATCTGTCACCCCTAATTTTAGCATACATAAACAAGGAAAATATGGGTGCAGTGAGAACTATATCTAATGGCTGTAGCAATAGACGTCAATAGCAACGTGCAGCTGTAAACAAATACAAGCCTAAGAAATCTGAGGGCCAATAAAACAAACTCCAATTGTAACAAAAAAAAATTGAAACAGCAGCAGCCTCGACATCAAATTGTCAAGACAACCAAAGTTTACTCGAAGTAATTAAAAACAAAGAACTAGGAATAAAAACAGTGAGACAGTAGCACTACAACAATTTACAAGAGAGATGTAATTTCAAGTGTGGATTCCACGATATATGCATACACCCACAATGGTATGTATGCACATATATGAAGTCACCACTGTCAAGCAATTCTTTCAATTTAAAGTTTTGTCAAAGCCAAAATCAGATGGTCAGAGACGAGATAAGTGATCAACGTTAAACAAGTCGAGTTCAATGTAGCTACAACCAAAAGGAGTTCAGCTTACAAACCAACCAAAAACAGATGGCCAGACCAGCTAAGAAAGAAAACTGCATACCGAAGTCGATTTCTCAAGTAGTTTGACAAAGAACAGGATTCACAGTATAGCCGAAATCAGGGGACAAGTCAGTGAAGTGGTGAAAAGGTTCTCACAAAAATCAATTACCAGATGGTTACAACATTACCCCAAAATCAAACTGAAAGTCAAGCCGTGATGACTAAGGAATTCAAACGTTTCAAAAAATCTTAAAAGCCATATCAACCCAGCAAAACATACATACGAACTGGAACAGGTCAGTGACCATGTCGAACATTCAACCGAAGGTCGAAGACAACGAAAACAAACTCGACGCCATAGCAATCGAATTAAAGATGTAAGCGAAACAAAATCAACTCACTTCAAAATTCATCAAAGTCGGAATTCATCAGATTATACGAACTCAAGAAATTCAGATAAATTATCAACAAACACATAAAATCGAGCTACCAAAGCATTGTTGAATTAGATGTGAGTGAGAGTCGTTCACTCAACTTAGCAATTGGTCGAGAGCAAGGAACGAAGAAAACGAAGCTGAAGCTCTAATTCCAGACGAGCCCTAATTTTTGGAAGCGACGAGGGAGAACGAGAAACGAGGCCGCCATTATTTAATTTTTTTTCGTCTTCGATATTTTTGGTTATAGGGTTTGAATGAGAGGGGATGGGGATGTCGTGGTTTATGCAGAGAAAAGGGGTATGGGTATGGGCCGGTGTGCTTTTCTTTTGTACTAAAGGTATGGTAAATTTTTTAATTTTTTTTTTCTTTTAAAAATCTAATTTGTTTTGTCTAGATATTTTCTTTAATTTATTTTGTTTAAACTTGTTGTTAAAATTTTACTAGGTGTATTTATTCATTTCGTACAAATAAAATTTAATAAGAGAATTCCAATCGATTTACAATTTAAATAAAATTTAACAACCATTTTACATTGCCCATTGACGAAGATTTTATCGTTATAAAAATTCTCATGACAACAGAAATTTAACTGTCAACATAGATCGTTTATTGATGATTAAAATTTTGGGCAAAACCCCTATTGTTTCAGAAATTCAAATTGAATTCAATTTAATTTTATACGCGTTTATACGCCTTGTATTCACAAAACAATTCCGATAAATACGAAATTTGAAATCCAGTAATAATTCAATATTACGGACCCAATGGAACTGGTTTCGTCAAATTCCGAGACTGTGTCTCGGAAGGCTATTTTTAAATTCAATTTAAACGATAATATTTCAAAACTGAACAAATCGCTTTCAAATTCAATTTTGAAGCTTCTATCATCTTCAGTATTATCAATATGAATTTTCTAAGCTTTTAAATTATTTTTAACCGGCTTAAAATCGAAGATTCAAATTTTATTAAATTTTCAATAGATTAAATTCAAAAAATTTAATCGCCAATTCATTCTGATAATTCGAAATTCAAGTCAAATCATCGTTCAAATATTTAAAATTAATTAAATATTTTCAAATTAAATTGTTCAAAATTCAGGGTCGTTACAAATTCCCCTCCTTAAAAACTTTTCGTCCACGAAAAGGAAAAGTTGTTAAAATTTCATCGATATTTATACTCTAGTCAATTTTTCCTAAGCTTAAAACTTATTACAAATGAATGAATATAGGATTCATTTCATCTGTTAAATCTCATTAGTTTTGTTTATCTCCTCCTTTGTTCATTGATTTTCTAAAATCAAAACCCAAAAGTCTTTTACTAAATTTTAAATTTACCACACTCAGATTCAAACTTAAAATTCTTCACGTTAGAGATTTATATAATATATATCTCTTCCAAAGCTGTGGACTTTCCAAACATTACAAAGATCCTCTTCCTTAGTTCATTAAGTTGGAATTATGTAATTCTAATTTCAAATTATTGATTCACTATTTACAGTTTGAAAATACTTGCTAACTCGAAATTTAACAAGTCCATCTTCGTTCTCACAGACATTAGACATACGCTGGCCAGGCGCAGGTCTAAAAATCTCCAAGTACTAAACATACTTGCTTCAATTTCCAGTGAAAATACTTTTAAAAAATTCTTTTAAAAATGGATATGGAAAGCATGTTCCCCCATGGATTACAGTTCCACCCGGCGGTTACGCTACTATCCCAGTAGAGTCGCTTGTGGCTGTAGATTTCACATCTCTTAAATTTCGCCATGGTTGTCGCCATAGATTGCAGTACACACGGCGGTTACGCTACTATCCCAGTAGAATCGCTCGTGTCTGTAGGCATCACGCCCCTCAAATTTCGCCTGGCATTAGATTGCAGTTTACCCGGCGGTTACGCCACTATCCCAGTGGAATCGCTTGTAACTGTGGGCATCTCGCCCCTCAAATTACGCTAATCATCAATCAATCTAATCTCATCGCGAAGGATTTCCGATTCAAATAGTCACTCTGACTAAATGTAAATTCTACGTAGCTACGAATTTCAAATGGACACTCTTCACGAGTTCCAATACCTTCTCTAATAATAAATGGAAGGTACTTTTCCACATCTTCAGTTTAGAAAACATAATATCATATATGTAGTACTTTCATTTCACATTTCGTACATATAACATCTATGTAAACATACATAAGATTTCCATAACAATGTCTTTCTAAACTAACGGTTTCAAATTTACCGTATTCATATATATAAGTTCTGAAAACCTACATATCTCATATTCATAAAAAAATAGAGGATTTCAAAATTTTCCTCTAAGTCGATTTGGAAATTTAAGGTTATCTCAAACCTAATTCATATTCATAATTCCATTCATTATCGACTTTCACATTCAATTTGGATTTCACGCTTACATCGTCAATTCTTAACACGGAATTGATGTCTATCGATATATAACCTCTGAGCTCGTACGTCTCAGAGAAGGGTGTTAAGCTAAGAGAATAAATTCTCCGCCACCAACAGATATATATTTAATAGAGATCAATTGCTATGTCATCAATTCACAATGTTAGACATACAATCCAAATCATCATCTGAAATTCAAAGCTCAACTTATATTGTCTTTGATGTCGAAGTTAAACTCAATTTTAACTCAACGATTCAATCTTTTGAAAAATTCCAAATTGAACAAATTGTTCAAATTTCTCATTTAACTTTCCAACTTCGACTTCAAAAATGAATTTCAAATCATTTATTCCTTACGGAATATATTCACAACATTTCATATTTGGAAAAACATTTCCATACTTATTTAAAAATAAGTAATTCACAAATCTAATTTATTTTCAACATTTGAAAATATTCGATATACTTAAATCAAAATTAAGTATATATTTCATCTTTAAGGAAATCATTCTCTTTCACATATTCATTTGAGTTAAAACGAATGTTACGTAAAACATCGTTACGACAACTCAAAATCACTAGTATAGGGATTCGAAATTTAGATAGATGTATAAATCCCAAAACTATACACAACATTTCCTTTCAGAAATCATTTACTATAACAACAGTGTTATAGTCCACCATTTCCTTTTATTCGAAAACATCTATTTCAACAATGACTATTGAAATCTATGGTTTCGATATTCAATGCCTTTGAAAACATCTTTTTAAAACAATTAACTTCGTTTTAAAATATCACTTTCCCAAAACATGTCCATTTTATTCAATAATATATTCACGGTCCAAAATTGTGAATATACTACTTTTAACAAGTTATAAAAATTTACTTATCAAAATAAGTCTGTTTCGGATTTATAAACAACGTTATAAATTCCATTCCTATTTATAAAGACTTCAATTTATAAAAATTACTTTATTAACTCATTCCTTTATAACTCAGTTTTATATCAGAATTTTAATTTACAAGTAAATTACTTATAAATTCTTTTATTTCGCAACTCCCATTCATTTTATAACTTCACTTATGAAATACATTTATATTTCATTTTTAACACTTGTACAAATTCATTTTATAATTCCAATATAATATCAATCTTTTCAAATCTTCCATTTAAACCGTTTATAATAATTCAAAAATTCCAGTTTAAACTATTATATAAATTTATCAATTTTCCATTTCCAAAATAATCTACTAGTTCTTTAGTAACCCATTCATCGACTTGGTTTTCAATCTAACCGCATTTGATTCATTCACATTGGATTTTACTAACATTCATTCATATTCAATTAGTTCACATTCACTAATTCATATTCAAGTTAGATTGCTTTCAATTCAAATCAAATTTGATTCTATTTAAATTTACTTATCTTTCAATTTGAATTCAATTACTTAGCTTTCAATTTCCATTAATACAATTTCATTAATACTTAATGAATTCTATACAATCAACTAGCAAAACCAAATTTATTTACTTTGCTTACATTCAATGTGGTTTAACACACTTAATTTCAATTGGTTTATATTCAAATTTAGATTGAATTCTTATACTCACCATATTCACAAATTCACTTTTACAATTAAAGTTGAATTTCCTTTATATAACTCAATTTCATATTCATTCTTCACTTTATCAACTCATTTTGATATCAAATTCAATTTGATTCAATATTACTTAAGCCATGTTTCATTTTATCTTCACTTGCATTTATTTTCATCATACAACTTAAGTTCGCCTCGAATTTATTTGAAATTCTATTTTATTTAACTTTTACTAAAGTCAAATTCATATCACCATTCAAAATTCAGATTTTGTTTTACTTAACAAAACTGTTTAACCATTTAAAAAAACTGGTTTTACTCAAATTTCCACATTTTATAAGTTATACAACTTATTAATTCAAACTTCCCAATTCATATTGTATAATCACTTATCTTTTAAGTTTAAATTTCCATTTCAATAATTTTTCAAATCAAGTTCAATTTATTTAACTTTCCTTTAGTTAAATTCCAAATCCATTCATTTATTAGTACTAATTCAATTCAATATACCTTTTCTTAAGTTAAAAATCTTCATTTTCAAAAACAATTTTATACTTCTTTGGATTTGAAAAACATTCTCCTTTTAAAGTGTTTCTAGTAACTATTCATATTAAACATCATAAACTAAGCTTTGTGTAAACCAAAGCTCTGATACCACTCTGTAACATTCCCCCTTTTGACCGCCTCCAGTCGGTAATTAAACCAACTCGAAACGTTCAAAAAGACGAATTGTTATTTAGTTTATAAGGTTTAAACAGAATCAGCCACAGAAACACAGAATAATAACAATCAATTAAAACAAATGCATCTTTATTTCATTACTATAAATCTTTTTATATACATCAGAGTTTATACACTTTAATACAGATACAGCGGAATATCTAAAAATATAATTTTCTCGAAATAAATGATTCTTTACTCTCTCTCTAACTTCGCTGCACGAAAATCTTCTAGCTGTAAAAATACTCGGTCTGACCCGAGTATTATATTCAAAAGAAAATAATACACAGGTCAGTCTAATTCAAACCA
The DNA here is from genome assembly GCA_030737815.1 of Allium fistulosum. Classification (NCBI taxonomy): domain Eukaryota; kingdom Viridiplantae; phylum Streptophyta; class Magnoliopsida; order Asparagales; family Amaryllidaceae; genus Allium; species Allium fistulosum. The sequence goes on from CM060902.1 coordinate 1,348,263,998, forward strand.
GTTATTAGTGCATATAAGCAGTAATAATTTAAATAGACGACAGTCACAATAATTCCCGTCTATCCAACTCTTTTAACAAAGAAATCGGATAACGAAAATATAACACTTAGCAGTGTTAACAATAAATCAGCAGATTTAAATCATCAACAGAGATAAATAAACAATTTATCAAATCGACTAAATCAATTTAAAACAATTGAAATTGTCACTTTAAAAACCATCAAAACTCGATTGGCTGCCGTACACGCACGCGTGTACGGCCTCGCCAATACAGCATAAAAGATCAATGCATCACGACACAAAAGAAATATCAATTCAAAATTGTCAATTCTGGGTGGCTGCAGTGCACGCACGCGTGCACTGCCTCGCCACTACAGTGCGTAGAAATTGCAAAGTGAAGACTCAACAAATATCACAGACTACAAGTGAACACATGAACCCAGCAGTGCATCAATATCAACAAACTGCTTCACAGTACAACTGAAATGTCTGGGCAACAAGCAGATGCCACCATAACTCAAGACCATCAAAGAGACAACATAGAAGCAACTGAAAACAGTGCAACATACAGTGATGAAGTGGGGATGAAGTAAGAGCTCAAGTGAATCAAGTTCAGATATGAAACTCAATAAAGCAACACTGGAATATGCAGACAACAGTGAACTCAACTCAAGGCTAAGACCAACATATCATTGCCACAATATGCTACAGAGAAACTGACCAGAAAGTTGAACTGCAGTGCAACTTCAACACCAACTCAAAACAAACCAAATCAGTGTGCAGACGAAGACAACTCCAGAACTAGTCAGAGCAAAATTCTATCAAGTAAACTACATGATTCAAGCTACACGAAGCATGTCGACCAGTTCACAATGAATATAATGAATGGCAATGGATGGAAACAACATAGGACAGTGAAAAATCAAAGTCGAAGCCGACCAGAATTAGGTTTAACAATCTAATAAAGTCAAATTCGAGGCATGCCATAATTTTACCAAATCAAACATGGTGTCAGTCATAAAAAAATTGAGGCCGAGAATTTTAAAAACCAAGTTCAGGCCAAAGTCAATGTGGAACAAGTCAAATTCAAATCAAAGCATATAAATTAGATACCAGTGTAGCATAACAGAGGTGGGTATATGCATGTACTAGCAGTGGGCAGTGAAAGCAATGAACTTGAATTGCAGACATACCATTTTTTTTACAAGACAGAATCATTTAAAAATTTGAATTAGATGTGAGAATTACTCACAAAATTTCCAACATATAGACAGTGAACACTACAGGCAAGTGAACACTATCGGCATGTTGATAACAAAGCACTGCAACTAAAAAGACTCGAGTGATGCAGCACTGAAATGATGCAATTGTACAGACAACAAATGAATAGCTGTGACACTACAGAGCTACCCCAGGCAAGATGATAAACCATATATATACATGCAAGAATGCATATATATACATGTACAATGCCCAGAGGTAATGAAACTGAAGGGCCCAAATATTGAAAATGTTTCTAAGCCGAAGCCCAAAAGAAGTATGCAGTCCAACATCAAAGAACACTTGCAACCGTGGTGAGGCAGTGCAACACAATGGATGAAACAACTTTTCAAATCTGTCACCCCTAATTTTAGCATACATAAACAAGGAAAATATGGGTGCAGTGAGAACTATATCTAATGGCTGTAGCAATAGACGTCAATAGCAACGTGCAGCTGTAAACAAATACAAGCCTAAGAAATCTGAGGGCCAATAAAACAAACTCCAATTGTAACAAAAAAAAATTGAAACAGCAGCAGCCTCGACATCAAATTGTCAAGACAACCAAAGTTTACTCGAAGTAATTAAAAACAAAGAACTAGGAATAAAAACAGTGAGACAGTAGCACTACAACAATTTACAAGAGAGATGTAATTTCAAGTGTGGATTCCACGATATATGCATACACCCACAATGGTATGTATGCACATATATGAAGTCACCACTGTCAAGCAATTCTTTCAATTTAAAGTTTTGTCAAAGCCAAAATCAGATGGTCAGAGACGAGATAAGTGATCAACGTTAAACAAGTCGAGTTCAATGTAGCTACAACCAAGTGGAGTTCAGCTTACAAACCAACCAAAAACAGATGGCCAGACCAGCTAAGAAAGAAAACTGCATACCGAAGTCGATTTCTCAAGTAGTTTGACAAAGAACAGGATTCACAGTATAGCCGAAATCAGGGGACAAGTCAGTGAAGTGGTGAAAAGGTTCTCACAAAAATAAATTACCAGATGGTTACAACATTACCCCAAAATCAAACTGAAAGTCAAGCCATGATGACTAAGGAATTCAAACGTTTCAAAAAATCTTAAAAGCCATATCAACCCAGCAAAACATACATACGAACTGGAACAGGTTAGTGACCATGTCGAACATTCAACCGAAGGTCGAAGACAACGAAAACAAACTCGACGCCATAGCAATCGAATTAAAGATGTAAGCGAAACAAAATCAACTCACTTCAAAATTCATCAAAGTCGGAATTCATCAGATTATACGAACTCAAGAAATTCAGATAAATTATCAACAAACACATAAAATCAAGCTACCAAAGCATTGTTGAATTAGATGTGAGTGAGAGTCATTCACTCACCTTAGCAATTGGTCGAGAGCAAGGAACGAAGAAAACGAAGCTGAAGCTCTAATTCCAGACGAGCCCTAATTTTTGGAAGCAACGAGGGAGAACGAGAAACGAGGCCGCCATTATTTTATATTTTTTCGTCTTCGATATTTTTGGTTATAGGGTTTGAATGAGAGGGGATGGGGATGTCGTGGTTTATGCAGAGAAAAGGGGTATGGGTATGGGCCGGTGTGCTTTTCTTTTGTACTAAAGGTATGGTAATTTTTTTATTTTTTTTTTCTTTTAAAAATCTAATTTGTTTTGTCTAGATATTTTCTTTAATTTATTTTGTTTAAACTTGTTGTTAAAATTTTACTAGGTGTATTTATTCATTTCGTACAAATAAAATTTAATAAGAGAATTCCAATCGATTTACAATTTAAATAAAATTTAACAACCATTTTACATTGCCCATTGACGAAGATTTTATCGTTATAAAAATTCTCATGACAACAGAAATTTAACTGTCAACATAGATCGTTTATTGATGATTAAAATTTTGGGCAAAACCCCTGTTGTTTCAGAAATTCAAATTGAATTCAATTTAATTTTATACGCGTTTATACGCCTTGTATTCACAAAACAATTCCGATAAATACGAAATTTGAAATCCAGTAATAATTCAATATTACGGACCCAATGGAACTGGTTTCGTCAAATTCCGAGACTGTGCCTCGGAAGGCAATTTTTAAATTCAATTTAAACGATAATATTTCAAAACTGAACAAATCGCTTTCAAATTCAATTTTGAAGCTTCTATCATCTTCAGTATTATCAATATGAATTTTCTAAGCTTTTAAATTATTTTTAACCGGCTTAAAATCGAAGATTCAAATTTTATTAAATTTTCAATAGATTAAATTCAAAAATTTTAATCGCCAATTCATTCTGATAATTCGAAATTCAAGTCAAATCATCGTTCAAATATTTAAAATTAATTAAATATTTTCAAATTAAATTGTTCAAAATTCAGGGTCGTTACATGCAGTTATTGATTGATTGCTATTTGGATGTGATACTATATATATATATAGTAGTATATAGCAATATATATATATATATTGGCATATGTATATATTGGAATTGATTGATTTCCCGCACTATATAGCGGATGAGACCCTATTGCGCCGCATAATAGTGGATTGATATTTTTATAAATCCCATATACCGCGATATTCCACCTCGAAGTGGAATTGGTATTGTGCTAACATCTGTAGATGTAGGGAAACAGGTTGGAGGGATCCAACTGGATTCCTCACCAGTATTTATTTGATTACAGATATTGTGATATTTGTTGATTTTCATATCGATATATGATGTTTATTGTCGTGATTGACTAATTGGTGTGTTGCATCATCGGATCCATTTTTGAAGTTTGAAAAATAACGATTTTGATTTTAAAGGGATTTTTAAAGTGATTTTTGAGATTATACGTTTTATTAAAATTTTGGATTGATTCATCCTAAATAAATAAACGTTAAAATTTTAAAGTTATAAAAATTATGATTTTTGTGAAATATAACCAAAGTGTGATTTTTGAAATAAATAGTTTGTTGATTTATAAAATGGTTTAAATTGAGATTTTTGAATTATTGTAAATGATTTATATAAAAGGTTTATAAAGTTGATATTTATAAATTAAGATATTGGAATTATAAAACGAGTTTTTATAAGTGTTAAAAGGAAGAAAAAAATGGATTTCATAAGTGAACGAAATTTATAGACTTATAAATTGTGAAGTTATAAAATGAATAGATGTTGTGAAATAAAAGATTTATAAGTAATTTACTTATAAATTAGGTTTTGGCACTTAGATGGGATATAAATAGAATTTGCTAATAAAATGAATTTATAAGTTGAAATTGTTATAAAGTATAAATGTGATTTATAAACGTTGTTTTATAAATCCGAAATCACTTATTTTGATAAGTGAATTATAGAAGTTAATTAAAGGAATTATATCCACGATTTTGGACAGTGGATAATCCTTTAAATAAAAATGTGTAGAAATGTTGAATTTGGATAACGAATTTTATTCACGATTTAGGACAGTGAATATATTATTAAATAAAATGGATATGTTTTGGAGAAGTGATATTATGAAATGAAGTAATCGTTTAAAAAAGATGTTTTAAAACATGTTAAGTATCGAAAACATAGATTTCAACATTCATTGTTGAAATAGACGTTTTCAAGGAAAATAAGGAAATGATGGACTATAACACTATTGTTATAGTAAATGGTTTCCGAAAGGAAATGTTTTATATAGTATTGGGATTTATATATCTATCTAAATTTCGAATCCCTATACTAGTGATTTTGGGTTGTCGTAACGATGTTTTACGTAACATTCGTTTTGACCCAAATAATGTGTTTAATAGAATGTTTTCCTTAAGGAATGAAATATATACTTAATATTAATTTAAGTATATCGAATATTTTCCAAATGCTGAAAATAAATAGATTTGTGAATTACTTATTATTGAATAAGTATCGAAATGTTTTCCAAAATGAAATGAAACGTTTTTGAGAATTTATCTATGTAAAGATAAATTGAAAGTGAATATTTGAAATCGATTGAAAATCGTATATCAGTAGATATTTGAAATATAAATTCACTATGGAATTTATAAAAGAAATGGGAATTCGTTTTAAAAATAACCATCGATTTATTTTTGAAGTGTGGAAATTTTATATCTTGTAAAGATATTTTTGGAAAATAAATAATTTGGAAAATTATTTGGAATCTGATGATGCTGTGCAGACCTATTGATATTTAAATAACCGACTATCAATAATTACCTTGAATGGGTATTTGTTGTGATTTGTTTGAATTTGAATGCCACACTTATTTTTGAATAAGCGCTCACTATTCGGGTTAGCCGGGAAAGGACCTTGGGGTCGTATAACCCATTCTGAATATGTGATACGTCGTTATGGATTGCATTTGATGACCGGTGTTGAAGACCGGATATTTTTGAAAATGGAAGGATTACCATCGAGTTACTCTACATCGACTGATCTCCGATATAGAGGTTTTATCACCCTTAGTGACGGGAAGTCCGGACGTGATTAGAAAATTATCCGGATTTGCAAGGGCTTCGTGAGAAGTGCCTTCGGTTCTGTTCGATCCCGGAACAGACTTGTATGGATTGTATGTCTGATATTACAAATTGAGATATAAAGCTAGTTTCTTTCAAATACATATCTGTTGGTGGCAGAGAATTTATTCTCTTAGCTTAACACCCTTCTCTGAGACATACGAGCTCAGAGGTTATGTAGTTGAAGGTTATCAGCAATATACTCCCAATTTGGTAACGTGGCATGCTGAGTGTTGCTGTGAAATGATCATTGTTTGATCATTTCTGATATGATCATTTGTTTGATCATTTATCTTTGTGATCATTACTTTGATCATTTGTTTGACCCAAAGCATAGCTTTTGTATAAAGCGTAGCTTTGTGGACGAGACTTCGTCGGACCTCGCACCCCGGAAATGGTCAAAACAGGAAGGATGCAGCAAGGTTCTAGGGAGTAGCGCCCCTTAGTGTATGTCATTCCTTCTGGATAGAGGTGGTATCATGGTATGGAGCCCAGATACTTAACCTATGTTGTTGCAGCAAATTTATTACTTTGTGGTTGTTGGAATCGAGGATCCTCGGGAAGATCGGTTACGATCGAGGGATGGCATACACGTGTCAGTAGTTACCTATTTTTGCAGAGGTAACCCGGCCTTGTGTTGGCAGAGATCTAACCATAATGTTAGGTTATTTCTCGTGTCATATTTCCATAGGCGTACCTATGTGGCGATGGGAAGTTCCTTGGCCTGACCATTTGTTGGAAATCCAAAGAAACAATACGTGACTTGTATGGTTTTAGTTGTATTACCTGCCATGGAATGTGGCGGTAACCTGCTATTGAACATGGTAGCTATAGTAGGCATAAGTGCGGAATGCCTATGCTGGCTAAGATTTATATTATACTTTCGAAATGTTTTCTACACTATGCACTAATAATAATATCAAAAATGATTTGATTTTGCGTATCAAGCATCTTTGACTATCATAAGGAGAAATCTCCTCCAATTCTGCGTTTGCATTGTGTGTGTGTGCGGGAGGCCTTATGGTAGTTTCATTTTCCAAAAGCATTACGAATCTGTTTTATTTTCTTTGTGAAAAATAACTATTTTACGATCTCACACCAGTCACCATGACTGACTCGGAGTTTATTGTTTCCCTTCTAAACTCTGGGTGCCCATTATTTTCCACACGGGCAGCCTAGAGTTATGTTATCAGGATATTCTGGATATTCTGGAGCTTTGGAAGCAAGCTGGATGGCGTAATGTACATCCGTACTTGTTTATTTAATCCGCTGTGTATTCTGTATGAGGACAAGTTTATATAACTGTCCATTGTTGTATTGAGTTGTATATTGACTCTGATTGATGTATGTATAAACTGATATAGTTCTTTGTTTTAAAAGACTAGTGATTATTTATTATATATTGTTCCGTTGCGAATGTGAGATTCTGATATTGTTTCTGTTTCAGATGTTGTTCTGTTGCTTTTCTTTCTTTTCTTCTATCTTTTTCTTCTACCTCTTCTTTCTTAAACCCTAAGAATTCGGTTTTCCGATAATCGACGGCTCGGCAGTCGATACAATGGACGTATTGATGTCGATATTCGGAAGTCGAAGAATCGGGTCCTTACAATTATTTATGGTTCAAAACATTATAATTTGTTTTACAAAATCTTAAATTCGAATATTTCAAATATAAATATAATTTATCAAAGTGATAAATTTGTGGATCGTTACAATGAATTATGTTTCACAATCGAACTATAAGACGTTCGATGATAATGTTGGGTTAAAATTTGATTTTAATAAAAAATGTTTATTTAAAGAAAGCTAGAATATTTTGAACTAAATATTTGAGAAATGATCTTTTTATAAGAAGTTGACTTTATAAATTTGATTTATAAAAAATATGGCTTTTGAATTAAAAGGATTTAAAATAAAAGTTTGAGTACAAAAATCCCAGTGTTTTTGAAAAATGGTTTTCAAGGTTCTGGATTATAATAATAGTATTATTTGAAAGTATATATGAATAGAAATATTTCTAAGGATTTTTAAGGGGAAAGAAAGCACCAAACTAACTTCTGTCGTTGGAAAATAATTCCGATGACGACTACAGCATCATAGATATTCATTTTCGAGTTTCTAAGTGGGGAAATGCTACCACAACAGTTTACTATAGAATTATTTTGATAATATAGATTTTGATTAAAGCCCAAAATCATGATTTAATTTATAAAAATGAAATATGTATTTTATTATTTCAAATGATTTTTGAGAAAAGTAATAATGGCTTTAATTGAGAATATTTTATAAGCGTAAATATTTTGGGAACGAAATTTTGAAGTAAGTTATATTTTCTTTGGATAATTTAGAGGAAAACAACTCGATTAGTTTTGTGGAAATCAGAATAATCTTCTAAGTGACGATGGGATGTTTGCCTAGGCGAACGTTGTTGTGCACTTAGTAAATTACTCTCTTTATCATTGTACGATCGAAATAACTTCAAATCCCAACGAACCGAAAGCATGTGGCGATAGATATTTTGTTGATGTGCACGTAAATGTGCATATATTTACATCCATATTTTATCTCTTTTTATTTAAATAAACATCATATTTGGGCATTTTTACATGTTAAAACCAAAATTCAATTATTTTCAAACCATCATATTTTCATCTTCATTCAGGGGCAAAATGGTCATTTTTGTGCATGTGTCAATTTAACAATTTTTACTTGACAATTTTTATGATTTTTATAGGATATTTTGATGCATATGGAAGTCAGATTCATGATGATATATGCATGCACAAGGAAATACAAAAGAATGAAGAGGAAATAATTCAAGTTCAAGATCATGGAGGACCCCACCCACTTACCTAAATGTACAATTAGGAGCTAATGGACAACTAAGTGGAGGTTAAAGCTTCATGCACATCAAATGATGGATTAATTAGTGGCTAATGGTTACTTGGTGGCCACACTTCCTAAAAGACATTTTGCGAAGCTCCCTAAAAATAGAATTAGGGTTTTATGCATGTATAAATAACCTTCTTATGTATATGGACATATCTTCTACTCTTTTACATTAGTTAGGAAATTAAGAAAGCAAGTTGTAATGGCAATGTTTCATGAAATAAAAATGGCTTCCAAGCCTCTTTCTTCTCTCTTTTCTACATGCTTTTCTTTGTTTTATTGTTAATGTTTATTTCTATGCTCTCTTTCTTTTATGTTCATAACTTAGATTTACATTTATGCACTAGTCTAATTAATTTCCTTCTAGTAGTTAATCTTCTTTTTCTTTGTTTATTCTCTACTTTCTTTCATTTTCAATGTTGAAACTTACATGTGTTTATTTGATAACAAAAATGAATACTAAACCCCTTCAATTTAAGGGTAATGAAGCTCTCAAATATTATGTAATTTTAGCATTTTATGATTTATGATCTCTTTAGCTTGTGCTTCATCGAAGTGAATTTTGATGTAAGTTTATACAAGTGGGTTCGATAGCTTATATTGCTTATGCAAATGAGCTATTCTTATTCAACATAAACACAATTTACATCATCATTTGCTAATTAATTTTTTATTTTGAAATGAAAGTAAAAAATGAAATTTGATGATCTATATTACTAGTTACAATAGTAAATAGATCAAACTTAAAATAGCTTTTGCTTTGGCTTCATTTTCATGAGAATTATAAGTGGTATAATTGTTGTATTATAGTTTGATGGTTTGAGTTATGTTAACTAATAACTTAAACAAACCATACTTATGATAAATGCAATGAATATTTCACTTAATATCAAAGTTAGAGATCATAAATTATTTGTTTGTTGATTTACAAAAATATGAGAGTAGATTTGCCTCTAAATTGTTCTCTAGTCTAATAGTTTTTAAATCACATTTTAATTCTAGCTTTAGCTTCTTTTTTGTGGTTAACAATTTCATCTCACTTTGGTCTAATTTGATTGAATTGAAAATTTTAAAATCTTAAAATTCCCTGCGGATCGACCTGTACTCGCCACGTACTAACTTTTGTACACCGTGCACTTGCGGTTATTTTATTTTGAAATTTATCGGCATTTTTCTAATCGATAGAACATTTGTCGTTAAACAAGTTTTTGGCGTCGTTGTTAGGGAATTGCTTTGATTTTGTTTTCTATTCTTCGAATTAGTTTTGTTTGATTTTATTGTGTGCTTGTGTTGTGTGTTAACTTAAAAAAAATAAAAAATATATCCATTTTGTATTTCATTTTCTACTTGCAAGGCTGCTTATTGTTCACTATTCTTTATTCACTTCTGCTATTCTTCTTCTTTTCATAAAAAAAATATATTTCAGTACTGTGCATCTATAGTTTTCTTGTGCATTTAGATATTTTAGTTTTCTTTTCAAAAAAAAAATTATTGTGTGTATATTTGTTGTGTGAATTTTGTTGTGTGCTTGTTTCTTTTTTTTTGCATTGCATTTGAATATTTTCTATTTTAAAAAGAAAAAAATATTTAGTTTTTGTGTGATTTATGCGTGCATTTGTTTGTTAGCTTGTTGCCTTTTTTATTTTCATTTTTGCATTTCAAATTAAAAAAAACTATTTTTATTCCAATTTCAATCACATTTCCATTTTCTATATTAGTGTTACAAGTTTCCTTTTCTTTTCTATTACAATTTAAAAGAAAAATAAAGAGAACTGTACATTGCACTGTTGCATTCTCCCCTTTGTTCTCTGTTTGCATGTAATTGCTCCTCACCCATTTACACCACAAATATGACAGACCCTTCTGCAACCCATCAGAAACAAATACAAGCTCACCTAATAACCACCTTCACAACCAGACAAAGCCACAACTACCACCGGCCATCTCCTCTATAAAACTGCTACTTCACCGAAGTCCATCAATACTTCCTCCACAAAACATCCCTGCCTGCACACTGATACATTCATATCACCACCACAAGCCTGTTTTTCCACTACATTACAACTTCTCATTTACAAACATACACTGTTCCATCCAAACACCCCCTTCTTTGCACAGTGATATACTTCCTTCATTTTCCCACTACAGTGTACTGCTTTGCTCCAAACTCCATAAACAAACCATCATATCACTGTCTACTTCCCACTTACTCAACCACAAACACTTCACCACAATCCAGTGCACCACCTCTGTGCACATTCCATTACAGCCATTTTTCACCATGCACAGCAAACATTCCATAAATCTTCCACTTCCACTGCTAAACAGAGCTACCACTACTTCACTGCTCAATTCTTACTTCCTCTGCCTCAAACATCCTCAAACAACAGATATCTGTTCAACAACAAGCCACCTCTGCCACATCTCAAAAAGCTTCACCACTCATCATCATCCCCTACCCACCAATTACAAACCATCCTTCACTTCCATATTTCACTTCCTCTCTACTGCCTCTTCTCTGTCATAACCACATACATCATAGCAGACCAACCCCCCTCTACAACCAAAGCACTGTCTTCACATACATACATCACTTCTATAAAAAAAAATCCTGTCTTACAAACAACTCACTCACACTTCAAACCACTTCCTATCCCCTTGATCATCATTTCTCCCCTCTTCCTTCTGACTAACTTCCATATAACATTGAAGTTGCCACTATCTCCTCTGCGAAACATACTTCATCATTCCATTACATATACAACTCTACAAACTCCTTGCCATTGCCTTACATACAGCCACATAACAACCTTATTGCTAAACCGTGCACACACACAACTACCCACAGCAACTCTCTAACCACATTTTCAGCTACAAACTGACAACGGAACATCTTACAATCTATCATTCACCCCAATACCATCTCTCCATCATACAACTGCATGCAACCCTTCACAACAATTCCTAACTGGTGCTACCATTTTAACACTGACCAAACCATCAAACAACCCATTACCATCATCAGAGATCATCTCACAGATCCCCCACCATAACTGCTACTATACCACCCACATTTCAGTCTTGCGTTGCAATCACCACTTCAAGAATTCATTACATTGCTATTCCTACTGCTGCCATACCCCTTCTCTATCAACATCCTCTTACTGCCATCCTCACTGAAATGTTGTCATCGTAACCACATAACTGCTACTGTTTGCCTACCATCACATCCCCTACCACATATCACCTCTGACCAACCGCTACTTCGAACAACCTCAAATTGCTTCACCCAAATTGAAGTTGAACATCACAGCGCATACCCACATACATTTCCCCTGAAAAAGTCGAACTCACAAATCGATCGCCATTATCAATCCCCTCACTTCCACTCAGCCTCCAGCAACCCCAATCGCCCTCCTCTATCCACGAAACTTCTCCAGAATTCATCATCATTCCCTCAAATTTGAACATACAACACCTCCTACCCAATACGCAAGCAATCGATCCCGCAACCTCCACTCTGCCAATCGCTGTCAAACCCACTAACTCCACCTGAAATCCAAACTTCTAACTCTAACTCGAACCAACTTCTACAGTCGTGAACAAACTTAAAAAAAGAGAAAGGAAAAGGAAAAGCTTTCAATTTGCGGAATTAACTTTAATTGAGTACGAGATTTAAACAGGAGGGGTGTTCTGGGTTTTATTTTGTTGATTGAGAGAACGTAAAAATAAAGAAAGAACTGTTTTCCTTCACTTATTTTAGTTGGGCCGGGTATATGTAGTGTGGGCCGGGTGTTTATTCTTTTTTGTTTTTTTATTTGTGTGCTTTGATTTAAAAAAAAATAAAAATTCAAAAAAAAGAAAATTTTCTTTGAAAAACACACAAATCACAAGGGATATAGGGGTCTAATTTTGTTTCTTTTGTTTAAAAGAATTTTTAGTTTGTTTCTTTTGTTTTGTTTTACTTATTTTGATTTCATTTGTTTTAATTTTTCTTTGTTTTAGTTACTTCTTTGATAAAAAAAGATATTGTATATATATTGGTTCACTCCTTTTCAGGTTGCCAAAGCAGATTGAAAGGAAGAAGTGCTTGCTAAAATAACTGCCTTGCTTTGCTAAAAAAAATCACCGCTAAAAATAAAATAAAATTTTCTAATAATCTGCACGCTCTGGTATCGTGCCATTTTCCCTTGTTTTTATTTGAATTGCATTGTTGGTTGCTAGCATTTGCATTTATAAAAAAAACAAACTTCATTTTAGTTGCATTGTAAATTCACGTTTAATTTTTGTTTTTCATTCATCTCATCTTGTTTTATTTTCTAAAGGCAATACCCCAATTCACATAAGGTGAGGGATTTCGTCACCCTTTTCCTTAGCCCACAAACACATTTCATCGTAGAATTTGACTAATAATAAAGGTTAGACATTCGACTTAAGGGTGTCACGAGCTCGCCTATGGCTTAATTGTATCTTCGTAATTGTTTTATTTAAACAATTTTATTTCTTGGTGTCTAGACTACGGCAGAGTAATAACCAGTTATAAAAATTACGGTGATTCGTAAATATTATAATGGTTGTTCCTTTGAAGGTACTTAAACCTTCGGCTGCATTGCTACGGTGATTCGTGGTGCAGCGATAACCCATGCTCGTTACCTGGCTGAGGAATATTTTTGTTGATTTAAGACAAAGTGTGATTATACAATTTTGGGTTATGAGCTACTAAGGACAGAAAATTGTAATTAAGTCATCTGCATTCGTTTAGTTGCATTAGTTCATGCATATTTAAAGAAAATCAAAAAATCAAAAAAAATTGTAAATTTTACTTAACTTAGTTTCTAATCCAAAAAAAAAGAAATTTCCTTCTTTCCTTTCCTTTGAAAATTTTCAATCAAAAAAAAATATAAAATCTTTTCAAAAAAAAGAAAAAGAAAAAAATAAAAATTCAAAAACAAAAACCGAATTTCCATTTTCTAAAAACACAAAAAAAAAATTAAAAAATAATCCTTTTGGTAAATATTTGAAAATTCAAAAACAAAAAAATTACAAAAACAAAAAAAACGTACAAAAAAAATTTGAAAAGCCCAAAACAAAAATCAAACTTCTCTTTTGAAAATAAATTTCACTTGGTAAATATTTTTCTTCCTAAAAAAAACAAAACAAAAACAAAAACAATTTTTCACTTCATTTTTCAAATCTTCTTTCATTCTCTAAACTCGTTTCTAACTTCTTTGTCTTCTCGACTTTCCCTTGTGCATGAGTACTTAGACTCGTGACACAATAAAAAATCGTTGGACTCGCTACTCAACAACTATTCGTTTAACTCGAACAGACGATCCTCCCGAAATGGCGAACGAAAACGCCCCTCGAACTCTTATGGATAGAATCTTTCCCGATAGAGTTTCTATTCCATCTTGCATCACGTTACCCGCCCCTACGGGTAACCATTTCGAAATTCACTCGAACCATATTGCCACGCTTCCGAAATTTGGCAATTTCGAGCACGATGACCCATACATCTTTTTAACTAAATTCGAACAAGTTTGTTCAACCATTAAACTCCAACAACTTTCTGATGATGGAATCAAACTTCGATTAATCCCATTCGCTCTTACGGATTACGCTGAAAAATGGTTGTACAGCTTACCCTCGAACACGATTAAAACATGAGAAAAATTCGTAAAAGCTTTCTTAAAAAAGTTCTACCCCTTGGAAAAAATGAGTAGAATCCAAAACGAAATTGTAAATTTTCATCAATTCAAGGGAGAACCACTTGGAAAATATTTTGAAAGATTCAAAGAGCTTTTGATAAAATGTCCATACCATAACTTTGAAAAATGGACGATTTGCCAAATCTTATACGATGGACTCGAAAATAGCTCACGAACCATGCTCAAATCAATGTGCCAAGGCAATTTTCTTGCCCAACATCACAACGATGCTTGGCAATTTCTTGAAAACCTCTCCAAAAGCTCATCCCAATGGGAACGTTCGAACGAAAAATCAATTTACTCACGATCGAGTGCACAATTGATAGGATCTTCTTTTGCTTTGGAAGCTAAGATCGACGCAATGATTAAAAAATTCGATAATGTTTTCTCATCAAATCAAATGAACCAAGCTTCCCAACCGATTGTTATTAATGCAACGATCCTAATCATATAGCCGATCAGTGTCCCAATTCTGTCGAACAAATCAATGCTTTCAATAAAGCCAAAAACGACCCGTTTTCTCCAACGTACAACCCTGGTTGGAGAAATCATCCGAATTTTGCGTGGAACCAAAACAATCCCAACACGAATACGATTCGTCCCAATTTTCAAGCATTTCCGAATAATGCTACGAATCCTCCCTTTCAGCCCAACAATTTTCAACCAAACTTTGCGGGTCCATCCCATAATCAACCGCAACAATCAAATTTTCAACCAAATTCTGCTCATCCCCCCCAAAACGATAAACGTTTAAGTTCACTTGAGAAAACTCTTGAAACGTTGGCTAAAGCAACTACTCAAAGCCTTCAATAAAATAGCAATTTGCAAAATTTATTGATTTCATATATGCAAAACACAAACCAATCAATTGCAAAACTCGTAATGCAAATGAGTCAATTAGCCACGTCTGTAAGTGAACACAAACGAGGAACATTCCCATGTCAGCCCCTTCCAAATCCCAGAAATCAAAACGCACATTCAAATTAAGCCCATGTTGTTCAAGATAGCAATGTCACCCAATTGAATGCTATCACAACTCTACATTCCGGTAAACAAATCGATAATCAAGTCGTTAATCCAAATGATTTACCGGAAACCTCTCTCGACACCTCTAAAACAACGAACGAATCTGAACAAAACGTGGAGCAAAACGTCGAATCGAATGCCAATCAAAATTCTTCTTCTTCTACTCGAGTAGACCTGCCTACCGAGTATCGTGTTCCATTTCCACATCGTCTTCGACCAAAGGGACACTCGGACCAAATGGGAAAGATGTTGGAAATTTTTAAACAAGTCAAAGTTAACATTCCGCTTCTTGACATCGTTCAACAAGTCCCCACTTACGCGAAATTTCTTAAGGACTTGTGTACCCAAAAGCGACACACCCAAGTGCCCAAAGAAGTCTTCTTAGCTACCAGTCTAAGTGAAGTCTTGTCCCAATCCATGCCCTTTAAATACAAAGGTCCTGGCTGCTCTACTATTTCATGCACAATTGGAGATAAGATGATTAACAAATGCTTGATAGACTTAGGTGTGTGTGTCAACTTGATTCCATACTTCGTGTACGAACAATTAGGCTTAGGTGAGCTCAAACCCACAAAAGCAACGCTTCAATTCGCCGATCATTCCATTAAGAAGCCCATGAGACAAATCGAGGACGTGCTCATTCGAGTAGGGCAATTCATATTCCCCGTTGATTTTATTGTTCTCGAAACACAGCCCATGAAAAATCCCGCAAGTCAAATTCCATTGATTTTAGGCCGACTATTTTTAGCCACCTCAAATGCCTTAATCAATTATCGTAATGGTTCGATGAAAATCTCTTTTGGAAACATGACTTTAGATCTTAACATTTTCAATCTTGAAAGCCAATCGAATGAACCTCGTGACCAAACGTTGGAAGTTAGTGCCATTCACGAAAACTTTGAAAACGAGACACTTGATCTTAACGATGAACGCGAGGCCGAGTACGAAAAATTATTTCACGAAATCCCCAACGAGATTGAATATACTCTTCCTTTTGAATCGCTTCCAGTTGAGTCCGAATCTCAGCCTAATTCTTCGATCGAGAAACACCCGAAGTTGGACCTCAAACCACTTCCCAATCACCTTAAGTACTCATACTTAGATGGAAATGAAACTTGTCATGTCATAATTTCTAACGATCTTTCTCTTGACCAAGAAGCTTCTCTTCTCTCCATTCTTTTGAAAAATAGAGAAGCAATTGGATGGTCGATTACCGATATTAAGGGAATTAGCCCCGCTCTTGTTCAACACCGTATCCATTTAATCGAGGATGCCAAGCATGTTCGTGATGCACAACGAAGGCTTAATCCAAAAAATGAAAAATGCGGTGCGTGATGAAATTCTTAAACTTCTCGACAACGGAATCATTTACCCAATCTCTGATAGTTCATGGGTTAGCCCAATTCACGTTGTACCGAAAAAGTATGGGCTAACCGTTGTCAAGAACGATTCAAACGAACTTATTCCAACTCGTACTCAAACGGGTTGGCGTGTTTGCATTGACTATAGAAAACTAAATGCCGCAACATGAAAAGACCACTTTCCTCTTCCCTTTATTGACCAAATGCTTGAACGTTTAGCCGGCCATGATTCTACTGCTTCCTTGATGGTTATTCCAGCTATAACCAAATTCCAATCGCTCCCGAAGATCAAGAGAAAACGACTTTCATGTGTCCATTCGGTACCTTTTCCTATCGATGTATGCCATTCGAACTTTGTAACGCTCCTGCTACTTTCCAACGATGCATGGTTGGAATCTTTTCTGACACGATTGAATGGTTTCTAGAAGTTTTTATGGTCGATTTCTCAATCTTTGGCTATTCTTTTTCCCAATGTTTACATTATCTCGAGTTGGTTCTAAATCGATGTAAAGAAAAACATTTGACTTTGAATTGGGAAAAATGGCACTTTATGGTCAAACAAGGCATAGTCCTTGGACATATCATCTCAAATAAAGGCATTGAGGTAGATAAAGCGAAAATCGATGTCATTCCAAATCTACCCATTCCCAAATTTGTTAAGGAAATTCGATCATTTCTAGGAACACGTTCGCTTTTACCGATGCTTTGTGAAAGACTTTAGCAAAATCGCTCGTCCTTTGACGACTCTTCTTGGAAAAGACGTTCCTTTCGATTATAACTCTGATTGTATCTCTTCTTTTGAACGTCTTAAGAACGAACTCATTTCTGCTCCAATCATTTGCGCACCCAATTGGGATCTTCCATTCGAAATAATGTGTGATGCTTCGAACTTTGCAGTTGGTGCTGTCTTAGGACACGCATCAACAAGATCCTTCACGTCATTTACTACACGAGTATGACTTTGAACGGTGCTCAACTCAACTACACAACGACCGAAAAAGAGCTTCTAGCTGTCGTTTTTGTGCTCGAAAAGTTTCGACCCTACTTAATAGGTTCACACATTACTGTGTACACGGACCACTCTGTGCTTCGATATCTCTTCGCTAAAAAGGATGCTAAATCCCGTTTGATTCGTCGGATCCTTTTACTTCAAGAATTTGACCTTACAATTAAAGACAAAAAAGGATCCGATAACGTCATAGCCGATCACGTGTCTCGTCTTCCGAACGCACCATCTTCTTTGCCAATCAATGAAAACTTCCTCGATGAACAACTCCTTTCAATTTCTATCGACCCATGGTACGCTGATATAGTGAACTACTTAGTCACTAAATAAACTCCCTCATCTTGGTCCAAACAGGACAAATGTAAATTCATGTCCCAAGTGAAATATTTCTATTAGGACGATCCATACTTGTTCAAATATTGTCCCGACCAAATCATCCGACGTTGCATTCCGGATAATGAGATCAGGAGTGTTCTTTCATTTTGCCACAATCAAGCGTGCGGTGGACATTTCGGTCCTCGAAAAACTACGGAAAAAGTGCTTTAGTGTGGTTTATATTGGCCTTCTCTTTTCAAAGGCTCGTTTGAATTTTGTAAAAGTTGTGATCGATGTCAAATGCTTGGACGAATTTCTCGACGAGATATGATGCCTCTAAACCCCATTCTTACTATCGAAATCTTTGATGTTTGGGGTATCGACTTTATGGGACCTTTTCCCAATTCTTTGGAAATTTGTATATCCTTCTCGCTGTCGATTACGTCTCAAAATGGGTCGAAGCCGTTCCTTGCAAAACCAACGACCATAGAATTGTTGTGAAATTTCTCAAAGAAAAAATCTTTTCGACGTTCGGCACACCTCACAATAATCAGTGATAACGGAACCCATTTTTGCAACCGTTCTTTTGAAACTTTAATGAAAAAATACTCGATAACCCACAAGTTATCCACTCCGTATCATCCTTAGACTTGTGTCCAAGTTGAAGTTTCAAATCAACAAATAAAAAAAACCTTGGAGAAAACTATTAACAAAAATCGAAAAGATTGGTCTCAAAAATTGACCGACGCGCTTTGGGCTTACCGTACTTCTTTTAAAACTAACCTTGGGATGTCCCCATTTCATTTAGTTTACGGTAAAGCTTGCCATTTACCCGTTGAAATCGAACACAAAGCATTGTGGGCAATTAAGAACTTAAACATTGATCTTGAGAAAGCTGGCGAAAAACGAAAAGTACAACTCCACGAACTAGAAGAACTTAGGAACGATGCGTATGAAAACGAGAAAATTTACAAAGAAAGAACCAAAATTTTTCATGACAAGTCAATCCTAAGGAAAACGTTTTTGCCTAACCAGAAAGTTCTTTTATATGACACAAGACTTCATTTATTCCCTGGGAAACTTAAATCAAGATGGATCGGACCATTTGTGGTACGAACTATTTTCCACATGGTGCCGTAGAAATAGAAAACCCCAGGGATGGATCGATTTTCAAACTCAACGGTCATCGTTTGAAACCTTTCTTGGAATTGCCAAATAACCAAGAGGAGGAGCTCATGATCCTTCATGAGCCAAGCTACGTCTAGTAAGAATGTTAACCCTCTTTTGTAAATATGTACATAGTTTTCCCCGATACACTCATTATATCATGCATTGACTATGGGGACACAGTCAAAATTAAGTGTGGGGGAGTCTCATTTTCATTTATTTAGTTTCATGGCATTTTTTAATTTTCATTTTTCTTTCTTCAAAAAAAATCTCAAAATTTCAAAATCTCAAAAACATTTTCTTTTTAGCATTTTGATTTATTTTTGAAGAAACGCTATGGGATAAGTATAAGTTTTGGTTAATAAATTGAAATTTTTGAAAATTTATTTGTCTTAACAAAAATAAAAATGAAGTTTGATTACAAATAACAATGGTTTAACTAGTATATAGGAAGGTTCATATGTGTTACTTATGAAGTATGTTCTAATTGAAAATCTTTGTTTAAAAAAGTGGTAAGTTTAAAGTAAAGGATATAACATTTTTACCTTCTAAGTTAAAAGGTGCTAAGATGATTTTGCAAAACTCTCTCTTTCTAAAATAAAAAAAACTGAAAAAAAAATTTTGTATATGCGTATATATATATTTTTAACACCTAGAGTCATGTGTTCACACTCGTGTGTTCACTCGCCATACTCTGTACCCTTCTCACGTAAGCCCGAAAGGCAGTGCATGATCGGTATATCTGGCCTTAGTTTATCTGAGTTAGGTGTATATATATATATAAATTCTTTTTAATAACGCCTATAGTCGATAACTGTTCACACTTGTGTGTTCACTCACCACACTCTATATTCCCCTCACATCAGTCCGCAAGGCAGTGCACAGGTAATATATCTGGCCTAAGTTTACTTGAGTTAGGCATATGTAAATATTGTTAATAAAATTTTCAAATAAGAGAGAGTAAGCAATTGAAATCAAAGCATCATTTTAACTTGTTTGATTTGACTTGTTACTGGAAAGAAATGAAAATACCACTTTGATAAACTTTGATAATCAACTAAGGATCTATTTCATAGTTGCACTATGTTGTTAACCAAAACAATGAGTTAAACTATAGTCTATTTATTACGATAACTTTGCGTTTATTGGAAGTTTTGACGAGTAAATGACTTAAATTTTCAAGACAATGACCAGAACTTATATTTAACTTATTTGTATCTACTTAAAAATAAATCTTTCATTTGTAAATACTTTCAAAAACTTACATTCATCCCATTGTAAATAAAACTTGCACTTTGTAAATATTTTCACTTTGCATTTGGATTTTGTGGGTAGTATCCGCTGAAAACCCTCACGAGACAACACTCGTCCTACTGGGGACACCCAGAGGTTTAACGGCTTGTTGCATACGCTCAATGCAATCATGCTCCCTATGAAAATGGATTTATCTTAGTTTTCCTTTATTCGAGGATGAATAAAAAGATAAGTGTGAGGGTATTTGATTTGCACGTAAATGTGCATATATTTACATCCATATTTTATCTCTTTTTATTTAAATAAACATCATATTTGGGCATTTTTATATGTTAAAACCAAAATTCAATTATTTTCAAACCATCATATTTTCATATTCATTCAGGGGCAAAATGGTCATTTTTGTGCATGTGTCAATTTAAGAATTTTTACTTGGACAATTTTTATGATATTTTGTTAAAACCAATTGTTTGGAAATACATACAGTATTGTTTCAAATAGAAATTTTGTAAAAAAAGTAATTTTATATTAACTGGTTCGAGTGGCTCGAAAAAAATGGGAAAGAGATGTATTCGGATAGTAAACACTTCTCTTAAGTACTACCCTTTTGGTCAGAGAGACTACGTAAAGACCCAGAAACTCGGCCTTCGAAAATCGGCATCTGTACTTCATTTGTACTCAAATGTCGTAGATTCAAACGCCGAATTTGGCTCTCCGGAGCTTATAACACCATTAAGTATAACAACACAGCGGAAGAAAAAGAAATCAATGATATCATATACAACTCCAATGAATACAATATCCAGAATGATATACAACAATGATATCAATATGATACAACAATATCAGAGATACAAGAAATAGCAGCGGAAAGAAAAGATAACACTAGCATCAGATAAAATGACTCCAATAGAATGCTCCAAGATAAGCAACGTCAGTCCATGAACTCCAAGAACTGAACTAGCTCCATATAATCTACTAAACCTGAATATCAGAAAACCCCAACTCTAGACTGCCCATGTGAAAAATTATGAGCACCCAGAGTTTAGGAAAGGAACAATAAACTCCGAGTCAGTCGTGGGACTGGTGTGAGTAACAAAAACAGTTTATCTTTAAACAACAACAAAAGAGTTTTAAACATTGAAACCCGCAATGCTTTTGGAAAATGAAACTACCATAAGGCCTCTCGCACACACACAATGCAAACGCAGAATCGGAGGAAATTTCTCCTTATGATAGTCAAACAAGCTTACTACGCAAAACAAATCATTGGATATTATTACTAGTGCATAGTGCAGAAAACATTTCGAAAGTACAATATTAATCTTAGCCAACATACGACCAGTATCGTATGCCTACTATAGCTACCATCCAAACAGTGGTGACCACCATAAGTAAATGGCAGGTTCTACAACTAATACCGTACAAGGTTCGTATTGGAAGATGGATTTCCAACAAATGGTCAGGCTAAGGAACTTCCTGTGCCACATGGGAACGCCTCTGGCGGGACGCTCCGAGAGACACCCTGCTCTTTGCCAACACAAGGCATGTTACCCCCTTCCCGGGTAGTAAACCTGAGATATGCCACCCCCGATCCTTTGGGACCTTTATCCGAGGCCTCGGTAACCAACATCACACATAATAAATAAAGTGTGTCCACATAAGTAAGTATCTGGGCTCCATACCATGATACTACCCTTTTCCAGAAGGAATGGTCATACCCTAGGGAAGCTACCCCTGAAACCTTGCCGAATCTTTCATGTTTCGACCATTTCCGGGTTGTGAGGTCTGACGAAGTCTCGTCCATAAAGCTATGCTTTTTCACAAAGCCAAGCTTTGATCACAAATGATCAATAAATGATCAACACACAGCAACACTCAGCATGCCACATTACCAAATTGGGAGTATATCGCTGATAACCTTCAACTACATAACCTCTGAGCACGTACGTCTTAGAGAAGGGTGTTAAGCTAAGAGAATAAATTCTCCGCCACCAACAGAAATGTATTTGAAAGAAATCTTCTTTATATCTCAAAATGTAATGTTAGACATGTAACCATACAAGTCTGTTCCGGGTTCGAACAGAACCGAAGGCACTTCCTAAGAAGCCCTTGCAATCCGGGTATTCACAATCCCGATTGGACTTCCCATCACTTAGGAAATCTCTATACTGGAGCAACTCAGTGCAGAGACAATCAATATGTTATCCTATCGTTTTCGCAAATACCCGATCTTCAACACTGGTCTTTAAATGCAATCCATATCGTCGTATCACTAATTCGGAATGGGTTATATGACACAAAGGTCTTTTCCCGACTAACCCGAATAGTGAGCGCAATATTTAAAAACATATGGATATTGGGATTTCATTTAATTCACAACTTATTACCCAAAACTTTCCTTCAAATGGTTTAAATACATTACCATTTTAATCTTTTACATAAAAAGATCCATCTCACAAAGTTCACTCAGTTTCACAAAGATCTATTCATAGATTTTCCAAATCAATTTCCATTTCAATTGAATTAACTCGTTAAATCTTTAAATCAAAGATTCAACTTATATATTTCAAAACAATTCCATTTCGAATGGTTAACAAATCACCATTTTAAATCTGTTAAAAATAAACAGATTCAATTCATAGCTTTCAAAAGAATTCACTCATAACTTGGAAAAATCATTTTTCAATTCAAACTTGAAATTCCTTTAACTTAAATTGGAATTTCATTTCTTATATGAAAGCTTTTATCATTTGAAAACAAACAGTTTTCATTTCGGAAAATCTGGTTCATTTATACGAATTAAGGTCTTTAGGTTAAATTCAAATTCTCAAAACATACTTTTAAAATGGTTTAACTTCATATAAACACATTTATAATATCTTTAATCGTAATTTCCAAACAAAGGGTTCAATTCCAAATTCTGAATTCAAATTCAAATTAAATTATTTAAATTTGAACCTTTATTAAGTTATTTAAAAATAACTTTTATCTTAAAACTCCTTTTCAAAAAGCTTTAACATTTAACCCAAATCCATTTCCAAAATTAATTGAAATTAAAATTTCAATTTCAAAAACATTAAATTTAAATCATCTGTGACTTAATCGATTTCCTCGTGGAATCCATATTTGTGTGTGGATGGTGTAGTCCAGGGGTTTCACACAGTAGTGCAACATCATCAATCATTACAGATTAGAATACAGAAGTATAGTTGATAAGCGGTATAACTATAACGCTTATCTTTTATACACAGATCATAGATAATATACAAATGTATCACAGATAATAAATTACATCACAGGAAATTAATTACATTCATCTTAGAGAAATAGATCATAACACAAATCAGGTATATCACACAGCATCACAGATCAGGGAATATCAACAGTTCAAAACATTCAATACAATTCAAACATCCATAAGTAAGATCAATTAATCCTTTGATTAATTTTAAATCAGATTAGTTGCTTACGAATAAATTACTAATCCTAGTTAATTAACATAAATTAATTACAAATTATTTGAAATAAATCTTCCTTTCAAATTTATTAGTTAATCTCTAATTATTAACTAATCAATTTTAATCAATGAATCTTTAATTATTAAATTAATCTTAATTAATCACCATTATTAATTAATCCTTGAATTTATTAACAATAATTTACTCAAATTTCAAATCATCATTCAATTAATTACATTCAGTAATTATCTGTTAATTACTTCTCTAAGTAATTTTACCTTTCAAAGTTATCAAGTGATTTTTATGAATTAATTAACTTAGGAAATTTAATTTGAACAATTTCGATTAACTCAATTTATTACATTGAATAATTAATTTCATAATTACTGTCATTAAGTAATTATACTTAATAATTCCACCATTGATTTTTATTAATTTAATCAACCTGAATTTATTGTTAAAATTTATCACATTAATTAATTATTCAAATAATTTTAGTTAATGATGTCATTAACTATTAAATTTCTTTAATCGCCTTTTTAAAGAAAATTTATTACATTAAATCATTTTTGATTATAATTTGATTAACCATTTATAACTCATTAATTCAAATTATTTAATTGATTAAATGTTAATTATAAATTAATTAGTTCTTGATTTCAAATTAACTAATTTCCAATCATTTATTAACTTAAACCTTAATTAATAAATTTAAAACTTATAATCACCAATTAATTTAATACAAATCATTAATTATCATGATTAATTAAATAAATGAATTACAATTCGTTAAACCTTCATTTACTTAAGATAACTCATCCTTTTATTTATGATTTAATTATCACTTATAAATATGGTTGAAACCATTCATTTCAAATTTAAATCTCCTTTTCAACACTTAGACATTTTTAAGTATTTAAAACAATTTAAATTTGGAACTTTATTTGTTTCAAACTAAATTCCAAACTAGACTTGAATTCGTATTTAAACTTAATTTTAAAACTCAGTTTAATCTTAAATTTATAAATTTAGATTTTGTTTAAATTTCAGAAACAAACAGGTTTTAAAACCTGAAACCAACATCTACCCGAGCTACCCTGACCCTGCTTCGAGTCAAACACCTCAAAGTCTCGAGTACAACTTCGAGTCAAACATGCGAGCAAACCTGGCTTCATCCCAAACTACTCAGGCTTTTCCAGGAATTCGTGCACGGTGCACGGTGCACGTGCACGATGCCGATGATTGCCTCTGATCATCGAGCAAGTCGACAACCCCCACGTACCAACTCCAGATCACCAGAAACCCCACCATCTTCTCGAAACGAAAACGAGCTCGATAACGAAACCTGGAAACTCATCAAAAACTCTTCATCATACCTGGAAGTTCGCCGTCCTCACCACCTTGTCCATCAGAACCCCTGAAATTCTGGCCATCCCTTCGTCAACATCTCCCCTACCCCCTCTCAAGATCACGTAACACTCGAACGCTCAGAATGGATAAACGAAACGAAAAAACTCAGCCCACTAAATTTAGGTTTAGAATTTTCAAACCTTCGCCGCCGCCACCCCCGTGGTCTGACCACCTTCCCACTATTTTTCCCCGAACCGTCGTTCGTCCCTCCATCACCAGGGAAGGTCCCGGCTTTCCCGAACCCATAGATCACCAGAAAATGCTCAAAGTCCATACTCCAGTCTTTACCAAATTTCATACATAATAGATTATTAAAAATTTTGATTTTCTTTTTAAAATTCATATCTTCCAAAGACAATTCAATTTATATAACTGATTCAGCCAATTACACCACTTGATTTAACATGATGTTATAATTCCTACTGTATTTTCTTGATTTTCAGGGGATTTTCAAACATAAATACTTGGAAGAAATTTTGAATCTAGACTTATGTTAAACAAATTTATTTTATTTGAAATCCAAGGATTAATATTGAACAGGTAAATTGTTTTGGAATTTTGATTCAAAACCCTTAAGCTTTGAACTAAAAACAGAGGTGTTCAATGCCACAGATATACATATCAGATATGCATACTTACATATAATCATAAACACAGAGTTATCACTTATATATGCATAAACAAAGCATCATCCATCTTAGGGCTTCACAAGCAAGCAGACATCTATTTACTTAGTTTTTAAATTTAAAATGTTACTCACCTTAGTTTCTAGAGAAAAGGAAGAACAGAGTTTGATGATGTTGAACCAGGCTTGAAACTTGCAAGCTGAAACTCTTTTTTTATCTCTGGTTTGCATTTGATATATTTTGTTGTTTAGGTTGGATTCTTGTTTAAGTTTTGAATGGTATTTTACTTTCAGTTTTTTTTTTCTTTCTTTTTGAACGAACTGGAATGGAGAAGATAATATATGAAAGAAGTTTACAAGGTGATGTATTTTGTTATGTACTGGGTGATAAAATATTTTGTACAATAGGCATGGCTGAAGATGCTTGCATTATAGGCTGAGATGTATTATATTGTGTACTAAAGATAATGACATTAATTGCTTTGGTACCATTTTTATAAAATTTCCTTCATTTCGGCTGATAGACATTGGCATTAGTTGTTGTGTACAAATCTCCTCTTTTTTCTAGTCTTTGCTTATTTATTTCCCCTCCCTTTTCTTGCTTGTCTCAGCTAAGATGATGGGGGTAAGTACATAGATTTTTTTATTTTTTTTTATTTTTTTATGTATGTGTTCATACTTATCTTCATTTGCAAGCTATCCTCATGTACATGAATATAATTTATTTGTTTTGCTTGTTGACTATGCTTTTATTTTTATTCATAGCTTAAGTATTAATTATTACTTTATAAAATAAGTAAACTTCTATTTTTATCTTACTTTATATTTTTATTATTTATCCTTTATTTATTTTTGTACATACTTATCTTTATATAGTTGAATATATTACCTATTTACTTGTTTCATATTTCTTTTGTTTGTTTGGTTTCATTTGTAAGTGTTTATGAATTTTATTTTCATATGTATTTGGTTTTGTTTTATCTTTTTCTTTTATTATTTTGTAGTCTATTGATTTATCTTATATTTTATTTATTTCTTATCACCTTGTAATATAGATGATTTCTATTTTTAATTAGTTGTTAAAGTTTAGCAAATGTATTTACTTGATATTTTTATAGTTTATCTTATAAAATTTTGTATCTTTATTTCTAACTCAAACATTTTATTTTATACTTGTGTCAAGGTATATACTTTAAAATTTATTCTCAAACCATTTATATTTAAGATTTTAAATTCAAATTCAATGTGTATATATATATACATATACAAATTTACTCATATATTACATATACATTCATATATACAATATTTACAATATTCTTAAATTTAAATGATTTATACAATATTTATTTTAGTTCGGGGAAACTCGCATCACTTCATTGATTTAATTTTACATTTTTTATTCAAAAATTCATTTAATTATCAATTAAATGTAATTAAAATTCGGGGTCGTTACGGACTATTTGGCAACAACCAGTTCCTTGGTATCATTTTGGTGTTACTCGGGCTATATATATATATGTATGTATGTATGTATGTATGTATGTATTATATGGTTAAATATATAGTATCAATCTAAAGAGTTTTGAAATAAAACTGGAAATTTGGATCTTGAATTTACTTAAGGGAAATAAATTAAATAAAGAAGTTTGAGTCAGATAATTGTATATGCTCCCAGGATGTAGTGGGGATATTTTACAAGTTTGTAAACTTAAGTTGTGTTTTATGAAAATGTTTTCATAAACATCTACGTGAAGTTAAGAGGCTATGTTTTGTGTTAACTGAGTTCCACCTTTTTTTCTTAGAGATGAAATTTTGAAGTCGAAATTCTTTTTTAAGGGGGAAGAATGTAACGACCCGGAATTTTATCATTTTAATTTGTGAACATTTGTTTTAATTTAAATATTCAATTTATGGTTTTTAATAATTTAATAACACTATTTTAATTTATAATTGATAATATAAAATTTATTTTTCAATTCTGTTTACATAAATAGATTGTTCGATGGAAAACTGAAAATGTGACCAAAACGCATTTTTCATATTTTCAGTTTTTTATCAAACAATGTAATACCTTTCATTTTGGTCTAAACAACACCTATAAATGTTAAACATTTTTATTTTGAAAATAATAAAAATAATAAGTATTTAAATGTAAAATGTATTTAAATTTGAAAAACATGGAAAAATGTGAAGTGAAATGACCCATTTAGTGTGAAAGTAAATTCAGGTACTATTATATTTTCAAATGTAACATACTTTGATGGATAAAGTAATAATAAGATATTTATAAATATAATATATTTGAAATTTGAATAGGATAAGATGGATTTGAAAATAAACGATGGCTTAAGTATAGAAATGTAAGTACACGATCCTCCCTAATACTCATCATATTTACATAAGGGTTTGTACTTTGGGTGGCTAATTAAAGGAATGACGGTAGAATGGAAATTTAGTTTAATGTCATTTGGTCTTTAGTTTATTATATTCTATTTGTTTATTATTTTTCTCCGCGTATATATATGCATTCCTCATTTCTTATTTTGTTCATGATACTTAATCTCACCTTTTCACTTTGCATTCAAATTCTCTTTCCTGAGTTCATGTCTCACCTTCTTGTATATTTGAAAATCAAAAAAAAAAACCAAAGCACTTTCACTTTAAAAAATCAATACTTCCTACTCTATTCATTTTCAACAAAATGTTTCTTCATGAAAGTTGTTCCTTTACCTTTCTAGTATTTTTTAAAATTCTTAGCTCGACAATTCGCCATGTGTGGCGACGGCAGTTGCCCGAAACCTACAAGTAGTCGAATATTCAACATTTTTTTATGAACACAAAATGACGAACATGGAGCATGGTCGCGTTCGTCCCTACGAACTAGGATTTTTAGAAGCGGTCGCGGCATTTGTAGTGGTATCGATCAATTGTTAAGGGGAAGGAAATGGACTGTTTTGTTTCATATCTGAATTTCTGAGGGTGGAGGCGTCATGGTAAGGTACGGAGGCATCGGGAGCGAGGTTGAGAGACGTTGGAGGTGATGGAAGTAGGGGCAGTGGTTTCGGTTGTCCGTGGAGGTGCCCTGAGCTCAAACTAGGGCTTTTATCTTGGGTGTTCATCTTTGGTCGTGCTAGCAGTGTAGGAGGCAAGCAGAGTTGACCGTGTTTGGGTAGGAGGTGAGTCAGTGAGTGGGGAAGTCGTTGGAACAGGTAGCAGATACTAATGTCGATCGAAAGGGGTCGTGAAAGCTTGGATTCTTTGATCGTTTACTTGCTTGGGCATGTTCGAGTTTGAGGTAGGATGGGTTGGAATTTGGCAGAGTGGATAGGAGTTCGAAGTGGTGGGTGCTTTGAAAGGAGCTCGTCGAGTGAAGTCGGGTGGGGGTCCTAATTCGACAAACAGAGCGGTGATGAGGTGGGGCACGTGCATGCCGTGAACGTGTATATGGTTCCAGGCGTTCGTTTTAATTTGGGGATTTTGAGTTTTTAAGGGTAGAAGCTTCTGTGGGTTGCAGGTTGGTGAATGTTTGGGCTTGGCCCAATTTGATTTGGGTGAGAATTTAAATCTAATTAGTTGGTTAATTTATTTAACTAGTGTGTTAACTTTAAAAATTTATATATCACCCATTTTAAATCCATTTGCCCTACGAATTTTGTACTGGGTTCATATGAACTAGTATAATGTTTTGATATAAATAGTCGATAGTTTAGTTAAAGTATAATCTAATGGCAGTATAAAATTGTCATGTTTTAATTTGCGTTAATTTGGTTAATAACGTAGTAAAAATTAATTATACTTCATCGGTGATATCTATTTGGCCAGATAAAAGCTCCACTCTGTTAATAACGTAGTAAAAATATTTGTTTTGGCCCATTTAAATATGATTTTTGGAAAAGTTGAAATCTTCCTCAAGTTTTGTTCATATACTAATACCTTTGAGATAAGTATATGAATGTTTTTCCTAAGTATTAGAAAGAGTATAGGGGTTTGTAAATATATCTTTGAAGATGATGGAATTGAAGACGAAGCTCTTTGAAGTGCAATGGATACTTGCTACTAATCCTGAAGGTGATTTCAAAACGGATGTAATAGAAGTAGTGCCTTTAGTTTGTTCATATCCTGGACAACTTGTATGGATGAATGTTGGCATTGCATTTTTCCTACAAGGTAGTGTTAGCATTCCAAGTGGGAATTGCAAAGAGAGAAAAAGGTATGTCATGACCTTACAAGTCTCACAATCCGGTAATGACAAAAACATGGAATATGCTTCAGAGCTATGTGGTTCACTACCATTAAGAGCAGTCATTCCTCGATCTAGAATCGATATTTATGAATTTGGTATGCATAAGAAGAGTGGGGCAATGGCTGGTGCACATTGTTTTTGGAACCTTAGTCCTGGGGAATAATGTAATCCAGTTTGTCATTTTCGAAGAGCTGGCCAGCTCTGATTCGCATGGGGTGCACATGAGACCCTCGGTACATTTTTCTAGAGGTGTACTGTGGTAGGCGGTACCCTAGTAGTTTTGTCGTTGATGGAAATCCAATCTCCAATGCATACCTTTATGGACTTAGTTGTGCCCAACTATGTTGAAATATGAGATGCAAGCATTCAACTATTTTATATGTATTTATTTTCCCCTCTAGACATTATTATAATGCCCTGTTTTTCAGGCACTTGGATATTCAGTACATGAATACCGTGGATGTATTAGTGCCAACTTTTGAGGATCGTTACACTATACCTCGACCTCCTTGAGCATTGGCAGATCTACTACTCATGACATACTACCTGTGCATAGTAGAATACATTTTGGATGTGAAAGGCTAAAGTTATTTCAAAGAAATTTATTATTCCTAAGGAAAGCTGAAATGGGGTATAAGTTTATAGAAAGTACAAATACGCTCTCGTATATATAATACACTAGACTTATTCTAGGATGTCGCTTACCCTATCTCTAATGAGCCATACCTAAGCAAAGCCAAGGTGTTCGCTTAACCTTGGGTTCTGGTACCAAATGTAACAACCCGACTTTTCGACCTTCGAATGTCAACACTAATACATCCATAGTATTCGTGTGCCGAACACCCAACTGAGGAAAGATAGAAAGTTAGGGTAAAAAAAAGAATAAAACAGGAAAGGAAGAACACAACATCAGAACCTCATAGCGAAACGATGATATATAATATCAAAAGAACAATACAAAGGGTACAGGAATTTCAGAGTTACACAACCCAAGTACTATCATCATCATGGGCGGTTATAGCTGCATGTCCTCACAATGTTGATATATACAGGAATAGAAATAGGAATAGGTAGATAATGAAAGCCTCCACCTCGTCTTGTGAACTCTGAAGTGTCCAAGTTAAAACCAACCATACTCAGCCTACTCGAAAGAGTACATAAGCAATTTAGGGAAACAAAAACCAAGCGTCGGACATTAGTTTAGTATGAGAAAACTCGAGATACATGAATACATGTAACCGTAACTATTGAGACAGTACAAATTCCCGTAAAGGTTTTCCCCTCGAAAGAAAACAACCATTTATTAAATTTAATATAATGATATGATAGATAATGTCTAGGGTGTAGGATATAATCATATCAAATAGCTGTGATGCTTACATTGGTCTCACCACAACATATTTAAGTTACATTTAAAACTGCTAAGGTACGTTTGCATAATGGATTTTTCCACGGAGATCTTTTCAGGGAAGCCGAATCCAATCTCCCGCACATGGGTCAGAAAGTACCTTTCGAGCGTCATATATATCCAGATAAAATATATAATTTAGGTAAACACAAGAGGCCCAACGTCCGAACATAACCATGAACAACATAAAACAAATATCATCAACTCTCACCGGCCAACCATCGATAAGTATATTTAGATATGGAGTTGATAATTCCCTGACATGAGTCATTAAACCCTAGGTTGTGAGATCTACTCTATTTTTAGTCATTTTCATATCAAGGATACATTTGGCATCTTTCCCAAGAGTCTTCATTTCTCGCACAGAACACGGATCTCCAAATGGATTCCCATATCTTGAACAGATCATGAATCACTATACTGATTCGAACATCTTGAAAGATCTCAAATCTCCATATAGATTCCATTTTAACCGCTTCCAAAACATAGAATCTATATACTTGTTTTGAAGTGATATTCGGTAAGTAAAACACTTACTAATCCCGGACTCTTCAAAATCAATCAATGAATTTTCAGTTAATTCAATTCTGGCTCTTTCAAAAGTAAGCGAAAGATAGAGGCATTTCGTACCAATACTCCTCCCTGGGGGTTCTCATTGGTATGAAATCGTAAAGCCTTTCGATTACTTCTTAAATTAATATTAGGTCAAGTTCGATAATTGACTAATCGATTATCTAGCCAAAACAATTTCTTATACAAATCAATATTCATATACATAACTCTTCCAACTTTACTATTCCTCATCCAAGAGTGAAGCAAGGTAAGTAGAGTACTGGTTGCATCAAAACCTTGCCTAGACACTTCATTCTTGAATCTCACGAATAGATAGGTCTACCTCGTTGGGTTTTAATGTTAAATATTGTATAAATGATTTCCATAATTAAGTAAGAAATCAACAAGATTAACACGTTTTCGACATTCCCGACTTAATTATTCCTCAGCCAAGAGGGAAACTGGTAGGTTAGAGCTCGATTGCTTCGTCCATACTTGACATTAATCTTAACTCTCACAAATTGATAAGCCTACTTTGTTGGCTTTAGCATTAAGTAAAGTTAATTACTTTTCAACAAGTAATAACATAATAAAACCACTAAGTAATTCTTAACCCCTTTTAGAAAACATTTATATATACTTTTAAAATACTTGAAAGTACTTATAATAGATTTTAAATATTTATCCAAAATTTTACTTTAAAAAACAAGTTTGTAAAATCTTTAAAACTTGGAAAAGGACATGTTTTATTATAAAAACATCTTCTTTAAAAATTAATAAATAATTCTTATATATTCATAAAAATCTTAAGCTACTTTGAAAATACTCTAATAATAGTTAGTAAACACTTGTAAAAAGGTTGAAACAAAACACTTAATTTAAATATCTTTTTAAACTTTTTAAGTCCAAAAACTCAAGTCTAACAGGGCAGTTTAGCACAAGTGAAGTTTTGGCCGTATTTGAGATGTTACTTAACTTTTTACTATTCAAAATTTTAATAGCAACAAACATACATATAAAATACTATAAATGTGGAAAGAAACCTCTAATGATCTCTCTATAAAATTTCATTTAAATCGCCAAAAATAAGGCAATTTACAAGTGCATCTACATCGACTATCGCTATAAGTGCACTTCTAGGTCCGAGTCATATTCAAACCTATGTTCAACTACAACCTATGTGCTTTGTTCCATGACCTTAATATATGTCATACATTCCATTCAAGTTCGTTCAAGTCCGTTCAAGTCCATTCTTATGTCACTTATTTTCAAGGCAAGAAGTAAACCGTTGTTTTCAACATTTGTCCAAGTCAATTCAGACAACTTTAACAAAACCGAACACAAACAAATATGAGTTATATTTCCAATCTAAGTGGTGAGTTAGCTTATCTTAATCCTTATAAACAACAAAGGTCAAAGTGTCTAAGTCCAATCCCAATCTAGCAACCTCCTTTCCTTCCCTTCCTCACTTGGAAGCCTTGCTTCTCCCTCCTCCTTCTCCAAATTACTCACGGCTATAAGGTGGGGCTGAGAGTTTGGTTTTGCTTTCTCAAATTTTAACTAGATGGAAGGTGTTATAATGTGATGGTAAAGCTTCACTCCAAATTTGATTTGATTTGGATTTGATTTGCAAATATTTTGTTTTAGGGAATTATTAAGAAGAAGAAGAAGAAGAAGAAGACATGGATATTTCAACTCTAAGCTTTGTGAATGATAACTAAGGGTATGCCACTCCTTATATAGGCTCCATTTGGTTTTTCTTAAGCTTCCCTTCATACCCTTTATGTCATGGAAGACTCGTCTTCCATTACTTCTCCTTTATGCTAATTACCATACTACCCTCTCATGATAATATCCCATATCCATTAGAACATTCTAGAACCTTCCAAGATTTATGAAGAGATGTGCAACGATCTGTATTTTTAACCATTTAAATATATTAAATTATTTTGAATTTTTAAATAAAATTATTAGAAATAATTTTTTTATGTTTTATTAATGAGTGTTATAGAATGTAAGTTATAATCTAAAATAAAATTCTTAAATAATTTTTTTAATAAGATAGAAGATGGTAATACATATTGGAACGTAATTCACTTATAGTAATCTGTATGTAATCAATAACACAAATTGGGTAATAAATGTAAATCATAATAAATGACTAAATTAATGTTTTTATTTAAAAGAGAAAGCAAATGTTGAATTATTTAAATTGCATTGATTTCAAATAGGAAAAGAGAAACATTTATTTAGAAAGTAATGTAAACTCTTATCGTATGATCTAATAAACAATGTTGAATTATTTTAAATGAAAAGAAAACCATTGTTTTATAATTAGAATTCGTTTTCAAATTTAGTATCGAAACTGATTGCAATTGAATTATTGAAATGTTTTAATTAAAGAAAGAAAAGTGAATTGTAATAATAAGAAAATTAATTTAATATGAGCGAATTGGTTTTTAATAAGATATTTGAAAATGAAATATCAGAGTTGTCCAAAACTTTTAAATTGAGATTATCTGAATATAAATGGATTTAATTTTATCGAACGACTAAAAGGTTAACTTTTGTATACAATCGAATTAGGTTCCGAAACAAGTTCCATTGAGTCCGAAATAGAGGTATTTGGCTGGAAATGTCAAAGAGCGCGTCTCATTTGGGGTATATGATTATTATGGTTAAAAATCTATATAAGGATCCACTATCTCCTTTCATCTATGTACACCAAAAAAAACATATCCCTCATCCAACGATCATCATCGATCGGTACCACAAGAGGCTTTTTTAGGTGAAGTGCCGAACATGAAAGTTGTTCATCTCGTGTAACGACCCGCCTTTTTGGACAGTTTAAACCGACGATCAAATACACATGCCGATTCTAAACCATTCAAAAGGGCAGATGGTTATTGGGGTAATTAAGAAAAGAAGAGAAAAGGGACAAGAAACAATCACAGAATCTCGCAGCGGAAAGATAAAATATAATAATCAAATAAACAGTTCATGAAGCTGTTTAATATACTTTTGATTATCATTTATACATCATTTATCAGAGTTATACATATACAACAGAACAAATAAAATAATGCAGCAGACAGCATGATGCAAGGATAATAATAGTAATAGTATACCAAATCTTCGTCTTCGTCCTCCAGAATAGATCTTCAATAAGCTGAAAAACTCAGGACTGACCCGAGCGTAATGGAAAAACAAAACACTCGAGTTAGGACTAAAATATCCTTATGAAAGTTAAATCAATCGTAAATAAATATGAATGCAACGGCGTCAGAGATGTTTACGGGGTTTGACATCTCCTATCCAGTGTCAACGTGAGTGCAATAACTCAAGAGATGTTACGGGATTTTCCATCTCTTAAGGATCCGTTAAACTATCTACTATATAATAGAATACGCTATATACAATAATGTCTATCATAAAGTAAAATATCAAACTAGCGTTAAGCCATGGCCCATTCCACCCTTAACACATTTTTATTCCCAAGAGCATATACAAGACCGTAGTTTCTCCAAAACCGGAAGTCACCAGAGGGCAATCCATATACTAAAGGTACAAACCAAAACGTAGTGGTCGCGAATAGGATAATCAGTATGACAAGGTACATGAGGCGATACCAACTAGGATACTAGTAGTTGCGTGATCCGGACTGATGTTGGGCATAGCAGCTACTACCCCAACACCGCGAAACAAACACTCCCATAATCGAGGGGTGCACCCAAATCGAATCACAAAAGCAATAGACATGGTAACGAAGAAGTGTGTCCGCTAGAGGTGGCGAACCTCAATGGCCCGGCGCGGCTCCTGTTTTAGTCATGTCAGGGGTCATCCAATATCGTTCTCTTTCTTCAGTCAACGCGTTCACCGAACCATCCACTTCGTTCTGGATCAACACTCCGCGTATAATAGTTATTAAAGTGGTTTTGGTATCGACAAAGAGTATGTCCATATCCGATCCCGGTCTCTTTAATAACTACGTATTAGTACACCGATGGCTCTTTTACATTTCAAATCGATTCATAATTGATATCAAAATATCATATTCGCTTCAAAATCAAATCCATTTCAAATATCATCATATCTATTCAAGATGTAAGATTCTGTTTCAAAATCATTTTTCTCCTCAATATCTCATTTCGATTTCAAAATCATTTCGAATTTCAATTTAGGTTTCAACTTCATTTAACCCAATTCGTATTTAAATTAAAGATTTAAATATAAACATTTAACCTTATTGACCAGCTTGAAATTTTAGAAAATAGTTTTAAGTAGTTTAAAAGTAGTTTTAAATAATTAAATAGTTGACATACTTAAAATCTTTAAATGGATTTCGAATAGATAAATTAGTTTAAGATAATTTAAATTGGGTTAAGTAGATTTAAAATAGATTAAAATAGTTTAAGTATTTAAAGATGGTTTATATAACAGAGAAATTTGGAAACAAAAATGAAACATCTTCAAAACCAAACCATTTCAATTATAACTTCCCAATTCAAATCAATTTCAATTTCCATTCTACCGATTCAATTTCGATTTCAATTCAAATCAATGTCAACTTGACTTCAAATTAATTCAATTCCACATTCACCTTTAATTAATTCAATTTCAATTTATAACGATTTGGAGCTTGATTTTCAAAATATCAATTTATAACACTTAACCAAATTATCCTTCAATATTCAACTTTTAAATCCAAATTTCAAATATGATTCAATTCCAAGCTCAATTTCAAAATATCATTTTTATATCACTTTTACTTAGTAATACTCAAAGCTCGAAATAATGTTCATCCTTAAAACAAATAAATTTTCGAAATTCAATCATGTCCCAATTTTAGATTTCAAAGTCTCAACTTAAATTATTTAACAATTTCTTTTAACTAAAATTTATTTCAACCTTCCAAACTCAATTTTCGCTAAATTCGATTTCTATAAATTGATTTTATTTATAACCTTTAAATCAAATATTGAATAAATTTCAAATCAACGATTTTAAAATTTTTAATTTAACCAATCCGGTGTCCGTATATAATTTTCTATCCTATGGCCAAGTGATTGGTTATTTTAATTAAATATCAAGGATGAATATATATCACTTAAATTAAATCACAGTGTCATATGTATGCATAACAGGATATATATATATATAAACAAATAAACATCCAAGCATTTAAATATAAACTAATAGCATCCATCGAAATACATCATCCAATAGACAATACAATTCACGGCAATTTCATAGTTATCAATGTCAGGTAATTTAATCGCAATTCAATTTTTATTTCAATTTGACTGTCAATTTAATTTTCAACGGTGAATTTAAATGACAATCTATATGACAATTAAATTTTATCAAACAACGACAAATAAAATTCATATCACTTCGTAATATCAAATTTAACTACCATAAAGATATTCAGTACATTGTGAGCGTTATAAAACACTCACCTTGATTTTACGTTGCCAATCGTTTAAATTTTTAAATTAAATCGGGAGCGTTCGATTTAACCAAAAAATTAAACAAGCTCTAAACAGTCCCGGATCTGCACTGTAGCGTAGCACTCGTCGCTGCGATTTCAACGTCGCCAGTTTCATCCGATTCTGATAACGAATGAAGGAGTTACACTATTTTCAAGTTTGAATACAATTTAAATAAACAATTCTTTTTTTTATACCGAGACAGATCTGCCGTTCAATCCCACAGCTAAATCAAGGCCGTGCACTGAAGCTTCTTCCTCACGCGACCACATTCCAGGCAACAGCACGAGACAACCCATCTTCACGCGTGCTACCCTCGATCATCGAGCCTCCAACGATTGCCTGGAGATTGATCAACTAGTGCCAACCCAAAGCCCACGCTATGCCTCACCCACGGCTGGAGCAGCGTCGAACTCGATGTCATGAAGGCCGAGAAAACTGCCTCTAAACGCGAGACGAACGTGACCAAATTCAGGCTCCAAACGACGACAATAAATTAAATCTACCGTTGGATAGATAGAGCTTGCCAAGCTCTTCGATTTTGCAGTTGGAAGATTTTTATAAAGATGGATGGATTTTGAGGAAATGAAGGAAGAACATTCGAACACTCTCGGCCATTAATCAAACAAACGGTGGCCACGAAAATAATTAGCTAGGGTTTCTATTCAAATGTAGATATACGCGTATAAACCAATTATTTTAATATCATTTCAAAATTTAACTGCTTTTCAAACGAACTCCAAAATAGACGTGCCGACAGGCGTTCGTAAGGTTTTACCCGCATTCCGAACACAATGGAACATGTTTCGTAGGCTAATTTGATCGTCTGCGCGAGTTATGGAAATAAACGATCGATTTTAAATTAAACCGATTCAATGAATTTCTAAACGTTTTCAGCTGCCACGGTCAAATGGCAAATCCGATTGCTCCGAAATTTGAAATCCGATAATAATAAACTATTACGGATCCAATGGAACAGGTTTCGTCGAATTCCGAGACTGTGCCTCGGAAGGCTGTTTTTACTCGTCGATTAAATCGACGACTTTTCAAAATTTACAGAATTTCTTACAATTCCAATTTTAAATGTTAACAAATTCATTGTTGTTTAAATAAAATTTTATATCAATCTTCGATATCATTTTCAATCATATTATATTCGGAATTCAATTATTCAAATAATTGCAATATTAAATTTAAACGATTTTGATTATTAAAAAAAATTCACTATCATTGAAATATTTGAAAATGAACTTATAAGATTAATTCTTAAAACGAATTCAAATTATAGAACAACCATTTTCATTATATAGTTATTCAATTCCCGTCATTCAATTTTTCAATTAATTTCAAATATTGATTTTAAACAGTTTAATTGTTCAATATTTGACAAATTTCAAATATTGGATTTTTAAATGAATTTTACTTATCAATCCATTACTTTATTTACATCTATTAAATTTCGCATTATTATTTAATCCAACTATTGATCGTAAAATCATTCAATAAGTTGCATTATCTTTCAATACTTGTTATTATTAAATTTTCGAAATCAGTCTATTTCAAATTTTTATTTCTAAATAATTCACAATTATTATTCAACTTCAGTTATTGATCATGAACTCAGCTAATATATAAAATTTCATTCCAGTTGCAATTGGTTTCCAAATTCAATTCAACTGACAAAATAAACAAGTAACTTATAATAATTATCACCATTTACTTTTAATCACACTTAAGTTTATTATTTACTACAAGTGTCACAATTTCCTATACAATACCAATTAGATTCCATTACCACTAACTGTATATTATTTCATTAGTAAGTCCAATATTTACATTTTTTTTTCTTATATTTCCTTTATAACTAAGTTATAACATTTGAGACATTTCAATTGATTGGAATTTCATTCAATTCATTAATAATTAACTTAGATAAATATTGTTGCAATTCATTCTAGTTATTATTACCATACAAAAATTACAAATTTTTAATTCTTCCAATATTAAACCATGAAATCTTATTAAATTAACATTTTTAATTATCGAAATTTTACGGGTCGTTACACTCTCCCCCACTCAAAACTTTTCGTCCTCGAAAAGGAAAAGAAGGGAAAAGGAACTAAGTAAAGAATTTAACATTTGATGTATTTTA
Organism: Allium fistulosum; assembly: GCA_030737815.1. Lineage (NCBI taxonomy): Eukaryota > Viridiplantae > Streptophyta > Magnoliopsida > Asparagales > Amaryllidaceae > Allium > Allium fistulosum. The sequence continues at coordinate 1,348,303,830 of CM060902.1, forward strand.
TTCAAAATTATCAACTTATAAAACAATGAAATTTCATTTATAAAATCATTACTACACTTCCACTACGCTACTCTGATTAGCCTATGAAGTTTATGAGTTAGTTATCAAAACAAGTTATAAAATTTTTAAAGTTGAAAAATTTTCTAACACCCGGATTTACGAAAAATTTCGACAGAGTCTCCTTTGCGCGGCTCGATCGGTACAGCTACAAAATGCCTCTACGGGCCCCAAACCAATAAAAGAAAATCAAAAGCCAAGTGGCTCATCAAAAATCACCAAATCCAATGACAAAATAAACATGTACCTTTTGTCGGGCAATCCAATTTTTCTTGATTTTAAATACCTGCATCTCATTTACCAATGATATCCAATTATATAAATTTTAAAAGAATCATTTTATATATTGCATCTTCAATTTCCGATATTTGTTTTTTTTAAGCCCGTAAGCCGTACATATATCATCCGTGAGCAATATCAAATCTAATCGCCTATTCGATCACACAATTTCACTTCCAAACTAGTATCGTTCACACGACTCTCTAGTGCGGACTCGGATTTTGTTCCTTGACTGGAAACTGTTACTCTCCTTGCATAGCCATATACTATGATAGAGAATTCCAGAATCAAATCAAAAATCCATATCCAGGGTTCGCCGTCGAGAATCGAGTGAAGAATCCTAACTTGGATCGATATAAATCATCTCGAAATTTTGTGCTCGAATTTGGATCAAACTGTTATGCGAACAAAATAATATACGTACAACTCACGCATTACCTTTCAATAGATTTCTATCCAATTTATTTATACTAAATTATTTTATTGACTTCTATTTTTATTTACAATTAATTATTCACAATCCATTATTCAGTTAGTATATTCATTTCTTTACATAGCATATTCTTTAACATTATCTTTCTTAAACATCATATCATAGAATTTTCTTACTCAAGTTCATTTTAAACATTCTATATTATTTAATTCAATTCAATTCCATTTTCCAATTGATTCTTAGCTATACCAAATTCCTTTGTTTACATTTACTTCATATTCATAGTTTCGGTTAATAACAAATTTATTTGTGGAACATTTTATTAATCATCACTTTAGTTTATAGTCATTCTATAAAAGTCTAACTTCTTATATATGACTTTTCTTAGTTTATAGTTATCTCAAAAGTTACAAATTTATCTTCACACATATTTTATTTTATTTTTGTTGCAAATTTATATTCAATTCTACAACCAGTTTACAAAGACCTTTCTTGACTCGGCCTTCTTTCTTACGTTCACTTGCTTGTTCCATTTATCCATTCGTCATTTCATGCTATATTTAAGTATATAACATTTTTATCACAACCAAATTTTCCATTTATATACATTTCAATTCCTTTTGAGTTTTCCTTACTTGTATATTTCAATTACTTTCAGGTTCTGTTTATTTGCACAATATCTCATTACATATCCAAAACATCATTTTAACTTTTAACATTTGGTAAGTCTTGTTATATGTTATCAGAATGTAATTTTGGTATTATACAAATTTATAGAATTTCATTTTACTTAATTAGAATGTTCACAAATTTAATTTGTTTAAATCCTCTTTACCTTTCAACTTTAAAGGTACACTTCAACTCTAAAGTTTCCCAAAACAATAAGCTTAGATATCTTAATCCTCTTATTTTATAAATTCTGGTTATTCACATTTCATTCAAATAATTTGAAAATTATTAATTAATAGAACTTAGAAATTTAAATTCCCGGTTCTTTTCAAATCATTTGAAATAATATATGCATTTATATCTTATATATATCAAATCATACTTTTGGAGTTTAAACCAAAATGCAATTTTTAAAACAGTTTCGAAGCAAAGCAAAGCTTCGCAGAATTCTCCCCCACTTTGAGACTCGAAAATGAACGTCGATGATGCTGCGCAGTCATCACCGAAATTATTTTCCAGCGACATAAGAGAGGAGTACTGAATTCATTCCTTCTTAAAATCCTTTCAAAATATTTCCCATAAATATTTTTCAACTCATATCACTATCCATTTTTCTTCAAATCTTTGAAAACCATTTCAAAATTCCCGGGTCTTAAATTCAATATTTCTCAATTTAAATCTATTTTGATTTATAAGTCATATTTATAAATTATTCTTACAAAAATTTACTTTCTTAAAACATTCCATAAATTGTTTTATCATTGTTTATTTGTAATAAACCTTATTTATTAAAACACAATATCCAATTTGTTGATAACCATCCATATTATCATTTCTAACAACCAAAATAACTGGATGTATCATAATAATTTCTGAGAATTATTTCTTTATATACAAAATATAATTAGAGCAAAATTATTTTGTTTACCCAATTTCAAAACAATACTATGTCGAATTGTTCTGTTTAAGTGTTTAGAGATCCCTATCAATGACGTTAATTACTCGTATTGACCAGAATCCATAAGCCACTAAACAAATCAACCAACACAATATAAAATAATTTTATGTCACTAACAAATATGCTCTCTCATACATACACTCAGCGACTCATCATAGGGTATTACTACCCTATTCATAAAGAGTCAGACCCCACAAAGCTAAGGTTATCGCTAAACCAAAGCTCTGATACCAACTGTAACGACCCACCTTTTTGGACAGTTTAAACCGACGATCAAATACACATGCCGATTCTAAACCATTCAAAAGGGCAGATGGTTATTGGGGTAATTAAGAAAAGAAGAGAAAAGGGACAAGAAACAATCACAGAATCTCGAAGCGGAAAGATAAAATATAATAATCAAATAAACAGTTCATGAAGCTGTTTAATATACTTTTGATTATCATTTATACATCATTTATCAGAGTTATACATATACAACAGAACAAATAAAATAATGCAGCAGACAGCATGATGCAAGGATAATAATAGTAATAGTATACCAAATCTTCGTCTTCGTCCTCCAGAATAGATCTTCAATAATCTGAAAAACTCAGGACTGACCCGAGCGTAATGGAAAAACAAAACACTCGAGTCAGGACTAAAATATCCTTATGAAAGTTAAATCAATCGTAAATAAATATGAATGCAACGACGTCAGAGATGTTTACGGGGTTTGACATCTCTTATCCAGTGTCAACGTGAGTGCAATAACTCAAGAGATGTTACGGGATTTTCCATCTCTTAAGGATCCGTTAAACTATCTACTATATAATAGAATACGCTATATACAATAATGTCTATCATAAAGTAAAATATCAAACTAGCGTTAAGCCATGGCCCATTCCACCCTTAACACATTTTTATTCCCAAGAGCATATACAAGACCGTAGTTTCCCCAAAACCGGAAGTCACCAGAGGGCAATCCATATACTAAAGGTACAAACCAAAACGTAGTGGTCGCGAATAGGATAATCAGTATGATAAGGTACATGAGGCGATACCAACTAGGATACTAGTAGTTGCATGATCCGGACTGATGTTGGGCATAACAGCTACTACCCCAACACCGCGAAACAACACTCCCATAATCGAGGGGTGCACCCAAATCGAATCACAAAAGCAATAGACATGGTAACGAAGAAGTGTGTCCACTAGAGGTGGCGAACCTCAATGGCCCGGCGCGGCTCCTGTTTTAGTCATGTCAGGGGTCATCCAATATCGTTCTCTTTCTTCAGTCAACGCGTTCACAAAACCATCCACTTCGTTCTGGATCAACACTCCGCGTATAATAGTTATTAAAGTGGTTTCGGTATCGACAGAGAGTATGTCCATATCCGATCCCGGTCTCTTTAATAACTACGTATTATTACACCGATGGCTCTTTTACATTTCAAATCGATTCATAATTGATATCAAAATATCATATTCGCTTCAAAATCAAATCCATTTCAAATATCATCATATCTATTCAAGATGTAAGATTCTGTTTCAAAATCATTTTTCTCCTCAATATCTCATTTCGATTTCAAAATCATTTCGAATTTCAATTTAGGTTTCAACTTCATTTAACCCAATTCGTATTTAAATTAAAGATTTAAATATAAACATTTAACCTTATTGACCAGCTTGAAATTTTAGAAAATAGTTTTAAGTAGTTTAAAAGTAGTTTTAAATAATTAAATAGTTGACATACTTAAAATCTTTAAATGGATTTCGAATAGATAAATTAGTTTAAGATAATTTAAATTGGGTTAAGTAGATTTAAAATAGATTAAAATAGTTTAAGTATTTAAAGATGGTTTATATAACAGAGAAATTTGGAAACAAAAATGAAACATCTTCAAAACCAAACCATTTCAATTATAACTTCCCAATTCAAATCAATTTCAATTTCCATTCTACCGATTCAATTTCGATTTCAATTCAAATCAATGTCAACTTGACTTCAAATTAATTCAATTCCACATTCACCTTTAATTAATTCAATTTCAATTTATAACGATTTGGAGCTTGATTTTCAAAATATCAATTTATAACACTTAACCAAATTATCCTTCAATATTCAACTTTTAAATCCAAATTTCAAATATGATTCAATTCCAAGCTCAATTTCAAAATATCATTTTTATATCACTTTTACTTAGTAATACTCAAAGCTCGAAATAATGTTCAATCCTTAAAACAAATAAATTTTCGAAATTCAATCATGTCCCAATTTTAGATTTCAAAGTCTCAACTTAAATTATTTAACAATTTCTTTTAACTAAAATTTATTTCAACCTTCCAAACTCAATTTTTGCTAAATTCGATTTCTATAAATTGATTTTATTTATAACCTTCAAATATTGAATAAATTTCAAATCAACGATTTCAAAATTTTTAATTTAACCAATCCGGTGTCCGTATATAATTTTCTATCCTATGGCCAAGTGATTGGTTATTTCAATTAAATGTCAAGGATGAATATATATCACTTAAATTAAATCACAGTGTCATATGTATGCATAACAGGATATATATATATATATATAAACAAATAAACATCCAAGCATTTAAATATCAACCAATAGCATCCATCGAAATACATAATCCAATAGACAATACAATTCACGGCAATTTCATAGTTATCAATGTCAGGTAATTTAATCGCAATTCAATTTTTATTTCAATTTGACTGTCAATTTAATTTTCAACGGTGAATTCAAATGACAATCTATATGACAATTAAATTTTATCAAACAACGACAAATAAAATTCATATCACTTCATAATATCAAATTTAACTACCATAAAGATATTCAGTACATTGTGAGCGTTATAAAACACTCACCTTGATTTTACGTTGCCAATCGTTCAAATTTTTAAATTAAATCGGGAGCGTTCGATTTAACCAAAAAATTTAACGAGCTCGAAACAGTCCCGGATCTGCACTGCAGCGTAGCACTCGTCGCTGCGATTTCAACGTCGCCAGTTTCATCCGATTCTGATAACGAATGAAGGAGTTACACTATTTTCAAGTTTGAATACAATTTAAATAAACAATTCTTTTTGTTTATACCGAGACAGATCTGCCGTTCAATCCCACAGCTAAATCAAGGCCGTGCACTGAAGCTTCTTCCTCACGCGACCACGTTCCAGGCAACAGCACGAGACAACCCATCTTCACGCGTGCTTCCCTCGATCATCGAGCCTCCAACGATTGCCTGGAGATTGATCAACTAGTGCCAACCCAAAGCCCATGCTATGCCTCACCCACGGCTGGAGTAGCGTCGAACTCGATGTCACGAAGGCCGAGAAAACTGCCTCTAAACGCGAGACGAACGTGACCAAATTCAGGCTCCAAACGACGATAATAAATTAAACCTACCGTTGGATAGATAGAGCTTGCCAAGCTCTTCGATTTTGCAGTTGGAAGATTTTTATAAAGATGGATGGATTTTGAGGAAATGAAGGAAGAACATTCGAACACTCTCGGCCATTAATCAAACAAACGGCGGCCACGAAAATAATTAGCTAGGGTTTCTGTTCAAATGTAGATATACGCGTATAAACCAATTATTTTAATATCATTTCAAAATTTAACTGCTTTTCAAACGAACTCCAAAATAGACGTGCCGACAGGCGTTCGTAAGGTTTTACCCGCATTCCGAACACAATGGAACGTGTTTCGTAGGCTAATTCGATCGTCTGCGCGAGTTATGGAAATAAACGATCGATTTTAAATTAAACCGATTCAATGAATTTCTAAACGTTTTCAGCTGCCACGGTCAAATGGCAACTCCGATTGCTCCGAAATTTGAAATCCGATAATAATAAACTATTACAGATCCAATGGAACATGTTTCGTCGAATTCCGAGACTGTGCCTCGGAAGGCTATTTTTACTCGTCGATTAAATCGACGACTTTTCAAAATTTACAGAATTTCTTACAATTCCAATTTTAAATGTTAACAAATTCATTGTTATTTAAATAAAATTTTATATCAATCTTCGATATCATTTTCAATCATATTATATTCGGAATTCAATTATTCAAATAATTGCAATATTAAATTTAAACGATTTTGATTATTCAAAAAAAAAATTCACTATCGTTGAAATATTTGAAAATGAACTTATAAGATTAATTCTTAAAACGAATTCAAATTATAGAACAACCATTTTCATTATATAGTTATTTAATTCCCGTCATTCAATTTTTCAATTAATTTCAAATATTGATTTTAAACAGTTTAATTGTTCAATATTTGACAAATTTCAAATATTGGATTTTTAAATGAATTTTACTTATCAATCCATTACTTTATTTACATCTATTAAATTTCGCATTATTATTTAATCCAACTATTGATCGTAAACTCATTCAATAAGTTGCATTATCTTTCAATACTTGTTATTATTAAATCTTCGAAATCGGTCTATTTCAAATTTTTATTTCTAAATAATTCACAATTATTATTCAACTTCAGTTATTGATCATGAACTCAGCTAATATATAAAATTTCATTCCAGTTGCAATTGGTTTCCAAATTCAATTCGACTGACAAAATAAACAAGTAACTTATAATAATTATCACCATTTACTTTTAATCACACTTAAGTTTATTATTTACTACAAGTGTCACAATTTCCTATACAATACCAATTAGATTCCATTACCACTGACTGTATATTATTTCATTAGTAAGTCCAATATTTACATTTGTTTTTCTTATATTTCCTTTATAACTAAGTTATAACATTTGAGACATTTCAATTGATTGGAATTTCATTCAATTCATTAATAATTAACTTAGATAAATATTGTTGCAATTCATTCTAGTTATTATTACCATACATAAATTACAAATTTTTAATTCTTCCAACATTAAACCATGAAATCTTATTAAATTAACATTTTTAATTATCGAAATTTTACGGGTCGTTACATCTTGGCTATATGTAGAAAATGACCGGTTGGATCATCGAACGATGAAGCGAGGTGGTGGGAAATCAATGATGAACGGCGCAGCTAGGTTTGGCGATTTCATTATTGTTGATGATCGATAGTTGGCGGTGCCTGAAGCAAAGATGGAGAGGAAGGTTAGGGCTACGTGCGGGTGAAGTTTGGTGGTCAACGGCGATTGGTGGTGATGGAAATTTGTAGTTGACCGGAGGTCGACTTGTTTGCGTTCGTGCTCGTCGTAGGTGGCAAATAAAAGGATAAGGCCAATGCTTGGGAGTCGGTTGAGGTCGGGGCTAGCGGTGGTGACCGAGCGACGACGTCCGATCATTGTAGATGGCGATGGGATGTGGAAAGGCGGATGTCGAGGAACGAAATGCAGGTATGGGTTGAGGCAAGAGATTAGCGGCTAATCGCGATTTAGAAAGGTAATTAACGATATTAACGTTTTAATTAAGTAAATTACAAATTTATGAATTTTGGAATATTCTAATAATCGTATCTCTCTTGTACGAGGTAGGATTTGGGTGCGGTCTTTTGCACTGTATTCATATCGACGTTGTCTACGTTATGAAGTTGAACTCATGTTGATTTGTTTCCGCAAAATTTTTAGATTCGAACAAAGGTGAGTGAGTAAAACCACTCACGCAATACTAAAATTTCTGATGCAAGTTAAATTAAAATCATGAAGTGATAAATTTTATTGATTGTTGAATTTGAATTAATATTGAATTTGAATTGACATCGAAGTTGAATTGACATCGAAGTTAAATTGACATTGAAATTGAATTGCTAGTTAAACACCCCAACAATTGATAACTAGTGATTATTGTGATTTATTGGTTGATTTGGATGTTGATTGCATGTATATGCCTATTGATTGATATGATTGGATGATGTTGTGATTGGATATATGTTTGTTCATTGATTTTGGTATATCCTTGTTATCATTGTATATTATTGAAATTGAGTACCTGGACTAAAATAGGTTGAAATGATATATACCTATGACATTGGGTTGAAATGATATATATCCATGCAATTGAAATTTACAAAAATGATCACTTGGCCCTAGGGTAGAAAATTATATAGGCACACCGGATTTGGTTAAATGAAATGGTTTTAAAATCTTAACTTTGGATTCGTTCAAATAATATTGTTTTAAAGAAATGTTCTTTCTAATTTAAAAGAGTTAGATAAATCTTTTACAGAAGAGGAAATTAGGATAGCAATTAATGATATGCCAAGTGATAAATCTCCGGGACCTGATGGGTTTCCTATTTTATTTTATAAAACTTTTTGGGATGTTTTAAAATTTGACTTAGTTAATTTGTTTAATTATTTTTATAATGGTAATTTGCAATTAGGGAGATTTAATTTCGCAAATGTTATTTTGCTTCATAAAAAAGTAGGAGCTAATAACTTAAAAGATTTTAGACCTATTTCTTTGATTAATTGTTCAGTAAAAATCATTTCTAAAGCTCTAGCTAATAGACTTAGTTCAAGAATGAATGATTTAATTGATTGTTCACAATCGGCTTTTATTAAAGGGAGAAATATTACTAATAGAGTGGCTGTTGTTCAAGAATATATTAATTACTGTTGTAAGAACAACATAACCTGTGCGATTTTAAAACTTGATTTTGCTAAAGCTTTTGATTCAGTGGATTGGGATTTTCTTGTAGATATTTTTCATGCTAGAGGATTTGGACATAGATGGATTAGTTGGATTTTGACTTTGCTTAAAACTGGAAATTCTAGTATTATGGTTAATGGTATATTAAGTAATAGAATTCAGTCAAAAAGAGGATTAAGGCAAGGGGACCCATTATCACCTTTGTTGTTTAACTTAGTCGCTGATGTTTTTGCTAAAATTATTAAAAGAGCAGTGGATAATGGATCTCTAGGAAGTGTTGGCAATGACATATCGCGTAATGGTATATCGGTTCTGCAAATTTGCAGATGATACCTTAGTTTTTTCTTCTCCTCTTACCAAACACATTATTACTCTCAAGTTTATTCTTTATAGTTTTGAGCTTTTATCTGGTTTAAAAATAAATTTTGAAAAAAGTTCAGTTTTAGTTTTAAATGATTTTGAAAAAGTTGAAAACTTAGTTGCTAATACTCTAAATTGTAAAATTATGAACTTTCCTTTTGACTACCTTGGTTTTGTGATTAGACCCACCAAACTCAATCATGATGATTGGATTATTATTATAGATAAAATTAAAAATAAGATTTCTAACTGGAATGGGAGATTTTTATCTAGAGCAGGTAGACTAGTTTTAATAAATTCGGTTTTATCAGCCCTTCCGAATTTTGGATGTCCATGCATCTGTTTCCGGATGGGTTATTGATAAAATTGATAAAATTAGAAGAGATTTCTTATGGAGTGGGGAAAATTCTAATAATAATATAAAATGTCTAGTAAATTGGGAAACCGTCTGTAAGGCCAAAAAGGAAGGTGGTTTAGGAGTTATTAATTTGCGTAATATGAATTTATCTCTTTTAGGTAAATGGCTTTGGAAATTTAAAGATATAAATGATAACGCTATTTGGAAAGAGATCATTTCCAAATATTACTATAACGGTAATTGCAATTTATATCAAATTGCTTATCCATATACCCATAAATTATCTAATTTTTGGAAAAACATTTTAAAATGTCATGAAATTTTTAACTTAGGAATTAATACGATTGTACATTCAGGTAATTGCACTTCTTTTTGGCATGACCGTTGGATTTCGATCTTGCCTCTAAAGTTAGAATTTAAGGAACTATATGAAATTTGTAACTTTAAGTATGCTTTAATCAATGAAGTTTATTCTCCTGAAAATGATCCTCCTTGGAATTTCAGTTTTAACAGAATTTAAGTTGATTCAACCCTTAGGCAACTTTCCTTGCTTTATGCTAGATTAAATCTTTATAATATTGATAATGATAGTGATTTTATTAGCTAGGAATGGGATAAGAGTAAGAAGTATACTTCTAATTCTTTCTACAAATTTATTAATTTTTCGGGTACAATAAACAACTCTTTTAAATATTTGTGGAAATCTAATGCTCCTCCTAAGTCCAAAATTCACATGTGGTTAATAATTCATGGAAAACTTAATACAATAGAATTTTTAAAAAGAAAAAACATTCAAAATGGTAATAAATGTTATTTTTGTAATCTGCATCTTGAGGACATTAATCATTTATATTACGATTGTTTAGATACTAATTACATCCTAATTAATACTCTTAAAATTTTTAACTTTAATATAATATCTAAAATTTCGGATTGTGAATTCTACTGGAATAATTTTAGATTCAATTTCAAAAAGAATATTAGATTTTTACTAGACACTTTATTCATTATTATTAGTTGGTTTATTTGGTTTGAAAGAAATCAAAGAATTTTTAATAATAATAACAGACATTTAAACAAATTGATTTTTTCAATTTCTTCATTTTGTTTAATTGGATTTCTAACCCCAAATATAAATTAGCTAAAATTATCCATTTCAAACGGTATCTTAACAAAGTTAATCATAATATTAACTTTTTTAAACACAACAATAATTTTTTTAACATTAACAATAGTATTATTAGTCTTTTCTCAAATTTATATGATGATTTCACTTTTAATCATAACTTACTTATGATTAAAGATACATAAAATAGATCTGTCTTAATTTTTGTACTAGTTTTTGTTTGGTTTTAGTTTACAGGTAATTCTTTTCTTTTGTTTTTGTCCAGATAGTATTATTTAGGTTTTTAATTTGAAATGACCCTATTTATTTCACCTAATTTTTACTAGGTTTTTTTTTACATTAATAAATTTCCTAGAGTCATTTAGCCTTTTTATTAAATTATCCAGGATCCTAATTCTTCCACTAATATATTTATATCAGTTCATTAATAAATATTCACACACATATGAAGATGTATGTGACCCTCTTACTTGGATCAGAGTGTTGGTAAGCAAGAGTGCATCCTGATTGAATTTGAGTTTCTAATCAACCAGTACATAGCTCATTTTCCTTGGTTTTGATATTTGAGTCATGGGAGTGAATCCCATAATCATATATAATTTATACCTAGTAATTTTGATAATTCTTATGGTGATTGTCTGTTAGTTTGACTTAGCAATGTGATCTCAGATTATATAGCAAGTCATCATAGTTTGAGTCTAATTGTTTGATATCTGATCAAAAGCCAGAAAGAAAAATGATATACACATTTATCATTTTCAACATGAGTGATTTTATCACAAATTGCTTTACTTATAACCAAGCCAGTTGAGTGATTCATTCACAATTTATATAGTTGTGTTTCTCTGAATCAAATCCATTCCCTAATCCCTGAGTTACCTCAGCTTGCATCCTAATTTAAAGGTTGCTTTACTGAATTTAGAAAATCCAGATTTTATGGCCATTTAACAAAAGTAGTATTTAAGTAATATGTGTGCATATCAGATGTATTGTGCTCTCTGGACAAAGAAAGCTACTCAAAATAAAAGTGAATTGCTCAAGTATTTGAAAATGTCTTTGTTCATGCATTTGCAAAGAAAGCTTTAGATTTTACAAAGTGCATTTTCTTCCTTTAAACCCAAAAACTCTAGTCATCTTGATCAAACCAGACCTCACTCCTTTTGAGGTGGGTTAACCTTATGACTAGGTCATCAAAACATTAGTGCCTGGCTATTGCAATGTAAATTCAGATACAAGATACTTGAAAAATCCCTTAAAACATGTACACATCTTTATACAGTGCACAAATATATATATATATTGTTTCTTTTATCAAAACACTTCTGTATATAGTCACAAAATTCTTGAAATATTTCTTCTAGCTAAACTCAGATTTTTAACCTCAAAACTTAAAGCTTTTAAGTGACTCAAGGTTGACTAATACACAATATATATATATATATATATATATATATATATATATATGTGTGTGTGTGTGTGTGTGTGTATCCATTGCTCAAATATAGGCATATATCATCTACAGATTTCTACCATAATACTCAAAGATATTTTCTGGCATAAGATTCAACTAAGTCTTTGGTTTTTCCCAACCTTAATACATTACCAGATTCAATTGAAACAACTAAATAAAATCCAAACATTCAAGATCATTACATAACAACAAAAGCAGAATTATAAAACTTCCAAGATTACATGCAAATAGTTCATTCTAAGCTCTTATTTAATTCTAATTTAGCATGCTTATCCAATCATTCTCATTAGCCATAGCAGCTTCCTATTTAGAACCAGCATTTCCTGAAAGAGCATTAGAGGCTGCCCCATTTTAATTAAGACACCCCAGATGCCATAAGCAAACAAGGGTCAGATACAAGATCTGGTATGAGCAATATCAAAAATTCCATGATATTAAGTAGATAAGTGAGACATAAGCATTTTGTATAGGTTGGCATAACTTCTTTAATCAATTTGCCTGACTTGTTTCTGATATATTGTGCATATATGATCAGTATTAAAACTAATTATGTACACACTTTCAACTATGCAAACATACATGTCAAACAGAGATACTCAGGAACTATCATAGCTCCAATCCAACCAACCTAGGAATAACTCAAGTTCCTACTTCATCAATTTAGGGTTGCATTTACCAAATTAATTCCTAGCCTCATCTGCCATAAAGGAATCACGGGGACACATTGCAATAAAATAATTCACAATATTGCACAAAGATCTCAGGGCTTAAACAAACCATGTGCCAACTTGCATACTTTAAATATAACAAGAATTCCAGCAGTCTTCTTGGCTCACAATCCTTAGTTTATTTACTAAGTGTTCATGTTTGATCCTATCATGAGATAGCTAGGTGATTAAATCACAGTGTACATGAAACATTACATAAAACTTGCAAGCATACTTCAAAAACAAGCTAACATTCATATCCAGGGGAAATCATACTTCTCAAATATTCTGGCTCAAAGAAAATACAAGAATATTTACAACTGTGAATAGAGACTAGGCATGTGGGTTATTATTGTTTCATAAGCAACCTTGTTTGAACTAAATTCAAGATCTAGCTTAAACAAGATTTCTGGCTCATGGGTTTTCTATTTGATCAAGGGTTCAGCACTTTTGGATATTTCCATTACACCCTTGAATCTTTCATTTGAGCCTCAGCACTTACATAAGTGTAATGCAACTCATATACATTTTAATTTCTATATTTTTCATGCCATATCTAAACCAGTTACAAGTATTCTCTATTTACTTTCATGATTTCATACTTTAACATTTCTAGGTGTAACCAAACAGAGCAAATACTCAACCATCAAAGCAATCAAAAGCATTCATAAACACCCATTAAAGCATCCATTAGAACCATAGTAATAAGATTAGAAATATGTAGAAAAATAACATAAACTTGGCTGCCTCATAACAGGACTTAATGCCATGGGTTTAGTGAGATTACTCATAGAAAAATGCTCCTCTTGCTTAATCCAGAAAAGAAACCCTTTAAAACTTTGCCTTTCTTCTTGCAAATATTTTTCTTCTTTGTTTTCTTAAATGTCTCGGGTAGAAAGTGATTTTTCTGGTTCAAACTTGGATTTATAAGAGAGGTTTTCTAGGGTTTTACAAATGTAAAATCTCATTCTTACCCTGGCCAGTGCTCATGCATTTTGCATTTCTCATTTGCTTATTCTCATCCTTAATACCCCGGCCATGTAATGCATATTACCCTTTTTCTTTTCCAGAATATTTATTTTGTTCTCTTTCTAAATCATGACAGTTGTGTGACATTGTCACTTGTTTATTTTCTAAAAATCCTCCTTTCTATTTTCTGCCTAAAGAAATTGTTTTGCTTGCAATATGTCTTTTGCTATTTTAATGTTATGTTTTCCCTTGCTTATTTCTTTTTAATATTTTCAGTACTTATAGAAATGTACATATGCATACATATCTTATCTAGGCTTACTTATCTCCTCCTTAGTTTCAGAAAGACATGCACATATATGTGCATACATGTTTCAAATCCTTATCTAATTTATCCTGGGTTTAAATTAAGTAAAATCTGTTTACTTGTTCAAGCAAAACTTGCTTTTTCTTATCTTCTAAAATAATTCATATAATCCAGAAATCAAATATCCATATTTGGTTTAATAATTTTCATTACAAAATCATGTTTGTGATGCTTTTTAATTCTTGTTTTGGTTTCAGGAAATTTGGGGTTCTTCCTTGTGCCATATCAGTGTGCACGTGCACACGTGCACACACCTTTGCACTTAGCTAATCCCATACATTCCTATGCAATAATTTCATATATTTTCAGAATTTAACCAAAATAAGATTTCCATGAAATTCTGGGGCATTACAATCACCCCACCTTTTAGGAATTGTGTCCTCACAATTTTCTTATTTTTACTTTAAACATTTCCAGATTATTATAAAATCTATCAAACATTGCACAAGCAAACAATTTAGTCAAAACAACCATACATATTAAACTTTTTTAGGAAATTAGAATTTACCTTCCACTGCAAAAAGCTTAGGTTAATCCATCTTTATCTTGTCCTCTATCTCCCATGTACAATCATTAGGGTCTAGGCTTCATTGAACCTTCACCAATTTCAGAGTTTTGCTCCTCAACTTCTTTTCCTCTTTAGCTAAAATCCCCACTGGTTCTTTCTTATAGACCAAGTCAGGATTTATTTGAACTTGAGTGGGTTTCTCCAGAATCTCCTCTTTATCATGCACCCATCTCCTAAGTTGTGATACATGAAATACATTGTGCATTGCACTCATCTCTTCTGGAAGCTCCAACTTGTATGCTAATGAACCTACTCTTTCCAAAATCTTGTAAGGTCCAACATATCTTGGGGTAAGTTTTCCCTGCTTGCCAAATCTTAACACCTTCTTCATAGGTGAAACTTTGATGAAAACATAGTCACCAACTTTATATTCCACCTGCTTCCTCCTTACATCTGCAAACTTCTTTTGCCTATCTTGAGCTGCTGCCATTCTTCTCCTCACAAGCTCAATTTTCTCAGTAGTCTCTTTAACATACTCAGGCCCTAAGACAGCCCTTTCTCCTGCTTCAACCCAACATATTGGTGACAAGCATGGTTTGCCATACAAGGCTTCAAATGGTGCCATGCCTATAGTGCTTTGATAACTATTGTTATATGTAAATTCAGCCAAGTGGAGGTGATCTTCCCAATTACCTCCAAAGTCCAATGCACATGCCCTCAACAAATCCTCCAAAACTTTGTTTATTACTTCAGTTTGACCATCCGATTGGGGGTGGTATGCAGTACTCAAGCATAATTCACTCCCCATGGCTTCTTGAAAGCTCTTCCAAAATCTGGATGTAAAGATTGTGTCCCTATCACTCACTATTGTTTTAGGAATTCCATGCAACCTTACTACTTCTTTCATGAATATTTGAGCTAGTTTAGGTGCATTTCTTTCTGCCTTCACTGGTATAAAGTGTGCCACTTTAGTCAATCTATCAACTACTACCCAAATGCTTGTATTTTCTCTCTTTGATCTAGGCAGACCATCTATGAAATCCATAGATATATCTTCCCACTTCCACTGTGGTATGCTTAGAGGTTGCAATAGGCCTGAGGGCTTTGGGTTTCTGCCTTGACTTGTTGGCAAGTCATACACTTTGCAACATGTTTGGCCACATCTGATTTCATCCCTCTCCACCAATAATCCCTTTTTAGGTTTTGGTACATTTTGGTGCTGCCTGGATGTATGTAATATTTACTCCTATGGTATTCATTAAGTATCTCTTCCTTTAACCCTATATCTTCTGGAACACATATCCTACCTTTATTCCTTAAGTAACCATTCTTATCAGTGTGGTAGTTTACTACTTCTTCTCCTTTTTCTATTAGAGTTTTCTTTTCTAATAAATCTGGTTCTTCCTCTTGCTTTTTCCCCACTTCCAAAATTAAATTTGATTGCAAAGTTATCAAACTTAATTTTCCTTTACTCCCTTCTTCAATCATCTCCATGTTCACCTCATTGTTTTCCTCAATTTCTAAATCAGTAAGTAGAGATAAATTTCTAAACTCTTCTATCATTAACATGGCTACTTTTGCATGCTGCCTGCTCAAAGCATCTGCAACCTTATTAGCTTTTCCTGGAGTATAAAGTATGTCTAAATCATATGCTGCTAGAAACTCAACCCATCTATGCTGCCTCATATTCAAATCTTTTTGTGAAAAGAGATATTTCAATGCTTTATGGTCAGTGTATAAAATAAACTTAGCACCTAGAAGATAATGTCTCCAGAGTTTTAGTGCATATACCACTGCTGCCAACTCAAGATCATGGGTTGCATACCTTGATTCATGTGGTTTCAATTGTCTTGATGCATAGGCTATAACTTGATCTTGCTGCATCAATACAGCTCCTAGCCCAGAACCACTTGCATCAGTATAAACAATCAAATCCTCATTTCCCTCTGGTACTCTCAACACTGGTGCATTGACTAAGGCCTCCTTGATTTTACTAAAGGATTGCTCACATTTCTCAGTCCATATAAAGGGTTGGTTCTTTCTAGTTAGGTTGGTAAGGGGCGATGACATCTTAGAAAAATCTTTTATAAATCTTCTATAATACCCTGCCATACCCATAAATGACCTAACTTCTCCTACTGTGCTTGGTCTTTTCCATGCATGGATAGCCACAATTTTATTGGGGTTCACTGAAATGCCTTTGGCAGATATAACATGCCCAAGGAAATGCACTTCTTCTTTCCAAAATGCACACTTAGAAAACTTTGCTTTTAAATCTTTTTCCCTTAATCTAGACAAAACAAGGTGTAAGTGATTTTCATGTTCCTCTACTGTTTTAGAATAGATCAAAATATCATCAATAAAAATCAATACAAACTTGTCTAGATAATCCCTGAATATCCTATTCATCAAGTCTACAAAGTATGATGGGGCATTTGTCAACCCAAATGGCATGACAAGAAATTCATATAAACCATACCTAGTGTTAAAGGATGTATACTTAACACTTGAGTCCTCTACCTTCATTTGATGGAATCCAGATGCCAAATCTAACCTAGAAAATATTTTTGCTCCACTAAGTTGATCAAAGAGATCATTAATTCTAGGTAAGGGGTACTTGTTTTTGATAGTGACTTTGTTTAGCTCCCTGTAATCTATATACATCCTTAAAGTACCATCATGTTTTCTTACAAACACTACTGGAGCACCCCAGCATGAATTACTTGGTTTTATAAATCCTTTGCTTTCCAATTCTTCTAACTGTTTCTTCAACTCCTTCAACTCACTTGGCCCCATCCTAGTGGGTTTCTTAATAATTGGACTTGCTAATGGTATGAGACTAATATGAAATTCCACTGGTCTGTGGTGTGGAACACCCTTAACTTCTCCAAATACATCCAAGTATTTGTTAATTATGGGGATTTCTTCAATAGAAGGCTCACTGGAATCCTTCTCTAAGTCAATCAAATGATATAATTTCCTTTCTTTGGCTACTTCACACAAAATTGTGATTCTTTGGCCTCTAGAACTTTGTAATGATATGGTGGATGAGTCTAAATTAATTATGGCTTTGTATTGCCTTAACCAGTCTACACCCAATATAACACCTATATTTGGGTAATTTAAAACATATAAATTGGAAATAAAAACATTTCCTCCTATGTTTAATTCCACATCCACACAAATCATGTTTAAAACACTAGAACTTCCTAAGGGGCTTTGCACTAACAAAGGGGTATCAACCAGTATGCAATTTAATTTAAGCAATGCAACTAATTCATGGGAAATCAGAGAATGTGTTGCCTATGTATCATACACTACTGATATAGGTATGGTACAAATAAATAAGGTACCTTCCACTTGACCATGATTTTCTGCAATAGCCTCTACTGTGGATTTGCTTTTGCTCTCCAAACTTGCTAGCTTCCCTTGCTGTTTATACTCAGGGCAATTTCTCTTGATATGTCCCTCCTTACCACATAGGTAGCACTTGAAAGCTCCTCCCTTCAATTCTGGGCACCTTGGTTTGATATGTCCTTCTTTTCCACAATGATGACACACTATTTTCCTCTTTGTATCAGTGGTCTTGGTATCATTGGTCTTCTTGTATTCTGTCTCCTCCTTCTTTTTGTCATAGGGGTGATACCTTCCCTTATTTTTCTTATTGTTGTTGTTCTTAAAACTCCTATACTTCTCCCTCTCCTTGTCATGTTGCTCGAACTTTAAGGCCAGATCAATGACTTGATCAAAGGTTTTATCTGCATATGGCAACATAGCTCTACTAAGCCCTGTGTTCAAACCCTTAATGTACCTATCATTCTTAAAATGCCTCATCAGCTACAAGCATAGCTCCATACTTAGACAAGCCCTCAAACCTTTGAGTATACTCAGTTACATTCAAGGTTCCCTGCCTAAGTCTAATAAATTCTTCAAGTAATGTGGTCTTGGCTGATGCTGGCACAAATCTAGCTTCCAACATCTCCTTAAATTGGTTCCAAGTAATTTCATTCTCAATTCTTCCAGCTATGACTACCTCCCACTAGCTTAAAGCCACACCTTTCAGTTGTCTTGAAGCCACTTGCCTCTTCCTTTGATCATCCAGCTGCATATCATTGAAAATCCTATCCAATGTTCTCAGCCATGCCTGGATTTCCATCACATTTTCAGTCCCTTCAAAGTTCTTGCCTCCCAAGTTTGTATAAGTCTTTAATAATTTTGAGAGTTCCTCATATGGGTTCTCAAGTCTCTGTCCTACTCCATCCCTTAAGGCCCTCATAAAGTCTTGCATATCAAGCATTTGTGGTGCACTTGATTCTGCATTGTGATGAGATCCTCTTCCTACCATGATTTGATAACTAGGGTATGGGTAGATAGGGTTAGTTTATCATGAGTATTTTTCTTTTACTATAATTTTCTAGCTAAACTATTATTTTACTCAAACAAACAAACGGTACATACATATGGTTATAGTACTTCAATTAATCAATACAATCATTCTCAGCTATGTATAGTTTTAACATAGCTCTGATACCAAATGAAATGACCCTATTTATTTCACCTAATTTTTACTAGAATTTTTTGTACATCAATAAATTTCCTAGAGTCATTTAGCCTTTCTATTAAATTATCCAGGATCCTAATTCTTCCACTAATATATTTATATCAGTTCATTAATAAATATTCACACACATATGAAGATGTATGTGACCCTCTTGCTTGGATCAGAGTGTTGGTAAGAAAGAGTGCATCCTGATTGAATTTGAGTTTCTAATCAACCAGTACATAGCTCATTTTCCTTGGTTTTGATATTTGAGTCATGGGAGTGAATCCCATAATCATATATAATTTATACCTAGTAATTTTGATCATTCTTATGGTGATTGTCTGTTAGTTTGACTTAGCAAAGTGATCTCAGATTATATAGCAAGTCATCATAGTTTGAGTCTAATTGTTTGATATCTGATCAAAAGCCAGAAAGAAAAATGATATACACATTTATCATTTTCAACATGAGTGATTTTATCACAAATTACTTTACTTATAACCAAGCCAGTTGAGTGATTCATTCACAATTTATATAGTTGTGTTTCTCTGAATCAAATCCATTCCCTAATCCCTGAGTTACCTCAGCTTGCATCCTAATTTAAAGGTTGCTTTACTGGATTTAGAAAATCCAGATTTTATGGTCATTTAACAAAAGTAGTATTTAAGTAATATGTGTGCATATCAGATGTATTGTGCTCTCTCGACTAAGAAAGCTATTCAAAATAAAGTGAATTGCTCAAGTATTTGAAAATGTCTTTGTTCATGCATTTGCAAAGAAAGCATCAGATTTTACAAAGTGCATTTTCTTCCTTTAAACCCAAAAACTCTGGTCATCTTGATCAAACCAGACCTCACTCCTTTTGAGGTGGGTTAACCTTATGACTAGGTCATCAAAACATTAGTGCCTGGCTATTGCAATGTAAATTCAGATACAAGATACTTGAAAAGTCCCATAAAACATGTACACATCTTTATACAGTGCACAAAAGTATATATATTGTTTCTTTTATCAAAACACTTCTGTATATAGTCACAAAATTCTTGAAATATTTCTTCTAGATAAACTCAGATTTTTAACCTCAAAACTTAAAGCTTTTAAGTGACACAAGATTGACTAATACACAATATATATATATATATATATATATATATATGTATCCATTGCTCACATATAGGCATATATCATCTACAGATTTCTACCATAATACTCAAAGATATTTTCTGGCATAAGATTCAACTAAGTCTTTGGCTTTTCCCAACCTTAATACATTACCAGATTCAATTGAAACAACTAAATAAAATCCAAACATTCAAGATCATTACATAAAAACAAAAGCAGAATTATAAAACTTCCAAGATTACATGCAAATAGTTCATTCTAAGCTCTTATTTAATTCTAATTTAGCATGCTTATCCAATCATTCTCATTAGCCATAGCAGCTTCCTATTTAGAACCAGCATTCCCTGAAAGAGCATTAGAGGCTGCCCCATTTTAATTGAGACACCCCATATGCCATAAGAAAACAAGGGTCAGATACAAAATCTGGTATGAGCAATATCAAAAATTCCATGATATTAAGTAGATAAGTGAGACATAAGCATTTTGTATAGGTTGGCATAACTTCTTTAATCAATTTGCCTGACTTGTTTCTGATATATTGTGCATATATGATCAGTATTAAAACTAATTATGTACACACTTTCAACTATGCAAACATACATGTCAAACAGAGATACTCAGGAACTATCATAGCTCCAATCCAACCAACCTAGGAATAACTCAAGTTCCTACTTCATCAATTTAGGGTTGCATTTACCAAATTAATTCCTAGCCTCATCTGCCATAAAGGAATCACGGGGACACATTGCAATAAAATAATTCACAATATTGCACAAAGATCTCAAGGCTTAAACAAACCATGTGCCAACTTGCATACTTTAAATATAACAAGCATTCCAGCAGTCTTCTTGGCTCACAATCCTTAGTTTATTTACTAAGTGTTCATGTTTGATCCTATCATGAGATAGCTAGGTGATTAAATCACAGTGTACATGAAACATTACATAAAACTTGCAAGCATACTTCAAAAACAAGCTAACATTCATATCCAGGGAAATCATACTTCTCAAATATTCTGGCTCAAAGAAAATACAAGAATATTTACAATTGTGAATAGAGACTAGGCATGTGGGTTATTATTGTTTCATAAGCAACCATGTTTGAACTAAATTCAAGATCTAGCTTAAAGAAGATTTCTGGCTCATGGGTTTTCTATTTGATCAAGGGTTCAGCACTTTTGGATATTTCCATTGCACCCTTGAATCTTTCATTTGAGCCTCAGCACTTACACAAGTGTAATGCAACTCATATACATTTTGATTTCTATATTTTTCATGCCATATCTAAACCAGTTACAAGTATTCTCTATTTACTTTCATGATTTCATACTTTAACATTTCTAGGTGTAACCAAACAGAGCAAATACTCAACCATCAAAGCAATCAAAAGCATTCATAAACACCCATTAAAGCATCCATTAGAACCATAGTAATAAGATCAGAAATATGTAGAAAAATAACATAAACTTGGCTGCCTCATAACAGGACTTAATGCCATGGGTTTAGTGAGATTACTCATAGAAAAATGCTCCTCTTGCTTAATCCAGAAAAGAAACCCTTTAAAACTTTGCCTTTCTTCTTGCAAATATTTTTCTTCTTTGTTTTCTTAAATGTCTCGGGTAGAAAGTGATTTTTCTGGTTTAAACTTGGATTTATAAGAGAGGTTTTCTAGGGTTTTACAAATGTAAAATCTCGTTCTTACCCTGGCCAGTGCTCATGCATTTTGCATTTCTCATTTGCTTATTCTCACCCTTAATACCCCGGCCATGTAATGCTTATTACCCTTTTTCTTTTCCAGAATATTTATTTTGTTCTCTTTCTAAATCATGACAGTTGTGTGACATTGTCACTTGTTTATTTTCTAAAAATCCTCCTTTCTATTTTCTGCCTAAAGCAATTGTTTTGCTTGCAATATGTCTTTTGCTATTTTAATGTTATGTTTTCCCTTGCTTATTTCTTTTTAATATTTTCAGTACTTATAGAAATGTACATATGCATACATATCTTATCTAGGCTTACTTATCTCCTCCTTAGTTTCAGAAAGACATGCACATATATGTGCATACATGTTTCAAATCCTTATCTAATTTATCCTGGGTTTAAATTAAGTAAAATCTGTTTACTTGTTCAAACAAAACTTGCTTTTTCTTATCTTCTAAAATAATTCATATAATCCAGAAATCAAATATCCATATTTGGTTTAATAATTTTCATTACAAAATCATGTTTGTGATGCTTTTTAATTCTTGTTTTGGTTTCAGGAAATTTGGGGTTCTTCCTTGTGCCATATCAGTGTGCACGTGCACACATGCACACACCTTTGCACTTAGCTAATCCCATACATTCCTATGCAATAATTTCATATATTTTTAGAATTTAACCAAAATAAGATTTCCATCAAATTCTGGGGCATTACATATTTCCTTCCTTATTAATACATATATATGTATATTTATTATACAAATCTACATATATATGTATCCTTACTAATTTTTTCCTTAGTCATGTTTCAGATATAGATATGGGAGATAGGATATCAGGTTCATTTTGAAGGTACTCTTGTTTTTAGATTGCTGGATATCAGATTGTAGAGAGGTCATCAGAGCAGAGTTTCTTCATCCAGGACTACTAGCAGTTATCTCTTCAGATATAGGATACTGCTATCTTCATTATGGAGTACTTTTATCAGGAGGATTTATTCTTCAGTTTGGCACTTCTTCATCTTGTTCAGAGCCTTCAGAGCGATCTCTCTCTTCAGTAGATCCTCTTCAGAGCAGATGCTTATTCACCCCTTCTGATTCAGATGTTTTGGAGCTTCCTTATTAGTGTGTGTCGTCATCCAGTAGTCTTTGTTTTTTTTAGTTTTTAGGTACTTCTAACACCTCAATATCGGGCAGTGGCCTTGCCGGAGCTCGATATTGGGATGTGATGGGTGGTGGCCTTGCCGGAACTCATCATAGGAGTACCCGAGTTTTGATACATGTATTTTGTTTTTGTTACCTGCCAGGCATGTTGGCAGCACCTTATTTACGTGATATATACATTCACATGTGTGCTCTCCTCTATTAGTAGAGGATCGCACATTTCTCTCAAAAAAATATTGTTTTAAAGAAATAAATTGAATTTTTTATTTGGATTATTTTCAAAAGTAAAACTTTGAAATTTTCGAATTGATAAATGAAATTGTTTCAAAAAAATTAATTTGAATTTTTGTTAACTTTAAATATAGTTGAATTTGAAATATAATTCAAATTTATCGAAATTTCATTATTTTAAAGGCTTAAATTTTGGATTTAAAGTTTTGGAAGTTATATAAACTAAATTCGTATATAGAATTTGGGGTTGAAATTGATTTTAATTAAATTATTTTGAATTAGAATTTGGATTGGTCATTAAATCGAATCATTTAAATTGGAATTTGAAGTAAGGTTCGAAATCGTTTTGAATTGAGATTGATTTAAACTGAATTTTGGATTTGAATTTGATTTGAATTGAAATGTGAAAATTGAATTTGTTTTGCCTTGAAATTTTAACTTAAGTTCGAATTTGTTGAGAAAGGAAAGAAATTATTTTAATATATACTATTTTAATTATTCAAAACTATTTTAATATAAACTATTTTAATTATTCAAAACTATTTTAATATAAACTATTTTAATTATAAAAAATTATTTTTAATATAAACTATTTTAATTATTCAAAACCATTTGAATTATTCAAAACTATTTTCAATTTGCAAAACCATTTTAAATATTCAAAACTATTTTAAATTCGAAACTGTTAAATTTCGAAACTGATTTAATCTCGAAACCGATTTAAAGTTGGAACTGATTTAAATTAAACTTGTTTAATTTAAATAATGATATGAAGTATGATTTAAACTGTTTAAAGAAAATTTGATAATTTGATATGAAGTATGATCCGTTTCTTGAAATTTAAAAGAACCAACCGACATGTAAAATGATGCTTGGTTATTAATGAGACTAGGGTTGGACATTAGCATGCTCTCTATCTATACCGAAATCACTTTAACACATGTGCACACAGAGGATGATCCAGAATGAAGTGGCTAGATTTGGCGAAAGTTTGCTAGATTTGAAGAAAGAGAATGATGATGGATAGCCCTAACACTTGTGTCAATTTGAAATGATTAAAATAGGAGACTTTCCAGGCCATTGAGACTAGCTACCTCTAGCGAACATCTGTTCTTCGTATTAATATCTCATTTTTAGACCCGATTAGTCGTAGTGCTATCTTGATTTTGATTCGATTGGTGCACCTTGATTTGATTATGGAACGGAGGTCCCTTGACTCGATGGAAGGGATGGATGTTTGTGGTGGGTCGTTAGGGGTTACCACCAGTTCGGTGACTCAAAACGATAGTATCCTACCTTAGGCAATGCCTCACATACCTTGTCATATGAATATTCTTATATGAGACCACTACGATGTTTTAGCATGTGCCTATAGAGGACTCATTGGCTACCGATGTTCTACTGGTTGTGTTACAAGACCTGCACATACCACATTGCTTAAATGTGTTAGGGGGGATAATGGTAACGCCTTAACGCTAAGAAAAATATTTACTTTACCATTAGACACTACATATTATTGCGTATCTTACTATATATATAGTTTGACGGATCCTTAAGAGTCGGAAAATCTCATAACATCTCTTAGGTTATTGCACTCACGTTGTACACTAATAGGATGTGGAAAATCCCATAGCATCTCTGAAGCTATTACACCCATATTTTCCCATGATGTTGGATTAACTTACGAGTATTTTAGTTCTGACTCGGGTGTATTGGTTTTTCTTTTATGTTTGTGTCAGCCTGAGCATTTCAGTATTTCGAAGATGGTTATTTCTAAAGGATGAAGACTGAGATTGGTATATCATATTTACTATTATTATTCCATTGCATTATTTCTATTATGTTTGTTAATTGTATAACTATGATGATATTGTATACATGAAATCAAACGTATACTATAAAATAGCTTCATGAATTGTTTATGTAATTATTATATTTTATCATTCTGTTATGAGATTCTATGTATTGCTTTTCATTTTTCTTATATTTCTTAATTAAACCCCAATGATAATCCGTTGTTTGAATGGTTTAAGTTGGACATTTGTAGTTTCTTGTCGACTTGAATAGACTAAAATGATGGATTGTCACAAGATGTGTGTGTTAATTAGTTGCTAATGTGTTCATTTGATTATTAGACAAGTGCACAATAGTTCGAACAACTTATATCGATCAAAAAGTTGTTTACCGATAAACCGATTTTTGGTCACAGTATCACTTTTCCGTCGAAGAATATATTTTTGTAAGTAATTTTCAGAAACAAGTTTCATATCATTATTCATTAATTAAATGACATTTAATAAGGTTATAAAATCATGTTTATAAAACTTAATTATATTTCAAAATGTTTCAATATACGAAAATGAAGTGTTCGAATTTCCAGGTCGCTATAACAACCAAATTTTGTTACTTTTTTCTCGGTGTATAAAAAACATCATCTATAAGTGTGAACTATGCACTTGCACATGCATCTTCCCACTTCATAGCCTAGTAAATTTTCTACATGGCTTATATGCCTTCGTGGTAGCATGTATTCATATATTCATTTATGAACATATTTAAGTTACATGTTATTATATATAATCCTCCATATATGCTGCAAGCTTACATCAGAGAGGAGCCATTAATTCATTATAACCCTTCACTTGCATTTATTAAGGTATGCTTCCATATGCATTCATTCTTAATTCATGATTTGTGGGAATTATTAGCTTATATACCATCAATTAGTGTTTGCTACAATCATTGAATCATCTAGTCTAATTTCCATATCCATTCATGTTGCTTTCCGAAGGAACTACACAACTAACTGATGCCAATTACACTAGCTTTTGTTCTCTTTGATGTACTTTTTAATGTAGTTGCCAAAGGTGTTTTAGAGATGGTCCACATTGTTGATAAAGTTGTCGCAGTTACTTTCGATGAAGTAGCTACACCTGGTATTGATACAATAGATGTTGATGCTGCTAGATACGATGAGACCATCGTTATTATCGTTTTTATTATTTGTATTCAGCTTCTTTTATATTAGTTTTGGCTTGAACAACAATAATTTGTAATTACATTAAGACTTTATAAAAGACATGAATGTAAAGTTCATTTTTGATTTTTAGTAATTGTGAGTACTATCTGTATACATGCTGCACCAATGCCTTAATTTTTTTTTAATTTTGTATTTTTTTAACAATTGGCAAAAAAAAATTGTAAAAGACTCTTTTACAATGGTCGAAAGAAGATGTAAATAATTCTATTACAATTATCATTTATAAAAGACCCTATTGCAACGGCTTTTGACAGTCGTAAAAAACATTTACTGTACCGGGCATTTACAATGGTCATAAACAGTTGTATAATCTCATCGGTCTATTACAACTCCATATATTACGATGGTTGCAAGCCCATTGTTGAACACCTATTGCAACTGGAATTGGCCGCTATGAAAAGGGTATTTTGTTGTAGTGTTTTAGCTTGAAATTTGTATAATTCTTATAGGAGAGAAGTTTCTTATTTTTAAAGTTCAACTCAAAATATTGCTCAATTTAAAAATAAATAAATATATGTGTTGTATTTTCATTAGCATATATTTATTTATTTGTAATATTGTAAATTATAAAATATATAGTGTTTGAATATAAAATAATTTATGTGGTTAAGGATGTGTTTTCTGTCATGTCAAACGCTTATTTCTTGGTGTTTGGCATTTATCTTATCTGATATGAATAAGCGATTTAACATCAAATGTATATCTTACCTCATTATTTTTTAGAAGAGCGTTTGGCCACTTCATTTTTGAATGGTTTTATTAGACTTAATTCTCAATGTTTGACATGAATCACTTACATCCGATGTAAATTTTTTTGTTTCTTCCCTTTTCCTATAAATTCATCAACTACCAATAAACTTTAAATCAAAATCTCACTTTAAATTTTTCAAAAACAAACAATTTGCCTTTGGACTCTTGTGTTGCCAATGATATCTGCATGGTTTCCATGGAGGAAATTTCATTATGCCAAAAAGAAATATATTTGTAAGGTTTACTAGAGTCTCTATATTTCACTTTCTTCATCATTGTCATTTCTTAATAAATTGTAAGATAATTTGAAAACACATATCCAAAGTGAAGTAGACTGTTCATTTACCATTGCAAGATAGAAATGCTTTGCTTGATTTTCTTGCCCAACTGGTCAACTTAATCCAAACAGCCAAAGTCTCAGCCCCCATCCAGCCCAATACTTCGACAAACATATTTTCAAAATCTAGTATGCTTAGCTTGCTCACTTCATTTAGCCTACAGCCGACCTGAGCAGCCAGTTCTCCAATTAAAAGTGATCTGCTCGACATCAATGCCTGTATAAATCAAAGAAAATCTCCTAACTATTAATAATGGATGACAACAACATATAGCAGCTGAACATACAACACGCCTCTCCAAAACTGAGTGGCCCGGTCAATGACCCACTCCCCAATGGAGTCCTCACTCCTCTTCTTCATCAACCACACACACCTTCTGAGGGTTTCTTATCATGTCTTCGCAGGCATTGTTTGTAGGCGCCTAACTACCCTTGTAAAAAGAAACTACATCTACATTGTTTCTCTAACATAGCAATATGATTGGCACTGTTCATCTGACAAAAGCGCTATGTACAATAACCACTTCATGTCCTTTGTTGCTACCAGAGCACCTCTAGTAAACCACTACCCGACTCATGTCGCCTGTCTTTGACCAAAGCATACTCAAAGTAAGATTAGTCAGATGTTAATCATCTCAACCATATACTCCAACTAGCAATCTAATTGTCATGTATTAGGCCGAGCAACATGATCAACGGCCCAACATGATTTCAGTGGCTCAACTGTGCAATCTCAACCATTAAAGCTAGTTACATACATCAAGACAGGCATTTTCCCAAGGGTTAAACAACACAACCTCTCAAGCAATTACTTTCTTATTAGTCTCTCTTATAATCCAAGCTATTTTAAGAGAAACAAGGTAGTAAGAAATTCCTCTTGATGGATGTAGATCAACTTTGATCGGACCACTCTAAATTTTGTGTTAATTTACTTTTCACGTGTTTTATTTTCTCATTTTACATTTTAAATCAAGATGTTAGGAAGCAACCTTTGCTAATATCTACCTTTAATCGTAATTTCGAGGCTGGCTTAATTTTTAGTCAACATTTTGGTGCTAGAAGGAGGACCTTCCTTAAAAGCTCTCATTTTCCTTCACTTTTCTTGTCTACAAATTTCTTTCACATTCATGCCATGCAGACCCACGGTGCCATTAACTCTAATGGCTACAATACCAGTGGAGCAACCAAGGCCAGTGCTATTTGCCCCATCCTTGTTTTGAGCAATGGTGTGTGGCTTAGCATGGTAATTGGCTTAATCTGAATAAGAGAACTTATCATCACATGAATAACCTTGGGGCCAGAAGGATTCTCTAACAACCGTAAACTTCAGCCCGATAATCCCTCCAACAACTGACGGTATCCTCGTTAAGCCTACTATTTCCAGCACATACAATGCAGGACACTCATGAGAGGGTAATATTGGAGACCTCCATCGGAGGTGCTATGGTCCACCATTGGGATTTGCAAGCTGCTTACGAGTAAGGAACTGTCCATTACATCCCAGAACATAAACTAGCAATGCACTAATTCCTTCTCAACGGAAGGAGTTTCCATATTTCATCTCCTTTGGATAACGGATGAGGCACGCGACCTGCACTTTGACCATCTTAATAGTGGAGGATGGTTGGAAATTCGAAACCCAAAGAACCACAAGTCCACTTTCGACCCAGTGGGAGGTGCCTTAGCCTAGGTCTCACAAAAGATAGGCCTACTCTCCCAGATCACCCTCATTCATCAAAAGCATGCCTCCTATACCAGCTAAACGTCATCGCTCTGCCTCTCTATATCATCGCCACATACCTCCATCACCATATAGAAGCTAGAGGAGTCCCTCCCCAACAAGGGGCCAATGCTATCCACAACATGTGGAGGTTGGCCTCCTAGAAGAAATGGTTGCATAACATCAGAAAGTGCACAAAATGAAAACTGAGAACGTGGGCAGAGAGGGTCTAGTAGATGACGAGAACGGAGATCCTTTCTCCAAAGAAATCTTGAGCACCTTCATATCTGCCAGAAGTGTGCTTTCCCTTCCATGGACAAGTACGGTTGAGGAACTAACTCGTTCGACCACATTACCGCCTTCAACTCGATAACCCATGCCATCCATCTTTCCGTCCATGCCAAGTACCTCCATTTTCCATCCACCCCGTCTGGATCGGCTTATTATTGGTTTTCTTATCTCTAACCTAACATTGTCCATTTGTAGGCCCTTTATGTTTTGACTTCAAAGCTCGTTTCTTCACGTTAAAGACTAGAGTCATGATGGTGAGTGTGTTAAGCAATATAAGACAAGGCTCGACTGAGATGCTCCGCTCGTATGTCAACCGCTTCAACAAAGAATCAACCAATGCTAAGGCAGTGGACAAGAATAGCTTGGTAGTCGCCCTATGTTTAGGGGTAAGGTATTGGTCTTTCTATGTGGAAGGAACTACAAAAATAACCTGGATCATCCTTGACTGATTTTCTCCAAAGGACGAATGACATAATAAGGGTGGAAGGGGCTGACATCTCCTATAGTGATGATGAGAGCTGACAAAATAACCAAGCTGGCCTAAGGGAAGACTATTGCCGAAGGAATGGTCAATGAGTAAACATCAAGAAGTTTACGGAGGATGCCTCGCGCTTTAAGTCCAAGTACACAAATTATGCAACTTTGAATTATGACATGGAAATAATCCATCTGGCCACTTGAGATCGTATGTTGTTTCAATGTAATGCTTCCTCTATATTTGGGAAAAGGAAAAATCCTAGGGGCAATGGAAAGTATTATGAATTCTACTAATTCAACGAACACTCCACCAATGAGTGCCGAAACCTTATGGATGAAAAAGAACAGCTAATCCGAAAAGGCATACTGGTGTAGTATGTGAGGCAACTGGTAGAACAGCGCAATGCCTGACCAAATCCACATATCCAATAATAGTGAACAAACAAAAACAGAGAGATACTATCAATTTGTTGTAATAAAGTATATTCATTCAACCTCCGGGCCCAAAGGTTCCTAGGGTTGAAGAAAAGATAATAGACATCACTTTCACCATAGAGTATAAGAGAGGAGTTGGTTTCTTTTTTCATAACCCGATGGTCATATCAGTTGACATCACTAGTACAAAGGTCCACTAGGATTTAATTGATGGGGGCAGCTCCATCAATCTGATGTTCAAATAAGTCTTGGACAAGATGAAGCTTCTCACCTCCAACCTCACTCCCAGTGCATTCCCCATCTACGGGTATGGGGGTGTTAGCATAATATCCTATGGGATAGCCTTGCATGGTCACTTTCGACCAAGATCAAGGTAAACTTCTATAGTAGTGGACTGCCCATTTATAAATAATATCTTAATAGGTAGACCAAAACTGGTGGACCTAGATGCATATGTGGCCTATCAACAGCTAATAATGAAGTTCTCAACCAAGAAAGGAATAGGGCACATCCATAGCAACCAATAGGCTGCCAAAGACTGCTTAGACATATCACTCCAACTAGCAAAAAAGTGAGTCTTCATGTTACAACAAGAGTTTGCAATACTCAACGATAGTATGCCCGAGAGAACGTAAGAGCCATTCAGTGCTCCCATTTGTTCCAAGATTACTTGAAACATTGAAGCCGAAGCATCCACAACAACCATCGCCTTTGAGAGAATGCGTGAGCCAATCAATGCTCTCATTTATGATTTGATCCATGACTACACTGGGGATAATCTTTACCTCGCTAGCCCATACAAAGCAAAGGAACTTATAAACTTGAAACGAGCAAGTTTAACTCTACTAGCAAAAGGGAGTAGCGAACACAACTATTCCTACCATCTCAATGTTGGCGGACTCATCTATAAGAGCTGGGGGCATCCATGGCTCCTAGGTTTGAGCATGGACGTCTGCCCTGGTCGAGGAAATCATGGAACATATGATTCATGCATTGAAATAGTGCGACCTGAAAGAACGCATGGAGGGAAATAATGATGACCCACTCGACCCCCGTATGGGAGATTCAAATCTCGACCATAGACCTGTAACTTTGCTTGAAACAATATCAATTGACAATATCGATCCCAGCAAGGTTGTCCAAATAGATACACAATTAAGTCAAGAGATAAGGAATGAGCTAGTATATTTCTTGAAAAAAACTAAATATGCGTTTGTCTAAGGGTATGCTAACATGATCGACATAGATCCTTAAATTATCTATCGTACCTTAACATCAACCCTAAACCTCACCCTATTTGAAAAAAGAGAAGGTCACCCAATCTAAAAAGATATAGAGAACTTAAGGAAGAAATGGAGAAGCTCCTTGCAAATGGATTTATTCATAAAGATAAATACCCATTCTTGATAGCTAACTCGGTTTTGGTTTGTAAGCCAAATGGGGCCTTGAGAACTTGTATTAACTTCTCAGATCTCAAAAGCCTACCTAAAAGCCAATTTTCCATTCCCTACATCGATTAAATCATGGATACAACCGTTGTACATGAGCTACTCACATTCATGGATGCCTACTCTGGGTATAATCAGATCGTTATACATGGTTTGGGCCAAGAACACATTTCTTTTGTTAGAAACGTAGGATTCTACTACTACCAAGCTATGTCATTTGAGCTCTGCAACGCGGGTGCAACTTATCAATGGCTCGTCAATATAAATATAGCTTAATAAATTGGCTAATCCATGGAAGTCTACGTGGACGACATGTTGGTAAAATCTGAGAAGGCTGGGGCATGTAAAAACCTGGCCGAAACCTTTAACATCCTCTATCGATATAATATGAAGCTCAAACCTAAGAAGTGTTCCTTCACCATCTATTCAGGTGAATTACTCGATTTTGTAAGGAGAACCAAGGGTACTGAAGACAACCGTGGCAAGATTCAGGAAATCCAAAATATGTAGGTTCCTCTCATAGTCTAGCAAGCGTGGAGTTTGAAAGGAATGATTGTAACACCCCATATTTTTTAAACATTATCTAGGATATTTGATTAGCTAAATTAAATAAAATAATGTAAAGATTAATGGGTTGAGATTTGATTATACTAAGGGTAGCCGTGCCATGCTAAATATAAATCAAATAAGATGACATAAAAAAATGTGTTAGGAAATAAGGAAGGGCAAAGGGGAAATAGGAGAGGCTTATACCATAACCCTTTGGCAAAGAAACTCACGTTCATTTCATTTTAGCAAACTAAAAACATTTAAGACCGACCACCATTATTGTTCTTAAGGAAAGATTAAAGCTAGGATTCAAGAGAAGGAAGATAATCAACTAATTCAACATCAAATCTCACATCTTTTAATCTCAAAGATAAGGCGAATAATTACTACATCCCATTTTCTTATGGTTTTCGGTTTAAGGTTAGATCCGAAATGTTTTTGCAAGTATATGCCATGTTTTGATGATTAAAGTTATATATTTGTTTGTTGGTGAATTATGCATGTTCATATTACTATTTATGAAATGTTTGATATGAAAACCCTACTAAATGATATCCAAATGCCTAAAAACTAAAATATAGTCAAAATGATATATTAGAGATGGGTTCCAATTTTCATAATTTTTTGAATTTATGTGGATTTTATATTAATTTTCTAATGAAGTAAATAATTTATTGGGTTATAAATTATTTACAGCTAAAATAATAATTATTTAGGCTTGAAATTTTTATATGTTGGAAAACATAATAAAATAGATTTTCTAGGAGTTTTCCAGATTTTTCCTAAGCGATTTGATGAATATATAAAATTATTTAAGGTATGAGACTTAAATTTTTTATATATTTGACTAAGGAGAAGGTGCATTTTATAAAATAAAATTATTATTTAATTCTGAAATTAATGGCATCATTTTTTTGAAAATTATTTATTAACCAATGAGAATTTGACAAACAAAGGCAGGTTAGCTGAGAAGTTATCTTTTTAAAGTTAAAAACAAGAAAATCATGCTTTTAGCATGTTTCAGCCAATTTAGGCATCAAACCTTCCGACCCAGACCTTCCGACAAAGTCGAAAGGTTATAGCTCTCGACAAGGTCAAACCAATGCATATGGTATCAAGTTACTTGGTATGTAATGAATCGGTCAAGGTCGAAGGGTACTTAGTCGAAAGGTTAGTTGCCAAAGAGGTTGGAGTATGTTTGTTTTATAAACCAAAAGAATCGCTTGCTTTGTTTTCGAATAAGAGCTTTCGACCAGGTCAAACATTTAAAATAAAGGTTTTAAACCTTCCGACAAGGTCGAAAGGTTATAGCTGCTTTATTTTTTTGTTTTGAACCTTTCGACAAAGTCGAAAGGTTTATCTGTTTTAAAAACCAACCGCTTCTCCACGCTTTCAAAAGAAAGCTTTTGACTTAGATGTTTTACCCTTGTTTTATAATTGAAGTTTAACCCAAAGCTTTTGAAGCAGATCTTTCGACAAAGTCGAAAGGTTGCTTCCAATGTAGTCGAAAGGTTTTTAAAGAAAATTTTCCACATGTTTTAAATTAAACTGAGTAAACCATTGAAAGGTTTATGTTTTAAAAGGTTTAATGGTTTCGAAAGGTTTGAGTTCGATGATTTCGAAAGGTTTGAGTCAATGGTTTCGAAAGGTTTTAGTTCAATAGTTTCGAAAGGTTTAAGTTCAATGGTTTCGAAAGGTTTAAGTTCAATGGTTTCAAAAGGTTTTAGTTCAATGGTTTCGAAAGGTTTAGAGCAATGGTTTCGTAAGGTTTGAGTTCAATGATTTCGAAAGGTTTGCTTTGAATGGTTTCAGAAGGATAAATGGAAGGTTTTCCAAAGGTTTCCTAAGGCAATGCTTTAAGTTTTTTTTAAAGTATGATGTCTGAAGTTTTATTGCTTTCGAAAGGAATGATTTCAATAGCTTCGAAAGGTTTGATGATTGGGTTCGAAAGGTAAGGTTTGGCCTTTTCACTTAGAAAATTAAAGGGTTTCACTTGGTTTTGAAAGAGATGGTTTCAAAAGTTTAGAAAGAGGTACTTTCAAATGTTTTCATCAACTAAGGTTTGAGTAAAGAAGTTATATATAACATGGTAATGTGATTTTGAGTAAAGCATAAAGATTATATATTTTCCTTGTGGACTTTGATTTAAAGGTTCTAAATCATTTTGAAAATGATTTCAAGGAAAATTATGGAAGGGGATCCTTAAGTGAAAATGACTCGGATATTAGAATACCAAATGGGACTAGTTTAGGATTGTGCCCTATACATTAGCTATTAGCCCCAACTAATTGTTGTCCAAAATTCTAGTGTGTAAGGCTTGGTCATAGGTAGACTAAAAATATGATCACACACATTTTAGGAGTTGCAGTTTTATATTTTGTTATATTTCCGCTGTGTTTGTATTAAGTTAATTATGACTATATAACTCCGATCATCCAAAGGGGTGTCTTCATATACCGCTCTTGGCGTATTTTGTAATATGTATATTTGATCTGTGCCTGGGAACGAATTTGGGATTATGTAAAAAGAATATGGAACATCCGTTTTGAATGTAATGAAAAAAAGTTGTTTTGAAATCTGTGTTTTGTTTCATATTCAAGTGCTTATGATATTATAGATACCATTAACATAGCCGTATTTAGTCGCCGGAAGCTAATACTATAGATGACTGTAGCATCTATATCGCTTAGTTTTGGGCTTCTAGATAGGGGATGTGACAATGATCATGGCACCGAACCATTTTATATCAAAGGTGACCGACTGGTGTATACCTTTCTTCAACCTCATCAAGAAAGGAGTCTCATTTATCTAGAGTGAAGAATGCACGCCTTTGAAGGTTTTAAACAACGTCTTGTTTCATCCACCATCCTTTCCAAGCACA
The DNA here is from genome assembly GCA_030737815.1 of Allium fistulosum. Classification (NCBI taxonomy): domain Eukaryota; kingdom Viridiplantae; phylum Streptophyta; class Magnoliopsida; order Asparagales; family Amaryllidaceae; genus Allium; species Allium fistulosum. The sequence goes on from CM060902.1 coordinate 1,348,339,399, forward strand.
TAGATAAAGTAGACATGTATTTGTACCTTACAGTCGCTAACCATGCAATCAATGCTGCACTAATTTGGGACAAGGAGAATGTTCCACAGCCAATATACTCTCTGAGTAAGAGGTTTTCAAACCCAAAAATGAAATACATGAAGCTAGAAAAGTTAGATTTCTGCCTCCTTATAGGGGTTTAGAGGCTTTGCCATTCCAAGCTAACCTAATCAAAGTACTCATCAACCAACCGTTGAAGCAAGTACTAAGTCGGTCCAACACAATGGGCCGACTCTTGAAGTGGTCAATATAGCTTGGGAAATTCATATCACATTTCACCCTCACACCTCAGTTATGGGCCAAGCAATTGCCGACTTCACAACGAAGCACAGCGGTCGAGACTGTAATGAAGAAGAAATAACCAATTTATAAGTATGGCAATTATATGTTGATGCAGCATCTAATAAGAAAGGGGTTGCGGCTGACATGGTCCTAGTCACATCTAATGGGAAATAACTATGCTTTGTCATCCGCCTTAGTTTCAAAGCCACCAACAATGAAGTTGAATATGAAGTTGTCCTTGACGGTCTTAGGATGGTAAAAGAGACATGAATATAATCCTTACATATGCTCGATGACTCTTCACTAGTAGTCAACCAGATTGGAGAGAATTTCCCGGTTAAAGCCAAAAAACTAACCTTGTATGTTGCAAAATCAGAAAAGCTCATCAACTCTTTCGTTGACTTTAAGCTTGAACAAATTCCCTGTGAGAACAATGCCAAGGCAAATTAATTAGCCTAGCATCAATTAACCCTAGAGAGAGCATCCCATAGGTCCCATTGGTAGTACGGGTCATCCCTTGCATTGAATTGTAGGCATATGCAATGGAGATTGATGAGACTATAGCCAACACCTGGATGACCCTACTATTGAAGTATCTTATGGGCAGAGAATTGCCTATGGACAAGAAAAAAGACTGCAAAATCCTTTGTCGGGTGCACCATTACACAAACATGGACGGAAAACTATACCGATGGGGGTACTCTACTCCTACCCCTTCAATGATGTATTGCAAATGATGAAGTTGGTCACATATTGAAAGAGTTGCATGAAGGCTCCTGTGGGGACCATGTTATGTGGCAAATCCTAGCAAAGAAGGATGCTCGATAATGTTACTACTAGCTAAATATGATCAATGATGCAATGATACATGATAGGAGTGGCGATGTCTGTGGTTTGCCAAAATCCTTAGAGCTTCTCTGAATCTTCTATCCTCTATGACATCCCCTTGATTGTTCGAGACTTGGGAGATTGACCTGATAGAGATGCTCCGAATGTTAAAGGGTATATAACCACGCCATTGTCACCATCGATTACTTCATATAGTGGGTTGAGGCAGAGCCTCTTATTAGGTCACCACGCCCAAGTTTTTGAACTTTGTGGCCGAGAATACTGTTTGCCACTTCGAACTTCGAAAGAACATCATCACAAACAATGACACATAGTTCGAGCATGGTCTGTTCCAACATTTCTGCCATAGGAATAGTATAGAGAAGTGCTTCTCCTCGGTCCCCCACCCATAAGAAGACAGATAGGTTATGATTGTGAATAAGGAAATCAAATCAACGTTAAAGAAGAGCCTTTTCAAAGCAAAGGGGAATTGAGTCGAGGACCTTTCGCTAATACTTAGGTCGTATCGAACGTCGATTCGCACATCAACCTGGTACTCCCCGTTCTCTTTAGCCTATGGGTATGAAACAATGATGCCCGTCAAAGTTAACATCCATCTCCTCGACCCTAACCCACAATTATGAGTAAAACGAAGAAGTACTAAAACTACCAATCAATGCTTCAAAAGAAAGGAAAGCATATGTAGAGTTCGGCATAGAAGCATATATGAGAATGGTGGCCAACACTACAATGCTAGAGTGAAGCTTAGCCAGTTCATATTGGGGACTTAATTTTGCATTGGCTCTTCGCGAACAACAAAAACCCCGCTGAAGGCATACTAGGGCTGAACTGGGAAGGCCCGTATCTAGTTGGCGCCGCACTTGCTAATGGCACCTACCATCTCTCGCACTCTAATGGCACCTATTACTCAAGCATTCATTACTCAAATGTCGACAACAAGGCTATCCGGAGAGGACATGCCACAAGTGGCTCTCCTCTACAACCAGAGTGCTAAAATGGCCCCGTAAGGATGCACGAGCCTATCAACGCTCCCATTAGTGCTGGGGACACCATAGCAAAGATGGTGTGACCTCTTATGCCACGGTCTCAATTCTTGCATCCGTGGTGTACTACTTCGTAAGGATGCATAAGCCAATCAATGTTCCCATCCATGCTTGAGGCATTAGTGAACCGATCGTAGAACCACCTATGTCGTGATCCCAATTCGTTTGCCCATAATGCTACTTATCCCTCTAGAGGGATGAGGCTTGGGCGAGATTACCATGAAGTAATCCTAAATTTGACATCTATAGTGCTGCTTTATGAGGATGTACAAGCCGATCAATGCTCCCTTTTGTGCCGAAGGCATCAACAAACCTATAGTGTGACCACCCATGACATTGTCCCAATTTGTTTGCTTATGATGCTTCCCGTCGCTTTAGTAGAGTGAGGCACCGGTTCCAAGATGGTGCGTTTACCCATGCTATAACCCCAAACCAGTCATCCATAGTGATGGCTAACTTACACACCCATAGTGGCCATATCAAGCAAATTTGGGCCTATGACGTCCTGCAAACACAACAAAGAAAGACCAACATGATCATAGAGCGACCACCAAACGCTTCCCTAACTTCGATTCACACCTGCCTTGCAAAATAAGGGTAGGTTGCCTCAGTAAAAGATAAATTTGTTTGGTTTATTTGTTCTTTATTTTCCTCATGTCTACTTGTTTGCTATATTACGCATAGATAGCTAAGTTTATATGTTTCCTTAATAAAGTTGGGTTTGTTCGAACCACCCGGCATAGAACAAATAAAATTCACAAAATGAGAAGTAATGGGAGACTAGCATATATATGAAAGTTTAACATAAAAGTAGAAGGAAAACATAGAATACTAAAACAAACGGGAAAATCCAAAACAAAAACTTCCATCACACAGAAGGGAGTTCAATACATCAAAAGAGTTCACTTCATTTCACAAAAAGTTTAATTACGACATTGGGCCTCGCTCGATCAGCATATAAAAAGGAAAACATACAAGCAAAACACAAAAAATACTGGCAGTCATCATTAAGTATCATTTCACGTAGGCTAGAGGTATCCACTTTTGGGTCGACCCATTTGAGCTAGCACTTATGAACCAGTCACCACCGTGGTTTGAAGAAGCCCTAACAACCCTATCTCATCTTTGCTCCCTACCACCGAGAGGCTAGTGGACCCAACCACCCTAAACTGGTCTGTCCTAGGCAACTGACCCAAGAAATAACCCTCCCTTGAAAATATGTGAAAGACAACCTCCCTTAGAGCTCTACAGCTCCACACCAGTCCTCATCCTCTTAAGTCTAACCAAATCTAGCCGTATTGCCGCCCTAGGTGGAATCACCTAGATGGGTTGACTTAGGGATGAGTGGGGAGCGTTGGGCGAGGGATGATGCGGCCACGAGGTGTAAACTACTTTAAGTGCAATCGACGTCAATTGTCAGGCGTTGGTACCCATACGAGGTTACAAGGAGGTTTCCACGAAGGAAAGAACCTCATTATAGCTAAATCAACTATTTCTACAATATTTAGGCGGACCACAACAAAACATGAATAAGAATAAGAGTTGGAAAATTTTCAAAGAAAACAAAGATGAGAAAATACAAAATCAAGCCACCATCTTTAGACTGGTTCCCCCCGTCGCCTTCTAACTAAATGAGGGTAAGATGACCCCAAGTTGTTACTATTAAAGTGTGCACCATTAGAGTTTTGTGTATCGAGGGGCATGGTGTATGTTACTTGGGTTGAAGACCCATGGGCGGGGTCTTGGAGGAGGAACCCTTGCTTGTTTGCATATTTGGCTTCTACGCCTACCCGACCCTTCTTGGCGCCTCCGGTGTCTCAGGCGTGCTAGAGTAACTCAAGCAACACTCAATAACGCGGTTAGAGCCACTATATGTTCTAAAAGCCTCATGTCAAAAGCCTCCTGCTCTTGGTTCAGGTGCTTTGGTAGCAGGGTAAAAGGAGATGAATTAAAAAAAGTTCTTTTATTAGATTGCACAAGATCTTATTTTGTGTCTACATTAGTATATCTTTTTTATACTAAATCCAATTTAGTATATAATTAGTAAAAGTATTTAAATAATATTTTGGTTTGTTTAATTTATTTGAAATATTTATTTATTAGTTAATATTTAAAATAAGATTTGTTGATAACTTGATTTATATTTCATTCAAAATTTATTTTAATTTCATATTTTAGTGTTTTTGATATTCATATGCACAATACGAACATCACAACAAAATAAATGGATAAACTATGGTAGGGGTATAATGGAAAAATTGATCGTTGTTTTCTACGGTCGATAAAATGTTAATCTAATGATATAATGTCAATGTAATATCACAAACGGAAACATATAATATTTATACTTATACTAAAATAACAAACTATTATTTATCAATCATTTAAAACTTTATGAAATAGTAATTTATGTCTATTATATTCAATATATGTGTATTTATGTAATATATTTATAATTTATGGTACGTGTATACATAGACATATACATATATATGTTATAAACTATAATTTATTTAAATATAAAATATTTTCATATATATATATATATGTGTGTGTGTGTATTATGTATAAATAAATAAATGTATGTTTAATTAAATTTTGGTTTTAAAATATTAAACAATTTAAAATTCAAAATTTGAAAATTGACATTTTTAAAATCAGTATCTGTAATAAATAAATAAATATATTATTTTATTGAAATATCTTTAAACAAGCATTGAATATTATTTTTAAATTAAATTTTTGATTGAAATTAAATCTCTTATGAAAAATTCAAAAATTGATTTTTAAATTAATTCATCCTTGAAAAATAATGTTTTTTCATTTATTTATTGAGATCTGAAGTAACTTTTTATATATTTAAAATATCTATATGGAATTAAAAAAAAATATATGCACTTTTTTACATAATTAATTTTTTTTTATAAATCTAAATAGTAAAGAATAAAAAATAAATCTATGCTTAAAAATCCAAAACATGGTTTTTTAAGAAAATTTATTTATATGTACATATTATATATTAAATATTTCGGATTTGAAATTTCCTTTAAGTTTGCTAAAATTTTATACAAATAAATATATACGAAGATATACATGCACTCATGTGTGTGGGCGCGCGCGCACACACACAGATATTATATATATATATATATATATATGAAAATTGTTTTCTTTAAATAAAATTATAACTAAATGCATATAGAAGGGGACAAGGTAATTTTGCATGAATATTCCATATATATTTATATTACTAATTCAGAAAATATACGTTGACCATCGATGACCTATCGAAAGCCTCACATTGTTTTCTAAAATTTCTTTTTGGAGCCTCAAGTTCTCCTCGTCGACTTTAATTTGAAATGCAAAATCCAAGGCTTTACAAATGGTACTAATGGAGAATTGAGACTTATCTGAAAGTGTGATCAAGTAATGAGCGGCAGTTATACTACTTATAGCCAAGGATTTGCGGCCTTCTATCCTCATTTTTCTCTAGCCCTAAAAGATCAAAATAGGTCTACCCGTTCAAACTTCTATGTTTGGCCTTGACATTGACCAAACATGGTTAAAAGCCATATTGACTCCTATTTATACCGTTGTTTGATTATTTAATTCAACCTCCTCGACCAATCAAACTGATGTACAAATTTTATACATCGTTCTAACTAGTTTTAAGCTTCAAACAAACAAGTAAATAAATATGAAGTAAAATATTAATACAACTTTTTTATTAACTCATAACAATTATAAATAATTTTTCTCATTATTTAATTCGTAAATAATTAACATTGTGACTATGTTGATTCTAAAGTGTGAACTTGATCCTTAGTCAATATGTAAATAGTTTAAATATTGAAGCATGTGAAGACTTTGTTGAAGTAAATTATAGTGCAATAGTTCGATCCCTACAAATCATTTTGGTGAATCTAATTTCTAGTCTATAATAAGCATAACCAGTAATGACCTTTTGTACATGTATTCTTTTCACCGTCACTATATCATTTATATATCTAGAGTTTGGTCTAAGGTAAAAAACTCTATTAATATCCATATTTGGTTGCATAAATTTTTTAAAGTTCTTGATCAATTCGATAACATTTATTAATTAACCAATTTAATCTAGCTAGAGATTTTTACTTTTAAGTCGAATACCAATTATGGTGATATTAACTTTCTATAACGAAGAAGATGAATTCACTGTTGGGTAGATTCTCACTTCACATATACCCAATTAAGGTCGTGAAGGTCGCTATGCCAATTATTTAACCGTAATCAAAGTATGACCTTGCTACCTAAGATCGATAGTACATACAAGTTAGAAGCTTAGTTGTATGTCATTACCATGAGATTTTCTATTTTAGCTTAGCAATATTAACCTACTAAAGACTACCACTGAGTCATTTTGTGATTGTTCCAAATAACCATAAGTGTGTAACCCTTTAGCATCCATAATGGTTATGAGTAAATCACAATCCATCATATGTAGAGCGTTACGTAAACTAATTTCAACGGATCTATCGATATCATTTTCTTCATACATCTTGACTAGAAACATTTAAGGAGTTAGTGTTTTGTGAATATCAATTCAATACTCATTGTTATAAACACAATCATAACTACAATCGATAAAGAACTTCTTCTAAAAATTTCTACTTATACATTTTTAATGTAGTTAATTCATAATTTACAATAAAATATTACAACATGTATAAAAGGGAACATAACCAAAAGCATACTATATTTCGAACAAGATTTTGTACATAATTAAGTTTATATAACAAACTACATAATTGCCTATAGGGTACACCCTTAACTCTATCAATATCTCACTTGCACTTCAGACCAATTATGCAGCCTCATCCTCAAGCCTTCAATCGATCTTCCTAAAGCATGCCGAGAAAGGGCCTGAATGGATTTGTTATGTTAACTTCAATATCATACTTTTGATTATGATCACTGCGTTATTAATAAACTACCTTACGATGTGGTACTTGTGGAGGATGTCACTTGGCTTCTTGTGAGCTCATGGTTCCTTGGAAACTGCATTGTCAAATTATTGCCGCAATATATAACATCATACCTTCAAAGCTTGGAATCACCCCTGGCTCCTTAATGAATTTGCAATCCATATTGCTTCTGCAGCATCGTACAAGATTATGTACTCAGCCTCTATTGTAGAATCATCCGCAACTTCTTATTTGGAACTTTTCCAACCAACAACCCCTTCGTCGAGGTACACACAAAACTCGAGACAGACTTACTATTGTCAATATCGCTTTGAAAAATTGAGTTCGAATAACCATTCATAAAGGTTTGTTATATTCGGAAATGAGAAACAAATCCTTGGTATTTCTTAAATACTTAAGGATGACCTTAATTGCTGTCCAATTTTTTCTCTAGAATTCGATTGATATTGACTTACTACAACTTGTTGAAAAAGCAATATCTAACCTTATACATAGCCTATCATACTTGATCAAATTCGAAGTATAAGGATTCCGACTCATGTGATGCCTTTGCTCTTCCGTTGATAGAGAGTCCTTTTTAGATAAGACTACCATGTCGCACTGGAACATTTCTACGCTTGGAAGTTTTCCACACCTAATCGTCTTAGTGTGGTATATTTGTACATAGATTGGAACAATGCTAATATCCTTATAGATATATTTCTATAGATTTTTATCTAGTATACAAGATGCCTCGTTTAAATCCTTCATTGAGAAATTATTGGACAATCAAGCTATCACTAATTACAACATCAGTATTGTTGGCACTGACCCTTTTGATGGCAGGTGAAATAGGTAAATTTTAAATTACATTCCCTATTTGGATCTTAATGGGCCTATGTAATCTATTAACCAGTATTAGATCAAATCTATGTTTCAATAAAATCATATTTTATTTAAAAAATTATATTTATTTAAAAAATTATATTAATTAAATAATTTAATATTGTTTCGAATTCATATATATATATATATATATCTAGAATATAACATGAGAGTATATAGATATAAGCATGTGTAAAGTGGCATATAAACAAATAGATATTGGAATTTATATCTACTATCAGTGTGTGTATTATATTTACATATAGAGTTTATAAATGCATAAGTATATACAAGTTTAAATATACTATAATATATGTATATTGTTTGTATACACATATTAGTAGTACCATATACAGACACACACACACACATATTAGACATATATGTGTATGTGTACGCAACATATACTTTGCCATTTATTTATTATACATAATTTCAAAAATTAACTTATATATATTATAATTAAAGTATTTAAAATTAGTTGACTAAGCAAAACATAAATTTGATAAATTTAAATTTTAAGTTCAAATTGAGATTTCACTAAACCAAGATACTTTAAATTTCAATGAAAAGACATTTCAAATTTCTTAAATTTAAAATATAAAAAATATATATAAATATCTAAAATGTTAAATATATATATAAAATAAAATTATATTTTTCCTTATATTAAGTACATATATATGTATATATATGTAAATACATATTAAAATAATTTTATGCATTAAATAAATATTATTAATTATTAAAATGGTTTCGACATTAAACATTTTCTTAAATCCAAGCCATAAGCAAAAGTATTTTTTATTTTCAACCAAAACAAAAACAATTAATATATAATTATACCACCAAAAATATTATTTATAAATTAAATATACAAAATAATTATAATTTAAAATTATATATATAATGTATATATTCGAAGTAATATTACATCTATATATACACATATAAAATTAAATTTATCTGTTTTACAATTATTTTAAAATTTAATACAAAGAAATAAAAATTTAAGTCATGCATTATTAAATAAATTTTATAAAAATGGTATTATAGATGCATATACATTAGAGTTAAATGACATATGTAAGACATAAGATGTAATGATTATACCTAATCAGTACCTACACTTCGTGACACATTGATTTGCGATTCGTCTCCTAGGTTGCTTGAATCACCACCTAACTTTACTAGAATCGATTGCACCACTTGGTGTCATATTTTGATGTTCGATTGGATGAAAGAGGAGCTCGACAAGAGGGCGTAGGCTAGGAGATGGAGGCTAGAAGCAAAGAAGCAAAACCTATGAAATGTTTTAATTTGATTTAGTATTTATAGAAAGAAAAGAGAGAAAATATCTTACATCTTTTACTCGATATCTTTTACCAGTTCGAACTCAAACCTAGATCCAATCAAGACCTTCTCTCCCTCACTTTTGGTCGGCCATGTATAGCCTCTGTATGAGCAAAAATATCTCAAAATCCATTTAGTAATTAATTATATTTTAAAGCCTTTTTAGATATATATTGATGTCATATACCGATATATGCATGTATAACGTTTATGTACACATTTAAATAAATACCATTAGCACCCAGAAAATTCCTAGGAGCTACTTCATATACTGATAACACCCTAAACACAAAAAATTAACCATTAATAATTTATAAGTACTAATTAATTTATTATACTTTATAAACTAATTAAATCGTATGGCATTTTAGAGAATTCACAAATGTGGTTGTTTGACTCAGAGGTGTGAATTTAGTTAGCGATTGATATTGAAAAATTCAAATATTAATGTTCACATATGACAGTTTGGCAAAATTCATCGCTTATAGATTTTTTGGCAAAATCATATTCTAAACCTCTTTAAGCGGTACCTATAGTGATAATAATTTACATATTTTATATTCGTCAACACTATATCAATTTAGGATATATGGAGTTTAGTATAGATCAAAATTCCAATCACATCCACATTCCACTAATCAGTCTATAAACAAAGTCCTTATTTCAATAATAACAATTATTTTTAACCGTTCTACTATGTACAATGATTTTTACTTTGTATTGACTACGATTGACCATGATACTAATCTCATACAATTAATTAGATGAATTCTCTATTAAATAATGCTTAACTTCTAATTCTTCTACTCAAACTCAATAATAGTTACATGATAGTCACCATTTCATGATTTAGCTATAATCAAAGTGAAGTATCGACATTGAAGTTCCATGGTATTATCAAGTCAAGAGAATAGTGTAACCTTCTCATACTAAGATTTCATGTTTGATCTAGTTGTTATCAACCAAGAGGAAACTCATGGACGAGTCATTCTATAGTTATCTAATAAATGTAAGTACATATCCCTTTCGAGCCCCGAACAACTATGAGTAGTACTCTCCCAACATTTGGAGAGCATTACGTACTATGGTCTCAACGGATGTATTTATATCCTTTGTCGAAATTTATTGAACAAAAATATTTAAAATAAATTTTTATTTTATATTGTGATTAATGACAACAATTGTAATTATTTGCAACTACAGTCAAATAACAATTTATTTTAGGGTATTCTTATTTTATACTTTAGAATAATTTCTTAATTTTATTACAATGTAACAAAGTATATAAAAGAAAATAAACATCTTTATTACAAACAAGATTAATTAGACATATGGAAAAAATTACATAATTGCCCTTAGGGAATACCACTAACTCCCCTAGGTATATCATTACCAATCAGTAGCAATTTATTAACATATAATACTAACTCCTTATATACACATGCTTCCTCTATGTTTTGATAGAAACCAAATAATTTGATTAACTTATCAAAATATTTGTTCCAACATCTTAATGCTTGCTTAAGATCATAAATTGACCTTATGAGTCTACATGTCTTATCGTCGCTCCCACTGACTTTGAAACCCTATAGAATGACATATAAACAGATTTTTCTGGACAATTATTTAGAAATATTGTTTTAACATTCATTTTCCATATTTCATTGCCACAACAGGAGGCAACAAGAAGTAGTATCCGAATGGATTTAAGCATGGTGACTGACAAAAATGTTTCGTCATAATCAACATCTTGAATTAGACAGAAACCTATTGCCACCAACCTGGCATTATAGGTCTTGACCTTTCCATTCGCAAATTTTTTCTTAAAGAACCATTCGCAACAGATGGGTTTCAACCCTCGGGTACATTCTTAAAGTCCAAACTTTGTCTTTGTACATGAAATCCATTTAGGATTAAAGCCATAAGGTAGAGTATTTACTTTTGGAGGCATGTTGATACATAAGGGGTTTGTCATCATGAATGACACAATTCGTGCTCTTGCCATTAATAAGAAACCTGTATTTCTCTCTAGGGTGCAAGATTCCATAGTATACCCTCTAATAAGTTGCATATTTTCAATGGGTATTGAATAACCACATATATATTCAGTCTGTATGGAAGATTCTTGGATCTCATCCAAGTCTATCATATTGTTACTAATTTCTCATGATAGAATTTCCCTTCCTAAAATGGTAGAATGGCTCGAAACAAAAACTATATGTTCCTTGGTTTGATAGAGTATGTATTAATTAGAATTTCTTGGATTCCCTTTAAACTTATGTAAGACCAACCTTGCCTCAAGATTACTAGGGTTTACGTGCTTAATGTAGGCTGGATAACCCCAAACCTTAAGTTGATTAATGTGGGGTTTCATCCCAGTCCATAACTCGTATGGATTTAGACTGTGTTCTATTCGATATATATGTCATGGTGTCTAATGCATATCCCTAAAATGAAAGAGTTATCTAGTGTCACTCATCATTGATCGAACCATGTCTAACAAGGTTCGATTTCTTGATTACAAAACATCATTGTGTTGCCGAGCATATGGAGGAGTGACTTCTGAGAGAATTGCATTCTTTATTAGGTATTCTTGGAGTTCAGATCCAACATACTCATCGCCTTGATCAGATTAGAGTAATTTTATTCTCTTTTTAGTCTGATTTTCTATTCTTATATTCAGTGAATTTTTCATAGACCACAAACGTTTTGTTTTATGAGCTGCACACATCCATATCCAAATAAATGTTCAGTGAATGTTATGAAATTGAAGTTATACCATTAGTAATTGTAGATATCATGCCATATACATTAGTATGTACTAGTCATAGAGTTCATCAACTCTTTATTTGCTCCCACTAAAGGGGTGCTTAGCCATTTTACCTTTAAGACATGATACACAAGTATCAAATGATCAAAATCAAACGATGGTAGAAACCACTGGTTTCTTAACTCATTTAATCATTTGTTACTAATATGGCATAATCTATAATACTAAAGGTAATTATCATTTCCTTTAGACACATTATTATTTTCAGCAGCAAATACAAGATTCAAATTTAGAACATAAATACCATTATTTAATGTACTAAGACCAACTATTTATTTCCATAACACATCCTCATAATATTGAATTACAAATAAAACTATATCCATTCTCTATCAAATAAGAGACTGAAATTATTCCACTAATAAAGTTTGGTAAAATAGCAATTATTTAAAACTAAATAATATCCATTCGCATGCTTCCCATAGTATTCATCGCAACTGCATCTACATTAGCTCCATTTGCAACTTGAAATTCCATGCTTCCTGTTACGATGGATGCTTGCTCCTAAGAACCTGTAATGAATTACAAAGATGAGTTTTAGATCAAGTAGCTAAAACCAACTAGAAGCATATATAGGTAAATAGTTTTCTATATATTCCATACAATTAGGAGCAAAATCTGATTCCTTCCCTTTAAGCATCTTTAAGTAGAATAGACAGTTCATCTTCTAATGTCCCTTCTTCATGCAAAAGAGTCATTCACCTTTCTCTTGTGCCTTTTTCTTACCCTTACAACCATTAGACTTATGTTTTCTCTTCTTTGAACTATTCGAAGAAGATCTAACCTTGACAATGGGCACTGTACTTGGGTCCTTCATGAACTTACTCTCAGTTGTCCTAAACATATTAAGGATGTCCATGAAAGTACATTTCAGGGAGTTCATATTGAAGTTCAATATGAATGGATCGAACTATGGAGTTAATGATCAAAGAATCAAGTCGGTCTGAAGCTTGGTGTCAAGCATAGTACCAAGCTTGGCCAACCTTTCAATGTACCCAATCATATTGAGTACATGTTCTTGGACTAAGGTGACTTTGCTCATTTTTGTGCGAAGTAATTTCCAAATCTCATACAAACTTGTATGGTGAGCAAACTTATACCAACAAACTATTTTGGGTATGGTCCTTAAGCACATGGCAATAAGCTACTTCGTAGTTAGCTACTTTTCAGTACATGATCGAACTGTGGAGGTCGATGCTCTTAGTCGGCAGCAAATGGCAGTGAGCTACTTCGTAGTCCACTGAATAATCTTCATAAGCCATAACTATTTTTGGTGTGGCATCGTTTGGGTTAAGCAGATATCAGTAACGACCGACTATTTAAAAACATTCAAATCGAAAATCATCCACTCATGTCAGAGTTGAATTTCTCAAAACAACATATTGTTAATTTTTATTTGGAAAAACTTAGCATATACAGTAAATAAAATCAATAACAGAATCACAGACACAGAGTAATATAACAATAATCAATGGAATAAATAAATAGTAGTTCAAGTAGCTACTACAATACATCAGAGTCTGAAACAAAATACAGCATAGATCTCAGATACATAGAAGTCACTAATACAATAGCAACTGACAAGTCAGAACATAACAACTAGAAATAACTGAAAGTTGAATAGATGAAGATAGATCACCAAGCAAAGCTCCAAGCTACAAAGGTGAGTCTCAAATGCTGTGACACTCAGTCTGACCCGAGCATAAAGCAAAACACAAAACACTCGAGTCAGGATTAACATTCTTATACCAGTAAATCAACTCAAGTGAAATGTCCAAGTGAAATGCAAATAACTTAAAGGATGTTGGGATTCCATCCTTTAAGGATCCGTTAAACTATCTACATACATAGTACAATACGCTATATATATTATGTCTATTGTAAAGTAAACTATTAAAATAGCGCTAAGGCATTACCCATATCCCCCTTAACACATTTTTAAATATTCCCGTAGTCTATATAGTATCGTAATTCCTCCGTAAAACGGAGGGCTATCAGAGGGCAATCCATAGGTACGTTACAAACCAAACTTGTAGAAGCCGCGATAAGGAATGTGACAAGGCACGCAAGGCAATGCCCAGGGTAGGATACTACTGTTTTGCGATCCAGACTGGTGGTAACGCATAGTAGCTACTACTGCCCACCTCGAGACACACTCCCAAAATCAAAGGTGCACCCAATCAAATCATAAAGTAATAGAATGGTATCACAGAAGCATGCTCAATCGGAGGTGCTACCTCACTTGGCCCGGCGTGGCTCCTGTTTTAGTCACATCAAGCTGACTCATGGGAGTTAGGGCTGCATTCATACCTCATACAGATGTCGCCAAACCAACCTACTTCGTTCTGGAATCTCCACCATGTGCACAGTTGTTAAACTGCTTTTCGATATTGACAGAGAGTATAACAATACCCGATGTCGGTCTCTTTAACAACCAAACGCTTATTTCACACCGTGGTCATTTTATTTCAAACAGTTCATAATTCATATCAAAGTATTATATTCATTTAAAAATCATATCACTTTCAAAATTATATTCACTTTCGAAATCATATCACTTTCGGAATCATATTTTACTTTCGAAATCATTAATTCACGTTCAAAATCATATTTTACTTTCGAAATCATTATTTCACTTTCAAAATAGTTCAAACCATCATATCAAAATATTCGCATTTAAATCCATTAAATCTAAATCATAACCGTTCCAACTTAAAATAGTTTAAATATTGAAAATTGTATATATATTGAAATAGTTATAAAATAGTTTATATTTACAAATAGGTTATAGATTTGAAGTAGTTTATATATTAAAAGAGTTTATATCGAAAATAGTTTCAACTTAGAATTATTTCTTCCAATTTCACAAATCAACTCAAAACAACTTTAGTTCCTAATTCAAATTAAATAAATCTCAGTTCAATAATATCAAATTCTCATAAAACCATTCAAATTTATATCGATTTCGAATCTAGGTTTGAACTACAAATTTAATCCACTTCCAATTCAATAGATTTCAAAGTTTACATATTCAAACAATTTACAATTGCTCAATTTGATAAATTTCATTTATATTTCAAAATTCAACTTTAATCTTATTTAAATTTGGAAACATTCACTTAATCATTTTTAATAACATTTAAATAAAATCTCATATTACAAATTTAAGTTAATATTAAATATTCAATTTAAAATTTATTTAAAGTTGAAAATATTCATTTAATCACTTTTTATCAAATCAAGTTATAAAATCATACCTTTCAAAATCTTAAAATCAATAAGTTCAAGTCAATCCTTATTTAAATTCAATTCCAAATAAATTTAATTATGAATCAATTCTTGTTTAAATTTAATTTTTAACCAATTAAATTACCAATCAATTCTTATTTAATTATCTTTCTGACCTCTATTTATTTAAACTTATTACAAAATCTATTTTAAAAATAATTATATAAATTCAAATAAATATTTAAACATATTATATATATTAGTTAAATTAAGTTTTATTAAATTGAATAATATGAAATTAAATATTATTATGATTAAATCTATTTAAATCTTATTATATATATTTAAAATAAAAATAAAATTATAAGTAAAATCTAAATATTTACATTATTCAAAACTTAACTTATAAATTTAAAAATTCAAACATATATTTTAAAATCTAATTTTTTCACATATATTAAAATAAAATCTTTATATTGTATTTAAAAATCAATATTTACTTGAAACTCGTATATTTCTTTTCAAAACCTTGGGAAATCATTTTTCAAAAATAGACCAACAGTGTCCGTATATAATTTTCTATCCTATGGTCAAGTGATACAGATATTTATCATTTCAATCCACAATTATTTAAATATTCATGGGTATATCATTTCAACCCGCAATCCCAAAATTTCAAATTTAATAAAATCGCTTGGGTTTATCATTTCAACCCATAACGATTTTTCCCTAATCTATAATATCGTTCGGGTATGTATCATTTCAACCCATAGGGAATTTCTAAACTAACAGGGAACTTGCAGAGTGAGAACAATAAAATAAGATATCACATGACATAGCATATCAATGGCAAATATGATCATAATTAACAATTCAAATATAATATACAAATAGATTATGGTTTCATATGTCGATAAATCACAAGTGAACAATTTAGATTATTAATATAACATATTCAACAATTAAATTTCTAACCAATTAAATTTTACAACATATTACAATTGTCATTTCATGTGAAATCAATTTACTAAATATAAGAATGTTAATCATGAGTGATTGCTCACCTTTTGAGGCTGGAGAAATTAGACAACACAATAAGCTATGAATTTTGAATCACGAACTCTACAAAAAATCCAAAGCAAAGCAAAGCGAAGCGAAGCTGGCACGATCTTTAACTCGATGGATCCGAGGAAACAAATATATTTATAGCTATATATTTAAAACACGTATTTAAAATAAAATCTTTATAATATATATATTTGAAAATCAATATTTATTAAAACCCATATGTTTTTTCCAAAATTCATCAAAAAATAGTAAAAATTATAGTTATATAAAAAAATCTATTTCAACTATTAGCATACATTTAAAAAATATATATACTTTAAACACATTATCTATACACCTTGAGTATGATAAAGATATATATGAAAACATATACTTTTCTTTATAAGTAAGAAAGAAAGCTGCGAAAGTCATCAAGGGAGGGGGCACGGCTGTGTAGTTGCCTCGGTCAGGGAAAGTGGGTGAACACTGCTCGGAAGAGGCTGGTCGGATGAAAGTGACGAGGTCAGTGGAGGAGAAAGGTGCAGGCTATGGCAGTGGGAGACTCGACAGAAGAGATCGGAGCTGCTGTGTTGGCGAGGGGGAGCAGGTTGATGGCGGTTGTTGACATTGTTTAGAGGGGTAGGCGATGAGGTTGTTTCATAGGAAGGTGAGGAGGAGGATTTGTCAGTGGGTGATTTTTTGGTGTTTAGGTGGAGTTGCTCAGCACTGCTTGGAGGGGAGGCAAGCAGATCTAAGGCAAGTCACGACAGCCGAGGCGGGTGGTGGCTGTCGATGCTTGTTTGGTGGAGTTTTCGGTGATAGGCTCATATTAATCATGGGTGATGGTTAATGTTGCAGGCAGTGGGTGGTGGAATGGTGGTTGAGAGGAGATGCGGATGAAGGTGAGAGGCCACATGGCTGTGTTCGTGTGGTGGAGGCGCTCAGTGTGCTGGGTCATGAGCAAAAGAAGGCTAGTGGAGAGAGGGGTGACAGGCTGGAGGCGGTTAGATGTGACGTGGGCTAGGCTATTGCTTGACTGGGGCCGAAGGGTTTGAAAGCAAGGGAAGTGGAGATGGGTAGCCACAGCAGAGAGAGGGAGAGTTTGGTGTACAAGTATGTTGCGTGAGGAAGAAATGGAAGAAGCAGGTAGGCATTTCTCAAAATATATGTTATATATATATATATATATATAAACTATTATCTTCTTTTTTTCAAAACAAAGAAACAAACGAAGAGATGGGGAAAGAGAAACAAAAGTGGAACCGGAATATATATCAAACAGGTGGGAATAGTAAAAGTCATAAATTAAATTCAGGAATAATTTATGGCTAGTGGCCATCCAATTTCTCACGTTGGATATACAAAAGGACAAAAGGAAAACCAATGGTTCAAAAAATGGGTACCGATATGGCTGACCGTTTCGTGGATTTTGCCATGTACCAAATACCGGAACACACAAATGAATATACTGCGGAGATCAGCACGACAAGATAAACAGAATGGTACACAGATATGAGTGACATGATCATCCCATCAAAAGTTGATATTTTGCTGCCAACATGCAGCTAAAACGCCGAAAATAAGATAAACGGAGCTATAGCAGTCCAAATTTGGTGAAACGAATGACGTCTCACTCAGAAAATGGTCTACATTTTTATTATATAAAAATAATCAGATTTCAGAAATGTTTTATTTTCATCAAAAATTTTCTGATTTTAAATTGAAATAAAAATTTACACAATAGAACCAACTTTCATATTTTCCAATGAAAATCTGACACTTGCTACGTTTAAATAGACGTATTTCAAATATCAAATTTTCATTGAAAAATTTTACTATTTATTTTCATGAAAAATTTAGTTAATTACGTTAAAAAAATCATTTAATTTTCTGGGTCGTTACACTCTGCCCCACTCAAAACTTTTCGTCCCTACAAAGTAACAAGATAAGAGAATAGAAATAACCAGAAAGAAAGATAGATTTGAAATATAAAATACTAGATATAACAATTAATTTAAAGCCATATAAATTTACCTTTTATTTACAACATTTTTATTAAGCAAAAATTTAGTTTGAACATTTTTATTATTGTATAACCTTCAATTACATATTCACATAAACATTTTGAATTTTGAATATTTCAGGTAAGTTATATATGTTTTGGAATGCAATTGAGTATTATACAAATAAATTTTATCCTAGTTTAACTGTTTCAAGTTGTTTCAATTTCATTTCTCATTTTAAACACTCCAATTATTCAAAAAATTTGCTTCATTTCAATAATTGAAAACCATCACTTAACATAAAACTTAAGAGTTAAATTTCCGGTTTCACTTCAAACCATTTTGAAATAAATATATACATATATATTTTTATACATCAAACCATACTCAAGAATTTCAAATCAAATCCATTTCCCAAAACAAAAGTGTAGCAAAGCTACTATATGGTCTCTCCACTTTGTGACTCGAAAATGAATGTCGATGATGTTGCAGTCATCATCGAAATTATTTTCCAATGACAAAAGAGGAGAGTACTGACTTACTTCTTTTAAAATTCCTTGGAAACAATTTCCATTTGGAAATTCTTTCAAATAATATATTTTCAACACTTTGAAGACCAAATTTTGAAAAACACTGGAAATTAAATTCTTAAATCCTTAAATTAAGTTTATTTTATTTGTAATCAGATTTATAAACCAAGTTTTAAAATTTCACCTCCTTATAACATACAACAATAATTAATAGTTTAGGAATGTTGACAAAACAATAAATGATAATCTATTATTATCATTTCTAATACCCAATTCATTTCACTATCTAATTTTATAAAATTATACCTTTATATATATAATATAACCATACATAAAATTATTTCATTTATCAATTTTGAAAAAAATGTGGTGTCAGTTTGCTCTGTTCAAGTGTTTTGGAATTCCTATCGATAGCATTGGCCAGGCGAATTGATCGAAACCCAAAATTCAAACTTAACAACTCAAACAACACGATATAAAACATTTTTACATCAATTACAAATACGTTCTCTCATAGGATGATTTAAGAATGGATTTTAGAACAAGGATAGAGATTCAAATTTAAAGGGACCCTAATCAAAGAGAAATCTAACTAAGAAGGTAGGCTCGAAAGGAAGATAAGATAATTAGACTACAAAAGAGGAAAGATGGATAGACTCATATTAATTGCGGCGACCTTAACCGGGTCAACCGAGACTTCATTTTCAGAAACAATATGCCCAAGGGATCGGACTTTGTTCCTCCAAAATTGGCATTTAGAAAATTTGGCTTTCAACTGATGACTCCTAAGAGTTTCCACCACATAGCCCAAATGAGATTCGTGCTCCTTCTCTGACTTAGAAAAGATGAGAATATCATCAACGAAGACCAGGAAAAACCTATTGAGAACATCGCGGAATATGCGATTCATGAGATAAACGAAGAAGGCAGGAGCATTGGTTCCAAAGGGCATGACTAACCATTCCTAGAAACCATTCGATCGGGAGGAAGGACATGAGGTCGAGATCCAAGAATAGGATCAATGCGGAATTCAATTTCCCGCTTAAGAGGGAGAGAATTGACTTCACCAAAAGCATCAGGATAAACCCTGACTATCGGGGAGGAGTCAAGATCACTAGGCTTGAGAATTAAGCAAAAAGATAAAGCTACCTACTTCATCCCAAGGCAATCGACATTCAATCACAAGAGAATTACCCTGGTCGTCTACAAGAGAAATGGTTCGGGCTTTGTAAGAGATATATAATCAAAACTGAGGACATAGAAATCTTCGGTGAATCAATGCATGTTGTAAAGGAGTTTCACCCCTTTACAAATCATACCAAAATTGGGGGAACCGCCGGTGGAATGAGTCACACACAAGGATGAAGTTGTCAATTGAGGTTGCAAGATATGCTCAAATTTATTACAGAGTTCAACAGAAATAGAGCTATGGAAGGCTCCAGTATCAAGAAGAACACGAACAGGAAAGGACAAGAATGAATTTCAGAACAAAGGAAAAGTTCCAAAATTCAAAAGAAATCCTAATCCAAGAGGATCCTAACAAAGAATTTCAAGGTCGAATGCATATGATTCTATAATTGATTCTACTCATTTTAGGGTATCACTACCGTATCTTTAATGAGATTCAGTCAATATACTAAGTTTTGCCTAAACCAGAGCTCTAATACCACTTGTAACGACTGGCTATATCGAACCATTCAAATCGACAATCATCCACTCATGTTAGACTTGAATTGATCAAAACAAGAGATTGTTAATTTTTATTTGGCAAAACTTAGCATATACAGTAAATAAAATCAATAACAGAATCACAGACATAGAGTAATATAACAATAATCAGTGGAATAAATAAATAGTAGTTCAAGAAGCTACTACGATACATCGGAGTCTGAAACAAAATACAGCAGAGATCTCAGATACATAGAAGTCACTAATACAATAGCAACTGACAAGTCAGAACATAACAACTGGAAATAACTAAAAGCTGAATAGATGAAGATAGATCTCCAAGCAAAGCTCCAAAGGTGAGTCTCAAATGCTGTGACACTCAGTCTGACTCGAGCATAAAGCAAAACAAAAAACACTCGAGTCTGGATTAACATTCTTATACCAGTAAATCAACTCAAGTGAAATGTCAAAGTGAAATGCAAATAACTTAAAGGATGTTGGGATTCCATCCTTTAAGGATCTGTTAAATTATCTACATACATAGTACAATACGTTACATATATAATGTCTATATTAAAGCAAACTATTAAAATAGCCTTAAGGCGTTACCCATATCCCCCTTAACACATTTTTATATATTCCCGTAGTCTATACAGCACCGTAATTCCTCCATAAACTAGAGGGCTATCAGAGGGCACTCCATAGGTACGGTACAAACCAAACTCATAGAAGATGCGATAAGGCATGTGACAAGACACGCAAGGCAATGCGCAGAGTAGGATACTACCGTTTTGCGGATCTGTACTAGTGGTAATGCATAGCAGCTACCACCGCCCACCTCGAGACACACTCCCAAAATCAAAGGTGCACCCAATCAAATCACAAAGTAATAGAATGGTATCGAAGAAGCATGCTCGATTGGAGATGTGACCTCACTTGGCCCGACGTGGCTCCTATTTTAGTCACATCAAGCTGACTCGCAGGAGTCAGGGCTGCGTTCAGACCTCATACAGACGTCGCCAAACCATCCTACATCGTTCTAGAATCTACACCACGTGCACAGTTGTTAAAGTGGTTTTCGGTATTGGCAGAGAGTGTGACAATATCTGATCTCGGTCTCTTTAACAACGAAATGCTTATTTCACACCGTGGTCATTTTATTTCAAATAGTTATTAATTCATATCAAAGCATTATATTCATTTAAAAATGATATCACTTTCGGAATTATATTCAGTTTCGAAATCATATCACTTTCAAAATCATATTTTACTTTCAAAATTATTAATTCACTTTCAAAATCATATTTTACATTCAAAATCATTATTTTACTTTCAAAATAGTTCAAACTATCATATCAAAATATTCACATTTAAATCCATTAAATCTAAATCATAACCATTCCAACTTAAAACAGTTTAAATATTGAAAATTGTATATATATTGAAATAGTTATAAAATAGTTTATATTTAAAAATAGGTTATAGATTTAAAGTAGTTTATATATTAAAAGAGTTTATATCGAAAATAGTTTCAAATTAGAATTATTTCTTCCAATTTCACAAATCAACTCAAATCAACATTAGTTCCTGATTCAACTTAAATAAATCTCAATTCAACAATATTAAATTCTCATAAAACCATTCAAATTTATATCGATTTCAAATCCATGTTTGAACTACAAATTTAAACCACTTCCAATTCAATAGATTTCAAAGTTTACATATTCGAACAATTTACAATAGCTCAATTTGATAAATTTCATTTATATTTCAAAATTCAACTTTAATCTTATTTAAATTTAAAAATATTAACTTAACCATTTTTAATAACATTTAAATAAAATCTCATATTACAAATTTAAGTTCATATTAAATATTCAATTCCAAATTTATTTAAAGTTGAAAATATTCATTTAATCAATTTTTATCAAATCAAGTTATAAAATCACACCTTTCAAAATCTTAAAATCAATAAGTTCAAATCAATCCTTATTTAAATTCAATTCTAAACAAATTTAATTATAAATCAATTCTTGTTTAAATTCGATATTTAACTAATTAAATTACCAATCAATTCTTATTTAATTTTTCATTCCAACCCTATTTATTTAAAGTTATTACAAAATCTATTTTAAAAATTATAATATAAATTCAAATAAATATTTAAACATATTATATATATCAATTAAATTAAGTTTTATTAAATTATATTATATTAAATTAAATATTATTATTATTAAATATATTTAAATCTTATTATATATATTCAAAATAAAAATAAAATTATAAGTAAAATTCAAACATATATTTAAATTATTGAAAACTTAACTTATAAATTTAAAAATTCAAACATATATTTTAAAATCTAAAATTTTCACATATATTATAATAAAATCTTTATATTGTATTTAAAAATCAATATTTATTTAAAACTCATATATTTCTTTTCAAAACCTTAGGAAATCATTTTTCAAAAATAGAATAACGGTGTCCGTATATAATTTTCTATCCTATGGTCAAGTGATATGGATATTTATCATTTCAATCCGCGATTATTTAAATATTTATGGGTATATCATTTCAACCCGCAATCCCAAAATTTCAAATTTAATAAAATCGCTTAGGTTTATCATTTCAACCCATAATGATTTTCCCTAATCTACAATATCGTTCGGGTATGTATCATTTCAACCCATAGGGAATTTCTAAACTAACAGGGAACTTGCAGAGTGAGAACAATAAAATAAAATATCACATGACATAGCATATCAATGGAAAATATGATTATAATTAACAATTCAAATATAATATACAACAGGATTGTGGTGTCATATATCGATAAATCATAAATGAACAATTTAGATTATTAATACAACATATTCAACAATTAAATTTCTAACCAATTCAATTTAACAACATATTTCAGTTGTCATTTCATGTGAAATCAATTTACTAAATATAAGAATGTTAATCATGAGTGATTGCTCACCTTTCGAGGTTAGATAAATTAGACAACACGACAAGCTACGAATTTTGAATCACGAACTCTACAACAAATCCAAAGCAAAGCAAAGCAAAGTTGGCATGATCTTGAACTCGATGGATCTGATGAAACAAATATATATATCGCTATATATTTAATACATGTATTTAAAATAAAATCTTTATAATATATATATTTGAAAATCAATATTTATTAAAACCCTTATTTTTTTCCAAAATTCATCAAATAAATAGTTAAAATTATAGTTATATAAAAAAATCTAGTTCAACTATTAGCATACATTTAAAAAAAATACTTTAAACACAATATCTATACACCTTGAGTATGATAAAGATATATATAAAAACATATACTTTTCTTTATAAATAAGAAAGAAAGCTGTAGAAGTTGTCAGGGAAGGTGGCACGGCTGTGTAGTTGCCTTGGTCAGGGAAAGTGGGTGAACACTGCTCGGTAGAGGCTGGTCGGATGAAAGCGACGAGGCCAGTGGAGGGGAAACGAGCGAGCTACGGCAGTAGGAGACTCCGCAGCAAAGATCGGAGCTGCTGTGTTGGCGAGGCGGAGCAGGTTGATGGCGGCTGCTGACATTGTTTAGAGGTGTAATCGATGAGTTGGTTGCACCGGATGGTGAGGCGGAGGATTTGTCAGTGGGTGATGTTTTCGGCGTTCAGGTGGAGTTGCTCGGCACTACTTGGAGGGGAGGCAATCGGATCTGACGCAAGTCATAGCAGCCGAGGCAGGTGGTGGCTGTCGATGCTTGTTTGGTGGAGTTTTTATTGATAGACTCATAATAATCATGGGTTATGGTTGATGTTGCGGGCAGTGGGCGGTGGCATGGCGGTTGAGAGGAGATGCGGATGAGGGTGAGAGGTCGCATGGCTGTGTTCGTAGGGTGGAGGCGCTCAGGGTGCTGGATCACGAGCAAAAGAAGGAAAGTTGAGAGAGGGGTGACAGGCTAGAGGCGGTCAGATCTGACGTGGGCTAGGCTATTGCTTGACTGGGGCCGAAGTGTTTGAAAGCAAGGGAAGTGGAGATGGGTAGCCACGGCGGAGTGAGTGAGAGTTTGGTGGACAGGTATGTTGCGTAAGGAAGTATTGGAAGAAGCAGGTAGGCATTTCTCAAAATATATGTTATATATATATATACTATTATCTTTTTTCTTCAAAACAAAGAAACAAATGTAGAGATGGGGAAAGAGAAACAAAAGTGGAAACATAATATATATATATATATATATATATATATATATATATATATATCAAACAGGTGGGAATAGTAAAAGTCATCAATTGAACTCAGGAATAATTTATGGCTAGTGGCCATCCAATTTCTCACATTGGATAGACGAAAGGACAAAAGGAAAACCAAAGGTTCAAAAAACTGGTACCGATATGGCTGACCGTTTCGCGGATTTCGCCATGTACCGGATACGAAAACACACAAATGAATATACTATGGAGAACAGCACGACGAGACGAACAGAATGGTACACATATATGAGTGACACGATCATCCCATCAAAAGTCTATATTTCGATGTCAACATGCTGCTAAAACGCCGAAAATAAGATAAACGGAGCTATAGCAGTCCAAATTTGGCGAAACAAAATATGACGTCTCACTCAGAAAATGGTCTACATTTTTATTATATAAAAATATTCAGATTTCAGAAATGTTTTATTTTCATCAAATTTTAACTGATTTTAAATTGAAATAAAAATTTACACAACAGAACTAACTTTCATATTTTCCAATGAAAATATGACACTTGCTACGTTTAAATAGAAGTATTTCAATTATCAAATTTTCACTGCAAAATTTTAGTGTTTATTTTCATGAAAAATTTAGTTAATTACATTATAAAAATCGTTAAAATTTTCGGGTCGTTATAGCCGTGAATTTTATTTATTTTAACCACCCAATTTTCTTTATACATATAATATGCATAAATATTTAATTATTACAACATTTATAATTTATATATATATAACTCATATGTATTTCTTTCATTATTTAAATAATTTAATTAATTTATATATATAACATTTATATTTATTTAATTTAATACAATTTTAAATTTTCATGTTATAGCCCTTTATAAAAGTATGTATTTATTTAATTTAAAATAATTTTATAATATTTAAATGTGTTTATTTGAACAAAACTAAAATGTAAAACAATTTGAGTCTTCCATAAGGGCATACCTTAGATACAAACCATTTCGATGAGCTAGGTAATGGTTTGGAGATCGAGAGGTTTTCCATTCAAAAGTGGTCCTTAATTAGAGTAACCTTCTCCTTAGTTTAAGAACATTTTCCTCAGACACCCATCTACTTTAGCTATTTCCAAAATAACACCATACTTGTTGTTAATTATTCACACGAATACAATGACTCTAATACCATTCTTGGATTAGTTGCATTAGCGGTGGGGAAAAAAGAGGTAAATTTCAAAAGAAAATTCCATCTAAGATTTCATGAGATCTTGTTCTATGTTTATGTGGATAATGTTTTATTTACACTAAATCAAATTTAGTATTAAGTATTAAAAGTGTTTGAATAATATTTTAATTTCTCTAATTTATCCAAAATATTCATTTGTTAGTTAACGTTTTAAATAATATTTATTAATAATTTAATTTATAATTTATTTTAATTTTATATTTTAATTTTTCATGAAATTAATATTCACAGTACGAACATCACAATCAATACAAATGTATAAACTACCTTAGGATATAAAGGAAATATTGATCATTATGTCCTACGGTCAAAATAATGTCAATGTGGTGAAATTATGATAACATAATATCGCAAAGGGAATTTTATAACATTTATACTTATACTAACATAACTAAATTATTTATTCGGCCAGTGAAAATTTTGTGAAGTAATAATTTATATTTAATATGTTCATATATATTGTTTGCGCCAAAAATGGTCACAAACACCCAATCGCAAATGAAAGCACCAGTATCCAGTCATAGATCACAGATAGAGTATGTGTAGTGGAAATAATATGAAGAATAACAAAAATAAAAAAGAAAGTAGTAAAAAAGATGAGATTTATAGTGGTTCGGCTAACTTCGGCCCACGTCCACTCTAGAAATTTCCTTTTTGAAACAAGAATGGCAGAGTAGCCTTTAGGTAGGAGATGAAGGAAAATAAAATAAGAGGAAAATCCCCCTTTCTGAAGCCACGCATATTGTATTTACAGGCAAAACCCCGGTTGTCGGTCTTCCT
Organism: Allium fistulosum; assembly: GCA_030737815.1. NCBI lineage: Eukaryota > Viridiplantae > Streptophyta > Magnoliopsida > Asparagales > Amaryllidaceae > Allium > Allium fistulosum. The sequence continues at coordinate 1,348,366,343 of CM060902.1, forward strand.
TGCTGATATGGGCCCACCAAAACCATCGTCGAGTCCATATCCTTCATCACTGTCAATCCCAAGTCCTCAATATGCAGACCCGAAGTAACCAGGGTATTGACCCGAAGCGATCACATCACTGACCCGAAGCAAAATTCCCGATGACTCGAAGTAGAATATAGCCGACCCCAAAATCCTATTGCCGACCCCAATTTTCCGTAGCCGACCCAAAGAATCAAGCATGCCAACCCGGAGCTGGTGCAAATGCCGAGCCCTTGCTCTGTATGTCGATCCTATCCTAAAGTCGACCCTTTGCTTCATGTCGACCAGAAGTCACACTGATGCCGATCCGAAGCAGTTCCAACCATGCCGATTGTAACGACCCCGGATTTTATATGTATATTTAATTGATAATTAATTGGATTTTTGAATAAAATTTGTATAATTAATTGATAAATGGATTGCGAGTTTCCCCGAAACCCAATAAATCATGTATTAAATCATTTAAAATTTAAATTATTGTATATGAATTTAAATCATGAAGATATGGTTTATAAATGAAATTATATAAGATATAGAAGTTTAAAAATAAATAACTTTAAAATTTGTAATTGATGGGTTGTGTTAGAAATGAAAGAAATAAATAATGTAAAGATCAAAATACACTTACAAAATAATAAAACAAAAGAAGATAGGCTTGTAGGTTGAGAAAAGAAATGACAACAAAGCAATTAATGTAGCCACCACCCAAAAATCATATCAGCCGAGATCTTGCATATGAAACAAGTAAAATAAAATATGTAAGTATGCTAGGCAAATAAGTATTGTATGTAACCTGTAAAAGTTAGAATGCAAGAACAAAGCAAAGTAACAAAATATCATACACATAAAAATAAGTAGTAGGACACAAAGTACTCAAGCATTTAATGCTTCCATTTCTAAACAGCATACAAGGTCATTCGAAATGTTTGAAATATCATTTCAGCCTCCAACACTTAAAAAATCTCTGACCTATGTAATAAAATAAAAGATAGTGTACCAGGCAAAGGGCATAACCCTGTAAACACTTTTATGTATTATCCTTCTCATTTCAACTCGTTTAACACTGCAAACCAGAAAATAGTAAGCTTTTCTTTTACAAACTTAAATAACTTCATCAAACAAAGGCAAGCTAATTAGGAAGATCAAAGCTTTCCAGTTTAAAGGAATCAAAGCAAGACAAAGTTTTCAAGTTTTCTGGGATCAAAACAAAAACATGCAAATGCCATTTACAGTTCAGAATTTGCTCTCTGTTTATCTTCAGGTGAGTAACATCTTTTTATTTTTAAATAAACTTAAGTCTAAATTGGTTGCTTGTTTTACTCCAGAAATAAGTGTGTTTGCATGAAATTTACAAGTTCATTTCTGGAAAATATATGATTGTATGTAGAGGTGCTTGTTTGCAGTATAATTTATTGTCTGTACTTAAGTTTCCAGATTTTAGAATTTCTTGAAGCTCTATTTCATTCAATCTAAGCTGTATTAAGATTTTAAGAATTTCACATTCAATCAAAATGTGGCTGTGAATATAAGTTAAAGTTTTAATTTTATTTAATATGAAAGAAAAATAAAAGAAAGCCTGTAATGTCTCTGGAAAATGCAAGATACAACTGAACAACTTTTGAAAATAAGAATTTGATCATTCAGATTCTTTGATTCAAGAATATAAACAAGTTACATAAACAAAAACTGAATTTTAAAACTAAAATTTGAATGTATAGTTTGTAATTGATTGAGTATTTCTGGTTTAACCAGAAATCACATTTGGGGTTGGAACTGTCGATCTAGGAAGTTGGGTGGCCAGTATTTTTTTCTGGTAATGGAGTGTTGATCGAAGTTGCAGGGAAAAATGGTAGTTGATGGATTAATGCAGTGAGACAGTAGTAATTAAGGATTGAAATATTTAACCCTAGTTTTCCTGTGATCAGAAGAATTGATCACCGCGACCTATATAAGTGATCGAGCTTGCCCTGATTTGAGTTGGTGATAGGTGGAGTATGGATGGAGTAGTGGCCGGATGCGTAGCTTTTCTGGTGATCATGGTCGATGGGACGAGACATTTTTTTTTTGTGTTTGAGTTCGTTCCAGGTTGGTGGTGGATGGCTCGATTTGGAGTTTCGATGTCGTTTGTTATTCTGGGTGGTCGATTGCTTTGGGATGGTCATCGTTGACTTGTGGGTGTCTCGGCGAGGGTCGGAGTTGGTCAGAGTTGATGGTGCACGTACACGTGCACGTTTATGTCTGGTGGCTGATCGATTTGGGAAGACGAATGTTATTTGGGGATTGAACTCGAAGCGTGGCTCGGGGAAAGCAAGGGTGGGCTCGAGTTTTAGTATCAAGACATTTGCGGGAGTTAACAGTATAACAGGTTTTAGAAATTTTAAAAACAAAACAGGGTTTAAAACAAAGAAGGATAGGGAGGCTCGAAGCTAATCACGGAAATTTGGTATTTGACTCGAGTTGATACTCGAGTTAGTCTCGGGTCTGTTTAAAACTAATAGCAGGTTTTCAAATTTTAAAGAAAAATCATATTCTAGTTTTTAATAGATATAGATAAATTAAGTCTTTAAAGTTATTTGAAAGAATAAGTTTTCAAAAATTGTAAGTAAGTAATTAAAGGGTTAAATTATTAATTAAAGATAATTAATTAAATGGTGAATTAAATAATTAAAAGTTAATTATTTAATAATTAAAGGTTGATGAATTTGAATTAAAAGTTAATTAATTTATTATTAATGGTTAATTAATAAATGATTAAAGAATAATTAATCAAAAATGGTTTATAATTTATTAACAATTAATTAACCAGGATTAGTAATTTATTCATAAGTAATAAATCTGATTTGAATTAATCAGACAATTAACTGACCTTACCTATGGATATTTGGATTCTATTGGATGATTTGAATTGTTTGATATCCCTGATATATGATGCTTTGTGATACATCCTGATTTATGTTGCGATCTGTAATTTACTTATCTGTGATATATATTTGTGATATGTGAATGAACGATAAGCGGGATAGTTAATACCGCTTATCAAATTATATTTCTGTATTCTGATCTGTGATGATTGTATGATGTTGCACTATTGTGTGTGAAACCCCTGGACTACACCTTACACACACAAATATGGATTTCACGTGGAAATCGGTTAAGTCACAGATAATTTAAATTTGATGTTTTTGAAATTGAAATTTTAATTTCAATTGATTTTGACATTGGAAATTTGGGTTTAAAGTGAAAAGCTTTTGAAATGGAATTTCAAATATAAAAGTTATTTTGAATAACTTAATCGAGTTTTGAAATTTAAATAATTTAATTTGAATTCAAGTTTGAAATTGAATTCTATGATTCGAAACTAGGGATTTAAGATGTTGTACAAGTTATATGAATTTAAACCATTTTAAAAGTAAAATTTTGGGAATTTGAATTTAACCCAAGGATTTCAACTCGTATGAATGAATCAGATTTTCTGAAATGAAACGGTTTGTTTTAAAAGAATAAAAGCTTTCAGATAAGAAATGAAATTCCAATTTAGTTAAAGGAATTTCAAGTTTAAATTGAAAAAATGGTTTTTCCAAGTTATGAATGAATTCTTTTTGAAAGATATGAATTGAATCTGTTTATTTTTAACAGATTTAAAATGGTGATTTGTTTAAACCATTCGGAATGAAATTGTTTTGAAAGCTATAAGTTGAATCTTTGTTTTAAAGATTTAACGAGTTAATCCAATTGAAACGGAAATTGTTTTGAAATCTGTGAATGAATCTTTGTGAAACTAGGTGAACGTTATGAATTAAATCTTTTATTTAAAAGATTAAAATGTGGAAATTGTTTAAACCGTTGAAGGTTGTTTAAAATGAATCTTTTTTTTAAAGATTTGAAAATGGTAATTTGTTAAACCCTTTGAAGAAATATTTTGGGTAATAAGTTGTGACTTAATTGAAATCCCAATATCCATATATTTTTAAATATTGCGCTCACTATTCGGGTTAGCCGGGAAAACCCATTCCGAATAGTGATACGTCGTATATGGATGGCATTTGAAGACCGGTGTTGAAGACCGGATATTTTCGAAAATGAAAGGACAACCTGTCGAATGTCTCTGCACCGAGTTGCTCCGGTATAGAGATTTATATCACTCTTTTTGTGATGGGAAGTCCGGACGTGATTAGAAAATTATCCGGATTTGCAAGGACTTCTTTGGAAGTGCCTTCGGTTCTGTTCGATCTCGGAACAGACTTGTATGGATTGTATGTCTGACATTACAAATTGAGATATAAAGCCGATTTATCTCAAATACATTTCTGTTGGTGGCGGAGAATTTATTCTCTTAGCTTAACACCCTTCTCTAAGACGTACGAGCTCAGAGGTTATATAGTTGAAGGTTATCAGCGATATACTCCCAATTTGGTAATGTGACATGCTGAGTCTTGCTGTGTGATGATCATTGTTTGATCATTTGTGATATGATCATTTGTTTGATCATTTATCTTTGTGATCATTACTTTGGTCATCTGTTGACCCAAAGCATGGCTTTGTGACAAAGCGTAGCTTTGTGGACGAGACTTCGTCAGGGCCTCCCAACCCGGAAATGGTCGAAACAGGAATGTTACGGCAAGGTTATGAGGGTCGCGCCCTTTAGGGTATGTCATTTCCTTCTGGAAAGGGGTGGTATCATGGTATGGAGCCCAGATACTTACTCATGTGGACACACTTTATTTATTATGTGTGATGTTGTTACCGAGCGCTCGAATAAAGGTCCCAAAGGACCGGGAGGTGGCATATTCGTGAGTTACCTGTTATAGGGGTAACCCGGCCTTGTTGGCAAAGAGCAGTTTGTCTCTCGGGACGTCCAGCCAGAGGCGATCCCATTCGGCAGTAGGAAAGGAAGTTCCTTAGCTTGACCATTTGTTGGAAAATCCAAAGAAACAATACGAACCTTTACGATTGCAATTGTATAACCTGCCATGGAATGTGGCGGTAACCTGCTATTGAACATGGTAGCTATAGTAGGCATACGATAATGGTCGTATGTTGGCTAAGATTGATATTATACTTTCGAAATGTTTTCTACACTATGCACTAGTAATAATATCCAATGATTTGTTTTGCGTAGCAAGCATCTTTGACTATCATAAGGAGAAATCTCCTCCGATTCTGCGTTTGCATTGTGTGTGTGTGCGGGAGGCCTTATGGTAGTTTCATTTTCCAAAAGCATTGCAGACTTCAATGTTTAAAATTCTTTTATTGTTGTTTGTTTAAAGATAAACTGTTTTTGTTGCTCACACCAGTCCCATGACTGATCCGGAGTTTATTGTTCCTTTCCTAAACTCTGGGTGCTCATTATTTTCCACACGAGCAGTCTAGAGTTGGGTTTCTTTCACAGATATATTCAGGTTTAGTAGATTATTTGGAGCTAGTCAGTCCTTGGACGACTGACCTTGCTTTCCGCTAGCTATGGATTAGAGCATTCTATTGGAGATATTCTATCCGCTGCTGGTGTTATCTATTTTCTTTCTGCTGCTATTTCTTGTATCATATCTCTGATGTATATTGATATATGTTGTATCATATTGTATCAGATTTTGTATCTGTCATTGTATCAATGTTATATATATTGATATCATGTATTATTCTTTTTCTTCCGCTGTGTTATTTACTTAATTGTGTTATAAGCTCCGGCGACTTGGATTTGAACGGTCGAATCTACGGCATTCGAGTACGATGTAAAGTATGGATGTCGATTTTCGAACGCGAAAATCTAAATCGTTACACCGATCCTATCTCCAAGTGCTTGCCGACTCGAAGTCATTGCAATGCCGACCCGAGGTTAGAGCTATGCCGACCCGAAGCATGCCGACCCTTCCATGTGTCGATCCCTTCTTTGCCAACCCCAAAGCCTCGAACGTTGACTCGAAGCAAGCATCCCTCTGACTCGAAGCAACCCTCCTGAAAACCCGAAGTGAATCCAAACGTGACTTAAAGCAAACGACAAGCAACCCGAAGCAACTCGACTTTTCTTGAAATCCACATTCCAAGTATCCCATGCTTTTTGTCCATCGACTATGCCGAATCCCGGCTTTATAATCATCTTTATTATCTGTGATTGATCGTCCATTCATCCAGTCGAATAAAACCCATAGTATTCCAGCCTCGATAACCGAGCAATCAATTTGAGTTAAATCCACCTGTCTACGGCCTTGCCAAAGGGCGGGTTAAAATTTGCCCCCCAAAACATGCCTTGCTATTGGAAGGCGTGTTCTGAATAGCTTTAAATCCGATATCAAAAGTCCATATTCCATCCATTACTAAGCAATTCCATCCAAGTCCGATAGCCAAATCCGCAATTGTTTCGAGTCGATATCCAATTCCAAATCCATTCCAAATCCATTAACCGAATCCACGATCTCTCTAGATCGTTTTATCCAAATCTGGGACCACTTCGGGTCCTATCCGAATCCGCGGACCTTTCCTGGTCCAAATTCAAATCCCAGACCTCACTGGGTCCATATCCAAATCCGGGACCACTTCGGATCCTTATCCAAATCCTTAGTTATTCAAAGACAAATCAATGTCTATTCACACCTTGGAAGCCAATAATCAAATCCTACGATCACTCCGGATCGTTGACGGCCTCTCTGGCCCCTTCCTAAGCTCGATCCAAACTTAACGATAGAATAGGCAGATCATGTCATGCTCTGGCGAAGCAACCTATCCCTTGCACTCCGGTTCGATATCCCTGAACATTAAGCGATGCCCTGGTTCTCCTAGACCGATTATAGCCTCTCCGGGCTCTTGATCCTATCCTTTCACTCTCCGGTGAATGGGAAACAATGTCGGGCGAGCCGATCCTGTCGCTCTCCGGTGAAGCGGCGTTGCTCCCTGTACTCTGGTCTAGTATCCCTAAACATCAAGCGATGCCATGGCCTAAGTCCTAGAACGATTATAGCCACTCTGGGCTCTTGCTGGATCCCATCCTGTCACTCTCTGGTGAAGGGGAAACAACATCGAGCGAGCCGATCCTGTCGCTCATCGACGAAGCGGCATCACTCCCTGCATTCTGGTTCAGTATCCCTGAACATTAAGCGATCAATTTCCAACTGACTTCCAGTATCCATCCCTTAACTCTCTAGTTAGGGTTTTGTTTCATAAAATCCAATTCCATTTATTAAATTCAAAACCCAAATGTCCAATGAAAAAAAACAGAAAAAGCTAAGTGCTGCCTCTCCGGGCAGAGCGGTCTACTACCATCTCAGAGCATGCCTAGGAATCGCATCGGTTCCCTTACATGTGTAAGTGTCATAGCTACTTTATTTTAGAAACAAAACCAGAAAGATTATTTGATGACCGAAGTCCAAATCCTAAACTCGGCCCTTGCCATCACGATCAGTTGATGACGCGTCGTGACCCTGATCCAGGGTTGTTCCTATTTGGTGCAGGCAGTACCTGCTCATGTTCTACCTCTCTTGTCCGGTTTCTCACATACTGCGGCAATCTGCCACTCCTAACATGTTCTTCCACCACATCCTTCAAGTGGCAGCATTCATCTGTGGCATGCCCTTCCAGCTCATGGAATAGGCAGTACCTCTCGCTCCTGCGTTGCCGCTCTATGGGATCCCTTCTGGGTGGTTTCCGATAGGGGAGTTTCCCCCGTGTTTCCAAGTAAATCTGTTCTAGATTCTTTGTCAAGTTCGTATATGTTGTGAATTTGGGTTCTCGGTATCTCCTCCGTTTGTCAGAACCATCATGTCCATCGTCATGCTTCCGCTTTTCTTTATCCATTCCACATCCTTCACCAGATGTTCCATCATCTTATGCGGCGTTCACCTCTTGCTTTTCGGTGCGTGAATCCTAACCGAATAAATCTTTTCACCTCATGATAGAACTCTCCAAGATCCTGTGGTGGATTCTGTGCCAATGAATCTTTTAATTCAGTGCCTTTTGCAATTCCTGCTACCACCGTCATCAGAATTATTGATGGATCCGGACGATCTACCGAAGCCAAGGCTGCATTGAACCGCATTAGAAAATTCCTTACAGACTCTCCTATCCTTTGCTTCATTGATGCCAATGTCATTACATTCTTGGGTCGTGTAACGTGGACCCCGAACTGTCTCATGAAGCATTCCACTAGTCGCTCCACGTCCCGATCGATCAATTCTCTAGCTGCCTGAACCAGAGCACAGCCAAATCCATCAAGTATAAAGGGAAACATCTTGCCATCACCTCCTCGGATGACCCCAGCACTTCCATATGCCTGATGTATCTGGTTACGTGCATAGTCGGGTCCGACTAACCATCATAGGGCTCCAGCATTGGTAGTTTGAATTCTGGAGGGTTCCTTGCATTTCTGATAATTGGAATGAACGGACCTTGACTAACTTCCTCCAAGCCTCTGCTCGGTAGCCCTCCTCTCATAATCCTTCTTATCAATCCAGCCATCCGCTCGTCTCCATCCGAGGGTGGCCCCCTATTTGCATTTCCACCTTACCCCCCATGTCCTGGAGGATATTCTGGGTAGTACTCTTCATGCTGCTCGTTCACGTTTGCGTTGGCCCCGGCTTGCTGAGCTCCATTTATGGGCCTTCCAATATCCAATCCCGAGGGTGCCCCTAGGTCTTTGCTAATTCCCTTCAAGTTCTCCATTTCGGTTCTAGATCTGACCTCCAGAGATTTCTGCAGCTCCAACTCCTTGTTCTACATTTCCAGCACCTACGGTTGGTCCATTTCCTAGGTTCTGTGTCCTAGCTATTCCCATCTGCCTGAAGAGATTCTGCATCATATCTTCCTGCCTTTTCAACTGCTATTCCCGCATGGAATCCATCATAGTCTGCATTTCACCCCTTGTGATGTAGATGGATGCCTACTCTGCTCCAGCTCCAGAGGAAGCCTCTTGACTTCCCTCTTGATGGCTCCTTTCCGTCACTTATCTCCTTGCTGATTGCCTAACCATAGCTTCCAGAATTCGAGTTCCTAAGCTTTCAAATCGAAAATCCAAGCTTCGGAATCCCTAAGTGCTAGCTTTCTCAGTGAAAGCACCAAAATGTTTTCGCCAAAAATGGTCACAAACACCCAATCGCAAATGAAAAAACTAGTACTGTAACGACCCAGAATTTTTGATAATTAAAATTCGAATATTTAATCGATTTTAAATATTAATAAATGAATTTAATAAGTCGAATAATTTATTTTTCGAATATTGGATTTAATTTGACAATTAAATCGATAAATTAATAATTGAAATTTCAGAAATAATTGGAAATCGAGTTAATATGATTGAAAACGATTTGGAAAATTTTATTTAATCATACTGGAGTTATAGAAAGGTTATAGAACTTTTAAAATTGAATTTGGAGTTAATCTGTGAAGATTTAATATTTTAATATTTAATTTTCGACTGTAAAAATAGTCAATTTTCGAACAGTCTCAGAATTGAACGAAACCAGTTTCATCGGATCCGTAATGTGATATTATTGCATGGTTTCAAATTTCGTAATTTTTGGATTTACCATTTGTTCGGTACAAATTAAAACGCCTCGAAATCGATTTAAATCGGTTTAATTTAAATTGATCGTTTAATTCCATATCTCACACATACGATCGAATTAGCTTCCGAAACCTATTCCATTGTGTCCGGAATGCGGGGTAAACCCCAGAAACGCCAGTTTCGACGCGTAAAACGGAGTCCGGAAAACCAGAATGAATAGTGATTGAGAAATTCTCTATAAATAGCCCATTTTTCTCAAAATTAAAAAGAAAAAAATTAAAACCCTAGTAATGGCCGGCCGCCACTTCTTTAACCAATGGCCAGAAAACAACGACCTTCTCCTCCTCTTTTCTTCATATCCATTTATCGAATCGAAAATTCTCCAACTAGTAAATTATAGACCTCGTCGAGACGAAGATATCCAACGGTTAAGATGTTGTTTGGCGAAGTGGATCGATGGGAATTCTCGTGCAAAGCTCCACCGTTCACGCACGCTTTCCCATGCAAACACGCGACCGAGCTGGCCATCGTTCATGTCGAAGGTGGCTCTTGACAAGGGCTTCGAAGTGGTGTATCTTGATCAAGGTGGAGGGGCTCGTAGTTGATCACGTCATTAGGGTTTAAGGGCGGCAGTTTGGGTTCTCGGTTGCGTGATGCCTGGGAGTGGAAGAAGATATCAAGCACGGCCCAGATTTGTTGGTTCAAAAACGAAGGGTCTGGATTGGATTTAGGTTATAAAATATAAAAAGAAATTGATTTATTATCTTATTTTAAATTGTACGATGTTTAAAATATCATATCTTGTTCATACGTGATCAGAAATTGACGAAACAAAATGCGTTGGAATCGTATCGTCGAATACTACGCGATGCAATTGGATTGGAGTCGTTTGGAGCTAGTTTGAATTTCGGGTAAAATTAAACGCCGTTTAATTTTATTCGAAAATAAACGCTGGAACGGAATTTAAAATCAAGGTGAGATCTTCTCACTCAAATGAAAGTGGATTTTCTTTTACAGTTATTGATTGATTGATTGACTGCTTGGATGTGATATTAGATATGATAGGATATATCTATATATATAGCAATATATACATATTGGCATATGTATATATTGGATTGATTGATTTCCCGCCTCGTATAGCGGATGAGACCCTATTGCGCCGTTAGTAAGCGGATTATTTTTATAAAACCCATATACCGCGATATTCCACCTCGAAGTGGAATTGGTATTGTGCTGACGTCTTTGGATGCAGGGAAACAGGTTGGAGGGATCCAACTGGACCCCTCACATTGATTGATTTTATTTATACTATGGTGTGAATCTGTGAATGATTATATTGATGTATTAATCATATTGATATTTGGAAATTATTTGAATGCTAAAATTTAGCTGAATGGATGTTTGATATCATTGGATTCCAAAAATAAACGAAATTGAATTTTTGAAATCAAAATAGAAATTTCTAAGTGAATTTATTTTAGAAATTTAATAAATTCGAAGAAAGGAATTTTAAAGTATAAAAAGTTAATTTTTATAATCTTATCGAATTTATTTCCAGAATAAAGTGAAAATGTTAAATAAATGAATTTCGTATAATAGTGATTTTAAATTGAGGAAATTAATTTAAAATCTGGATTTTTAAATAGATTGAAAGAAACGATTGAAATTTATTTCCTTAAAAAGGAATTTATTAAAAGAAGATAAGCTGGAAATCCAACTAGAAATTTAATTGGTTAATTGAAATAAATTGGGAAATCAATGTGAAATGATTTCAATTTGAAGAATCCAATTTAAAACAGAATATTGAATCATTTGAGAAAAAAATGAGGAATTTACTTAGTAGTGATAAATAAATTTTAAATCAATATCGAAATTAATTTGGGATTGAAGTTTTTATAAATAGAATTGGAATTTATAAAAGTTGTTTATAAATCCGAAATCACTTATTTTGATAAGTAAAAATATAGAAGTTGATAAAAGAAGATTTATAAGTCGAAGTTGTTATAAAAATAGAATTTATAAACGTGTTTATAAATTCGAAATAGATTGAATTTGATAAATTAAATATAGAAGATTTTTAAAGAAGATATATTCGCGATTTTGGATAGCGAATTATTTTTGAAATAAATGTGTAGGAAAGATTGAAATTTGGTTAAGTGAAGTATATTCACGATTTTGGACAGTGAATATATTGTTAAGTAAAATGGATTTATTTTTGAAGAAGTGATATTAAAAATGAAGTTAAACATTTTAAAAGATGTTTTAAAATGTATTGTGAATTGAAAGCATAGATTTCAACGTTCATTGTTGAAATAGGCGTTTTCGAAAATATAAGGAAATGATGGACTATAACACTGTTGTTATAGTAAATGATTTTCGGAAGAAAATGTTTTATGTAGTATTGGGATTTATATATCTATCTAAATCTGAATCCTTATACTAGTGATTTTGAGTCGTCGTAACGATGTTTTACGTAACATTCGTTTTGACTCAAATAAATGTTGTTATAGTAAATGTTTTCCTTAAAGAATGAAATATATACTTAATATTGATTTAAGTATATCAAATATTTTCAAGTGTGGAAAATAAAATAGACTTGTGAAATTCTTATTATTAATAAGAATGGAAATGCTTTTCCAAAATGAAATGAAACGTTTGAGAATTTATCTTCTTAAAGATAAATTGAAAGTGAATATTGAAATCGATTTTGGAAATCGTATATCAGTAGATATTTTGAAAGATATAAATTCACTATGGAATTTATAAAAGAAAGGGGAATTGTTTTAGAAAAAAAATAAACGTCGATTTATTTTTGAAGTGTGGAAAAGTTTATATATCTAGTAAAGATATTTTGGAAAAGAAATAATTTGGAAAATTATTTGGAATCTGATGATGTTGTGCATCTTTATTGATAGTTAAATAACCGACTATCAATAATTACCTTTAGATAGGTATTTGTTGTGAATTGGATGAATTTGAATGCCACACTTATTTTTGAAAAATCGCTCACTATTCGGGTTAGCCGGGAAAGGACCATGGGGTCGTATAACCCATTCCGAATATGTGATACGTCGTTATGAATTGCATTCGAAGACCGGTGTTGAATACCGGATATTTTTGAAAACGGAAGGATTACCGTCGAGTTACTCTACATCGGCTGATCTCCGGTTTAGAGGTTTTATCACCCTTAGTGACGGGAAGTCCGGACGTGATTAGAAAATTATCCGGATATGCAAGGGCTTCGTGAGAAGTGCCTTCGGTTCTGTTCGATCCCGGAACAGACTTGTATGGATTGTGTGTCTGACGTTACAATTTGAGATATAAAGCTGATTTCTTTCAAATACATTTCTGTTAGTGGCGGAGAATTTATTCTCTTAGCTTAACACCCTTCTCTGAGACGTACGAGCTCAGAGGTTATGTAGTTGAAATTTATCAGCAATATATTCCCAATTTGGTAACGTGGCATACTGAGTGTTGCTGTGAAATGATCAGTGTTTGATCATTTATGATATGATCATTTGTTTGATCTTATATCTTTGTGATCATAGGTTGATCATTTTGTTTGACCCGAAGCAGGGCTTTTTGAGAAAGCGTAGCTTTGTGGACGAGACTTCGTCGAGCCTCACACCCCGGAAATGGTCGAAACAGGAAGGATGCGACAAGGTTCTAGGGAGTAGCGCCCCTTAGTGTATGTCATTCCTTCTGGATAGAGGTGGTATCATGGTATGGAGCCCAGATACTTAACCTATGTGGTTGCTGCATTATTATCTATGTGGTTTGTTGGAAATCGGGGATCCTCGGGAAGATCGGTTACGATCGGGGGATGGCATACGCGTGTCAGTAGTTACCTATTTTTGCAGAGGTAACCCGGCCTTGTGTTGGCAGAGATCCGGTTAGGTTCTCGGGTCGTCTATTCCAGGGACGTACCCATCGTGGATAGGAAGTTCCTTAGCCTGACCATTTGTTGGAAATCCAAAGAAACAATACGAGCCTTTACGATTTAAATTGTATAACCTGTCTCCTCAGGAGGCAGCTATAGCAGGCATAATATAATGGTACTTATGCTGGCTAAGATTTATATTCTACTTTCGAAATGTTTTCTACACTATGCACTAATAATAATATCAAAAATGTTTTGATTTTTGCGTAGTAAGCATCTTTGACTAACATAAGAAGAAATCTCCTCCAAGTCTGCGTTTGCATTGTGTGTGTGGTGGGAGGTCTTATGGTAGTTTCATTTTCCAAAAGCATTGCGAATTTGTTTTATTTTCTTTGTGAAAGAATAACTGTTTTACGATCTCACACCAGTCACCATGACTGACTCGGAGTTTATTGTTTCCCTTCTAAACTCTGGGTGCCCACCAATTTCCACACGGGCAGCCTAGAGTTATGTTATCAGGATATTCTGGATATTCTGGAGCTTTGGAGATAAGCTGGATGACGAGACGTAGTATTTGTATCTGATATTATTTATTCCGCTGTGTATTCTGTATGAGGACAAGTTTATATAACTGTCCATTGTTGTATATTGACTCTGATTGATGTATGTATAAACTGATATAGTTCTTTGTTTTAAAAGACTAATGATTATCTATTATATATTGTTCCGCTGCGATGTGTAAGATTCTGATATTGTTTTTCTGTTTCTGATATTGTTTTCTATTCTGATGTTGTTCTGTTCTTTCTTCTTCTCTTTTCTTCTTCTTCTTCTGCCTTTTCTTCTTTCTTAAAACCCTCACTATTGGAGTTTCCGGCACTCGATTGCTCGGCAGTCGATAAAGTGAGTATCGATGTCGAATTTTCGAAAGTCAAAAATTTCGGTACGTGACAGCGTGGTATCAGAGCATATGGTTAAGCGACAACCCTGCTCTGTTGGGTGTTACTCATTAGAGATAGAGTCAGTAGTACTCTAGAATGAGTTGAGTGTAATAATAGATACGAGCGCGTATTTGTTAGTGAATATAAAATTGTTTTATATTGTGATGATTGGTTTGTTGAGTGGTATATGGATTCTGGTCGGTATTGTCCGTACAACTCTATCGATAGGGATCTCTAAACACTTGTATAGAACAATTCGGCACAATATTGTTTTAAATAGGGTAAATGAAATAATTTTGCCCAAAACTATTTTTGTATAGAAAGAAAAGTTTTTCTATAAAGTACTATAGTATATGGTTGCATGGTTGTAAAGGGTGATAATATTAATCTGTTATCATTGAAATTAAATAAGAAATTGAAATCGTAACTCCAAAGTTAAGAAATAAATCCATGTACAAATGAAATTTAAGAATATAAATTATAAATGTGAATTGTAATTTAAAACGGAATTCCAGAGAAGTTTTTGGAAATGTTTTGAAAAGAATTCTGAAAATTTTGGAGATTTGGGAAGTTTAAATCTTTTTGATTTGAAAATGAATTTCAAAGGTTTTGAAAAATATTTTGGAGAGATGAAAGCCCTAAACTCTTTTCGGTCGCTGGAAAATAACTTCGGTAATGACTGCAGCATCGTCGATGTTCATTTTCGGGTTTCCAGAAGAGGAATCGCTGCCAAATTGTTTTAAATGAAAGTTGTTTGAAAAATTTGGGTTTTGTTTGGAAATTCCAGGATAATTTGAATTGTTTTCAAAATGATTTTGAAATGTTGGTAAGACTCTGGAATACCATATTTATGAAATATTATGAAGTTGATAACTTATACAATTTGATTTTTGATAAAATAATTTTAACTTAAAGGATGGAGTTAAATTAAATTAAGTATAAGTGAATCAATTAAATAAAGTGAAATGAATTAAATTCATATGGAATTTGAAATCCAGTTTAATATGAGTGGTTATAAACCAAAATGGTAAATTGAAAATAAAATTTTGGGAATGAACGAAAGAATAAAACTGGAATTGAAACTGAATGTTGAAAACAAATTTGAATAAAGTGAATTACAAATTGTGATAAATTAGTAAATGAAACTAATTTAAAATGATGCAGTTGTGAATGAAAGATAATTGATGAAATTCAATATTCAGAAGATAAACCGAATCCAAATTAAATTGGAATTGTAAATTGAATTCAAATGAAATTGAATATGTAACTTCAATAGCGAATTTAAAGAGGATATAAGAAGTATATATTGAAATTTTGTAATCGACTTTGCAAAATAGTTTGAAGGCTGTAACTAGATATAATGGCTAGTAGATATACAGGTGTAAAGGAATTGGGATTTTAAATTTTGAAGAGAATTTGAATTGCTCGACAAAAGGTATGTATTTGAATTTCAAATATGAGATTTGATGATTTCTTGTCTAGCCGCTTGGCTTTTTCTTTTCTTTTTGAAATCTGAGAGTCCGTAGGGACGTTTTGTAGTCGTACCGTATTAGCCGCGCAAAGGAGACGCTGGCGAAATTTTTTGGAAATTTAGGGCGTTAGAAAATTTTTGAGAAATTTTGAAAGTTTAAAATTTGAATTTAAACTCGAATTTGAATTTGGAAGTAAACAATGTTGTTTGGAACTTATAATTGAAGTTGGAAAGCTAGTATGAATGATAACGAATCTTTAGTAGAAAGACTTGTTTTGATAAATTGATAAAACTATTTGAATTTGAGAAAATAGTAGACGAGTTAAGGACCTTTCTTCCTGACTTGTAATTTCGAGGACGAAATTCTTTTAAGGGAGGAAGTCTGTAACGACCCATAATTTTTGATAATTAAAATTCGAATATTTAATTGATTTTAAATATTAATAAATGAATTTAATAAGTCGAATAATTTATTTTTCGAATATTGGATTTAATTTGACAATTAAATCGATAAATTAATAATTGAAATTTCAGAAATAATTGGAAATCGAGTTAATATGATTGAAAACGATTTGGAAAATTTTATTTAATCATACTGGAGTTATAGAAAGGTTATAGAACTTTTAAAATTGAATTTGGAGTTAATCTGTGAAGATTTAATATTTTAATATTTAATTATCGACTGTAAAAATAGTCAATTTTCGAACAGTCTCAGAATTGAACGAAACCAGTTTCATCAGATCCGTAATGTGATATTATTGCATGGTTTCAAATTTCGTAATTTTTGGATTTACCATTTGTCCGGTACAAATTAAAACGCCTCGAAATCGATTTAAATCGGTTTAATTTAAATTGATCGTTTAATTCCATATCTCACACATACGATCGAATTAGCTTCCGAAACCTATTCCATTGTGTCCGGAATGCGGGGTAAACCCCAGAAACGCCAGTTTCGACGCGTAAAACGGAGTCCGAAAAACCAGAATGAATAGTGATTGAGAAATTCTCTATAAATAGCCCATTTTTCTCAAAATTAAAAAGAAAAAAATTAAAACCCTAGTAATGGCCGGCCGCCACTTCTTTAACCAATGGCCAGAAAACAACGACCTTCTCCTCCTCTTTTCTTCATATCCATTTATCGAATCGAAAAATCTCCAACTAGTAAATTATAGACCTCGTCGAGACGAAGATATCCAACGGTTAAGATGTTGTTTGGCGAAGTGGATCGATGGGAATTCTCGTGCAAAGCTCCACCATTCACGCACGCTTTCCCACGCAAACACGCGACCGAGCTGGCCATCGTTCATGTCGAAGGTGGCTCTTGACAAGGGCTTCGAAGTGGTGTATCTTGATCAAGGTGGAGGGGCTCGTAGTTGATCACGTCATTAGGGTTTAAGGGCGGCAGTTTGGGTTCTCGGTTGCGTGATGCCTGGGAGTGGAAGAAGATATCAAGCACGGCCCAGATTTGTTGGTTCAAAAACGAAGGGTCTGGATTGGATTTAGGTTATAAAATATAAAAAGAAATTGATTTATTATCTTATTTTAAATTGTACGATGTTTAAAATATCATATCTTGTTCATACGTGATCAGAAATTGACGAAACAAAATGCGTTGGAATCGTATCGTCGAATACTACGCGATGCAATTGGATTGGAGTCGTTTGGAGCTAGTTTGAATTTCGGGTAAAATTAAACGCCGTTTAATTTTATTCGAAAATAAACGCTGGAACGGAATTTAAAATCAAGGTGAGATCTTCTCACTCAAATGAAAGTGGATTTTCTTTTACAGTTATTGATTGATTGATTGACTGCTTGGATGTGATATTAGATATGATAGGATATATCTATATATATAGCAATATATACATATTGGCATATGTATATATTGGATTGATTGATTTCCCGCCTCGTATAGCGGATGAGACCCTATTGCGCCGTTAGTAAGCGGATTATTTTTATAAAACCCATATACCGCGATATTCCACCTCGAAGTGGAATTGGTATTGTGCTGACGTCTTTGGATGCAGGGAAACAGGTTGGAGGGATCCAACTGGACCCCTCACATTGATTGATTTTATTTATACTGTGGTGTGAATCTGTGAATGATTATATTGATGTATTAATCATATTGATATCTGGAAATTATTTGAATGCTAAAATTTAGCTGAATGGATGTTTGATATCATTGGATTCCAAAAATAAACGAAATTGAATTTTTGAAATCAAAATAGAAATTTCTAAGTGAATTTATTTTAGAAATTTAATAAATTCGAAGAAAGGAATTTTAAAGTATAAAAAGTTAATTTTTATAATCTTATCGAATTTATTTCCAGAATAAAGTGAAAATGTTAAATAAATGAATTTCGTATAATAGTGATTTTAAATTGAGGAAATTAATTTAAAATCTGGATTTTTAAATAGATTGAAAGAAACGATTGAAATTTATTTCCTTAAAAAGGAATTTATTAAAAGAAGATAAGCTGGAAATCCAACTAGAAATTTAATTGGTAAATTGAAATAAATTGGGAAATCAATGTGAAATGATTTCAATTTGAAGAATCCAATTTAAAACAGAATATTGAATCATTTGAGAAAAAAATGAGGAATTTACTTAGTAGTGATAAATAAATTTTAAATCAATATCGAAATTGATTTGGGATTGAAGTTTTTATAAATAGAATTGGAATTTATAAAAGTTGTTTATAAATCCGAAATCACTTATTTTGATAAGTAAAAATATAGAAGTTGATAAAAGAAGATTTATAAGTCGAAGTTGTTATAAAAATAGAATTTATAAACGTGTTTATAAATTCGAAATAGATTGAATTTGATAAATTAAATATAGAAGATTTTTAAAGAAGATATATTCGCGATTTTGGATAGCGAATTATTTTTGAAATAAATGTGTAGGAAAGATTGAAATTTGGTTAAGTGAAGTATATTCACGATTTTGGACAGTGAATATATTGTTAAGTAAAATGGATTTATTTTTGAAGAAGTGATATTAAAAATGAAGTTAAACATTTTAAAAGATGTTTTAAAATGTATTGTGAATTGAAAGCATAGATTTCAACGTTCATTGTTGAAATAGGCGTTTTCGAAAATATAAGGAAATGATGGACTATAACACTGTTGTTATAGTAAATGATTTTCGGAAGAAAATGTTTTATGTAGTATTGGGATTTATATATCTATCTAAATCCGAATCCTTATACTAGTGATTTTGAGTCGTCGTAACGATGTTTTACGTAACATTCGTTTTGACTCAAATAAATGTTGTTATAGTAAATGTTTTCCTTAAAGAATGAAATATATACTTAATATTGATTTAAGTATATCAAATATTTTCAAGTGTGGAAAATAAAATAGACTTGTGAAATTCTTATTATTAATAAGAATGGAAATGCTTTTCCAAAATGAAATGAAACGTTTGAGAATTTATCTTCTTAAAGATAAATTGAAAGTGAATATTGAAATCGATTTTGGAAATCGTATATCAGTAGATATTTTGAAAGATATAAATTCACTATGGAATTTATAAAAGAAAGGGGAATTGTTTTAGAAAAAAAATAAACGTCGATTTATTTTTGAAGTGTGGAAAAGTTTATATATCTAGTAAAGATATTTTGGAAAAGAAATAATTTGGAAAATTATTTGGAATCTGATGATGTTGTGCATCTTTATTGATAGTTAAATAACCGACTATCAATAATTACCTTTAGATAGGTATTTGTTGTGAATTGGATGAATTTGAATGCCACACTTATTTTTGAAAAATCGCTCACTATTCGGGTTAGCCGGGAAAGGACCATGGGGTCGTATAACCCATTCTGAATATGTGATACGTCGTTATGAATTGCATTCGAAGACCGGTGTTGAAGACCGGATATTTTTGAAAACGGAAGGATTACCGTCGAGTTACTCTACATCGACTGATCTCCGTTTTAGAGGTTTTATCACCCTTAGTGACGGGAAGTCCGGACGTGATTAGAAAATTATCCGGATATGCAAGGGCTTCGTGAGAAGTGCCTTCGGTTCTGTTCGATCCCGGAACAGACTTGTATGGATTGTGTGTCTGACGTTACAATTTGAGATATAAAGCTGATTTCTTTCAAATACATTTCTGTTGGTGGCGGAGAATTTATTCTCTTAGCTTAACACCCTTCTCCGAGACGTACGAGCTCAGAGGTTATGTAGTTGAAATTTATCAGCAATATATTCCCAATTTGGTAACGTGGCATACTGAGTGTTGCTGTGAAATGATCAGTGTTTGATCATTTGTGATATGATCATTTGTTTGATCTTATATATTTGTGATCATAGGTTGATCATTTTGTTTGACCCGAAGCAGGGCTTTTTGAGAAAGCGTAGCTTTGTGGATGAGACTTCGTCGAGCCTCACACCCCGGAAATGGTCGAAACAGGAAGGATGCGGCAAGGTTCTAGGGAGTAGCGCCCCTTAGTGTATGTCATTCCTTCTGGATAGAGGTGGTATCATGGTATGGAGCCCAGATACTTAACCTATGTGGTTGCTGCATTATTATCTATGTGGTTTGTTGGAAATCGGGGATCCTCGGGAAGATCGGTTACGATCGGGGGATGGCATACGCGTGTCAGTAGTTACCTATTTTTGCAGAGGTAACCCGGCCTTGTGTTGGCAGAGATCCGGTTAGGTTCTCGGGTCGTCTATTCCAGGGACGTACCCATCGTGGATAGGAAGTTCCTTAGCCTGACCATTTGTTGGAAATCCAAAGAAACAATACGAGCCTTTACGATTTAAATTGTATAACCTGTCTCCTCAGGAGGCAGCTATAGCAGGCATAATATAATGGTACCTATGCTGGCTAAGATTTATATTCTACTTTCGAAATGTTTTCTACACTATGCACTAATAATAATATCAAAAATGTTTTGATTTTTGCGTAGTAAGCATCTTTGACTAACATAAGAAGAAATCTCCTCCAAGTCTGCGTTTGCATTGTGTGTGTGGTGGGAGGTCTTATGGTAGTTTCATTTTCCAAAAGCATTGCGAATTTGTTTTATTTTCTTTGTGAAAGAATAACTGTTTTACGATCTCACACCAGTCACCATGACTGACTCGGAGTTTATTGTTTCCCTTCTAAACTCTGGGTGCCCACCAATTTCCACACGGGCAGCCTAGAGTTATGTTATCAGGATATTCTGGATATTCTGGAGCTTTGGAGATAAGCTGGATGACGAGACGTAGTATTTGTATCTGATATTATTTATTCCGCTGTGTATTCTGTATGAGGACAAGTTTATATAACTGTCCATTGTTGTATATTGACTCTGATTGATGTATGTATAAACTGATATAGTTCTTTGTTTTAAAAGACTAATGATTATCTATTATATATTGTTCCGCTGCGATGTGTAAGATTCTGATATTGTTTTTCTGTTTCTGATATTGTTTTCTATTCTGATGTTGTTCTGTTCTTTCTTCTTCTCTTTTCTTCTTCTTCTTCTGCCTTTTCTTCTTTCTTAAAACCCTCACTATTGGAGTTTCCGGCACTCGATTGCTCGGCAGTCGATAAAGTGAGTATCGATGTCGAATTTTCGAAAGTCAAAAATTTCGGTACGTGACAAGTACCCAGTCACAGATCACAGACAGAGTATGTGTAGTGGAAATAATATGAAGAATAAAAAAAATAAAAAAGAAAGCAGTAAAAAAGATGAGATTTATAGTGGTTCGGCTAACTTCGGCCTATGTCCACTCCAGAAATTTCCTTTTTGAAACAAGAATGGCAAAGTAGCCTTTAGGTAGAAGATGAAGGAAAATAGAATGAGAGAAAAATCCCCCTTTCTAAAGCCATGCCTGCTGTATTTATAGGCAAAACCCCGGTTGCCGGGCTTCCTCGCTGATATGGGCCCTCCAAAACCATAGTCGAGTCCATATCCTTCATCACTACCGACCCCAAGTCCTCAATATGCCAACCCGAAGTAACCAGGGTATTGACCCGAAGTGATCCTATCACTGACTCGAAGCAAAATGCCCGATGACTCAAAGTAGAATATAGCTGACCCCAAAATCCTATTGCCGCCCCCAATTTCCCATAGCCGACCTGAAGAATCAAGCATGCCGACCCGGGCTGGTGCAATGCCGACCCCTTGCTCTATATGCCGATCCTATCGTAATGCCAACCTCTTGCTTCATGCCGGCCCGAAGTCACACTCACTACGCCATAAATGGCCTTCTGCAACACAAAAAAAATGTTGGGTCAGGCCCAAAAAATGTTGCCATAGGTCTATGGCAACACTTTTAGGGTGATACAATTTTTTCGTTGCCTTGGACCTCAAAGGCAACATTTTGACTATCTAAGGCAACATAAGTAATATTGTTGCAATAGAACCCTATTTGTGTCTATAGCAACACCCATAGGTATCTGTAGCAACATTCCAAAATGTTGCTATAGATATTAACTTTCTGAATTTGTGGGGTCCACAATGTAGAGCATATTTGATTTTTTAATAAAAATAAATATTTATTTAATAAAATGCTATTGCACAGAATTTGATATTTAAACAGTAATTTATTTAAATAAATATTTTATTTCAATATTTGAAATAGTACAAATTCCTGACTCCACCATTTTACAATTCAATGATATATAACACTGATATTCACATATACAGATATTCCTCACTACATCACTCAGTTCACTCATTACATATGCAGTTTCAATTTATACAGACACCGACACTGACAAATATATGACGAGCCGAGTGCCGAGCCGAAGGCAAGCCGAGTAGCGGGTCCGGGCGCAGCACCGGTGGGGGTCCGGGGCCCCGCAGTCCCGGCGGGGGCCCGGGGCCCCGCAGCATCGGCATACCATCCTCCATCACCGACAATCACCGCCTCATCCAAACTACAGTTCACTCATCCAAACTTCCTACTAGACAGCAACTCCTTCTACTTGAACACTACCAAACTTCAACCTCTACACTTCCACCATCCACTCCCAAACTGCTGCAACTTACATCCCCTACAGCCCTTAACAATAGTTGGTACATTTTGAATCAGGATATGAAATTGCAGCCTGCAATCTAGTTGACTGCTTTCTAGCATAAGCACGTGCAATCTGTACTGAGATTGGAACTGAATGTAATCAAAGAGCTAATCATAGCAGCAGTATGTTCACATAATTAGTCATAAGCCAAGAGGAGGACAAAGTGGCAACTCGTACTGAACTAGCATATCACCACATTTACCAATCAACAAAAACATGTAAGCCTATTCGTCGGTAAATGTAAATCCAATGTTAAAGTTCACAACTTTTCCATAAATATAACAAAACATCACCTTGCCAACACAGAGAGTGGAGACGGGACATCGAATATACTGCATAGTATCATAAATTGCCAACCCTGCCGTCACGGAACCACCAGGTGAATTGATATAAAGAGAAAGCGGCTTAGACGGATTCTCAGATTCAAGGAACAGCAGCTGAGCCACAACTATCGCCGACGTATCGTCCTCGATTGGTCCGTTAAGGCAGATGACGCGCTCTTTGAGAAGCCGGGAAAAGATATGGTAGGCACGCTCGCCATGGGATGTGTGCTCGATGACCATCGGAATCAGGCCGTAGAAACGGCGGTGGGGTAGTGGAGTTTTGTTGGGGGCTGCGGTTGGTAGGATTTGGGAGAGGTTGCGTATCAACATGTAGGCAAACAACAGCGAAATTGGGGGTGAGAATGAAATGGGAACGAAGCTTGTCTGAGATCACTACCAAACTTTGAAAAAAGGACGAGATTTTGTTTTTGGAAGAAAAAAAAGGAACGAAAATATGATTTGGAAATTAGGGATTTGGAAATTGGGGGTGAGAACGAAATGATAAGAAAAGTAAAGCGGGAAAACGAAAATTTGGGGCAAATTGTAGCGGTGATCCATTTTAACAATCAGATTAAATGTAGACCATTGGATCGTATTCACGCGCATTGCTAATTTTATTAATTTTTTAATTTGAATACATCTATAGCAACACTATATAAAAATGTTGCATCGTGTTACACTTGTTTAGCTAGAGCAAAACATTTTTATGGCTAAGGTAACACCATAAATACAACGTTGCAGTAGGACCAAAATTTTATATCTATCGCAACATTTTAGCTGGCAACACCTTGCAAAAATGTTGCAGAAGGTCATCTATGGCGTAGTGGCTGATGTTGACCCAAAGCAGTTCCAACCATGCCGATCCCATCTCCAAGTGCTTGCCGACCCGAAGTCAGTGCAATGCCGACCCCGAACTAGAGCTATGCCGACCCAAAGCATGCTGACCTGAAGCATGCCAACCCCTCCATGTGTCGATCCCTTCTTTGCTGACCCCAAAGCCTCGAAGGCTGACTCGAAGCAAGTATCCCTCTGACTCGAAGCAACCCTCCTGAAACCCCGAAGTGAATCCAAATGTGACTCAAAGCAAACTCCAAGCAACCCAAAGCAACTCGATTTTTCTCGAAATCCACATTCCAAGTATCCCGCGCTTTTTGTCCATCGACTATGCTGAATCCCGGCCTCATAATCATGTTTATTATCCGTGATTGATCATCCATTCATCCAGTCAAATCAAACCGAGTAATCGATTTGAGTTAAATCTGCCTATCTACGGCCTTGCCGAAAGGCGGGTTAACATATATATATACACATATATATATATCTGTGTGTGTGTAATAAATTTATAATTTAAAATATATGTGTATGTATATATATTATAAAATACAATTTATTTGGATATAAAATGTTTACTTTTAATTTTAAGTAATACACACACACACACACACATATGTATATATATGTGTGTGTGTGTTATATTTATTTATCTAAAACATCAAACAAACTGAAATTCTAATTTTAAAAATTGAATTTTTCAAAATTACCATCTATAACAAATATACATAATTTCTCGGTGCTTCACGCTCCTCGACTTCAGTTTTATAATAAATATATATAATTTTTAATAAATAAATTTACTTACCATTCTAGGTGCTTCAAATTCTCCTCGACTTCAGTTTGCAAGGTTGAATACAAGGCTTCACTAATGGTACTAATGGGGACTAGATTGTTGTTAGAATGTGTGAAAGAAAATGAGCAGAGGCCAAACTATTTATAGCCAACGATTTGCACACTTTTCACCATATTTTCTCTAACCCTAGAAGACCAAAACAAGTCTCCCCATTCAAAATTCTATGGCCAACTTTGGCATTGACTGATCATGATAAAGGCCCATTCATTCCTGTTTGAATCATTATTTACTTATTTATTTCTAGCTCATAACTAATCGAACCGAGGTATAACTTTTATACATCATTCTGACCGATTTTAAGCTCCAAATAAACAACTAAAAATGCCATAAAATTTCAACACAACATCTATATTTATTTATTATTAATTTACAACATTTATAAATTAATTTTTATAATGGCCAAATTCATAAATAATTAACAATGCAGTGTTATTGACTTTCTGGTGCCAACTCGGTCCTTACTCAATATTTAAACAATTTAAATACCGAAACTGATATGAACTTTACTGAATTAAAGTATTGGAGATAGGTTCAACACTTACAGATCATTTAGGCAAAATCCAATTTCTTCTCTAAAATAAGCTCACATAGTAATGACATTTTGTATACGTATTATTTTCATCATCACTATATCACTTAGATATCTAGAGTTTGGTCTAAGGTCAAAAACTGTATCAATATCCATATTTAATTATGTAATAAACTTTTAAAGTCCTTGGTTTAATCCAATAACATTTATCGATTAGTTGATTTACTCCAGCAAGAGATTTTGACTTTTTGTCATATACCAATTACTGGGATACCAACCTACTATAACGAAAGAGACGGATCCTATTTTGGGCAGTGTCCCACTTCAAGTATTTCAACGTATACCCAGCTATGGTTGTAACAAGGCCGCTATGCCAATTATTTAATTATAATCAACGTATGGCCTACCTACTTAAGATCAATAATACCCTCAAGTTAGAAGACTACTTATATGTCACTACCATGAGATCTTCTATTTCGACTCTATTATATTACCCATAGAAGACCCCCAACGAGTCATTATATTCTAAATAACCACAAGTACATAACCCCTTGGTGTCCCTAACGGTCAGGAGTAAACCACCTTCCATCGCATGGAGATCATTATGTACATTAGTCTCAATGGATATATTGATATCCCTTTCTCAATACATCTCGACTATGAACTTTACGAAGGATTTTTTTTTTGTAAATATCGATTCAATAGTCATGGTTACGAACCATTTGTAACTATAATCACAAAACACTTCTACTGATGATTTACTATTTATATATGTTTAATGTAATTAATTCATTATTTATATCATAATATAACAACATATATAATAGAAATCAAACCAAAAGCATACTCTATTTCAAACAAGTTTTTTTAGTGTTACGTTTGTATAGAAAATACATAATTTTCCCTGGGCCACACCCTTGACTTTATCACCAACTTCATCTTTGGAGCTTTTATTCATCTTTTAGATAGCCTGGCTAATCCCTTGAATCCAGCCTACTTAGATGAGTATATACGAGTTTATGGGGAAAACAATAATAAAACCACAGTTCAGACATAAAGCCTCTTACGAGTAATATTTTCCCTTAAACACTAAAAATAGTGAAACTACACTGCCTAGAGAACAAGTTTTCCTATAACTAAATCAATAACAATAAGTACATCATATCATGTGTTGTAAAAGTCATCATAACACGAGCATAATCACGCATTCACTAGTTCAATCACAAGTTTAACTTATACTTAGTGTAGTCCTATGAACCATGTCATACAACCATCTTTTTCAATATATGTATAACCTATACTTATCAACATATTATGAACCATGTTGTACTATTATCATCCTTATTCTCATGCATCAACTAGACTAGTATTTAGATGTCAGTTTATGGGTAGTAACTAACATTACTTTGTGATTACCAATTAAGGTTTACCTATAACTAGATCATCCTTCTCGAACAACATTACCAGTAAATGGCTACTCATCCACCTTGGATGCCAACCCGATTGGAGCAACCCTAATTCTCCTAGGAGATTGAGTGCAAGCACCCTGAATACATTCTTGCAAGCATCCTTACTGAGCATCAATAGCCTATCTAGTCCCAATAATACTTTCGTTAAGCATTCGAGTTATTATTCCTTTATTAATTGCATCCACTTTTATGTTATTCACTCATACTACAGTTATTTTGCTAAAATGTAACACATTAGTCTTCACGGGTCTTGGCACCTTGCAATGTACCCATTAAATTTAAGCTTCACTAGGCTTTGGCATCCTAACATTAAATATCTCCATGAGTCGGTGTATTTAAAATCTTGGTTCAATCCATTTATTCAAGTTACCCTACACATTCCATAGACCCTTTCATTTTTATTTCAAAGTTTATCAGTTCCTCTAGATAAAACATTTTATCTTTCATATTAGTTAAATGATTCCATTTATCACTTCTGCTTTTACCTAAGCATTAGCCATTTCCATCTTTTCATAAGTTATTGCATTATCACTTATCATTATTTATTTTATAACTTAAAATCCATTCTATACGTCGTGGAAACTAGGTTTTAAATTGCTTCTGATAGCACACCTATTTAAGTTAATGGAAGTATAAAACACTAGCTACCGAGTGTATGCTTTTAGCTATCCATTACATAAACCAACATCTATTGAACATATAAATATTTATTTATCATACTAAGCTATCATCTTTGTAGCTATTAACGATAAGTTACAATCTTTAGGCCTATCGTGTGGACAAGTTGTCATCTCTATAACTATCAAATATATTGGTTTTGGCATAGACAATCTATTGGATGGACACGCTATCAAATGGACAAGCTATTATACAAACAAGCTGCTAACTCATATATGGGTAAGCTATAAAGTCGGCGAGCTATCATATGGACAATTTATCATTTCCATCAACATCTAGCTAACTCATATATGTTATCATGTCTACCACATATATTTCATTGTGTCTATGCTATTAGAGTTATAATAGCAATTGCGTTATTAACTAGAATATCGACATAATACTTAATAAAGTAACCATTTTTTAAATCTAGCCTTCATACACGCCATTCATTCATTTGTTTCTTTTAGAATTATGGCAGTTTTCAGAAATGAGCCATCATATACTCTTTAATTATCCTTAATAAATCCATTTCATTAATTAATTAATAAGAATATTTTCCACCTTGTCACCTAATTCATATTAATTTAAAAAATCATGGGAAAATTCTTAAAAATTAAGAGAGAATCATAAACACTTCCATTTACCTTCAGTAAAAAGTTCAGATCAAGATATTAAATTTCGATATTTTCAAACATCATTTTATAGCCAAAATTGCCCTTTTAATCTTAGAAGATTCATGACAATTTAGTTTCTCATCTGAAAATTATAAAATTTGAAACATTTCACAGATTCAATATTATAAACATCACATCGAAATTCTAATTCATTTAGAGATGATTAACTCTTGTTTTTCCATTAAACATGTCTTTAGCTAAGTTACTTAATCAACAAAATTCTTATAGAATTATTCTATCATTATCAAATCATGTTTGTCATTGTTATAAACCACAAAAATGCACGAGGTCCAAATCAAAACTAATTTGGATATAAAATAGGGTTAATATTACTCACCTAAATGAAAAGTTTGATTTAAATCCTTTCTTCCTTTAGAAATAAGCTTGAATCTTATCTTAAATTTATTTTCCTCTTCTCTTCCAATCAATGGCGACTTTGTATGTACTTTGTTTTGTTTTTATATAATGGGAACATGAAGAGAATTACGTATGTTAAGGGAAATAAGGGCTAAAAATTTAGGCTTAGGCTAAAAACCCTCCTTTCCCATACTTATTAATTCCTTAACTTCTTCTTAAACGCAATTCCTTCATTCTTTTAACTCTTTTATGGACACATTAGATATATAGTAATAGCTTTAGTTCAACTCAATCGATATTTTAATTGTACCATGCTTGATTAATTTGAGTGACTCCTTTATTAAAGTATCCCCTCATAATGCATCCTCTCCTTATAGGAATTTAGTCCCTATGGCACTATACTATATAGGGTGTTACAATATCCCTCCTTAAGAGAATTTAGCCCTTGAAATTTGAAAAGGTTGAGCAATGACCATATTATCAATATAAAGTGCACACACAAGTATAATAATTATGCTAGTACACTATTAATGTAAAATCATCAATCATCAACCATAATGCATTAGCAAAATTACTAACACATAATCATACCATAACACAAGATGCATTAGTGCCACTATTAGTTCATGCATTAGACAAATAAAGCATACTGCTAATATTAGAAAATGTTTAAAATAACTCAAGTTAAATATTCCTAATCTTATCATCTACCTCCCAGGTATAGTCATCTTTATCATTGCTTCACTATGCGTGAACAAGTATACTTACTATACTTTATCCTTAACTTCTTCATATCATGACCTACTATTACTTTTGATCGTCGAACATAATTCAAATCTAGTTCTAAAGATAAGTCTTTAATGGACTTTGGTATCACTATCATATCAGGGTCATACATAAATTTCCTTGATTCTGAAATATGAGAAACTATGCACATTCGTTAAACTACTAGATAAGTCGACTTAATATGCTAGTTTACCAATCCTCTCTATCATTAGAAATAGACCTAGATATCTTGAAATCAATTTCCCTACCTTCCAAAAGCACATAACACCTTGCATTGGTGAAACCTTCACGAACACATGACCGCCTACCGTGAACTCTATTTCCTTGTGCCTCTTATCGACATCGCTCTTCTGTCTCGAAGACATGACTTTTATTCTGGCATAAATTAACTCTCTTCTCAGTGTCTTCCCTTACCAAGTTGGGTCCCAACATGAGTCTATCACCCATGTCCAACCAACAAACAGGTAACTTACATAGTCTCTCGTAAAGTGCATCGAATGGTGTCATTCCAATACTTGATTGGTATCTATTATTATAAGCAAACTCGACTGAATGCAAATCTTCTTCCCAAAACCTCCAAAATCTAAGATGCATGCTCTTAGCAAATCTTCTAGAACTCGGTTTGCCCATTCCATTTAACCATCTATCTTTGGAATCCCATGGAGTCTCATGACATTCTTCACATATAGCCATGGTAATCTAGGTGTCATTCTCATCATTTTACTGGGATAAAATGGGAACTCTTAATCAGTCTATAGACCACTATCCCAACTATCGTTTCCTGCTCTTGACTTCAAAAATTCATCTTTAAAATCCATTGTAAATAAATCCCAGTTCCAATTCGATAATTCTATGGGTTTAGTTAACCCACTTAGCTTCTGACGCTCAAGTTTCACATGTTGACATATGAAACACTTTTTTACACATCGCCGATATCCCTTTTTATCCCCTTATGAAAGAACACACATTTCATGTGGCAGCTTATCTTCATTGCCTCATGACAAACCATAAAATTAGTTGTTGACTCTCCTCTAAGATTTTAATTTTGTATATTTTAACTTTCGGGACACACATTTCTTTCAATACCATCTTTTCGGATCTATCTCCAATCTTTGTGAATCTTCTATGTACACACTCATCTCTAATCGCCCAATTCTTTTGATTATCGATGGGTCTTCTGTTGCTTGATGACAATTCTATCCTATAGTGTTGGATGAACTTCCAAGCTTGATAATGCACCTAGATCAGGACTTGATCCTACATTAAGCCTAAAATGTAAACTACAAGAACTAATGCCTATAAACACTTCCATTCCATAATCATAAAAAATACTCCATTATGCTACTTTATACTCAAAGCATCAACAACTTTTTTGCTACATCCTTTATTCCAAAATCTAAAGATGGAACTCCAATGTGCTGCAATCACCTTGGAAATATTTTTTAATGAGAGAGATGAGATCAGTTATTCATAAAAAGAGTTTAGGTAAATAGAGCAACAATTTAACAACAATAATGGATTCATTATTACAATTCCAAATTAATTCCCATAGTCATTCCCTTATTGGGGTAAAAAATATAGCACAATCATAGTTGACAGTGTCATGCCCGATATATGAAGATGTTGATATGAACACTTAATACAGTGGAAATAAAACTACATTATACCATATAAGCCTTTTACGTTGTCTTCAGAACCTTCATTCGAATTTCAAAGGCAACCTGCCAATATCCATATACTTAGCCTACTCAAATGAGTGCCTATGAGTTTATGGAAAAAATAATGATAAAAAATGGATCAGACATAAAATCCGGTATAAGCAATATATTACCTAAACATAAAACAAAGTAAGACCATGCCACTAAAGTATATAACAGGTTTTCTGTAACCCCCTGTGAAAATTAATAAGAAATTAATTAATTAATTAATTAAAACAAGGCTAAATATGAAAATTTTGTGAATGTCGAAATTTAAGCACGAAAGTTACACCACTGCGTTCATGGTGATTTTCTGGTCAACTTTCATACATAAAGATTTGTAATCGAAGCTCAAACTAAAAAGTTATTCACGTTTGAAGTTTTCGAATTTAGACTAATTCAAATGGAATTTAAAATTTAAAAATTAAATAACATTAACATTTGAAACTAAAATAGGTAATAAATAAGTTAATTTTAGGGAAAATTAACATTAAATGAAAACGTTAAAGGTAGGAGGTAATAAATAGACCGATTGACCGCCTCCATTAGGGTCGGTTGATCGCTAGTGGTTGACCGCCTAGGGAGGAGCGGTCGACTAGTGAGTGTGTGGCGGCTAGGGTTTTGTTAGATGCAAACTACCTAGATTTTATTATTTCAAACTGACTTAAATCTGATGGTTCTGGTGCCTTCTTATCATTATAAATAAGATGCTAGCCCTCACTTTTATTCACAAATTATTCGGAATGCTAACGGAACTCCGTCTGTCTTCTTCTTCTCTATAATTCATAATCACTTTGGATTTCCAAGTAAGGGATTTTAGGTATTTAAATATTCAATTTTGAATTCTATTCTTCCATAATCCCTGATTCTGAATCTAATTTATATATAATCCAATTATTGCATATTCCAAAAAGAAGAGATCTGAAGAAGAAATTAGGAGCGAGTGTAAATCAAATCCAAAAGGGGGCAGGCAAATTCTCTGTAAGCGAAAACCTTAGGTTTTCATATTTTAGTATTTGTATAATAAAAGTTTGGAATTGTTTTATACCTTGAGGAATTTTGTTTGCGAAAACTCTAAAACTAAAACCAAAAAATTCCCTCAAACGAAATATCAATTCTTATATTTATTGGAATCTTAATTATTTTATATTAAAATAGTAGAATTTGCTTTGTTATTGCAATTTGAATATTTCATATTCTATTCCACCTTTAACCCTTCTCTAATGTTGTGTTATATGGTTTTAAAAGAAAAAAATAAGTTAGGAAATGGTGTGTAAAGTATGAATCATATTTCTGTATGTGATCATATTTTATTGTTGTTTTGTAATTGCGTCCCAATTCTGTATGTGATCATATTTTATTTACTGTCGACCGCGGCTCGTAATTAGACGCGATATGGTGTGGCAGGGTAACATAATTTATTCATAATCAAATACACATATGTCTACACAATACACTACCTTCTCCCTCTCAGCCACCATCTTGTTTCCTTACTCCTGCCTTCCATTTTCCTTAAGCCAACTTTTTGTTGGCTTGGATATAAGTGATTGTGCATAGGTTTAAATTTTGGGTCCTCTCGATGTTGAAGTGGGTTAGCAGGTGTATATATATGTACCCAAGGAAAATGGGGATAAGGTTCACATTTTTTTATGCTTCTTTATTTTCTTTATTGCCATTAAACAAAACTTCACATTCAAGCTTCAAAAATCAATATATCCAAAACCGCTGACTATTTGATTAAACTTTGAACATGAAAGTTGCTAGTTTTTCTGTCTAGTTTATTTTAAAAAAAATTCAAGATTTTTCATTGAGAGTTGTGGCAAATATCATCCAAAAACAGTAAATGGTTGAGAAAACGACCGTTTTCGAAGATTGCGGATTGACGAACAAAGGATATGGGTGTGACCGTAAAATCAAATAATGATTTTTAAAGGTCGTTTGTTGATTTTTAGTGTTATGAATCATCGAGGATGAGGAGTTGATCGATTTTTGTTCAAAAATTAATTTTCGAAGAACCAGTGGTTGATCAGATAGTCGGGGAGGAGCCTAGGGATGAGGCAGAGGGTTTGACCATGGTGGATTTTGCTTTAGTGCTTTATAGTGTCGGGGATAGCTAACATTAGGGTTTAAGGGCTAGTAAAAAAATGCTCGGTCATTGGTTGGTTGCGGCCAGGGCAAGTGATCGGGCGGTGTCGCTCAGGGCATGGAGGCAGCGTACGACAAGGCGATCGCATGGGTAGTGGCGGCGTGGCTTAAAATCAATATCAGTATTACCTGGCAACATATCGTGAAATAGTCGTCGTTAAACAAAACTTCACATTTTTCAAATATTCATGGTTACAACCTACTTCCACCACGTTTTGATAATTTAGCAGACATTTTTCACTCTATTGTGAAACCTTCAGTCACTATTCAATTGTAACCAAAATCAAAGTAAAAATCACACTCTAACGGAACTATTATTTGTCGATTATACAACATAATTACCCAATTATGAAAAACTGAGTTCAAAGTTGGAATACAAGCCATGGCAACATATCATTCGTGCTCATCTCCCCTAATCTCTTCAATGTATTCCTAAAGACCCACTTCTATTTTTTCTTTAAAATATAGAATTTGAGGACTATTACTTTTATTGTTTGCTGACATTGATTTAGACTAATAGGAAGGAAAAGAAATAATTTCAAAACACTCTTGAAATTTGAAAGGATGGTTGTACTGAACTTGGTAAGCCTTGCGTACTTCTTCTATCTTTTTAACAAAAAAAATGTATGAATAAATTATACAATATGAAAACTATACATAAAAGTTGAAAGCAAACTTACAACATCATAAGTGGCAGCACCGCTTTGTTGCCTAGTTTCAAGCCTGCTTAGTTTTGCCAAGTAGTTTGGCATGGAGGGTTCATTACCTTGTTTTGTTCTTTGAGCGGTCTCTAGTTCTACTCTATTCGATTAGAAGAAAATGAAATATGAACCGATAGTCTCCTCTCGAAGAAGCCTAAGTACTCTTTACAAGCTCAAGCATATTGTGAAAGTCGGTAATTTTTTGGCCAAAACTTCTCACATTTTATGTTGTTTCCCATGATACTATCATTTGAAATTTTTACCCAAGATTTAGCAACTGATACATGCTGTTGCAGAGTAAATTTTACTTTCTTCTTTCTTGCCTTATTTTCTTATATATTATCTTCACTGGTTGTTTCAACTTCAATGTCTTCAATTCCAACTTCAATTCAAACTAAAGTTGATCCCCTGCGAAGTTATCCAAACATAACGCTCAATGATTTTCACTTCCTTTTCTTTTTGTTGTATTTTGGACTTTGAGGAACCGTGTTTCTTCAACACTGTCCCTTCCTCAACATTTGTTGCCTCCACCTCTTGACCTTCTTGTTCTTCAGAACTTCTTTCGACTTCAACATCAACATTGCATAGGTGTTACGAGTGTAAGAAAACTTCCTTGCTAGGTTTCGCATAACATCTCAGTCACGGGTATTTAGCTGTTGCATACTTAAATGATGTTATTGTTATTGATCACCTTCCATTATCAAAGGCATGTAGGATGAATGATCTTTGTGCACGCCAACTTGATGAGTGGTGGGGCGATGGTGGTAGTAGATTGAGGTGTGGTAGAATGATAATAAGGTTGTAGATGGTGAGGGATTCTAGTTGGAACGTGGGGATGGTGAGGTTGAGTATAGTGCATGTTTTGATATGGCATATAATCATAATCATGTCGCGGTTGAAGGTTTTGGTGTTGGTTAGGAGGACGGACGTTAGAAATACCGGTATAGGGTATGTTAGATTGTTGATTTTAATGAGTATTACTGGGTTTTTTGCTTGCTATTTTTTTACTTGTTCTTTTGGTTGAAGAAGACATGACTATGTAGTAGAGATGAAGGAAGTGAAGAAATTTGGTGTCGGGGATGGAAGAAGAGATGGTAGGGTATATATGGGGTTAAGGGGAAAATGAGCGTTGAAAACTAGCCATTTGGATTTGAATGTTGGGAATTAAAATGATGAAGAGATTGGCATTTTAAATATAAAATGGAAAAGTCTTTGCTGTTTTATATTAAAAGCGGCAATCTCCTCATTGTTTTAATCACCAGTCCCCTATTCAGTTCACTAGACAAGAAACCATAGAAACTAGCCACAACTAACAGAACAAGTCATATCTGGTTGCGTGGTGGCTAGTTCAGTCCACTTTTTCTACTGAACAAGTCTTTGCTAGTTGTGCTCTAAGCCACAAATGGATTGCAAATCTACACTAAAGTAATACAATCTTTACAAACATATTTAGAAAATTAAACCATGGTAAGGATTATGTCTCCAGCGATAATAAAAAGTTGTTTTTCCTACAAAATTAGTAACACTCGTAATTAGCTATGAGAAATTTGTAATATACTCTCTTTATTTTCATAATAAACAGTTGTGCATCCTAAAAAATCTAGTATTGAAAATACCTTAATTTTTTGTTTTAGCCACATTGCAACTATTTGTAGTTTCTGAAATTGCAAATATTTGCAGCTTGACAATAATAATGATTTAGTTCATTGAAACCTGAGATACAGCTAAGGTTTGGTTTTGAAAAAAATCAAAAATGATTATCGTAAAAAAAATGGCTGTAACTTAGAACATGTTTTTGAAAATGATTTCTCATGTATCAAACCTGAAAACAAGGGGATCCAGATTTCTGCATTAATTAAAAACCACGGGTATTAATTTGTTTTATGTAAGACTAATATGGTTTTAATTTTTTTTAAGAGAATGATAGTTTTAACTAACATAGATAATTGATTTAAGGTTAATATTCCCACACTTTTCCCCTAATAACCAAGTTATTAAAGTCAAACTAGACAGTTGTTGTTCTATACAATTTTAACCAAATAAGACAATGTAAATAAAAGTTTAGTCTTTTTGCTCCCACGAATAAGGACAATAACCAAAATTAATATTAGTTTTATATTTTTATAGTTTTATTTCAGAAAACATTTATAGTGAAGGAACATTTTATGTGAAATTAACTATGATCGTAACCATCGTTTCTTTTCTACTTATTTATAAATTCAGCAATAGAAACAACCCAATATATTAAATACATGCATTTCTTCTCATCTGATGAAGACGTGGTTAATTGCACACTGAATACAATGGAGGTATGTGGTTTTCCGGTATAAGTGAGGTTTAAAGCTTCTTCGGGCCAGAGAGGCCCATGATTGGACGACCATGGTCTAAGTGGATTCTTGCAATTGGTCAATCTCCTCTTTTCTAACATAAATAATATTGATAAATATTCAACCAATAATGTCAAAATAAATTGGAAAAAAAGCATGTCTTTTTTGCATGTAGAAGGCTTAACTATTAGACAAAAAAAGAAAAAGAAATACTTGGCCTTATATATGTATCCAAGCACATAATTAAGGCAAACAATGTTAACATAAATCAACATAAGAACGTACGTGGAATCACGGAATTAATTTCTAAAAATAGGTATAAAGTTCTAACTTTCAGTTTCGCTTCGATCATCTGACTTTTTTGAAATTTGGTTTTGTTTGGAAAATTTCGCAAATTCCGCTAAATTTTCCTATTTCAGATTTCATTAATTTTTTTTAATAATAGTTGTAATACCTTTGGTGTTACTCTTTTTTGGTGTTAATGTGAACTACCAAAAATGCACGTCGGATATTATCTTAATCTCACTATCACCTAAAAATAGAATCTAACAAATAAACTTAATTTACCAATTCAAAACACCCCTCTACAAAGATTACCAAATGAAATCTTGATATCACTTAAAAATATGATCTAACAAATAAATTTTCTTTACCAATTCAAAACACCCTTCTATAGATATTATAATATCATATCATATCACTTTTGAAATAGGATCTAACGAATAAATTTCCTTTATGGAATCTTTCTTTTTTAATTTATAATGGAAAAAAAAATTGAAAAAAAAATTAGATGTCGCAACTTAGAAATAAAATCCAAAACTAATTACACGTTATTTCAATATAAAAATATGATTAAACATATATAATTTGTAGAAAAACAATTCACGGACGAATCGCGTGCCGTAATGCTCATTAGCAATTCGTAGTTGTCAATCAGTAGGTATTCTTCTTTTTTACCTAAAACCCAACTGTTTGGATACACAAATCTAATTTAACTTTCTTATTGTATTGTTTTAGTATAGTGGCCAACTATCAAGCCTAAGTAACAAGCCTAGTGAATAATGTTTAACATGCGAAGCCCAATCCATATACAACGAAATATATTACAGCCTCATATAAGTTATTCTCTTCCTGCCATAGTGCCTATTCTCCAAATTTGCAACTCCTAAAAAAATAAAAATAAATAAACATAGAAAATCGATTTTCATTGTTTTGTACAGGGAAACTTTTTTTATTAGTCTTGTGTCCAAAACAAGCCATTTTTCCAAATCCCAACCCGATCGCCACTAAAACCAATAAGTAGAAATTGAGAATTAGTAGCGCCATGTTAGTCTTGATCCTTCTTTCTAAGTGAAATATTTAGTACATGTCCATATGCATAACCAAGTATAACCACATAACGGTGGAAAAACCGTCCCTTTAGTAATATAACATCAAAGGAAAAAAATATTTGTTATTTTTTTTCTTAATTATGAATCCGATGAAAAAATAACTTCATTGTTTAATTTTGAGCTTCTCTGTAGCTCTAAATTATTATTGGATTTGAAAAATAATTGGATTGTTTAATTCTAAATTTTTACCTCAAAATACAAGTACTTTCATTCTGTTGGCATGCTTCACACCAATAGCCCGATCCTGCAGCTTCAACTTCCTTTTTGTTGCAACTCTGATAGACTCGATACTACAATGTTTGACTCTTAATGTAAGTTATGTAAACAAATACACTGAAGAATGCAAACTATGTATGGAAAAAAAGTAAAAAACAATCATATGAAATTGTTAATGTATGATATAATTTGAAATGATGAGGATTAACCATATCATGACCAAATGTCGAATTGTTTGTTATATGAGAAAGCATAATCCCATTATAATTAGTAGATGTTATTTTTGCATTTTTGCCTTTATGATCGTATCAAATTCTAAGCTTTTTTGCTTCTGGTATGTTCGGGTTTATAGCGAAATTGCTTTTACATGATATTGATAAAGATAAACCTGCATTAACAACAAATTTTTTTAAAAAAATGATGGCATGGTAACGGTTAAAAAAATAGAATGATTTTTACCTTGAAAATCTCCAACTTTTACATATTTACTAACTAGTATAGGAACTTCATCAACCATTTCTAGCAGCTTGGAACTTACTTCCATAGTTAGTTCTCCCCATAACGTCACATTAACGGTTTTGGTTCGGTAGTTTGAATCTAAGCATAAATATTTCGATTAAACAAATTAATTAGTATAATATGTTTACGTACGAATCATCTTCAATAGTTATATCATGTTTTTCAATGTTCTCATTGTTGTTTTTTCTTCGAACACCATTGATTGATGAGATACTTTGAGCCAGGCCGATTACATCTAAAAGGTTATTATGTTAAGTAAACATACAATGATTTATAAAAAAATTAATAATGTGGATGCATTACCTACAACTAAGTTTCCCACATGATATTTTTGAAGTTGGTTAATCTATACCTTATTGTACAGTTTAAATCGATGATAAACCACACATGTGAGACTCAAACTATTCAAAATGGCAGATTGTTAAGGGGTAAATAATAAAAAATAGAGAAAGAAAGAAACAACATAGAATCTCACAGCAGAATGACAAAATATAATAATCAAATAAACAGTTCATGAAGTTGTTTTACAAATAAAATTTGATTACACTTTTACAATACAGAATCAGAGTACATACAACAGTAATAAATAAAATAATACAGCGGAACAACCTGATGTAGCAGTGTGAATATAATAAATAGTCATAGTACTAACTCTTCGTCTTCGTACTCCAGAAAAGCAGTCTTCGATACACTGAAAAGCTCAGACTGACCCGAGCGAATATGAAAAGACAAAACACTCAAGTCAAAACTAAAAGATCTTATGTAAGTTAAATCAACAATAAAAAATATGAGTGTGACGGCGTCAGAGATGTTTACGGGTTTTGACATCTCCTATTCAGTGTACATGCATGCAATA
This sequence comes from Allium fistulosum, assembly GCA_030737815.1. Classification (NCBI taxonomy): domain Eukaryota; kingdom Viridiplantae; phylum Streptophyta; class Magnoliopsida; order Asparagales; family Amaryllidaceae; genus Allium; species Allium fistulosum. The sequence goes on from CM060902.1 coordinate 1,348,405,510, forward strand.
ACTTAAGAGATGTTCGGGATTTCCATCTCCTAAGGATCCGTTAAACTATCTACATACATAGTATAATATGCTATTATAATAGTGTCTACAGTAAAGTAAAGTATTAAAATAGCGTTAAGGCGTTACCCATATCCCCCTTAACACATTTTATATATTCTCATAGTCTATACAGTACCGTACGTTCCTCCGTAAACTGGAGGGTTACCCAGAGGGCACTCCATAGGTATGGTACAAAACAAACTCATAGAAGGCGCGATCGGGCATGTGAACACGGAACTCGAGGCAATGCTAGGGTAGGACTCTACCGTTTTGCGGAACCGAGCTGGTGGAAACGCATAGCAGCTACTACCGCCCACCTCGGAACACACTCCCATAATCAAAATCGAGGGTGGTCACGAAATCAATCACAAAGTCATAATATGGTATCGAAGAAGCATGTCTGATCGGAGGAATGACCTCACTGGCCCAGGTATAGCTCTTGTTTTAGTCACATCTAAGCTGACTCACAGGAGTTAGGGTCACGTAAATAACTCATACAGAATCGTTCGCCAAACCATCCTACTTCATTTCTGGAATCTCCACCACGTACACAGTTGTTAAAGTGGATTTCGGTATTGGCAGAGAGTATGACAATATCCGATCCCGGTCTTTTTAATAACCAAACGCATATTTCACACCGGATGGTTCTTTTACATTTCAAAAGTCAATTCATAATTGATATCAAAATATCATATTCTCAAAACCATATCATTTCCGCAATCATATTTACTTTCGAAATTATATCACATTTGAAATCATATCACTTTCGAATTCATACTTCCAAAATAGATTAAATCCTCATTTAAAATCATCATATTCTCAAATATGTCATTTAAATTCCAACTTATGTTATAACATCATTTAAATCATATTCTCCTTAAAATCAAGGATTTAAATATAATTACTTCCACTTGCAAACCAGAAATTTTGAAAATAGTTTAAATAGTTATAAATAGTTTTAAAGATACTTTAAAATAGTTTAAATTGTTTAAAATAGATTAAAATACTTTAAAATAGATTTAAGATAGTTTAAATAGATTTAAAATAGATTTAAAATAGATTAAATAGTTTTAAAATAGATTAAATAGATTTAAAATAAATTAAAATGGGTAAATTAGGTTAAGATAGATTAAAATATTGCACTAAATAGACTAAAATAAATTAAAATAGTTTAAAATTGATTAAGATGGTTTAAAATAGTTCAAATAGCTTAAATTAGTTTAATAGTTTGAAAATCTAAAAAAAAATTGATTTGAAAATAATATATTTTAAAACAGTTTACATTAAATATAATAAATTTGAAATTAATATCAAATTCAACTATTTCTTTCATTTCAACACATCTGGACCATGTCCGGCTTTCAAATCAACAACTAATTTTCTGTTTTCAATTCAAATTCTCATTTAAAACTATTTAATAAATAACAATTTCAAATCCATGTTTGAATTATCAAATTTAAACCACTTCATATTAAATAGATTTCAAAGTTATATTCAAACATTTTTCAATAACTCAATTTCGATAAAATTCATTTATATTTGACAGTTCAACTTTGAAATTCCAATTTAAATCCTTTAAACAATTCATTAAATCCAATTTAAACATTTACGCTTGGATTTTCAAAAATAATTCAGTTTATATAAATCAAATTCTATTTCAAAATATCATTTAACGGAATTCAAAATTCAAAAATTTTAAAAATCATTTAATTTAACCAATCCAGTGTCCGTATATAATTTTCTACCCTATGGTCAAGTGGTACAGATATTTATCATTTCAATCTGTGATTATTTTTAAATTCACGGGTATATATTATTTCAACCCTCAATCCCAAAATTTATTTCAATGAAAGTCGCTTGGGTTTATCATTTCAACCCATAACAATTTTCCTCTATTCTATATGATCGTTCGGGTATGTATCATTTCAACCCATAGGAAACTTGCAGTGTTATAACAATATAAAACATAACATCCGGTCATCCAATATCAACAATCAAACATCCATCACAATCATCATCCAAATCAACCAATAAACATCAATAGATAACTGATTATCATTAACAGGTGTTAAATTGACAATTAAATTCAATATTAAATTAAACGATGATTTAATGCAATAAAAGTCAAATTTAACTAGAATGACAAATTAAATATACCAAACATCAACCAATCAATTCCAAATCACACCATAGTTTCAATTTAACTAACATAAGATAATTTAGTAGTTGTGAGTGGGTTAAAACACTCACCTTTGATTTCAAATCGATTTGAAATCCAAAATAAGGCCCAAATTTGAACAGTCTTAGATTCGTCCAAACTAGTTTCATAATGTTCGAAATTTTGATACGATCCCGACGGAACAAACCACGCGTGAATCCGAGTTCGTATGTAAAAATTATACACATTAGAACATACGACAATTGAGATTTTAAATAAAATAAAATAAACGAAAGAATTACTATCACCAAAGCCACGTCAGCACGAAAACTTCTCCCAATAGATAAACGCGTAAACGAAACCCACTCGTTAGGTCACGATCTTCGAACTGCTCACCACGACCGCCTTCGTTACGGCCAATCGCAGCTATGCCCCATGCCTACTGACGCCACGACGACCTCTCCCACAATGCCTCGACCACCATCGATCATCCAAAAGCCCAGCCGCCACCTACATTACCAAACCCTAATTCACTTTTGCATGCACATCAGGTCGTTGACACAACGAACAACCTACACCAATGCCCTCCCCTCGACCATCTCTACGCATCCATACCCACCAATTTACGATCCGATGAAGTAGATCAAAGCACGACGAACGGTTGAGAATGATTTGGCCAATTCTAGATGAACCAGAATCCGATTGCCAAAACGAATAGCAGATTTGAGTTGCGCTCATCGAGAACTTCGAATCGGTATATAATATGATATAGTTTGGAGGAGTTTGATTTTTGAAATTGGTTTGGAGATTGAATTGTAGGGTTTGTATTTGGAATTTTCTTTCTGCCATTAAAAGAAGGAGATAGCCTGAGATAATTATACATATAGTAATAATAAATGAGAAACAATTAGGCTTTATAACAGCTTATATATAAGCAGATCTGAATTAGAAATGAATGGCCAGATTTGATCAATCGAAACGATTACGCGACCCAAAAAGTCTGTTCTGACCCCGTAACGAAGATAGGTCATCCCATATATCAAAATACATGTTTTTGATATTTTTAAACGCAATGGAAGTGGTTACAAGTCGTAATTCCATTGTATGAAGAAGTTAGCTTAAAATCAGCTTATTTCAAATTGATTTCAATTAAATTGATTTCTACGCGTTTCCAGTCCGTACGATCAAACGACAAGTCCGATCGCCACGAAACTTGAAATCCTACAATAATTCATCGTTACGGATCCGACGAAACTAGTTTCTTCGAAATCCGAGTCAGTGGCCAAAATGGCTATTTCACGTTAATTAAATAAATTAATATTAAATTAATTAAATCACTTTATAATTTCAAATTTAATAACTAACACCTTTTACTTCCTGTCGCTACTCGAAACTTTGCTGTAGATGGCTATGTACCAAAACCACTTTGAAAGTATATCTTGCATACGGTGGAAACAAAAGCCTGCTTTGTTATTTAGAGAAACTGGTTTTTGTATCCTTGGTATTTATTTATAATTAAGCAAAAGCCTGCTTTGTCTTGACAATACTAGGATCATTGGTTTGTGAAGATTTGTGATAAATTTCATCACCTGTAGTGCATAAGCAAACCTTGTAATAAACTTTTCTCAAATATTTGTATATGATGAGTTGATGTTTTCGCTGCATTATACTATGTAATGTTTACTTGAAATATTAAATAGTCAGATAACGTGATGAAGGCTATATGGACACAAGTCACATAACCCATGATTAAATAGCCTGAGCTTTTGAGTCTAGTTGTTCTTGATAGTTAAAGACATGGATGTACTTATATAAGCAAAAATAAGCAAAAAGAAACTTCATGGATAAACATGTACACATGCATAAGTCCTGACCATTAATAAGAAGTAGGAGGACTTACCTCAGCACATATGGTAGTGATGGCCCTGGGAGATCCTTCTATAGCTGCAGTTGTTTCTTCATCATCTTGTTGGACTCATACGCTGCTAAAATCCATATCACGAGGAATGACCCGAGTTTCAATTGATGAATGAAACATATATCAACTGTATAAAAATTGAATATTATATCAACAATATATAAAGAAGGCATGAGGCACTATACAAACTGAATATTACATCAACAAAAATAAGGCACGTCGGATAACGCCGATCGTCCAATTTTTGTTTCTTTCACTTTGTGATCTTCAATAGTTTTTGGATCTTTTGAAATCCCTAACGAGTCAAAGAGTATACCACCTGAGTAATTTACATCACCTGGTAAGTATATTCCCAAAGTCTCTAAAGCTTCTATCCCATTGTATCTTGCATATTTTGGTACCATCTATCATGAGTAACATTTCAAATCTAAAGACTAAGAAAAAATTTGCATACTTCAATAGATGTTAACTATGTATAAATATCTCACAATGTTCAATATTTGTGTTGACGTACAAATAGTTCTTTAATGGTTTTTACTGTAAATAACGAGCAGCAGTTTGAAGCCAAAGTAGTATGTAGCAACTACAAGAAACTGCCAATTAATCTACGCCAAAATGGCGTAGCCGGGACATTGCTAAACACAATACCTACGCTGCACATATGCCATTTATGGCGTAGTTAAAACCTACGTAGGGAAAAAAAATACCCACGCCTTATCTAGCCAAACGTAAGGTTGTTTCCTACGCCTTAGTTACGTCGTTGTTTTCCTACGTCTCCCATTTACCTACGTCTTCCCTACACCTTTGTTGTCTATGTTTTTCCTACGCCATCCATATGACTTTTTCCTATAGTAAAATTGGATTTACATACGTCTTTTCTGAAGCAATTTAATATATTATTATTGTGTTTCTTTCTGTCAAACACAACATTAATCTGCAACAGTCTATCAAAATCAAACAAGCATCGATATCAACTTATTCAACAAAAAACATAATATCAAATCATTCATCATCAATCAAGTTCAAATATCTCCTTCATATTACAAGGTCAAACCAACATCAAACAAGTTCTCATCTGTTTAAAATGTATGATAATATATTCATAATACATAACATCATATGGAAACATCTAAGAATTAGAAAATACCCTTAACCCTTGTCATAATGACTATTCGACTCTCCATCAAATCATTTTTGAAGCATCTCACATAGTTGTTCATACTGCGTCTTTAGCATTTGAACCTCTCCTTCTTGACGCTCTAACTTCTCCTCCAGTTTGGCTCTAGTCAGTGCTTCGCTCTTGTTGGCGCTATAAGTGGCATCTTTATATTTCTGCATTTTATCAAATACTGCATCAATTTCTAAATTTCAAACAAATTCAAACAATGTTTTACTAAAATTTTAAATATTTGCCCTAAGGATATTTCCATAGTAGGGCCTACGATCCTTCCTTTTAGCATGGGCATTGATAAGCATATTAAATACTTCTTCCTTGACTTCATAGGCAATGTCTTTACCTTGGCTTTTCTATCTCGCCAACATAGTAACAAGTAACTAATAAGTTATTGGAAAACACGCGCAGTAATAAGTAACCAATAAGTTGTTTTAGTAACTTACTCAAAAAAAAGCATCGATGTGGATTGAAATCAGTGTAATTGGCAAATACACATAGTAATAAGTAACTAATAAGTTGTTTTAGCACCTTACTCAAAAACAAAGCATCGTTGTAGATTTAAATCAGTGTGAACAATCACAAAGAACAGCCGTAGATTGAAATCAGTGTAAATAATCACAAAAAATAGTATTAGGTCAGTGACATAAGCCTAAAAGCCTTTAATCTTATAAAAAAGGCAACAGGAAGATAAGCTGAAGTAATTAGTCAATTAAACAATGATTTGGACAGGATTAATATTAAAAATAATAAAATCTAGGACTCTCAAAATGTGATTCAAAACTCAATTAAAATCAAAACTGAGAAATTTTATTCATTGTAGTAAAAACCACCTTTTCGATCTTCAGATGTCGACACAAAACATCCACGGTATTCAGTTGTTAATGCCTAAGTGCCAGAAAGACAGATCATTGGGGTGAAAGAAAAGAAAAGACATAATAGAATCTCACAACATGACAAGTAATCTACAATATAACAATGAACTTTGCAAATTTTATTTTTATATATACATACGTCAATCAGAGTACAATTATCCTATCTTCTGCCCTGGACAGTTATAACAACCTATCCTTACAATTGTTGATAAATACAGATAAGAAACAAATAGCGGAAGATAAATAAAATACGGGAGTATTTCTTGGAGGCATCCAGCTTCTCTCCTGCATCTCCAAAATGTCCAACTAAATCTAGAAAATATGCATGGGCTGACCTAAGCATTATAAAAAAATAACGTCCAGATTATTCTAGTAAAACCAACATGAGAAACATGGTCAAATGAATTTTAATGTTACAAAGATCTTTTAGAAAATAAAGGTATCTCTTAAGACCATGCTGCATATAAATACGGAAGGGTTTTTATCTTACGATAACCAAACTATTTTTATAGAAAATCGTCTGATATTATAATAATGTCTAGGGTAAAATAAATATTAATCATAGCCGAAATTATTACATTAATTAAATTCTAGAAAAATAGGTTTACAACTAAATCCGTAGGGGCATGTATGGGAGATTGGATTTCCATCAATGATAAGGTTACTGGGTTACCGTCTGCCATGGTACACCTAAAGAAAAATGTACTAAGGGCCTTACATGGAACCCTTGTGAATCAGAGCCGGCCTGCCCCTCGAATATGACATGCCAGATTACATCATTCCATGGGACCAAGGCTCAAAAACAATGTGTACTGACTATGGTCCCACTTCCGCATGCATACCAAATCCATAAATATCGATTCTAGATCGAATAATGACTGCTCATAATGGTAGCGAACCACATAGCTCTGAAGCATATCCCCTGTTTTAGTCATTATCGAGTTATGATGCTTGCGAGGTCACGATAACCTTTTTCCTCTCTTAGCAAATCCCACTTGGAATGCTAACACTGCCTTCCAAACATAATGCAATGCCAACATTCATCCATACAAGTTGTTCAGGATATGAACAAACCATAGGCTGATAGGCACTACTTCTACTACATCCATTTTAGAATCACCCTCGGGATTAGTAGCAAGTAGCCTTTGCACTTCAAAGAGATCCATTTTTGATTCCATCTTCTTTAAGATGTATTCAATACGATGCTTGAGTTGGTTCGAAGTGGTTTTTGGATACTTCATACTTATCCAATCTCAGTCTCTTCGAACCAACATTTGATAATTTTCGGTAAACTCAACTCTGGTTCTTTCAGAAATAATCAGACAATACATAAGAGCGGAGATCACCCCCTAACCGTTTAAATGGACGGATTTCCTTATCATTTGTTCTAGGAGAACAAAACAAGATTTATGTGCACAGTACAACATCATCGAAGATGACTGTGTCATATAACTCTCATGTTTCTTCTAGATATTTCCAGAGTTAGATTTGACCAAGATTTGATAGTCGCTTATTTAACTATCAAATAACAAGCAATCAAACATAGGTATAATTCCATATGGGATCCACCAAGGCTCTATTTATTAATCTTTTGTTAACTAAAACCCCTTTCAATTATTTGATTTAAAATTCCCTCATAAAAGATATTTTCACAAACCCTCTTATACTATTTCCAATACTTGGGAAAACATAGATATACTTATCCTATATATAAGTATATTACCAAACATTTTATTTTCAATACTTAGAAAATATATCCATATACTTATCTCAACGGTGTAAATATCTTGGCAAAACATAAGGAAGATTTTCCTCTTTTTCAAAATCATATTTACACGGGCTAAAACAAATATTATTTAAAATATTTCTTACTATAAACCAAACCACCATCCTTCGGTGTTAAGTGTGGAACCATAGCACCATAACTAAGAAGGGTTAATTATCCAAATCAAATCTTATTCTTTTTATAAAATTCTCATTTTATAAACCCATTTCATAATTGCCCCTTCTTTTTGTGAATCTCTAAATTAATTTATAAAACTTCTTTCTATAAATCTTTTAAAATGATTCATAAACTCCTTATGAAACACCTTTACCAAATATCATTTATAACATCCTTTACAAAATATCATTTGTAAGTCTCCTTAAATAAATCTTTTTTACTAAGAAAAATCCTTTTTATAAAACAAATTACCATTTATAAACATCTTTATTCAATTAATTAATTAATTTTAAACATCATAATTAAATAATTAATTCAGTTTAAAACAACACTAATAAGATAAGTAATTAACTTTAAACACGTTATTAATTAAATAATTAATTAACTTTAAAACAAATCTAAACCAATCAACTAGCAACATTAATAATATAATTATATAACTTAAAATATCATCAATAGTATAATTAAATAATTTTAAACATCTTTATTTAAATTAATTAAATAACATAAATTAAAACATCATTTATAAAAACTTATTTAAAATAATTAAATAACATACTTTAAAACATTATTTATAAACGTTTAACCTCAAATGGTTATACAATTGAAGTTTTTTTAATCCATAACTTTACAAATTTGGAAAAAGGCTTAGCGATCACAATGGTACTAAATCAAGTTACCATTTAATTCAATTTGACTTTTAAGTCACATAACTTGTATTTACGTAAGCAATATGTATGTAAATAAAATCAATAACTAACCATCAATAGTTAATGTGTCACTTATCCCATATAAATCAACTAGCATAAAATTAAACGTCGAAATTAATTTGATAGCATAACGGGGATTTATTTTCCTAAAAAAATGTCTGAAATAATCTAGTCAATTTAAATATAGCAGAACGGTGTTTTATTCTACTAACAAATGTTATTAATGACTATAATAAATTTAACCACGTTATTGTTTGAAATAATATAATTTCTTTCAACCATTATGATTTTATCATAAATTTGTACTTTATTCAAACCATCAATTATTTATACTATAGCATTGCACTCGTCAATACGAGACAAACGCAAAAATCCATGGGTCTAACGAATTTAAATTGAACGAATTACGGCATTTCAAAGTTTGACAAACCTATTTTATAAATTAAAACAAATAGATATTTAATACCATTTCAAAGGTCCAGCCCACATAACCAAACTCAACCCATATGCCGCTTCTTCCCTCCTTCATTTCTCCAATTCAAATCAAAACACCTTCCCTAAAATGAATTGCCTAAAACCCAAAATCTAGTACACCAATGTGCATGCGTGCATATGCACGAATCTCCGACCACCCATTGCCAAATCCAGGCTCACCCACAAATTTCCCTTGCTGAACTCGTCACAGTGCACCATACCACCTTGACTAATGCCGCATAGATTAAAATCCAACCGACAAACCCACATTCGAATTGCTTCCAGGTTATAACCACGACCCAAAAAAGAAGCTCCTCCCATCGCCTCGGCCATCTATTCCAACTACCACTGCCTCCACTGTGATTGCCGCCTACCCACACTCCTCAAGGCAAGGACTGAATCCCCCTCGGTGCCATCATGTGCCGCCGCGACAACGATGAACACTCACACAAACTCAAGTGCCTTAAACCCTAAGTTGACCTCAACAGCCCACCTCCGACCATCGATCACCACTTTAACCACACCTCCACCACATCCCCAAGTAGCTCCAACCGCTTCCCCTCCAGGTCATCCCCTCGTCGGAATTTGATTTTTAACCAAAAACTGATAAACTAGCTATCTCGACCTAACCATGCGAATAGAAATCATGAGAAGGCTACTAAAAATCACGGTTTGATGATAGGAATATGGTTGCAAAGGCCATTCATTTCGTGATCGACAAAAAATGACAAAGTTTGACCACTTACTGTTATCAGCACCTAACCTCCTCTTCAGTCATTGAAACATCCCAGACTAATTTTTAAAAAAACTAGACTCCAAGACGAACATCTCCCTAGTTGACGGTTTTGGCAAAATCAGAATGGATTGAGAGATACTGAATTTAGAAATAAAAATGGAAATGATTTCATATAAATTGTTAAAGAACAATGAGTTTATTTTGGTTCCTGAATACTTCCAGTAAGCTATTTACTCATTTCTCATCAAATTTTGATTTTTAGATTATTATTTAAAAAAAAAGATTTTGAAACAATCCAAACAAACTAGATAAAATTTCTTACTTCATTTACCAATACAAAATAAAATAAGCAAACAAGAAAATAGATATTCTCACCTTGATCGTTGTTACAAAATCTAAGCTAGCTTTGTTTTTTGAGTCAAAAATGTGATTTTTTTCCCTTTTAAAACCCTTGAGTGAAGAAGATGAATTTGGAAATAAGGGTGTTAAGTATGAAATAAGAATGGAATAGTGTACATATAAAGGGTTTTCAAAAAGGAATTTTAAAAATAAGAAAATGAAAATGTTTTTTTTCATTCTAACATCATTTCATATCCATCAAAGTACATTACATGTAAAAACATATTAGGTATTAGGGTGTTTTCAAGTCCTTTTGTTCACTTAGACACTTAAGGAATCTAAATGTCATTTCAAATTTAAAATTTAAATTTATTTTATCTTTTTACTATTTTTTTTGTTTACAATTTTTTTTTACATTTCATACTCTAAAGTTTCATTTTTAGAAGCGTAAATTTTTGTTTTAAAAACATACAAGGGTAATTACGACTTTCTACACTTGTCGTTCGATAAAAGCTGAAAATTCCAAAAAGGGGTTTCGATCATATTTTTTAGTTTTTCATCGAACTATCTTGTTATGTAAACCAAATCCAAACATGAATTTCCTACTTAGTTATAAATAAAAAGAGGATTATTTAATTAGTAAAACCATCAATTTAATATTTAAAATAAATCAAATATTCACAAATCAAAGCGATAAAATTCCAGGTCGTTACAAACATTAAATAGAGTAAGAAATATCAAGAAAATTCTTTACATTTACAGTTCAAAATTAGTTAGTTTCTAGATAAAATAATAGCAAACAAAGAGATAAATATAAGTTTTACTTTAGGTTCAGATGTTGAGGCTTAAACATATAAATTAATTTCAAGATAATATTGGTAGGAAAAAAGTAATGTTTTTACATACATACATGTTGACTGATAACCCGTGTTAATCTATTAAATATACAATTCCCGATTTAAAGCAAGCATCAACTTTACATTTAAACTTTATGTTTTGCAATTTGAATCCTGGTTTTAAACATTGCTCATCCACATAATTGACTATAATGATGAAAGTATAACTGTTGGAAATGTTTTTGTTTATGAAGTGAATTTATTAAAAAAATTAAATAAAAAAATAGGATAATGGTAACTTATTTATGAACCATTATTATAATTAAGCCGTTGCAAGTTTATAATGGCAATATATTTATGTGACATTATAAAACGAGAATAAATTAAAATCCATTAACATTCCATCACTTTAGTAACATATACAATTTCCATTCTGCCTATTTAAATGATAGATAGCTAGAAGAGAAATGAAAAGAATAACAGACATTTTTCTTTTTCTTCTTCCTTCAACAAAACTAAACACCTTAAGCAGTATTTCAGAGTGCAAATCAGAATTGACTTTGTCAGTGCAAATAGGTTGATATTTTCTCAGATTAGAGAGGATGTTTTATTCTAGAGGCGGCGACGTTTGTTTTTCAGAACTGCTTTGCACCTTTAAGCAGAATGCCGAAACATCTTCAAGAGAGTGACAACGTACACGACTCGGCCGAAGTTCATTGTTCCCAACAATTTGAAGACGTTCCAAACAACAATGACTTCTGCTGCAACTATTGATGATGCTGCACCGACCTCAATGTTTCAGGTTCCCATGGTTGCTTCTGCACCCTTCTGATTCAAGGGCCTCCAATTCGAGCGCTGGAGGTAAAAGATGGAATTTTTTTCGATGATGAGGAAGGCGGTTGGTGTGCTCACTGCAGAAAAGCCGACAGTACCAGAGAAGCCCGCTGAAACTGATGCACAACAATTGCAGATCTGGTAGGAACAAAACCAAAAATTATAGAATTGGACAGAGCAGGATTACCTCTGCAAGAACTTCATACTCAATGTCCTGATTGACGATCTCTACGACTACTACAATTCGGACAAGACAGTTAAAGAAATCTCGGAGGCACTTCAAAAGAAGTATGATACAGAAGAAGCTAGAGCAAAGAAATATGCCGTCAGCAGCTACCTTAGATTTCAGATGATGGACGACAGGTCAATAGAGACGCAGTCTCATGAACTACAGAAAATAGCTCATGAGATCGTCTTCGAAGGTATGGTTATTGATGAACAATTCCAAGTTGCTGTTTTGATAGATAAACTACCCCCTAGTTGGAAGGATTTTAAGAATAATATGAGACATAAAACTAAAGAATTTTATTTGGAAAGCATGATAACTCACCTCCGTATTAAGGAGGAATCACGTAAACAAGATATGAAGGAAGAAGTGCTTGCTGTTACAGGTGTTGACCCAAAAAATGGACCAACACCCTGGTTTGGATTTGAAAGCACCAGCCCTGTCCTGACAGAGCAGTATCACAGATAACAGATATAAAGAAAGAATAGTAAAAGAAAGAAGACAGAGAATTTTTAAAGTGGTTCGGCTGTTAATGAAGCCCACGTCCACTTTATAACTTTACTATATACTGATTGCTGTTACAAGAGTTATTTGATTACAAGGCTTTGATTGTTTTCTAGCTAGATTAAATCTCCAGATTTGGAATCCATAGGAGAATCACAATGTATTCTTTTGGAGATAGTTGTGTAGAGGTAGAGAGTGAAGAATAATTCCAGCAGAGCTTCAGCAACCAGTCCAGAGAAGCCCCTTTTTTTGTCGCAAGTGGCATGCTATTTATAGAGGTTAGAGAGTTTCTGGGCCAGGCTTGTCATCATCAGCTATCAGGTAGGTTACAAGCAACCTGGAGGGACCTAGGCTCGCAAAATGAGCCAACACCATGGGTCGCTGGCGACCCATGGCCTATGGGTCACTAGCGACCCATAGACCTGGTTTGTTTTGTGGACTAAGTTTTGTCTCTTTTCAATGGTGTTCCATATCTAGTTCGTTTGATGGTTTAAGCAGAGGCATGGGTTACCGGCGTACTAAGCCCTTAGGATTTTCTTGAACCTAGACTTGGAGATGTCAACATAGCCTTTTATCGTTTCTCTTACGTTTTGATGGCAATTCGCTGGTTGTTAACGCTCAGCTATTGATTGAACTAAAGGTATGCTAATCTCTTGGTTTCATTGATCCCATCCATTGCCCTGGTCATATAACTTGGCTCTTGTCGATCCCTTGTTTCAGTTTTTCTGGTTAAGTCTTGAACCAACCTGCCTGCACAAGTTTGCTCCATTTTCTTTTAGTTCCTGCTGGGTTAAAAACCTGGATAACATTTGCCCCCCTTAGAGTACGTCTTCGTTGTAAATAAGGTGTGCTCTGGAAGTTATCATCTTCAATATTCATTTGATGATTTTCAAGTGATTGCATTAAAGCGCTACGAATATGTTAGCCCAACGTCACCAACCATCTTTCTTTTATTTTGACTATCATGACTTTCCCTAATTTATTATGTTTCTGCCTATAGCTTTTCGGATGCTTTTCGAATGACGAATGGTTGTAGTTGATCGAGTTTGAGATGAATAGATGGCTCTCTTTATTCCTTTAAATCTATGTATTATATTTATTTATTTATTATTATTTATTTTTTTAATTTTTAATTTTTTTAGTTTTCTTTTGAGGTCGCTGGCGATCTATGTGGTATGGGTCGCTAGCGACCTAAATGCACAGGAAGGATTTTATATAGTAAGGTCGGGTCGCTGGCGACCCGAGTACTTAGCGAAAATTTTTGCTTCTCCTCTTGCCTATTTAAACTCGAGCCGACCCACAACTTCTTCACTTGCTCGAACCAATCTTGCTTCCTCACGCGATCTAGCTTTTGGCGATTCGATTCTAGGCGGCCCAAAGATCATCTCGGTCCGATTCATCCATCCACCATTGATTCCCTCAAGAGCTCGCTCATTTCGTGAAACCCTAGCCAACCTGTCACCAAGCCTTAGCTCACTTTTGAACTGTAGCCGACCTAAAGTAGCTTGCCACCGATCTATTCTACAGCTTATCAAATTTGATTCTTCTTGTCCCTTTAAATTCAGTTGGAGGTGGGTTGACTTGGTTTGCTAATTGTTGCATTGGTGTGATGACTTGTCGTCTAGTGTCCATTCACAATGTTGATTACAAGAAGTTCGAGTTGATTACAGTTTAACGGTCGAGACAACCAATCGGGTCTTGAGTTTCTTCTGGAAGTGACATTTGGGTTGTGGCCCAACACTTGACGCGCTTTGCTATCTTTGTATGTTAAACCAGAATTGACTCATGCCCAGCTTTATAGCCGTTATTGCACACCATGCACATCTACTTAATCGATCTCGATTTCTTTCTAGGACTCAGATTCGTCTTGTTTTCTTGTTGCATGTTCGGCATTCCTGCGAGGAGAAGATTTTTCCATGTCGCTTCGGATAACGGATTCGTTATCGATCGTTGATCGATAACGGGTAAGTGCACCAAAAGTAGATAAAATGGAAAAACGAACTGACATGGGAAGTTCTTTTCTTCTCTCACTACGAGCGAACTATCTACACTGGATGGAGTGTTTGCAGTGTTCTGAGCCCCTAGTTTATCCCATATAGATAGCACACCACACTTACACACTTGCCCCAGTTCGCAATCGAAATCCGACGCGTCGATTACAAGTTAATGTTTTTTGGAATTCAATTGTGATTGGGGAAATTTATAAATTTATAATAGATTTACCTGACCGCTTGCAGACGCAAGTTCTGTTATATAGAATGAAGCAGCCATCCACACGCCGTAAGTCAACTGCGCGAAGCCTAACGCTCTCCAAAGCTGAATCATCATCTACCTCGCAAGCCCAGTTCGGTCAATTAGTTCCGGTTGGGCCCATCGTGGATAATACGCCTCCCAACTTTCGAGTTCTGCTCAATCCACCTTAACGAGCCTCGTTAGTGGTCTCCGCTAAGGTTCTTCACAGTATATGTCTGCAGCATGGGATTTTCGAGGAAGATGTGCCTCTGGCCGCGAATAATGAGTTTGCTCATATGCCTCCCTTGGGGTACACCGCTTGCCATAGACATATGTGTTTGAATGGAGCCGTGCCTCCCTTCAATGATTTTCTACGCGAAACTCTTTCGAACTTGGGAATTGCCCCCATTCCAGCTTTATCCAAATAGTTACGCTATTCTTGCTTACATGTCCTTTTCATGCAAACGTTCGGCCGTGCTCTAAATTTCAATGAGTTACGGTATTTTATGACTTTCAAGAGGAGAAATGACTGCCCCTCTCTAATCGTAATCGAAGCCCAGTGGAACCTGAGATCATCTTACGATTGCAAAGCAATCTATCACAGTTTAAGAGACAGTACTTCTTTGTTAGATGCCCCGAGGGGTTCAATCGCCATGGAAAACAAGGGGTAAGCTTTTCTCTTTCGTTTTTCAGACTTTGAAGTGCTGTAATAGGGTTTCTAACTGATATCGTGTCCTTTGCAGTTATTCCAAGGCCGAATAGAGACGCAGCTCTTAATGTGATTTGTTAAACATTAAAGGCTATCGACGCCAAGGAGTGGTGCATTAGAGTCTTGCTGACCGATGAGAACTTACGCCGATACAGACTGTTTTCTCCGGGCAGGTCCGTTGCTTAGAGTGAAGGTCCTTCTCCTGGTCGAGGCAGAGTTTGCACAAGACCTCTTCTTCACACGATTCTGATGAAGGTCAGGAGATAGGTGGCCCGTCCGAAAGACCACACGATGAGGCCCATGAGGAGGAAGAAGCCACTACGGCTGGCCTAAGTGGTTCAGCCAGAATGTCTCCAATCCAGGAGGAAATGGAAGAGGAGCCCATGCATAGAGAAGGTAAAGCCGCGGTGGACTCTGAAGAAGAGGAGGGGGAGTTTGAAAGTAGTAGCGGTGAAACTATTGCCAGTGATTACTTTTCATCGGAATCTGAAGGCGATGACTCAGAGTCTTGCAACGAGACTTTGGGGCTGAGTCCCATCCTTTCGATTTTCCCCTTTCTGACATAAGTGGCAAGGGCAACAACCTGGAAACTAGTATACACCAAGATTCCCAAGCAAGAATGTCGGTGCGGACCTTGGAGATTTTAGTGATGTATTCGTCGACTTCGATGCACTTATGAAAAGGGATTTAAAATTCAACACAACGCTATCTTGTTCAAGCGATATTGCTCCACCAGTTAGCCCAGCTTTGCCTATAACAACCGAAGCCAGCCCAATCCCTCCTTCGACAACCGTTCGCTCCGATTTGTGACGATGCCTTAGGCTCATATTTGAAATGCACGACACATCACACTAGGATTACACTTATTTCTAATCTTTCATTCCCTCATATATTTGCCTAAATTATGTTGTGTTTCTGAAATCTTTCATGTACACTTTATTCTAGGTATGACAAGAGGGCGAGGCTTCTACGACGACTTTGAGGATTATACCGACTCACAGCGGTACCCGAAGCACTCCTTTAGCCGCCACCAAGTCTGGGAAACGGAGGACGAGTATAGGCGGAGGAAAGAACTCGAGGCCGACACTCGCCGCCAAGAGGAGAGAGATAAGGCTCGTTCGCACAGAGGAGAATATGAGAAAAGACGATCTTAGGAGGAAAGAGATAAGCCGTCGAAGAAATCAGTTTGACTACCGCTCTCATCCTTCCGAGCCTGCTTTGAAGCATACTTCCATAGGTCAAAAGGTTCCTACTTCTTCTGCCCTGATTCTGCCTCCAGTACATGTTCCATCTTCCTCTATTGTTACCGCTGCCCCTGGCGCTCTCATCCCTACCGAAGGCCGTCCTACACTCTTCCTGCGGGCCCTCCTAAGCTTGAGGCGTCCCTTCCGAGTTGGTTCCTAAGAGGAGTTAAGTTTGACATGGACATTCATCCCGTTCGCAGGGATTTCTATGCGCCTTATTTCCAAGCTATCCAAAGTGACCTTGAGCAGACTGAGAAATGGGAGAAGCTCTGCAAGCAGCTAGCGGACACGAATAGGAATAATTACCAAGAGATCCTCTCCTTTTAAACTTAGAAAGATGATGTTGAAAGGGCGTTGGCTGGTCGGGAAGCCAAGATTAAAAACTTAGAGGAGGAGAAGGAAACAGCGCTCCGGGACAGTAAGAGAACCGCCAGCCTGATGAAGGAGCTGAAAGAGGCGCATGAGAAGGTTGAGATCGTCTGGAGGGATGAAATCAAAAAGATGCATGCGGAGGAGGCGAAATTGAAAGAGGAAGTGATCGCTTGCAATGCTACCATCAAAGCCCAATGGAAGACAATGTCCGACCATGATCTAATTATCGAGGGGCACAACAAAACGATCTCTAATCAAGCCGAGACCATCGCAAAGTTGCAAGCTCAAGTTGCCCAACTCAATGCCGATAAAAATGTTGTAGAGATTGAGAAGGCTGCGGTGACAGCGGATTATTTGGACCTTTAACATGCTTTTGATCGGAAAATGGATAAACTGGTCGCAACAATTCTGAACTTTTACATGAACTCCCTGTTGCATCAGGGGAGCCTTAGCTACCTCAGCCCAAAGCACCCACGCACTCTTGCCCTTGTTTGGGAGGAGATCTTGTACCGCTTTACTGAGAGCGGCGAAGTTTACACAGATCAAGAGTTACGGGATGCTTATCTCAATGAGGAGTCCAAAAAGGCACTACTTGAGGGCCATGAGATCCTTCGGGTTGAACGAGAGAAGGAGGTCGCTGATGCTGCCCTGACGTCTGCTATTAACGTGTTTACCATGTCTTCTTCCTCCAACGGGGGTCAACCATCAAAGCAACTCCGCAACCAGCCAACGAGCTTAGGGCTTGATGTTTTTCCTCATGTGGTGGAGTCGTCCAAAGAAGCTGAAGGCGATGAGTTCGAGGTCGTCATTCGTGATCCTTCCTCTGGTGTAGGTAACGTCCATGCTTCTCACGATTTCGGGAGCCTTCATCATAATCCACAGGAGCAAGAGGAGTTTAATGCTTTCCTTTTTGATCTTATAGGTCCATCCACTCTTCCCGTTGACGCGCCAACTACTTCGGCGCTTGTGCATGCTGCCATCTTCAAATCCTTTGATATTGTATCCATTCTTGCTCCAGTTGCCACATCCACATCTAGCTCACAACCGGGACCAGAGGTCGAGAAGATTGTGGCGCTCCATGGCTTGGACGACCCTTCGGCATCTCTGGAAGGTTATACAACTACTGCTGAGGCTAAGGAGCAGGAGATGCAGACGATGCAGCCATAGAAGACTCAACATGATTTGGTTGCTGTCAAGAAGGAAAAGGTGGAGGCAGTCAAGGCTTCGAAGAGCTCCTGGAAGTCATGAAAACGCAAAGGAAACGGAAGCTCTTCTGAAAAACATTCGGAGGAGGAGGGGGAGATTGCCACCGAAGTGCATGTTGACATAATTGGCAGCGACATCTCTCCCGAAAAGGAGCAGAAGCTGCAAACCAGAGGCGGGAAGGGAAGCGATGACAAGTAGCGTTGAGTGGCTGTCGTGAGGATGGACTTGATTTTAGCCAACAACGCGCAAGAAGATTGACTTGTTTTTCTTTTTGAGTTGTTTTGTTCAACTTTGTTGGCCGCTGTTGTGTGAGTACGACCCCCACATTTTGATCATGTGTTCAGAAAGTCACAAGCAATACAATGATATTTTGACATTATTTTTATCTATCTATTCATATATGCTCTGTGTACTTGTGCTTATTTCATTTCATACTTTGCTAGTTCTTTGATTATATGGAACTTAGATATTAACAGTACTTAGAGATTGTTTTGTTTGGAAATTCGCAAAACTTTAGAAAATTTTCTAAAACTTAGAAAGTTGTTGTTTGGAATATTTGTTTGGAAGTTGAAATGTTGAATTTGTGAACTTCAGGTTTGGAGTGACAGAGCCTGTGAACTTGTTGTATTTGTTTGGTTCTGTCTTAGTGCAGGTGTATGCCCCTCAGTTCGTAGGGTTGTTCACTTCAAACAACATTCAGATAGCTGATAACTTGGGGTCTAAATAATCTTTATTAAAAATTGGACTAAGTTACAACTTGGTTCTAATTTTTGGAGATATTGCGATTTTAGCAAGCGATCTCATTTTTTGTTTGGAATTTTTTGATACTTAGGTGAATATGCAATTTGCTCATGGGTCTGTGTGGTCGATTATTGAGTGCCTTCCTTCCAGCGCCAACTTTGTACGGGCTACACTTACCATTCCCGACTATATGTGTGCGGTTTCTCACGCTCCTTGACATTGCCTATCATCGGGCAATGCGAGGAGTTAGAATTTTGGTGCGCAGCTCATGAGATGCGCGGGTTTTATTTTTCATCGGTGTTTCCTATCTTCGGGCAACACGGGGAGTTGTCATTTCGGTACTCCTTAGGGTTGCCTATCTTCGGGCAACACGAGGAGTTGTTATTTTGAGGCTCTTCGATGTTGTACATCTTCAGGCAACATGAGGAGTTTTAGTTTTGGGGTTACTCGGTGTTCCCTACCTTCGGGCAACACGAGGAGTTTTTTTTTGGGCTCCTCGACGTTGCCTATCTTCGGGCAACATGAGGAGTTTTTTACATTGCGGCTCCTCTCGTTGCCTATCTATGGGCAACACAAGGACTTTTAACTTTGGGGCTCCTCGACGTTGCCTATCTTCGGGAAACACGAGGAGTTTCTGATTTTTCTTAGCCCTCTCGATGCTGCCGGATAAATTTAATTGCTAGAGGGCAAGAATCGGTTCAAATCGATTTTCTTCCGTCGACTCTATGGGTGATTATTATGAACACAGTTTAGTTGGTTCAAGAATCAAACTTTATTAAGGAAAGCATGGCAAATTCTTTGCCTATTTACAATGCCATCGACATTTCCGGGATGACTTATTTGCTGAAGAAATGGAAAATACATAAAATAGTTTTTTAGATGAAATAACGTCAGAGCGATTTGCTATTCCAGGCTCTGGAAACTACGACCCCATCGACGGTTGTCAGCTTGAAAGTCCCGTCGATGAGCTTTTTGTTAACGACATACGGTCCTTCCCAGTTTGGTCTGAAGGATCCCGGCACAGGGTAAACTCGCTTGAGCACAAGATCTCCAAATTCGAAGGTCTAACTACGAACTTTGGAGTTAAAGTACCATGCAACCCTTTTTTGGTGGGCAGCCGTTCTCAACTCTACGTCTTCTCTTTTTTCATCGACCATTTCTAGCGATTAGAGTAGGAGTTGCTCGTTTTGTGCTTGGTTAAAATTCTGCCTTCGGTGCGAGGGGACTTCTAATTCAACAAGAATTATTGCTTCTGAACCATATGCTAATGCGAACGGAGTGTGGCCAGTTGCCGCTTTGTGTGTTGTCATGTATGCCCATAGTGCGAGTGGAGGTTCGTCAACCTAATTTCCTTTTGCTTTTGTTAGTCGCTTTTTGATGGTGGATTTGATGATCTTGTTTATCGCTTCCACTTGCCCGTTTTCTTGTGGATGAGCCACTGTGGAAAAGCTTTTTTCAATTTGGAAGCGCCTGCAGAAGGCTTTGAACTCGACACTTTCGAATTGGGTTCCATTTTCGGTGATGATTTTTTGCGGCACACCAAACCTGCAAATGATATTTTTAGTGAAAAAATTAATAATTTCCTTTGTGGTTATGGTGGCCAGCGGTTCCGCTTCGGCCCATTTGGCTTTACAAATTCACGGATATCCCGTGTTAATCTATTAAATATACAACTCACAATTTAAATCAAGCATCAACTTTACATTTAAACTTTATGTTTTGCAATTTGAATCCTGGTTTTAAACATTGCTCATCAACATAATTTACTATAATGATGAAAGTATAACTGTTGGAAATGTTTTAGTTTATGAAGTGAATTTATTAAAAAAAATTAAATAAAAAAACAGGTTAATGGTAATTTATGTATGAACCATTATTATAACTAAACCGTTGCAAGTTTATAACGGTAATTTATTTATGTAACATTATTATTGAGCTTTTACAAAAGCTAATGGTATTACAATTTTGTT
Organism: Allium fistulosum; assembly: GCA_030737815.1. Classification (NCBI taxonomy): domain Eukaryota; kingdom Viridiplantae; phylum Streptophyta; class Magnoliopsida; order Asparagales; family Amaryllidaceae; genus Allium; species Allium fistulosum. Next base: position 1,348,426,746 of record CM060902.1, read on the forward strand.
TTAAATAAGAATAAATTAAAATCCATTAACATTCCATCACTTTAGTAACGTATACAATTTCCATTCTGCCTATTTAAATGATAGATAGACAGAAGAGAAATGAAAAGAATAACAGATGTTTTTCTTTTTCTTTTTCCTTCAACAAAACTAAACATCTTGAGCAATATTTCAGAGTGCAAATCAGAATCGACTTTGTCAGTGCAAATATGTTGATATTTTTTTAGATTAGAGATGTTGTTTTATCCTAGAGGCGGCGGCGTTTGTTTTTCAGAACTGCTTTGCACCTTCGAGTAGAACATCGAAACGTGTTAAGAGAGTCTCAACATACACGACTTAGTCGAAGTTCATTGTTTTCAACAATAACATTAGCAGCTTCTGCTAAGGGAAAAATAAAAATAAGAGATCCTACTTTTCCTCAAACTTCGGGCGCATGCTTATGTTTTCGCATTTGAATTGGTGTCCTCAGAATATGACGTTGATCGACTTTTTTCTTGATCAAATCAATAACCTCGTTCACTTCTGACTGTAACAAGCCTGGTAAAACTCTTTTTTGTACGGCATGTGACAAAATTAACTCTGAGAACGAAGTTAAATTCTCATATATGGCGACAAACCCTTTTAAAGTCCCAACCAATGATATAAGCACACAGGCCTTGTAATTGAAAAAGGAGAGCATTCAACTTTCTATTAGTATTTAATTCAAATTTAAAAAGGGAAATATCTCAATTTAGCCCATTTTTTCCAAGTCAATGTTCCCCGATTTTAAATAGGAAAATATCTCAAAATAGGAAAAAGGAGTCTATGTCCATGCATCGATGGGATCACATATAGAGGAAGCGATCGAGGATGAGCATGGGATCAATCTCGCCGAAGCTGGAGCATGCAATGCCATTGGTGACGGAGAGCATGGATCCGTACTTCGATTTTAGGCAGTCGATAAAAGAAATAGTGGAAGCGCATCATGTGGATGGATATGGAAGTTTGGATTGGGATTTTTTGGAGCAGATGTTGGTTTATTATCTGAAGTTGAATGAAAAGGAGATTCATGATGTTAATTTTAGGGCATTCGTGGAGTTGAGGCGGGCATGGGAAAGTTGGATTTTAATTTAGGGTTTTTTTGAGTGTTTTTAGCTGCTATAATCAAATAGTTAATTTAACAATAAAAATACTTAGCATACAATAAAAATAATTTTACTATTTATTAAACTATGCTTAATTAATAAAAAATGAGTAATATTTTTCTACCATTTTAATTTTGGAAAGATAATTAATAAATTAAAATAAAATATATATTAAAGTAAAAAATTCAAGAAATAAAAGATATGTGTAATGATATTTATTATTATGTCATGTAGGAGTATTATATAGGCATAGGAATGGCGTAGAAAATTCATACCCCAAGCTAAGTTATAGGGATGGTGTAGGAATTTTTCTGCGCCTTTTCTATGCCAGTTTGTATTTGTAGTAAATTAACAAAAGCATGAAAATATTGTAGGATATTGTGTATGCCTTTCCTACACAATTCATTTTAGCGTAGGAGATTTCCCGCGCCTTTTCTACACCTTTATCTCTCTTTCTACCTATTTTCTACGCCTTTCCTACACTCCACCTTATGGCATAGGAAAGGAGTATGAAATTTTACATAGGAAACTGCAGTAGTTTCTTGTAGTGATAGTATAAATTCTTGGCCATTTCCCAAATTTTATGTGCCCAGATGTTTATTCTATTTGCATCTTGCAATATGTCCGGGAAATGGATTCACTAATTGTGATCATTTAATACTTTATTAATAAAATAATTTTTGCTTAGCTACTATATAGTTACCATAAGAAGAGCCTGACAAATTGCTATGACAAGTTCTGCTTGATTGACATCAATGTGAAGTCCTGGAATGCCGAGGTAGTCGAGAGTGTCTCCGTGGGTAAAAACAATAATTAAAATATGCTACTGTGTCCGGTAGTAATGTATGAAATATTTTACTTGATGCATCTTTATTATAATACTTACTTGCAACTATGCATTTAAATAAATATTTCAAGTTGCAAAAAGTACATATATAGGTAAAGCAATCATTTTTCCTACTCTTTGCTCGTGGTCAATAATCTCTTGTATATTCTCAAGCATAACACAAAGGCAACTTAGTCGAAGCATGTTAATAAAACCATATGAAAAATAATAATAATTCATGTTGGTTTCTTCTATGAACTATAGGTACAAAGATTATTTTATATTATGTTGTGAATTCTCATTTGAGCTTCCTACAAAAAAAATATGGTTATCCAAATAGAGAATTTGAATACAAATCGAGTAACTTACATTTGTCAACAAGTTTTCAGGGATAGGAATAAAAATACGAGTGAAGTTGATCACGTCCACTAATTTTGTGGAGCTGAACTTGCTAATAACAATAAAATGCATGTAGAAAATTAGCTCAGTCTAAACAAATAAAATGTGAAGTTGAGGAGTAAAGAAATGGAGATCATTCGTGTGTGTGTTAATGACAACATGGTTTATTTTATTAGCAAATTTTCATCATCATTAATGAAATTCATTTGATGGATTAAAGTGAGTTGTAAATGATGTACTATATTTAGAAGTGCCATATAACCTAGCATATCTTTTATTTATGTATAAAACATATACCTTTGTCTTATGAAGTTCGTGCAATGAATGCTAACCTGAAGTTTAACATATCTAACTTTCAACCAAATAGGTTCGATGAAATGCACACTATCCAACAGGTCTAGCAATTCAGGTATTAAGACCCCAAGAACTGCAAGCATGGCCCATTGATCATGTAAAATTTCAAAGCTAAAGCACGGAAAAACAATGTCAAAAGTATCTATATATGAAATGTTCACTTCAAAGTTTAGAAAAAGATTCCATGTTTATGATGCACATGCTTGATTATCTAACATGTTTACTGCAACTAAAATTATGTAACCTTATTTGCTGGATATATTGGATCAATGTAAAGAAAAAACAATTGGTGGCATCAAATTTATCTACAACAAAATGATCTAACTACTCAGAAATTACAACCATCAGTGTAATAATATGAAATATAGAATTATGTGGTTGAGAATTGTGTAGAAGGGAAAAACTACAAATCATATGATCTTACCATGCAAAATATACTAAAATGCAATATATATATATATATATGTATGTATGTATACGTATGCGCATTGTGTGTATACATACATACATACATACATATATATATATATATATATATATATATAGTGTGTAGTGAAACTTTTCGTTACTTTTGAAAGCTGAATATCTATAAAGTAATACCTTTAATTCACACAGCTATAAGTAAAAACAAATACAATAAGAATGCTATGCAAAATTATGATATTTATACCTTGCATTTTATCATCAGCAGCCTCAACAGGAGGATAACTCTTTCCTTTCTCAGTATCTATGTGAATGATTACAGAGGCATTGCTTTCATTATTTTCAGAAGCGTCACCATGCCAACGTTAGACCTAGTATGCATAGAGTATAAAACCTTGGTGAAGTGTTGCAAATATTAGCATTAATATTATAGCTAGCTAAAAGAATATAATATATACATATTAGCATTCTAGGATTTTAAACTTTTAAACACCTATGGTATCAGGTCAAATGTTCTAATTTATAATAAAACATACATATTAGCATTATTTTTTGTTGAGTTTCATAAATTGCTGATTTTAAATAAAATGAATATTTTTATTTGAAAATTTGAAAATAATAATAGTTGTTTTTATTTACCATTTATTGAAGAGACATTGCATTCAAACGTTCTTCCTCTAATAATCCAAAAGGCAAACCTTTTGATTTTCCAATATGTGCAAGTCTTTCAAGAGTGAACATAGGATTGAAAGCAAGATCCACTAATTTTCTAGTTCTTAATAATGCAACAAACATTAACCAAGACTTTCTCGATCGTCGATATTAATGATTTCTTGATCAAGTGTTAGTCCTTAAATTTTATGTATTATTATCGTCCAATATAGAACTAAAGGTAACCAATTATCATATATGTTGTACCAGAAGAAGTTTTCCAATTTACTGTTTGTAGAGTTACTGGAATAATAATCGTTCCCTCATGAAGTGGAGTGCCATGGTAATAATCAAATTTACCATGATCTCTAGCCGTAGATCGTTAAGAAAATTTAATGACTGTGAATACACAATATCCACAATAGTACCCATTGCACCATCAACCAACTCACTTTTCAATGAAATATTAGATCGTGACATCACTCGAGCACCTATAGAAAGATAAATACATCTTTCTAAACCTTTTGCACCATCAAAAGAAGCATTAGATGCTGCTTCACAGTTATTGAACGAAGGAATGCGTGCAATAGGTTTTCTAAGTTGAATCAAATGATTTTTGTTATGTTCGTTAGCAGAAATTCTTGTTGAAAAATGATAAAGAGCATTCTTAAAGGTTTCCTTCTCTTAGTTCGATAAAATTGACCAATCTTTGATTTTGAAAAGTTTCTAATCATCTAAAGTAGATGCACCTCTACTCAATCTTTCTTAAGCCCCACATAAAGGTGCTTGCTTTTCTCCTGCTTAACAGAATATATACAGTAGTCTTACATACTTATCAAAACTCACATATGAAAGTCCTCCACATTGTTGTAAGAGATCACCACCTTTCAAGTATAACAAACTATCACATACAGAAGGTAGTTGTAGCACATCATCGACTAAGACAATAGAAATGCCACTGACTTAGTCATTTACTAAAATAATACCGCATTGTAAGATTTGGTGATACAGTATTTCCAATTGCATAATATTTGAAAGATATTGTTGACTTTAGTGATACAATATTTCCAATTGTATAAGATTTGGAACATATTTGAGATAATTACTCAAATATATATTGCATCTTTTATAGCATTAAAGAGAGTAATAAATTACCTATGTGAGAAGAAGAATTATTCTGGAAGATTGAGGTAATCAATTAATTCTCTAATTAGTTTACTAAAGAAGAAATCTTATCAAGTGCATGTAAATTGAGGGAAACAGCCAAATCAAATGGATAAATGTTTCCTGTATGAATAGGAGAATTAATGAGGCATTAATTTATGACCATAAATCAATTACTTCAACCCTAAGTAATAATCTCTATATAAAGAAAGAGACTAGCATGAGTAGATTTATATCTCTCAATTGTATTTCTTATTCTTCTTCATTATCAATCTTGTAAAAAATTTCTTCTCTTAGAAAGTAATAAAATCTCCTCTCTTCAAGTGGATGTACACTATCTCGAGGTAGTGGAACCACTATAAATCATGTGTATTATTTATTGCTTGATCTGTGATTTCTTTTAGCAGGTGACTATCAGTTGTTTGTTTTGCCTCACCATTAATCTGGTCTTATTTGTTTTTCTACAAGGGTGGATTTTTTGTTCCTAAGGCAATCTTGAGGGATTTTTTCTCTAATATTTTGGTATAATAGTGATAAGGTTGATTGAGAAAAGGTGTTAGACATTATGGCAGGAGATGAGGAGACTCCAGCAGTTGTACCAAGACCATATGTTAGAGGGACCTATATTGCATCAGGATCTACTTTAGCAATAGAGAAGTGGAGTGGTGATAAAGACTTCAGGAAATGGCAATGAAGGATGAAAGATGTTCTGATGATAAACGAAGTTCATCTTGTGGTGTTTGCTCCTGAGGAGTTGATGGTTGAAATTTCAGCCGCGGAAAGGAATGAGATGGAAACATGGGCGTTTACTACTTTGCAATTAACTATGTGAGGAAATGTTATTTCTGAGATTAGCGGTGAAACTACTGCTAAGGGCATTTGGACTAAGCTGGAAAATCTCTATATGAAGAAATCATTGACTAACCATCTGGTTTTGTTAAAGACATTTTTCACCATGAGGATGAGGGAAGGTACTCCTATCAAAGAGTATTTGGGTCTCTTCGACGATCTATTGATGAAGATGAAGATTGTGGATTTGAAAGTAGACGAAGAGCATATGGCTATGATGCTCTTGTGTTCCCTTCTAGAGCGTTACATAGGTTTCGCTAACAGCCTTATCTTTGCGAGAGGTACTTTAACCGTTGAAGATGTGAAGTAGGGTCTTCTGTATGAGGATTTGAGGAATCAGATGAAGGAGATGAGTGAAGGGAGAGGAGGAAGTAGTAGTCAAGGCCTATTTGCTGAGAGAGAGAGAGGAGAAGAAGAATTGGAATTCTAGGGGGCATTCCAAATCTAGAAAGCCCGGTAATAATTATAGAGGAAAGTCTAAGGATAGAAAGTGTCACCATCATTAGAATCCAATCCATTGGTAAAGAGACTATCTGAATTGGAAGAAGAAAAAGGAAGAAGATGGTTCTTTATCATTTACGGTGGAGAAAGCTATATCTGATGATGTGTTAGCTGCAGCGGTATCAGATGTATCAAACCATTGGGTGCTTGATTATGGGGCATCTTTTCATATGACGCTAAATAGAGATTACTTCAGTTCTTTAGTCAACAGAGAGGGAAGCACAATCCTTTTGGGTAATGAAGCTAGTTGTAGAGCCATGGGGGAAAGTACAGTGTAGATTAGGATGTTTGATGAAGTGATACGCACTTTTCCAAGTGTCCGGTACGTTTCGGATCTTTAGAAGTCCTTGATTTCTTTGGGGAAGTTGGCATCCATGGGGTGCAAGGTCACTTTAGAGAAGGATGGTTTGAAATTTTCGAGGGGTGCTTTTGTTCTTATGAAGGGAATTTTTTTTCGGAATCTGTACTTGCTTAAGGGGACCACAGTTCTTGAAGAGTCGTGTGCTGGAGTTGATAGTTCTCGTGCTTTGGATACCACCAGATTTTGGCATCTCAGGTTGGGTCATATTTCTAAAAAAAGGCTTAGAGTTGCTTCATGGATGGAAGATTATCAAAGATGACTTTGACAAGTTGGATTTCTGCTAGGAGTGTGTGTTAGGTAAGCAGACTAAGGTAACCTTTGGAGTTGGACTCCATAGATCAGAAGGGTACTTAATTATGTGCATACAAATGTTTGGGGACCAGTTGCTACTTCTTCCATTATAGGAGTGAAATATTTTATCTCTTTTATTGATGATTTTTCTCGGAAAGTTTGGATTTATGTGATGAAGGCCAGATCAGAGAGCTTTGAGAAGTTTAAGGCTTGGAAGGTGCTTGTTGAGAACCAATCTGTTCTAAGTTGAAGGTGCTGAGATTTGATGACGGCGGCGAGTTTGTCTCTGGGGTGTTCCTCGACTTTTGTAGATAGCATGGCATTGAGAGAAATTTCACTGCACTAGGTGATTCGCAATCTAATGGGGTTGCTGAGAGGATGAGTAGGACTTTACTTGAAAGGGCTCGCTACTTGAGATTGATGGTGGGTTTATCTCTAGGGTTTTGGGCTGAGGTATTATTGACTACGGTGCATACTATTAATCGGATTCCATGCTTAGCCATAGATGGGAAGATTGCAGAAGAGAAGTGGAGAGGTAAAACCAAGTACCTTGGTTATTTTCATATTTCCGATTGTCCTGTGTATGTTCACCATACAAGTGATGATAAGTTGGAGGCTAGAGCATACAAGGGCATCCTCTTGGGATACACAGATGGTATCAAAGGGTATCATATTTGGCACCATGTTGATAGGAAGATTGTTCATTCCAGACATGATACTTTTAATGAGTCGGCAATGTTCAATCATAAGAAAGACTTACATACCAGATCGGATGTTTTTGATAGGCCTAAGGAGATGGAAGAGGTTCCCATTTTACAGCCTAGAAGCAGAGTTGTTGATGCTATTAAGAGTGAGATAGATGCACTTGATGTGACATCATAGAGTACTCCATAGGTGCCTTCTAGTAGTTTTGGCGATATGCATGAGACTAGAGGAAGTTCAGTTCAAGGTGGAGCTGAAAGGAGTTTAGGCGAAGTTGTACGTACTCAAGCCTGTGGTGGGACTATTTGGCCGCCTGAGAGGTATGGTGATTGGCAGTATGCATACCTTAGCCTTAGTGATCAGTTTGATTATGCCTACATGTGATTCATGAGGAGCCGCTTGACCTTGATGAAGCTTTGAAGTCATGTGACAGTTCGAAGTGGATGCGCGCTGTGGAAGAGGAGCTAGAGTCATTGAAGAAGAACAAGACTTGGGATTTGGTACCTCATCCTTAACGAAGCCGAGCCGTAGGTTGAAAGTGGGTGTTCAATGTGAAGGATGATGGAAGATATAAGGCTAGACTTGTTTCTAAAGGGGTTTCACAAAGGATAGGATTGGAATATGATGAGATTTTTTCTCCTGTAGTGAGACACACCTCCATCCGTATTTTGCTTGCTATAATTGCTGCTTATTACTTAGAGTTGGAGCAACTTGATGTGAATACCGCTTTCTTGCATGGAGATTTGGATGAGACCATTTACGTGAAGCAACCAGAGGATATGTCGTAGATGGAAAAGAGAATTGGGTTTGCAAGCTAATGAAGTCATCGTATGGACTTAAGTAGTTGCCTAGACAGTGGTACAAGAGGTTTGATTCTTTTATGCTTTTACTAGGTTTTGATCGTAGCATCAAAAACGCTTGTGCGTACTTGAAGCATTTGAAAATGGTTATTGGGTGTATTTACTTTTGTATGTCGATGATATGTTGATTGCTTCCACGGATAAAGCTGAAATTGATAGTTTGAAGTTGAAGCTTAAGGCGGAATTCGAGATGAAAGACCTTGGAGAAGCAAGGAAGATTTTAGGTATGGAAATCCAAAGGGATAGGAAGCTTGGACTTTTGAGGCTCACTCAAAAGGAATATTCTGAAAGTGCTTGCTCGGTTTGGCATGGAAGGAGTAAAGGAAATTAGCACATCCATGCCTTTGCACATATAGTTTTCTAGTAGAGGCTCTCTGATCTCGGAGAAGGACAAGTCTTATATGGAGAAAGTTCCTTATGTGAGTGCAGTGGTAGTTTAATGTATGTCATGGTTTGTGCTAGGCCAAACATTGCATAAGCACTTGGATTGGTGAGTAGATTCATGTCAAATCTAGGAAAGACGCATTGGGAGGCAGTGAAGTATATTCTCATATACCTTAGAGGGACTCCATACCATGGGCTTGTCTTTGGCGGTAGAGATAGAGATTTCAACTTGGTTGGATTTTGTGATTCTGACTATGCCGGTGATAAAGATTAAAGGAAGTCAACTTCAGGTTATGTGTTCACCATTGGTGTGATAGCTATTAGTTGGAGAGCGAGGTTGCAAACGATTGTAGCTTTGTCTACTATAGAGGTAGAGCTTATAGCTGCGGATGAAGCAGCTAAGGAGGCACTTCACTTGAAGCATTTGTTATGTGACTTGGGCTTCGTGTATGAAGTTATAGAAGTGAATTGTGATAGCCAAAGTGCAATTCACTTAGCTAAAAATCTGGCTTTCAGCTCAAGGATAAAGCATATTGAGGTGAGAGAGTACCTTCTTACCTCTATGGATGAAGAGAAGCTTGTACATCTTCAGAAGGTTCACACATAGGAGAATATAGCTGATATGTTTAACAAGTTGTTACCCGTTGCAAAGTTCGAGCACTGCTCGAACTTAATTCACTTGATGAAGTGTTAAGTGCCACAGGGTGGCATGGGGGAGAGTGAGTTGGTAGATGAATATGTTTGTTTTTATTGTGGAGATTGGTAGCTTCTACTTGGAGTAAGAGGATGTAGGTGGAGTCGATAGGCTTGTGGGGGAAATATAGCATCAAGGTGGAGATTGTAAGATTTGATGATACAATATTTCCAATGCACAAGATTTGGAGGATATTGTTGATTTCAGTGATACAATATTTCCAATTACAGAAAATTTGGAAGTTATTTGAGATAATTACTCAAATATACATTTCTTCTTTTATAGCATTAAAAAGGGTAATAAATTACCTAGGTGAGAAGAAGAATTATTTTGGGAGAATAAGGTAATCAATTAATTCTCTAATTAGATGATTAAAGAAGAAATCTTATCAGGCGCATGTAAATTGGGTGAAACTGGAAAATCAAATGGATAAACGTTTCCTGTATGAATAGGAGAATTAACAAGGCATTGATTATGGCCAAAATCAATTATTTCAACCCCAAGTAATAATCTCTATATAAAGACAGAGATTAGCATGTGTAGATTTATCCCTCTTAGTTGTATTTCTTATTCTTCTTTTTCATTATCAATGTTGTAAAGTTTTCTCCTCTTAGAAAGTAATAAAATCTCCTCTTTCCAAGTGGATGTACACTACCTCGCAGTAGTGGAACCACTATAAATCGCGTGGTTATTTTCTTTTATTGCTTGATCTGTGATTTCTTTTAGCTGGTGACTATCTGTTGTTTGTTTTGTCTCACCATCAATCCTGTCCTATTTGTTTTTCCACATGGTTGGGCTTTTATTCCTGAGGCGATCTTGAGAGATATTTTTCCCAAACATCTGGGGAAAATCCCTCAAGATCGCCTTAGAAACAAAAATTCCAACCTTGTGGAAAAACAAATAGGACCGGAATGATGGTGAGGAAAAACAAACAATAGATAGTCACCAGTTAAAAGCAATCATAGATCAAGCAATAAAAGAAGAAGAAAAATTAACACACGGAATTATAACGGTTCCACTATCTCGTGATAGTGTACATCCACTTGGGGAGAGGAGATTTTTTTAACGACCTGGATTTTTTCAACGTTTAAATTTGAATGTTTAAATGGTTTTAAAATGTTGAGTTTGAAATATAAGTTTATTTGGAACATGGAGTTATTGGTTGAATTCGGAAAATAGCGTTTAATTTCAAAGATAGTGATTTATCGTAATACGGGAATAGTAAATAATTGAAATTTGAATTGAATATGAATCAAAACAAATTCTAATGTGGATATAAATTCTATTTGAATTATAAATGAGTTAATAGGTTTTAAAACTGGAATTTCAAGTGGTTCCGTAAATTTTGAAATCATCGATTTAATCGACGCGTTAAAATAGCCTTCCGGGGCACAGTCTCAGAATTCAACAAAACTAGTTCCATTGGATCCGTAATAGTGTATTATTATCGAATTTCAAATTTCATAGCGTTTGGATTTATCGTTTGATCGTACGATCTGAAAACGCCTAGAAATAATTCAATTGCATTTAACTTAAATAGTCGATTTAAAAAGCTATCTTCCACATACGATCAAATTGTGGCTCGAGGCTTGTTCCATTGGGTTCAGAATAACGGTATAACATTAGAAACGCCAGGCGGCACACCTCGATCAGGTTCAAAATTTAATATCTAGATATTTTGAATTTTCAAATAATATATTTTTAGTAGATGCAACTACACAGCCTTTTCATTTCCTTATCAACCGTTGATACACTTTGACCTTCACCTTCTCCTTTTTATTTAAACGCAGCGGCAATGGAAAAAAAAAAAAAAAAACTCGAGCATAACTAAATATCATTGTTTCCCTCTGTTCTTATTCTCATTTTTTTTCTTCCCAGTAAACAAATTAAGAAAAGAAAAATGGAGCCTTCCATTTTAAATTACAAATAAATTAAATGCTCCATCGTAAATTCTAAATCAAATTTCAACTGCTTCGTCGAGTGGAGATCTGCATGTGGTGATGGGTTTAAGGTGTTCGGGTGGGTTTTGGAGGTCGCGGCATAAGTCGAGGCTGGGCGGTTGTGTAGGTGGAACTAGGGCAGGGGTTAGTGGGCGATGTAGGTGGAGATAGTCTAAGCGAATTTTGTGATCGAATTCGCCGCATCAAGGAGCAGTTGGTGGCTGAAGGAAGGGGGGTGCGACACCTCAGTAGCAGTCGCGACATGTGTACGGTCCAAACCAAGAGCTGTGTGACGTGATTCGTAAGGGTCGCGCGTGTGTGGAGTGATGGGCATGGGTTTGTTGCTCTCGCGGAGAGAAGGAGTTTGGTTTTTGTTTTGGGACGATTTCATGTGAAATGAAGGAGCAGTGGTGGAGAGAAGGGTCGGCAATGGGGGAAGGGAGTTTATCTGGAGGTGGGATTTGAATTTTAGGGGAAGAAGGTAGTTAGGTAATTTAATTTAAATATTTTTTTATTTAATGTTAATGATGGTTTAATTTATTGAAAAGTTCATTAATCCATATCGTGCTCATACGAGGTCGAAAACGAATGAAACAAGAGGCAACAGATTTGTATCGACGACTGTTACGCGACAAAATTGGTTTGGTGATTTTTGGAGTCAACTGGGATTTTATGTTAAATTGTACGTAATTCAATTTAATTTAAAATTGAGACGGTTTGCAAAATAAAAATCAAGGTGAGTAAATCTTACTCTTTTTGGATTGCTGGATTTAATTGATAATAATTACAATTAATTACCGGACGCTAGTTGAATTTATAAATAATTACCAGTTTGGATGTTATATATATAGTAGTATATATATTAGTAGTTGGATATTTTTCCGGCCGTTGGAGCGGATAAGACCCTATACGCCCTGCATAATAGCGGATGACCCTATATTACAGCGATATCCCCCTCGAAGTGCGATTGGTATTTTTATGTTATCTAACATTTGTGGATGCAGGGAAACAGGTTGGAGGGATTCAACTGGATTCCTCAAATATATATATTGATTGTTTTCATATATAATGATATATAATGTGAATTGATAATCTGTTATGGATTGTTGTGTGCTTTGTTTTATTGGATGCTATAGTAGCATTGGCCTAACTTTTGGTATTTTATATAACATAAATATTACTTTTGGAATTTGAAAGGAGTAAAAGGAGATTTTGAATATAAAAATATTTATATCGAAATTTGTCTTTAAAGAAATTGATTTGGATAAAAACAATAATTGATTTTGGGTCATATTTAACTATTCGTAAAAATATTTTAAAATGAGATTTTGAAATAATTTATATAGATAATTTTTAAACGATGGATTTTTAAACAATATTTCTGGAAAATAGAAAAGGAGTTTGAAATCGATATTTTAAATAGATTTGTGAAATATATGGAATTTATTAAGAAATGGATTTATAAAACGAGATTTTATAAATTCGATTAGTTTTATAAACAAATGAAACTCAAAGGAGTTATAAATTTATAAACGATGTTTATAAATAAGGGAAAATGAAATCAATCGATAAATTGGTATATAATTTCTCAGGGTGAATTTATATCGAGATATGAAAAACAGATTTTTGGGAAAAATAGTGAATTCTATTTTTGAAAAGTGAGAATGGTTAGGAATAAGAATGATATCGATGTGTTATGAATTGAGAGTGATTTATAAATTGAATTGGTTATTGGGATTTTAAAAATATATATTTTTATCGAGAAGTTAAATTGTTTTAAAAGAGAATTTTTATTTATTCAAACTATGTAATTTAAAGCTGCTTTAGTAATAAAATACTTCAGAAGTGGATTTTTCAAATATTTAATATTAATTGAAATAAATTTCTAATTTTTATAATCAGCTTCGTAAATCGATTAATTTTATTTAAAAATGAGTTGGAAATGATTTATTGATGTTTTATTAAAAATGCTTTATTATTTTAAATAGTTACTTAAACTGGTTTTAAAAATAAATTATTATTCTTTAAAAATACTTATACATATATATAGAGAGGTTTGGAATGATTGGAATTTATTTATAAGTTCTCTTGAGATTTGTAAACGGGGTTTATTTAACAGATGAGATTTTATAAGAGAAAATCTTATAATGAAATTCTAGGGGCTTAAGGAAATTTCCGAAGTGTTAGAAAACAAGAACTTCAGGATTGAATCTAAATTCATAAAGAAGTTATAAATGGATAGATGAGATTATAGGTGAGTATAATCTATTTTGGTAAATGTAAAAGGAATTAATATAAATTTCGGAAATGTAGGAGAGAAGATATGAAAAAATTCCTAAGTATTGATATTAGAAATGATTTCGAAAAATGGATGTATAATATTTTCCTAAGTGTGGAAATGAAAGGTTTTTGGAAATATTTAGTGACGAAGGATTTATATCGAGATATTTTTCTAAGTAGTGGATTATAAATCGAAATTGGAAATATTTTGATAAGTGTTGAAGTAAGATATGGGTTGAAATATCCTGTTATGGATATAAGTATTCGAAAATATTTTCAAATATTGAAATATCGAAAGAGATTGAATATATATCTTTGTAAAGATATTTTTGAAATGAATGTTTTGAAAATTTTATAATATAGGTCTAGTGACTGCTTATGGATGTTCTTTGATAGTTAAATAACCGACTATCAAATCTGGCCAAATTCGTTGATCATTTCAAAGAGACCGGGATCAGATTTAATTATCCAAAAACCATTTCGATCCGGTTTGAACGTTACGAATGGTGATATTGTGAAGATGGTGAAGACGGCGACTTGTTTTGTCCAGACCGAGGACAACTTTTATGGACGAATGCTATCAGAACATCGTCATTGGAGAACAATGAGCATTCTAAGTGGAATTGTTCTTGAAAGGTAAACATAGCCTCAAGCCTCATCAACCGGAAATGACTAAAATAGGGGAGATGCAGCAAGGCTAAGTGGGTCGCACCCAATTAGGGTATGTTATCACCTTTCTAGATAACCTTGGAATATATTATAATTATGGATATGGTTGTGCATGGAAAAGTGAGCGCTCGATTAAAGGTGGGAACACTCGAGGTGATAAAATATTCGGTACTATCCAGGTTAGGGGTAGGCCGGTCTTGTGTTGGCAGGGTATCCTGGCGAGGTCCTCGATACATTTTTCTAGAGGTGTACTGTGACGGGCGGTACCCCTGTAGCCCAGTCATTATATGGAATCCAATATCCATTACGAGCCTGTACGGTTTTGATTGTGTCCAACTATGCTGAAACGTGAGATACAAGCATTTCAGCTATTTTCTAATTTACTTCCAATAGGCACTATTATAATTTCAGATGATTTTGATATTAAATGTTTTGGTTATTGAAAGGGAAAAACCCGTCGTGTTTATGTGTGACGTGGTCTTACGAGATACCTTTGTTTTCAAAGGATTTTGATAAAAGTTAATAATTCCAATTAAGTGTGTTTTCTCATGCTGGTTTTCCAGACTGACTCGGGTGTTATTTTATTATAATGCTCTGGTCAGACCGAGTATTACATATTTAGGATAGGATGCTATGGAGCTCAGGAGACGAGCTGGATGACAGAGACGTATTCTCGTACTTGATTCATATTTCCGCTGAGTGAGGACAAGTTATTATAACTGTCCAGATTGATTGCTGATTGATGTACTCTGATAATTGTATGTATATTGACAGTTACAGTTTCCTTGTATAAAAATCTATTTTTATATATTATATTTTGTTCCACTGCGATTGTGAGATTCTTTGTTGTTGTTTCTGTTTCTTCTTCACCCCAAATGATCTGGTATTTCTGGCACTCGATTGCTCGGTATGCTATACAGTGAACGTATTGATTTTGATTTTCGAGTGTCAAAAATCCATTTCGTTATAATTTTATTACTTTCTAAGAGGAGAAAATTTTACAAGATTGATAATGGAGAAGAAGAACAAGAAATACAACTGAGAGAGATTATTTTACTCATGCTAAAGTCTGCCTTTATATAGAGATTATTACTTGGGTTGAACTAATTGATTTATTGTCATAAATCAATGCCTCGTTAATTCTCCTATTCATATAGGAAATGTTTATCCGTTTGATTTTCCAGTTTCCCCCAATTTACATGCGCCTGACAAGATCCTTTCTTTAATCAGCTAATTAGGAAATTAATTGATTACCTCAATCTTCCAAAATAATTCATCATCTCACATAGGTAATTTATTACTCTCTTTAATGCTATAAAAAAGGCAATATATATTTGAGTAATTATCTCAAATATCATTCAAATCTTCTGCAATTGGAAAATTGTATCACTAAAATCAACAATATCTTCCAAATCTTCTGCAAATGGAAATATTGTATCACCAAATCTTACAAACTTCACCTTGATACTATATTTCCCCGCAAGCCTATCAACTCCATCTACATTCTCTTACTCTAAGTTGGACCTATCAATCTCTACAATGAAAACAAATGTCTCCATGAACCATCTCAACTCTCCCCCCACCCCGTGCTACCATGTGGCACCTAGCATTTTGATAAGCGATTCCAGTTCGAGCAACGTCCGAACTCTACATCCTGCAAAGACTTATGCATATCCGCTTCTTTGTCCTTGGATCTCTGATGGCCAACTTCAAATGATCCCTTCTTCCCTTATCAAGCACATCCTCTAGGCAAAACCTCACCTTATTGAAGCTTTCCCCTTTGATCCCGTTCTATCTATGCAGAAACTCAAAGTCACTTCTCATATGCCTAGCTTTGACATCTTCTCAACGAGACGCATAGGCTCCAACCCTAGACCCTCCAAGTATAGTACTTCCCTTCAGCAGATGCAAATTCTAAAACATATCTCCCTTTATCACTACAAGTGCACCCTTAGAAACGATCATACTATCCTTCTCCATAGTCACCTTGTATCCTTTCGATGACAACTGTCCAAGAGATATCATCGACTTCCGAAGACCTAGAACATAATGGACACCTGTTAAGGTGCATATCATCCCGTTAAACATGCAAATCTGCACAGTACCTAGACCCATGACTCTCCAGCCAACATTATTCTCGTAAGAATCTCCTTTCCCCTTTTTCTTTCAAAGAACTAAAATAATTCTTATTAGACGTCATATAGAAAGACGCTCCTGAATCAAGCATCCAACGGTTTGATACATCTGATACCGCTGCATATAACACATCATTAGATACTGCTTTCTCCACCACAAATGATGAAGAACCATCTTCTTCCTTCTTCTTCTTCCAATCTGGACTATCTCTTTTGCAATGGTCTGATTTCTTACAATGGTGACAATTTCCATCCTTAAATTTTCCTTTATAATTATTACCGAGCTTTCTAAATTTGGAACGCACCCTAAAATTCCAACTCTTCTTCTCTTCTCTCCCTCTCTCAACAAATAGGCCTTGACTACTACTTCCTCCTTTACCTCATCCATCTCCTTCATTTGATCCCTTAAGTCCTCAAATAGAAGAACTGACTTCACATCTTCAATGGTCAAAGTATCTCTCGTAAAGATACGGCCGTTAGCGAAACCTGTGTAACGCTCCGAAAGGGAACATAAGAGAATCATAGCCATTTGCTCTTCATCTACCTTCAAATCCATAGTCTTCATCTTCATCACTAAATCATCGAAGAAATCCAAATGCTCTTTGATAGAAGTACCATCTCTTATCCTTATGGTGAAAAATGTCTTCAACAAATCAGAAGGTTAGTCAAAGATTTCTTCATATAGAGATTTTCCAGCTTGGTCCAAATGCCCTTAGCAATAGTTTCACCGCTAATCTCAGAAATAACATTTTCTCCCATAGCCAATTGCAAAGTAGTAAACACCCATTTTCCTATCTCCTTCCTTACCGCATCTAAAATTTCAACCGTCAACACCTCAGGAGAAAACACCACAAGATGAACTTCGTTTCTCATCAGAACAACTTTCATCCTCTATTACCTTTTCTTGAAGTCTTTATCGCCATTCCACTTCTCTATTGCTAAACTAGATCCTGATGCAATATAGGTCCCTCTAACATAGGGTCTTGGAACAACTGCTGGAGTCTCCTCATCTCCTGCTATAATGCCTAACACCCTTTCTCAATCAACCTTATCGCTATTATACCAGACTGTTGTGGAAAAAATCCCTCAAGGTCGCCTTAGGAACAAAAAACCCAACCTTGTGGAAAAACAAATAAGACCGGATTGATGGTGAGGCAAAACAAACAACTGATAGTCACCAGCTAAAAGCAATCACAGATCAAGCAATAAAAGGAAAAAATAACATGTGGAATTTATAGTGGTTCCACTACCTCACAGTAATGTACATCCACTTGAGAAGAGAAGATTTTATTACTTTCTAAGAGGAGAATTTTTTTATAAGATTGATAATGGAGAAGAAGAATAAGAAATGCAATTGAGAGAGATAATTCTACTAATGCTAACATCTACCTTTATATAAAGATTATTACTTAGGGTTGAATTAATTGATTTATGGTCATAAATCAATGCCTCGGTAATTCTCTTATTCATACAGGAAACGTTTATCCATTTGATTTTCCAATTTTCCCCAATTTACATGCGCCTGATAAGATTCCTTCTTTAATCAGTTAATTAGGGAATCAATTTACTACATCAACCTCCCAAAATAACTCTCCTTCTCACGACCTTAATTTATTACTCTCTTTAATGCTATAAAAGAGGCAATATATTTGAATAATTATCTCAAATATCTTCCAGATCTTTTGAAATTGAAAATATTGTATCACTGAAATTAAAAATATATTCCAAATCTTCTACAATTGGAAATATTGTATTACCAAATCTTACAAAAATATCATGACACCGTAAATCAATATTTTCCATCATTGTTCTACCAAGCATACTATATTCATTTATTATAATCAACTTTGTTTTTTTAAAGTCATCTTGCATACAACGACACTGCTCTGCTGAAAGTTCTTTGCAGATGATTTACTTTCCATTGAGATTGAAAGTTCATGATAAATTGTGATATCACCAATGTTAAATGCAGTCAATCCAGTTGGAGCCATAATGCAAACTACTTTGCTGGTTCCAAAATAAGTAACACCTGTTCAAATAATGGCATTTACAAGAGTTGATTTTCCTATACCAACACCACCATATATAATCATTCGAATTGATTTTCCTTCAGATATGGATTTATATATCATACAATATCTAGTCCTCTAATCTTTAGACAAGCTCTAAAAAGGAAAAATAATAGAATTATTTGTAGTCTCATTCGTACGTTTCATGATAAAATGTAAATTGGTATGGATAAAATTATGTTCAATATCTATATTAGGATATCGCCGAAGTGCTTCATTCCAACTGTGCAAAGTATCGAGTTCTCTTAAGCCCATTTTTATCGCCTCTCTTGAAACAAATAGTGGAACCATCGTGGCTGCTATCATCCATTCTTCTTGTCGATTTTCTTCTATATCATAATTTATACTATTATCTTCGAAATCATCTTCTATAGCATCTGGGAGTGATTCAGGTTGAATCAAACCCAAATTGACATATCTTTCAGACCAATTATCGAAGTTTCCTTTCACTTCATTCAAATTTCGATAGTGATGACATAGTAGTACTTGTATTTATATAAAAATATAATGAACATAATGTATAAATTTTGATTTCATATTGCAAAATATAATTACTATCAGCTTTGTATTGTATATTTCAATTGAATGGACAATATTTGTAAATTTGCAATCAACTTAGTATCTTTTATTTCATGTTGTTCACAAAAAAATTCCCATTTTTCACTAGATGGAGGAATATTGTACTTAAATCTGATATTATTCATACAATTGCCTCCGTTCGAAACTTAAGCCACCATTTATTATAGTAACAATTTTTTTTTGCCATATCAAGTAGTGAAAGATCTTCATATTCGCTTGGTCGATCCATATACCTTATAATATTTAGGTCTGATTCAACCATATCTTCATCTGTCATTGTATTTCGATGTCGAATTATAGTTGATAGTATGTTTTTTCAGCTATGGTGAGTTTCATTATTTTTCTAGATGAACTCATAGAGGGTAAGACATCAGAAGATGGCATGCCTCTTGTGCAGAAATGTCTCGTTCGGATACACTCTTAAGAAGTGGTTTCTTGATGGCGGAAGTTGATGTTTGATAGCATCGATGTATGTTTTCAACTATTGTTCAAAATGTGTCTGTAAATCTCTTTCATACTACTTCAGGTTGTGCTGCATATTTTCCAATATAATTGACCACAGCATGCACACATAACACCAGAGACCAATCAATATTAGCACGCCATACCTGAAGTACTTTTATATTATGTAGCAAACCAAAGGATTGTTGCGTTGTGAAATAAACTGAAATATTTTATTGTTTGGAGGATCTTCAATAATTTTAGATCATGAAAGCACATCAAACGGATATTTAAAGCGATATGTCAATTGTTTGGTTGTTTTATGTACTCGCAAACAATGGCTTCCACACCTAGAATTATGCATAAGCCAAGTAACTAGATTTGCATAGTCATCATCGGTGGTATCATAAATTGCATCAGGTGGAATAACTTATGCACATGGATGCTCTTGTTCCTGTGAAGGTCCACCCATATTTGGATTTATTGGACAAACAAGGCGATCAAAATATTCAACAATTGTAGAATTTTCATATGAATTTTTACTAACAAAAGATAAATCTAGTGCATCATGCAAACCATAGGAAGCCATGAAGATGTCCACTTCCATGATTTTTCCATTCAAAACGATACCAATTGTCCTTAACAGAAAATTCTGGCATCAAAAGTTCTTTGATGAAAGTTTTAACCTTTGCTTGAAAAACCCATGTAGCAACAAGTGGATTTTCATCGAGTAACTATGCCTTTTTTCCCTTTGTTCCCGAGATTCAATATTTGTAATTCATTCATTTGACCGAGAAGTTTATAATGTTCCGGCCATTGCAAATCTGCTAAACTTAATGTGAAAAATATTGTTGGAGTACCTAGTTATTTAACCATAGCATAAGCTCTTTTAATCTTGTAGACCGGTAACAAAGGCTTCCACGAATGCCTTTTGCATAATAAGAAATGCGTTGAGACAACTGCGTATCTCTTGATTTTAACATTTCACATATATCTTTTATAGATAAATTCCCATCGTCTGGGTTTTTTGTACGTATATGTTACTAATATCTAACGCATGCCACCTACTAATAGAATTGTAAGCAAAATATCAAAATCTATAATCTTTTGCAAACCTTTGATCGTGAAATTTCATTAAATATTGAAAATATTCTAGGGGTCTAATTTTTCTTGGTCGTGCTTGTCTTAAATCAGCATTTCCTAATGGAAATAATGTTGAAAATGCCATTGAGATATATCCAGGAGTATTAAACTCATCAATAGCAACATATGAAATATGCATTTGAACAACTATTTCATTGTTTTCTTCGTTTTCCAAAAAGGATAATACATAGGCTTGGTGGTTCGGTTGTACTGAAGCCAAGACTGCACCTGATATCTCAAATTCGTCGATGTCAGTTATTTTGTTTTCGAATTCTAGAGGTCCTAGAAAATCGTCGTTGTAATTTTGAGTTTGCGAATTACCTTGAATATGAGGAAGATCTAAAGGTGCACCGTCCTTTGGTAACTTATGGAGAGATATTTCAGTAATGTGCACATCGGAATAAAATATATTATAAGATTTAAGCCAAAGTAGTGCATGTCTTACATGTTCACGTATTACTCGAAACTCCCGACTTTCATTTGTTCCACTTTTATTGACAACTAATACTGCCGATAAATCGTTTAACCTAAAAGGGAGAGAGCGTGCTATTGCATTGATATCCTGAGGGAAATTAATATTATTTCCACTATATTTATATTGTTGCATTTTAAAACGATAAATTGACATCACTGGATGAATGCGCGCAATTAGGATTCTCTCCAAGTTTGTAAGATGGGATAATCCAGGTGGAATAGAACTGGGTTCCATTAGGTTTTGAGAACTAAACTTGTAGGGAAGGTCATGTTGCGGTTTATCAGTACGACAATCAAAGCATGAACTTGAGGTAACAATTAAATTTGGAAAAAAATCGAGAACAAGTCTGATAACTTATCCAATGAATCTTTTGGCATGAGCTTATAAATTTGTGAGCATTTGTAATTTTCGGAACTGGAGATAGTAACAATGGAGTAGAAATGGATGAGGTGTTGATGTTTGAGCTTTTACGAACTGTTTTTCTTTATGTCTTGCTGCATCAACCACTTTTCTATGTTGTTGTTGATTAGTTTCTTTCAAAATCCTAGCTCATTGAGTGGATAATTGATTTTCATTGTATTTAGCCATAATTTCATCATATTTATGAAATATAGGAAAGTCTCTATTATAAAATAAGTGTACTCAATTAACAAATAACTCAAAACCAAGTAAGATTAATAATCGCATTATAGGTAAATGTAGCATTATATACCTTTGTAAAGTGCATGATAAATCTAAAGGACAAATTGCATCAAATGAATCATTGAAAATATCGCGCGGACTTGAATGAGAAGGGGTGAATAAATCAAACTTCTTGGATGTATCAAAAGGAACGAAAGCACCCTACAAAGCATAAGAGAACGATAATGGATCTTCTATGAGCATAGGCTCACGTAGTACATCATGTGGCATCTATGCAAGTATAGATTAATTGAAAAATTAAGTAAAAGGGTAGTATGTGACATAAACTCTCAAAGTATCATTAGATAGTTATATTATAATATGTTTGTTTACTTTAAAAGTTAAAGATTTAAGTGAAAAAATAGGTATGTTGGAAAAAAAACTACATTATGGAAGTTCACCTGTAACGACCACGACTTTCTCTCCTCAGAAAGTCGCATCGTTAATAAGAAAGAAAGGGGTAGAAAATAGAAAAGAAGAAAAGAAAGAAAGAAACAACAACAACGATCTCACAGCGGAACGAATAAATTATATTAATAACATAAATTATTACATAGTATACAACACTTATCAGAGTTTACACAACTATACAATACATACTAGACAGTTATAAACATCTGTCTAGATATTACAACTCAAATACAATACAAGACTCTAACACAGATATCAACACAGCGGAAACTACTATCTATATCTACAACGCTGAAGCCTCCTGCTCCATTGCTCCTCCACAATTCGTCAAGGCTAACCTGAATTCCCTTGGCTACTCGTAAAAAAATTGAGTACCCAAGAGTTTATAAAACAGAAATAAACAACTTGGGTCAGACATGGGTCTGGTGTGAGTAACAGGTTAAACTTGCTTAACTTCAAAACCTTTTGAAAGAAAAGGTATCACGTAAGACTTCCCACACATAAACATGGGTAAGTTTTTACCTTACGCTAACCAAAACATTTGATAGGAAATTCGATTGTATTATAATAGGGTCTAGAGTTTTCAAGTAAATAAGAAATAGCTGAAATTGTTACATTATTAAATTCCAGCATACTAGCCACAAAGTGGGTTATACAATCAAGTCCGTTGGCACTTATTGGATTTTGGATTCCATACAATGGCAGGGCTACCGGGGTACCGCCCGTCACAGTACGTGGCCTAGATCACCGTACCGAGGATCACTCCCAATCCCCTGCAACACAAGGTCGGAACATCCCTTACTGGATAATTCCCGCAC
This sequence comes from Allium fistulosum, assembly GCA_030737815.1. NCBI lineage: Eukaryota > Viridiplantae > Streptophyta > Magnoliopsida > Asparagales > Amaryllidaceae > Allium > Allium fistulosum. The sequence continues at coordinate 1,348,449,967 of CM060902.1, forward strand.
AAGATACCTCACGGTTGGGATCAGCAACCGCACCACTAAGTCGAAAATAGAAAGGGACATCTAGACAGAGGTAACCTTGTCCTACTTGGGTGCTACCCACTAACCTTGCTGCACCTCCCCTGTTTTAGCCATTCCCGGTTTGTGAGGCTTGAGGTCACGATTACCTTAGAAAAGAACACATCACTTAGAATGCTCATCGTCCACCTGACGATGTGTTGAAAGCATTCAATCCATACAAGTTCGTTCCGGGTTCGAACGAAACCGAAGGCATTATCTCGTTACACTCGTTTTGGAATCACCCTCAGAGTTAACGACAATAACCCTTGCACTCTGAATCTTCATCTTCACTTGATTCACGACCTATCGTTAATTTGGATTGATGTGGTATTCGGGTCTCCAGACCTGGAAATCCGGTATACGGAAACCCGATCCCGGTCTCATCGAAATCCAAAACGTATCTTTTAAGGCCAAGTTGTTTAAAGGTTTAAACAATTCAATTCAATTTAATACTTGAATTCACATAGCATTAACATAGATAAATATCACACATTTATCACAGATATATCCAATATCATATCACAGAATATCATAGTATATCATCCAATAGATATCAACCAAATCAGACATTCTACTCAACCATCATTCATAAGCAACCATTTATTAATCTCTATTATAATTAATTTAATCCACTTAAATTAAATTAATTACTTAAGAATTAATTCCTAACCTTGCTTAATTAATCATTAATTAATTACTTATCCATTTAATTAATTAATCATTAAATATTAATCACTCTTGATTAATTATTCATTAATTACATAAAGTAATTATCCTTTAATTAATTTTACAAATTAATTATCCTTATTCATTTATAGTAATTAACCTTTAATTACTCTCATTAATTATAATAATTAATATCCTTAATTAATTACATTAATTAATTAATTAACTATAATTAATTACATTAATTAATCAACCTTAAATAATTATTAAGGTAATTAACTAATCTTAATTACTTCTTAATTATTTATCATTTACTTCATAAATCCTTTTTTTGATTAATTTTACCAATTACATCCAGTAATTCCTTTTACCAATTACTTACACTAAGTAATTACACTTAACCAATCTTATTAAGTAATTATACTTAATCAATTACTAAGTGACTATCCTTAATTAATTAACAAATTAATTTACTTAAATAAATCACATTCATTTCTTAAATCATAACTGAGTAACTCATCCTTAATTACCCTTTAAACAAATTAATAAATCCTTGATTAATTATTCTTTAACTATTAATTAATAAACCTTAATTATTAATCAATATCCTTTAATACAAAGTAATCAATCCTTAATTAATTAAACTTAATTAACTAATTAATTATTCTTAGTTATTAATTAATAAAAGTTAATTATTAATTAACAACCTTAATTACCAATTTAATTAATCCATAATTACCGATTAATCAATCCTTAATGATAATTAATTAACTATAATTAATTAATCCTTATTAATAATTAATTAATTAAACTTAAATTTCTTAATTAATTTCAACTCATTAAAAATCTTAATTAACTTTGAGATAAAACATTATCATTAAAACATTTGATCTTAGTAATTAACTTGCTTAATTAAATCATTAATTATGTTTTAAAATAATTAATCATTAATTACTTATCTCTAATTATTAATTAACAATCCTTAATTACAAGTTAATAAAACACTTGAAAACTTAATTGTTAATTTACTTATCCTTAACCATTATTAAATCACTCTTAAATTATCTCATTAACTATCAAACTTTAATTAATTTTTAAGATAAAAACATTTTCTTTATTAATTACCTAATTACATTTCAAATTAAGTTTGAAAATAACTTTAGGATTTAACTTAATACATTTAAGTTAAACAAATCATAACACTTAATTTATTCAAACATTCATTACAAAGAAATTAATTTTTCAAGAAATTAATTTAACTTGATTATTTAAAATTTAAAAACTTACTTTTATTTAAATTAAAAACTGGTTTAAACATTTTACTTTGGGTTCAACCCATATGTACTCATCAAAACCAAGTACATCTTCTTCTTCTTTTCTTTTTTCTTCTTCTTTGTTTAAAAACAGATTGGTTTAAAATTTAAACTGTTAAAACCTTAACAGTTACACTCAAACGCTCGCAAATGACCCAGAGAAACTCGAGCCAAAACCCTTTTTCCCCGAGACCAACTTCGAGAAAAACCCACGAACCCAAAACCCAACAACACTGACATCTCCCTGCCACTGTGCACCGTGCACCACCAACGATGAACTTCCGACCACCGCCAGTATCTCCCACATATCCACGATCGCCAGCATCATCGATCCAAACACCCCAAATTCCAAAATATGCTCGAAATTGAAATTGAGCCTACCAGTACAAACTGGAACATACATCTCCAACCTAAATTCGCCTCGCCAGCCCGATTCCGACCACCAGAGGTTGAGCAATCTCGTCCCAAGCTTTGCCAGTCTTCTACGTCACACATGCCTAAGTTTCGATCAACTCGAAACACTAGAACGTCACAGAAGCCGGAATTTATAACCCTGACCAAAACTGTGAGTTAAACCCTACCTCAACCTTTTCCCATCGCCACGACGATCATAAAATCCAACGATGATTTTTCCCAAGCTCTACTTCTTCATCGCCATCTCCGGTAGCAATCCCGTCCACCCCAAACTCCTTGATCGTCAGAGAAGACCAAAAATCCACTTTCTTATCAATCTTGAATATCTCATTCAATACCAACTTAAAAATTATGATTTAACTCTTAAAAATCATTATCTAAGACAAGGATTTAGATTATAAAAGAAAATCAAAAGATTATATAGTTTGAATTTTAACATATATTAAATTTCCTACTGTCACTCCCTTTTCCAGGTAATATTTAAACTTACCTTACTAAATTTTATTTTTAAAAACTTAGACTAAGATTAAACAAACAAATATTGTTTGAATTACAATACTTGACAGAGAGTAGATGACCAAATTTTTGAATTTTGATCACAACTTTAAACTTTGAACTATGAACAGAGAGGTATACATATGCAATCAAACATGCACACTTCAAACAGATACATAAATACATACATTCAGCTTAGAACACTCATGCACACATATATTCAAACATACATCACAATTTTACTTCAACATTTACCACATGCAACAAATTTAAAACTGTTTTAAATTTTAGTTTACTCACCTTTTAAAGATGAACAGAGCTTTGAAAGAAAAACTGGAATGTTGTGGTCTTTTGAAAACTGGAAACTTTGAAATTTAACTGCTTGCTTTTAAAAACTTGAAACCATGAATTCTGGAATTCTGTAAGCTTTGAAAACTTGCATGCACTTGGAAATGATGACTGGTCTTGAAACAGGCAAATGGTTACAGGCTTGAAAGAACAAATGGTTACAAATCTTGATTGTTTACAGAGCACTGATTTGGTCAGAAATATGGTTTCAGGTATTTGAATTTGAGAAGGTTACAGGTTTGTTTTTGAGGAGTGTTTGCAGGCTGAAAATAAAAAGGATTTACAAGCTTTTAATCTTGCATTTGAGAAGGGTTACAGGGAAAAACATTTCAGATTGGTTTAAACTTGGTTTCAGGTTGTAGATTCTTTTGTTTGAGATGATTTCAGTTTTGGTTTGAGAAGATCATTTCAGTTTTGATTTCTTGAGTTTGGAAATGAATTTCAACTTTTGGTTTGTGGAGATGATTTCGGTTTGAACATTGCTGGTTTTGGTTTTTGTCTTTGCAAATGAAAAGATAAGAAAAGAAAAAGAAGAGAGGAGGTGAAAGTTTATATAGGTTAATTTAGATTTTATTTAAATTTAAAGAAAATAAAACAAATGGTTGACACTTGTCTCTACCATTGCTTAATTACCTTACACATGTATTTAACATGTTTAAAAATTTAACACTTGTCATTTTTTTTATTTTCATTTGTTTTAAAATTATTTAAAAGCCTTTAAAATGAATTTTCCTAATTAAATAAATACATACCTTATTTAATAAATGCTTTCCTATATTATAAATAAATGAAACCTTTAAAAGAAAATAAAATAAAAACTAATTATATTCTAATAAAATTATATACAATATATTTAATTCATTTTTAAGTGTAAATATATCTTTTGTATTTATTTATTATTAAATAAACACTTCCTAAATTTATATAAATAAAATTTCTTTTAAAGAAAATATTTTAAAGCAAATCTTATTTTAAATAAAGCCTTGTTCATATATTTTATACCCAAATATATTAAAATATTTATCTTTAAAGATTCAAATTTAAATCCAGATTCAAATTCAAATTTTACTTTTAAAATCCAATTTAAAAATCAACTCTACATTTATATTTTTAAATAAACATTTTATTAAGTTTGAAATTGATATATTTCATTTAAAAACAACTCAAGACATATATATACATATTTAAACAATACTTATTAATTTTGGAAATGATAAATCTATTTAAAAATCAAATTTATAAAATAATACAATTTAAATTATTATTCTTATTATAATCAATCTATACTATAATTAAAACATCATATTATTATTATTTGGTTATAAAATATTTGAAAATAACAAATTTATCAATTTAAAATAATTTAAATTAAGAGATTATCACATTTTAAACTTCTCAAAATCCCGGGATATCACATCACCTTTGATGTTGACATTCCTTACATTTTATCGACACAAACTGCGAGTGATTGCTCCTCACTATTAACCAGAGGTGGTGCAATCAGATCAATATAACGCTTATCATCTGTATATGTGAAGATGAATAAAGTAGTCATAATAATTTTAAAAATATCAAAACAACTTAGAATACAATTGATAACAATTAATGTTTAATGCATATAGTACACAATTACAAAAAATGTTAAAAGAGTAACCTTGATCTTTAGTTTGTGTCTTTTCCGAAGTTTCTTCATATAGTGTAGCACGTGCTACTGATCTTGGCTTTTGTATAATAACTGATTTACATATTGCTTCAAATAGAACTAAAACATTTTAATGCAAATATGATCAAAAAGAATATCTGATTATTGTCGAATAACAATTTATCGTAAAAGTTATAAATGAAACATAAATTTGACAAAAAGACCAATACACTGAGATTACGAAAATTTTACCACATGGAAGATCGGTTGCGATGTTGATAGCACTTGCATATGATGAACATGAACTTTAGATAATTGCTCATCATTACTAGACAATGGAGGTGCATTCAAATCAATAGGACATCAATTATGTATCCCGTTTTCCTAAAGAAGAAAAATATATTAGTGTGCATAATTGATTAAACTAATATTTATTGTTAGTACAAAATTATATGTTCATCCATTATATTTCATGGCATGTACATATTTTTTTGACAACAGGTTCATCAAAACATAGTAAATCTATAAAAATTCAAACTATGAATTATTAATTATTACTTATATACAAGCTTTATTATAATACATTTTTAAGAATAAAAAATGCAATTAATTAAAATTTGATAATGAAAATGATTACCGTATCAAAGATTGATGTTTATACCACATGAATATCATCATCATGGTCTTCAAATGGTTCCTCATCATTGTTCAGTAAAGGCGATGTATTTAAATCAATATGATACATAGTATTTGCCATATATGCCTAAGCATGGTAAAAGTTAGTAAACTAAACGATAAGGGAAAGAAGTATTTTTTTAAAAGACATGTTTGAGTCCACATTTACATCACTGATTTCATTCAACCACTATTTTAGTATTTTATCTATTTATAATAAAGTGGTAATATTTCAAGTTTGTTGAAATAAGAATTTGATGAAAGCCTGTAAAGAAATATAATATACGTCTTACATGTAATAAAATACAGTAAGAAAAATAAAATAGTACCACGTATCAATTGCATACTCATAGCCTTAGAGAATGCTAAAAAATTTATGTGCTTTATTAATCAAAATGACATACAAATATAAAAGATGATATAATAGCTTAATCATTGATTTCATTCAATTGCTACTTTTAGTTGGTTCAAATTGAAAACATAAAACATGCAATTAATGAAAAGTAGATAATGAAAATGATTACCATATCAAAGATTGATGTTGATACCACATGCATATCATCAACATAATCTTCTAATTGTTCGTCGGCAATGTTCGGTAAAGGCGGTGTATTTAAACAATATGATACGTATTATTTGTCCAATATGCTTGAACATGGAAAAGGTTAGTAAACAAAACGATAAGAGAAGAAGGATTTTTTTAAAGACATGTTAGAATCGTCATTTACATCACTTATTTCATTTAACGCTATTTTTAGTCGGTTCAAACACTAAACATTGTATTTTTTTTATATATAATAAAATCATTAAATTTCACCAATCAAAATAATATGCGGTGATTTTTTATTATTGCAGCCGTTTCTTGAACTACTCTCTGCACCTAACACAAAACTAAATGCATATAGTTCCCTTATAAAATCAAGTAAGTAAGTATTTGTTGAAAGCATGTAAAGAATTATAATCATACATCATAAATGTAATCAAAATCAGTAACAAAATCTAAGTAGAGTTTGTTAAAATTTAGCTGCATTAATCACTCAGACATGTGCATGTTGTTATATGTTACCTCCATTCATATTTAATTTATTTTACATTTTTGGTGGAGGCAAAAGCAATTTATGCAGTTGAAATTGAAACTACAGTTTCATACGCTCTGATATAGAAACAATAAAGTGGTACTTTTTTGGATTAATTAAAGTTTGACATCATTATCTAAGTGTTTATCGACAAATACCATGTTTGTATAGTAAACAAAACATTAAAAATCATATAATGTCGAATGAATTAAAAGTAAATCATGGTTCTTTTAGAAATAATATTAGTAAAAGTATATCATAGTTCATTTGCGGCACACAAAAATGAGTAAAGTGCTTATTATTCTCTTCCTAATGCAAAATATATAGTTGCCATATGAATATGAAAATAATTTAAATTTAAAATTAATATAGGCATCTGAATAGGAAAATCATTTTTGATCACTAATCACCTAATTGAAAGAACACAATCCTAAATCCTAATTATTATACCTTTTGAAAACCAAAAATGAATAAGTTCTTCGGCATTCGAGCATAATAATATTAATAAATGAAATTGTGAGAACCTGGTGATGTAGATGCAATAAACTCTGATGGCTTGAATTGGAGTGATGGTATTAGGTCTGAACCGGCGGTCGATATTTGGATAAATTGTCTCAATTTGAACTGGAGGGTTGTGATGGTGCGATAGTTGAAGGAGATCGAAGAAATGCGAATTAGATTTAAAGTAGAAACAGATCATTAGGAGAAATATTAGGTAGAGAATTTGAAGTTAATGAGAAATACTAGGTATCAGAATTTGCAGTCGCTAAAAAAAAGAGAAAGCAGTTTTGAGGAAGAGGGAATATTATTTGGGCTTCAGAGTATTTGATTTGACAATAAGCTTAACTAACAAAATGTATAATGAATAAATTTTATGAATAAACTAGTATAACCGCACAACGGTGGGGAAAACCGACCGTTTGGTGATATAATTATAAAACAATTTTTTTGCATTAATTCTCAAAAGGAAATGTTTTTTTCCTTAATTGGACATAAGAATAAAATAAGTTGGTATATCTTTCAAACGTTTCTGAATTTCAGTGAATAAACTTCATTTTGTTGAACAGTTTTGAATGTTTATTTAACATTTACTAATTTTATAAATATTTATTATCAAAAAATACATTTTGGAACAAAACTAATATTTTTTCAAAAGAACTTATTAACAAAATTTGGACCTTTTCAACAAAGTATATTTGAAATTAATTGATTTTAATAAAGTGTGAAATTTTCTTAATTAAAGATCCAACATTTACCACTATCAAAAATAAAAGAATTAAAGGCATTTCAGATATGCCTCAAAAAAATTTATTAGAGACCAAAACTAATATTAGATTGTCACTATAACTATGAGAGGTAAAATACGATCTGCCTTTAAAAACTATGCCTCCAATAATAAATTGGTGCATATAATTCTCACAGTTTGCCTTCAATAAAATGCATTCCACGTCATTAATATACCATATTATTCTAATGCTATTCTAGTAGAGGCAGTATTAAATGCCTCTAAAAGCTTCAACAAGAGCAATAAAAATGATCCAATGCTATAAACAACTACAAACTAGATTATAATACATGCACAACAATTATGCTTCTAATGGTGTAATTGCAATAAATCAAATGTTAAAAAGAAGACGAACATAACATATAATTATAAGTCTTCAAACTAAACATAAAAAATATAAATGCAGTAGATTATATGAATATAAGTTACATTTCAACATAATATACACATATAAACAAATTCACATAAAAAAGAAGACAGAGAACACTTCAAATACAAGTTACTACTGTGCATCTCTTTGTATTCACCTGCACATATCATATATATCATAACTCTATAAGCTTGTGAACAACAAAATAATATATTGTTTTTCTAACTGCAGCATGATCGTTATACAGGAAGCTAAAAAAATACTGAAAGCAAATGGTTAACACTCATGATGCATTGCAAGTATTATCAAAGCAACTTCACACATACCGCTTTACTTATTGTAGAAAGAGATACCATAAGACATGCTGCAATAATATTTGCTGATAAAGTTCATATTGGTAACCGCTTGAGAGATCCATTCCTTCCAATGCCCTAGCCATTAAGCCTTGCTAAATACCAGCTGGCCCATACACCAGGAGGGCCCAACCAAAGAACCGCTCCATCCGTGTTGTCAGTTAATTTTACCCCTGCTAATGCTCCACTCAAACTCCATAGCATGACAAGGAAAAATAGCACGACTGCCGCAGCCATAACATGTCTTTTGAGACTATTAACTCGCACATGTTCAAAGCAGGTCTCATTTTTGTTGAACTTTGTGGAGAGGGTTTTCATAAGGCCTGATGCAGATTCAACCCCCCATCGAATACTCCCATATAAGATTAAAATGCCTGTAATATAACAAAAACTAAGTAGGTTTTCGACTGCAAAAGAATGATTTCTTATTAGCAATAATTTCAGCTTAGAAGTTTGAAACTAGTTATACCCAGTATGATGCCAGCTATATCGTATGCCCAATGACTTGTAGATGCCAAATTAAGCATTTTCTGATTCCATCCACTGAAAGTTGTCAGGCTACCCAAATTGCCAGTGGAAAATCCAATTGCTAAGTGCTCGGAAAAATAACGTATATTTGACTTGAACACTACTCCAAGCCACCCCATGAGAAAGGAACCTAGCTATTATGAGCAAATTATGCAACGTACATTGAGACCAAGTGCAGATGAACTAGACAGTTCACATAATAAACAGTATTTTGTGCATTAGAATTTCAGTCAACAATTATTGATGGCACTATAATTGATGTTTAACACGTAGAATTAGTTACACAACAATGCTATCTTTAGTAAAAATAATTTTCATACTGATCATGAAATCGCATATTATGTGATCGTTTATACTTAGTTCAAGGTTAGCTTAATATGTATTGTATACTTAAATTTTGCGAATTTCATATATGCTTCACACCTGCTAAAAAGATCGGACTCCAAAACTTAGCTTTCATTATTTTATGGGTATGAAAAAAAAATCAAGAGAAATAGAAATACCACATTAGAAGGAAGATCAAGGTATATCAGTGTGTCATCTTCTGTAAGCTTAAGAAGATTGGGGCCAAAGAGTTTTTGCAGCAAATACCTGGTTAACACTTACGGTCGGTTTTAACCTTGACATTGTGTTCATTGTGTGACTGGTTTTTCTCGGCAGAATTTAGCATGCCATCAGTAGGTAATGGTGAAGTAGCCTCATCTTTATCTGGTGAAACATGCAATACCGAGTTTGAAAGATGTAATCTAACTTTAGTTTCGTTCTCAATAGATTTGTTATCATCTTTATAATCTATTGACACACGATCTCCACTGTCTCCTACTTGAGCAATCTCGAAGCTATCAACATCACCAAGCATCTGTTCTGCTATGTCTCGAGATAGACCGAGTGATTTTAAAACCCGATCACCTACATCACGAGAAAGGCTGCTTGAATTTCGTCTGAAAGAACCACGGCTACTCTTCCTGATAAGTGATTTATCTCTATATTCTGAATCTGTAATTGAAGCTTGATCCATCTTCTCAATGTCTAGCAATGATCCTGCAGTAGACATAAATTGTCATCAATAAAGGTGAAACGGATCATGTATATCATGTGTTTAAATTTGAGATAAAGTGTACGAAGTACAAATATAACAAGAAAATACAATTTCCGCTTCTCTATGGAGAAGTATATTTCTTGACTGAAGACCTCAAGAAAGATAACAAGGATGCTACCAAATAAAGCCAGGATTAAAAAACTCGTTCTTTGTTGCTTGATTCCTTTTATTATTTCTAATTTTATCCCTCTATAATTCTGTGGGTGCCAATAAAAACATTTTTAAGCCAACTGGCGCTTAAAAGTACATGTAATTTCGATAATCAATTGGATACAATCAAAATTTTGGTTCCTTTTTTGAATTTATTTTTCATTTTATTGAAGCAAGTAACCAAACTAGTCAATTCAGGCGAGCATGGCCATTATCAACATTTAATAAACAATTAAGCTGTCATGAATTATATAATAAGTTTTAACATGAATTATATAATAAGTTTATAAAAATACATATGTTGTCTGTGCATTTTTTGAACGAAAACAAAAAACTAAATAGTAGAGTTTTTGTGAGATTGCAGAAAGATTCCCAGACAAATTGTTGATTCATAAACTATATACACAAAATGTCAACACTTCACATTAGATATATATTTTTACATATTGATAATAAAAAAATGAAAACGTGATCCTACAGGTATGGTTTCTTCTCCCCCCATACCTGTTTCCGTACCCATCACATTTACCACTCTTCTCAACCATACCCACATCACTTCCTCTGCTCTTGGCCATAGTACAGTCCTCGTTCCAGACCTACCTCCTTCCACCATCGATGTTCCGACCGACATCAACCCACCCACCGTGTCCATACCCCATACTGACCCAGCCCCTCACTCTGTTTCATCTTCTACTCCATTACCAGAGCCACCAGACACTTCACCAACCATTCCCTGTTCTATATCCTTGCCTGTATCCTCTTATACCCCACCTTCCTCCACAACTCCACGGGTCTCCTTTTTCAAAACCAAACCTAGGAATGCGGGCCGATACATTCTGACTTTTTTCGACTTGTCATATAAAGGCGAGGCATTGACGATGCCTAAGGAAGTCCATGATGCAGGTACGAAGTCCTGGAACAAGCATTTGGTTGGTTTCTTCCTTGATGAGTGTTTGCCGTACAATGTGGTGATTTACCATTTGAAGAGAATATGGCGCCTTAAAGGTTCATATCAGGTTAAATCTGATAGCTCTAATTTTTACTTTGATTTCACTGATGAATCTGATAGACAGCGTATACTAAAGAGTGATCCTATTTTCATACGTGGAAAAATGTTTATTATCACCTCTTGGAAACCCACGTTCAAAAATGCACAGTCGCTTATTAAAACGGTTTCTATTTGGGTCCACTTCCACAAAATCCCGACTCTTGCGTGGACTTTGCTGGGAATAAATTGGCTGGCTTGTCATTTGGGTAATTTGGTATGTTATAACGAAGCCACAGCGAAAATGCAACATTTTGAATATGCCAAACGCCTTATCGAAATTGCTCCGGATAAGGAACTTCCTGATTTAATTAAATGTGGAGACGGTGATGATGTTGTGTATGTCGAGGTATACTACGACTGGAGACCAAATATATGTGTGCACTGTCAGTGTTTTGGACACGACATATCAACATGCATTGATAAGAAACAATTTCTATCCAAAGCTACTGAGAGTCAGGAACAAACAAGGCATGATAATAACATCACTAATACTCAACATATATCGAATGTGGTTGGAAAAGATGATACACATGGTACAAATCATAAGAAAGATGATAGTGGTAAGTGGATTAACAGAACTCATAAACAATGGACAAGGAAAAAATCAGAAACTAGTTCTGCACATCCGATACAGAAATCACAATACAATATGATGAAGGATAACTCTGATTCACATGCACAGTTGCATGCACAAGACAGTCTTGGTACTGCTATTCCATCCTCTAACCCTACTTCTACCTCCCAAACTAATCATGTCACACATGTCACAAACATACCCCATATTCTCACCGACCAATCAAATGTACCCTTACAACCTTTCACAAATATTACCATTTCAAATTGTTTTGACATACTCAATGATATTAACACCATACCTGACACAACATTATCTACCCTCCCTCTTTCACCACAATTCATCCACCTTCCTACTCCAACCAAACCTGCACACACTACAAATTTACCTCACCTTCCTGTCACTATTGATAAACCACCAGCTGAAGACACACATGCTCTACCATATGATCACATCCATTTATCCCCTGATATCACTAAGAAGCTCGTCGAACACAACATTATTCAGAATGATACTTTTCAAGATCAAAATACTGGACTGAAACTTCTATTTCAACATGAATTTTCTGACATAGCCAACAAGGACCTACATCTCAACAACCAGCCAACCACATCCAAATCACCATGTGCTTACTCAACACCAAATAAATCTCAGACTAAGAAAAAGAAAAACAAGAAAAATAATAAAAACAAAAAAACCAAGAACATCGAGGAATTTGAGGATAATGATGGTGGGCATACATACCAAATTGAAGATATGCAGATTAACAGCATGAGTTCGGATGATAACGAAATACAAACTAAACAGTCAAATGTTATTGGGCAAAGGAAATCCAATAGGAAGAAGAAACACAACAACTCAAATGCTTGACAACATAGGTGCATGGAATTTAAGGGGAGCACACCTTCCTTTAAAGCAACAGGAAGCTAAAGAACTGATCAAAAATAACAATCTGCATATGATTGGAATCTTGGAAACAAAACTCAACGAGGCTCATACGCAGAAAATGTGTACTTACATAAACCCACTATGGAAATTCGCTCACAATTTAGAACATGCTGAATATGGCCGGGTGGTGGTATTATGGAATCCTCTTACTTACAACACCGTCACCGTTTCATCTTCTGATCAATATATTCACCTTCTTGTTACTCACATACCATCATCCACCATTTTCAATATCACCTTTGTATATGCTTCATGTAGCAAGGACACCAGAACATTATTACACAACTTCATTCAATCCCAAAATAATATCAAGAACCCATGGATTCTCGTTGGTGACTTCAATTGCATGTATGCATCGTCTCAAAAATATGGAGGTAATCCTTGTTCCTTTCAAGACATTAGCCCCCTATCCCAAACTATACAGAGAACTACTCTTTACAAGATTCCTTCTATCGGCCCCATGTACACATGGAATAATCGTCGTAGAGGCAGACGTACTTTTTGCACTTTAGACCATTCTTTCTTCAACATCCACGCCCTTACTTCCTGGCCTAACCTCATATCCACTATCCTACACCCTGGCATCTCTGATCATAGCCCGCTTATTCTTTCATGGAGATTGAAACCAATGAAATACCATGCCTCTTTTAAAATTTTTAATTTCTGGACTAAACATGCACAATTCTATGATATTTTTTTGCAGGGATGGAACACTCGTACATATGGCAACCCAATGTATATATTGCAGTCAAAACTAAAGAATGTGAAATAATGTCTGAAATTATGGGCTAAATCCACCTTTGGCTATGGTTCATCCAAATCAAATCTACTTCGACTCGACCTTGATAAGGCTCAACAGGAAATGTTAGACGATCCGGGAAACTTAGAACTTTCTGAAAAAGAGAATTATATTAACAAACAACTTCATGAAGCTCTTAATTATGAACTCGATATGAATAAAGAGAAGCTTGGTAAAGACTATTTTTTTCATGGTGACAGAAACTCCTCCTTTTTTCCATCAAGCTCTAAGCATCAAAAGATCATCTCAAAAAATCACATATATTGAAGACCTGGATGGAAATCTACAAACTGACGATATACATATCGACACGGCATTCATAAATTACTTCTTTACATGTTTTACTGAAACTAACAAAAGTCTAAACCTTGCAGACATTACACATATCAATATTCCAAAGATAACCGAGGATGATGCTATCTGCCTTATCAGATCGGTTACATATGATGACATCAAGATGGCCTTATTCGATCTCAATCCTAACAGTGTGGGCGGCCCTGACGGTTTCAATACAAACTTTTTTATTAGTACGTGGTCCACCATTGATATCATATTCGTCAAGGCAATTCAATATTTTTGCGCCACAAATATTTTGCTCGGGGGTGTTAATGCCACAAATATTGCTTTAATTCCAAAAATCGATACACCAGTTTCTGTTACACACTTCAGGCCGATATCGTGCTGTAATGTGATATACAGATGCATCACAAAAATCCTTGCAAACAGATTGAAGCCGATTTTGAATAAAATTATATCACCAAACCAAACCGCTTTTCTTCACAGAAGAAATATCACCGACAATATACTATTGACGCATGAGCTTCTTAGAGGATACAACCAGAAGAATATATCCCCAAGATGCATGATGAAACTTGATATACAAAAGGCATTCGACTCTGTTGAATGGATCTCTATTGTTGCCATAATGTCAAGAATGGGCTTCCCGGAAACTTATATTGCTTGGATTTACACTTGCATATCCACCGTCTCGTACACTGTTAAGATCAATGGCCACTCTGTTGGTTATTTCAAATCGTCTAGGGGGATTAGACAGGGAGACCCGATCTCCCCGTATCTGTTTATCATGGTGATGGAGCTTCTTAATTCTATCCTCACTAATCATGCTTTATCTAAGGCTCTTAAGACTCATCCAAAGTGTAAGAATCCTCATATTACCTCTCTCATGTTTGCGGACGACATCGTCATTTTTGCAAAGCCGGATTCAGGTACCATATCTACTATCAATGCTGCGCTTATTCAATTTCACGACACGACAGGGCTACACATAAATAAAAATAAATCTCATATTCTCATTGCTGGGCTTAATGAGAGTGATAAAAGTCGTATCACTAGTTTATCTGGTCTTCATGCCATGCCAAATAATGCTGTATATTTGGGTATCCCTCTCACCAAATTTAGAATTAATACAACATAATGCATCCCTATGTACGAGAAGATTATTGCTAAACTTAGGAATTGGCCTTCACATCTCCTATCGCAGGCAGGTAGAATTACTATTGTTAAATCAATAATATTTGGCATGACATCATACTGGTCTCGCATTTTCATTTTACCAAAGAAATTAATATCCATGATTAATGCGGCCATGAACCATTTCTTATGGCACGGTGATTGCCAGTCTCGCAAACCTATTCCGATTGCTTTCTCTAAGATATGCAGACCCAAAAAAAAGGGGGGATTGGGTATAATAAATTTAAGATACTGGAATATCGCTGCGGCTTCTAAACACATCAACGATATCCTTTCCAACAAACAAACTCTATGGAATTGCTGGATTAGAACTAATTACCTCTTCGGTAAACAATTCTGGAATACGATTCCTAGTGCCACTTCTAGTTGGTTCTGGAGGAACATACTTAGCATCGAATATATCATTCTGCCTCATGTTAAATGCAATATATTCTCTGATAATCCCATCTCATTCTGGCACTCCCCTTGGTCATCCTCTGGTATCATACTTAATGATGTGCTTAATAATTTGCAAAAGCTATCCACAGGCATTCCAGACAATGCAAATATTACACACTACATCAACCATGGTGAGATTATTTTACCTACGGCTGCATCTGCTGCGGTTCAGCGTCTTTGGATGAATATCATGCACGTTAAACACATCAACACTTCGCATACTATCCAATGGACTGATAAATACACTACACACAAGATTGCTACTATATACAAGGCTCTCCTTCCTGAAAATAATTCCTGTACAAATCCATGGTATCGGCGTATATGGAATAAACTCGGTTCTGGAAAAGACAACTTCATTCTCTGGAAAACTATTCACAACTCACTACTCACTAGAGATAAATTATTGGAGAGGGGATTCATAGACACTAATTACTGTGTTTTCTGCAATAATCAACCCGAGAGCAAAGACCATATTTTTTTCGATTGCAATGTGACTTATCGATTATGGAAGGCTGTTATTCTTGCTGCTGGTCTATATTACAGCAACACACATCGGGGGCAACAATGGTTTGAGATTTTCAAACGATCGAGATGGCGCGACGAAAGTGGTAATCGTATGCTTGTGGTTCTCAGGTGCTTCATTTCTACTGTATGGCGTGAGAGAAACAAGCGTATATTTGAGCAGAAGAGTAAAATCAGGCGGGAGTTATTGGCAGAGATGAAGGGGGTTATAAACAAACGTATGCGATGGTTGCACTCTATCGGCCTTGTTTCATACTGGATGCATTAATTAGAATGGTATTTGGACTCTGATGGGCCTGAATCCTGTTTTAATTACCGACATATGTTTTTGTTTTTTTATATCTACGGTTGTTTTTTACATGTATACTTATTTTATTGAACTTATTATTGTAATTTCTAACATTTAATTCAAATCTGGTAGAGGCCAGTATAAAAACTCGTTTACCTTTAAAAAAAAAGATAATAAAAAAATGAAAACGTGATCCTACATGTTTCTATATACATGCACGCACATTTATACATACATATACACATAACTATATGCATGTATGTAAGTATGTATGCATGTATATTTATTTATATATAATAATTTAGAGATGATGAAAACACTCGATATAATCATATCCAATATGTGTTGTATACATACAGTAGAAGACAATGTTAATACCCATTGTTTTTCTTTTGACTATAAAGTATGAGTCCTCCATAAATGTGATGGTATGCTATGTTCAGTAAACTTTGAAGATAGAGCCCTAAATTATGCCACTTAAAATACACACACATGGAACTACATCTGCATCAATTTTTATATGTTATCTCTGTAGTACTCAACTGATTTCTTCAATTCACTAACCAACTTTGATAGGGGTTAATACTACTACCTTTTACATGTTAACTGACTTGGATTACAGGGGATAAGCTAACAGTTTCATTTCATATATAGGTACTAAACAATGCAGTAGTAGACAATCCCGTTCTTATCATGAACATAATGGATCATTTCCAGATTACCTCTATGCCTATAATCTTTTATAGTAGTTAAATAATTTCTTCGTGTTTCTTACAATATGTGCACCACTGATGTTTATAATACAAATATGATGAAAAGCCACATACATTCATGACCATAGATACTTGACTATATATTATTATATATTTAGTAATTGATAATTCCAGATACCCAACCATTTTCAAATTTTTATGGATTTATTTTTAATACTTGTTAAAAAACTTAGGCTGCTTTCTTGCAAAGTTTCCAACTAAAGGAAAACAGCAAGCTATAATTTCTGATTTCTGAACGATGTCTATGATGGTTGTAGAAATAAAGGATTTTTGGTTTTGTTTTTGTTTTCACGAATGAAGCGGAAAGGTAGATGCTAAATAATTCGCATATGTCAGATGATTCATAATCACATAGTTAAGAATGTACAAGCGCAAAACAGTGGCGAAGCTAGGTAGAACCAAGGGGGAGTAAGTTCAAATTATTTTATTTTGTTGAAACCGTTTTCCTTTTGAGCGTTTACTATTACAAATTAGGGTGGATGGACAACATTTAATTCTTTTAAGTTACCAGGAGGTATTCACATTATTTCTTGTTTCACAACATAAGTCAGATATCATTGATATTTCAATGGCCTATATAAGCTGTTTGCACATTTTTATATTTGTTAAACTTACATAATATAATGGTTTTAACCAAATATGTTACTCCATTTAAATACTAAATCTCTAGTTTAACATATTGGGCTGTATACTTGGAATCAAAAAAGATATTAAGTATATATTAAAGTCAATATTGATCTAAAATAGTCTACTTCACATGTAATCTATTGGAATGACTTTTAAGTTTTATCATATCAGTTTCTATAATTGAACTAATTTATTTATTTGAAACCTATTTTTTAATATTATATATATAGAATTACCTTTATAACTAAAACAATCTATGTTTACACAATACTTTTTATTACTACATAAACATAATATGGTTTTAAAACTATTCATAAAATAAGGTAGGACATAAAAATATTACTGCTTTTAGTATATTTTTGCTGCTTTATCTTATACTAACAAAATGGATATAATATTATAGATTTCAATTATGTAAGTTATTGATTCCCAGACAAATTGTTGATTCGATAACTATATACCCAAAATGTCAACACTTCGCATTAAATATAGACGTTTACATATTGATAATAAAAAAATGAAAATATGATCCTACATGTGCATATTACACATATAAATATCAGTATATTCAAGCAAACAATGATTTTAATGCTGTAAAAATTAAAATCAAAGCATTAAAATGAGTAAAAAAAACTAAGCAAGATTCATCAATAACTAAACCTAGATAGTGCAGGAAGCATATGCACTTATCTAGCTTTAAAAAAATTGATGTTTTGATGTATTAAAAAAGAAAACATTGCAATAAAAACTTGTGACTTTCATGTAGTTATATTTAAAAGCGCCAGTTAACACTTGTCGCATGCAAAATCATGACAAGAACATTTCACGGTTAACATCAGATCTATCCTAATAAAATCAACTTTTGCTTAAACCGCCTTTAACGACTTCACATCTATAACATATACCATCGTTAACACATCCCAAAATCGATCAATAAATAAATTGAACCAAGACATTTATTTATGTAATCATGTTCAAAAAGGAAGGAGAAAAAAAATTATCATTGCTTTAGCCTTGTTTTAGATCAGACTGTTTTCTTCTTCCCTCCAAATTAGAAATAAAAAAACCAAAAAAAGTAAGCACAATTTTAGTTCGACTAATTTCATACCTTAAATAATTCACGTTGACTACATCTTCTTATAGTTCAATTTCTCCTCTCAAATCGAAATATTTCAGCAAAAATAGAAAAACCGATGATATTAGACCTGATAAAATACCATAAAGCTAAATATCATATACCTATTCCAATAAGTGCAACAATAATAGAAATAAACTCACGTTTTTAATCATATCTTCTGATGTGAGAAAGTCTCTTATTCTATCAATGAAAATCGCATTTCATCCTCATTTCAGTTGTTTGCCTTTGTTCTTTTTCTTTATTGTTCAAGCAAAAATTGCAAATAAATAGATAGCCGGCTGTGGATACGTATTGATGTCGATAGGAAGATGGCCGGCTGTGGTGATGTCAATAGGTGTTTTGCTAGGTCTGGTGGTGGGCGGTGGAGATCTGGGCTGTAGGTTTGATGGATTGATTTAGGGTTCGAACTCAGTTGTAATTCAAATGAAGAGAAATGAGCCACAGAATGATTTGAAGTTGAAAAGTTGGATCCGAAAATTTGGATCGAGAATGGAGATTGGAGAATAAGGAGGCGACTGGAGAATAGGATAAAGGAGAATACGTTATCCAGTCGAGTCGCGATTATGGTCAAGAGGAGAAAATATGGGGGGGAGAAACACACGGGAAACGAAAACGAAACAGCAGCAGTATTATTTGGGCTTCAGAGTATTTGATATTGGCTAGTGACAGTAAACAAACCTTCCTAACGGTCGGTTTGATCAATATTTGACGAGTCAGAAACTTCATTTATTTATCAACAAATAGGAAAATTGTGTTTTAACATGAAAATCAGAAATAGCTACAAGGAATGCATATAATAATGCAAAAAAAAAAAAGCATTTCTACTTATGAAGAATCAACCTCTTTCGAACTTTATTCAGATCAAAAAATAAAATAAAAAATCACTGGAACTTCTTTAGCAAGTTCATCTTAAACTTCTATGTACATTATTGGGCAGAAGCTTCACTTTTTTTTTTTGTTTCAGAAACAATTTGTTCAGTTCCTGTATTTGTCCCTAGCATGATGCTGGCTTTGTTATTAGGCAGCTTCTCTTCTCTTCGAATTTCTCCTCAAACTCTTCACAAAATTCATCAGCCTTTCCAGTTAAATTCATTATTTCTTTCTCTAGCAGTATATTATCCTTCTTGATACTTTGTCTTTGCACTTTTTCTTCACAGTTCTCATTTTTATTCCTTTTTGTTTCATTGTGGGAAGCTACGATATTCTGTAGGCTATGCAGCTCATTTCTTAGTTTTCTTATAATTTCTTCCGCATCGAGTATTTTCATACCAGCACATTTCTCTTTCTCGCTACGTCGATGCAGTACCATCAACTCCTCCTCCTCCTCCTCCTCCTCCTCCTCCTCTTCTGAAGACGAAGCCTCGTTCTGCAGTTTTACAGTTTCAAGTTCTGACTTCAGTTTCTCATTTTGCAGTCTCATATTTTGGAGTTCTGAATCTTTTGGTGTTATTTTATCATTTTGGAGTTTCTCCATATCCTGTAACCCTCCTGTAAGCAGAGTGTTTGCCAAGTTCGTATCATCGTTTTTCTCCATTGTAGATTTCAGCTGCCAATTCCTTCATGACACCAACTTTACAATTTATTATATTTCTTCAAAAAAAAACAAAAAACAAAAAAACAAAAAAAAAATACAAAAAATAAAATAAACAAGCAATCTACAAAACTATGAATTATTCTGAGTACCGATTTGCTTAATTAGGTCAATTATTAGAAATAAACAATCTGTAAATACTGAAGCTAACATGCAAGAAACATTACTCTCGATTCTCGAATTTATCTAAACATGGAGGGAAATAATGCATGCAAAGAACTTACCTGATTTCGCAGGAGTATATCAGCTTTTAAAGTTTCTAGCTTTTTGAGCAAGTAAGCGGATATCTTCTCTGAGATTTAAATGATACTTACGAGTAAACTGTTGAAGATTCTTTTTGATAAAGTTACGCTTTATGCAAGAACTTAATAATCACAGCTGAAATAAGGACGGAGCAACCATATATAAAGGTGGAAAGTTTGACTCGGTAATTAATATTTATCCCATTCCCCCGTGACCCGAACAACCATGTACATCCCTAATTAGCTCAAAATACCCTCCCTTCTACATATATGTTAGCTATTTATTTACTATATTTTTAACAAAATTAATGTTGCAATATCTAATCTTCAATATCTTTCTTTAATACTAGTTGTAATACTTTGATGGTGTATCTTTTTTGTGTTAGCGTGAATTACTG